>CM076569.1:934969933-935697121 GCA_034641835.2 Pinus albicaulis | reverse complement strand
AAACGGGCGCCCACAGTTTCGGCGCCTCATCTCCTACGGTTAGGATTTTGGACGTTTCAGATTCTACATTGTTTCTCAACAATAAATAGGCCCCTGAGCCTCATTGTAACACAGTTCAGAGGTCTGTAGCCATCACATCTCTTCTCAGAGATTCGCTACCAGCACCCTAGCTATTTCATTTCCATTATGCCTGTAAGCATATTTCTGTTATTTGATATTAATGAAATGAAGCATTATTTCTGGTGCATCTCTATGTTCATGGTTATTTCTGTATTCTGTTGCGTTCCTGCATAAAATCCGGATCAATAACAAATAGCCTCATCACCATTTAACCAAACCACACAAACTACTTTATAATCATTTTATAACTATACATTTTTTAACATTAGATGAGATTGAGTCTCGTGCAGTATAAGACCAGGTGTCGTAAAATTAGTTTGCACAGAACAGAATGAGAGGACTGAAATAAGACTCGATTCAAACAGAATGGGAAAATGAGAGACAGCCTCGTGGCATTGCGGATGGGTATGACTTAGCGGTGGTGGCCGTGGAAGCCTACTCTCCTTACAGTTCAACATTGCCCCAACCTTGAATGGAGTACTACTCTCATGAGTCTCATTCTGTTTGAATTGAATCCTTCCATTATGTTTCTATGCAAGTTAACTTTATGACACCTTGTCCTATTACTGTGACACACTCGGCCTCATCAAATTTTTTGGGTGCGACAAGACGAAGAACGAGCCATGATGACGTGTAGCCCGAGTTACATGTATAATAACACTACCAATAGTCCCTAGATGTTCTTCGAAGTATAGAATGGAGCGGGTATGTGTTTTCATATTTATCATTTTTTCATATTCATCGGGTCTACTATGTTGGTTGGTTAGAGATATGGTATTTATATAAAAGTATGTTACGAAAATTAATGGATTATGCGGTCTACTATGTTAATTGGTTAGAGATATGGTATTTATATAAAAGTATGTTACAAAAATTAATGGATTTGGTATGTAATGAATTTTAATGGATTGGGTTATTTTATTATTTTTGTTTGGTACTTATAAGAAAAATGTAATTATTAATAAAAAAATAATAATTTTTAAGTATATTATTTTACATATGTGATTTAATTGTTATAACTTGCAATTGTTATAGTTGTTATAAGAAATAATCATCTAAACAATAATATTTAAAGTTGAAATTCTAGTGAGTCAAGCTAAACAAAACAATTGCATTTTCACATAGAGTCACCATAAATATATTAAACTGCTACATGAAATCCATGATCCATGGCATATATTATTTTTGAAAGATTCAAATAATATTACTAACTAAATCCATATTGATTCCTACTCTACAAGTATAAGAGATCAAAAGAAATGTATTTCTTCTGGGAACTTGGTAAATCTGGAAATAAGATGAATCTGTCTGGATTTTAAAAATACCATAAAAGATCTAATTTATTTTAAGCTAATTGTTATTTTATAACATGTAAAAAAAATATATCTTTTTAATTATTTTATAACAGGTAAGAAGTATATATATATTTTTAATTATTTTATTTAAAATTTGGTCTAAACAGTTATTTCTATTTAATATTTAAAAATGCTCAGTATTTGTTCTTAAAAAAAAATATAAGTTTATTAATGAAATTTTTTAATTTTAATAATTTTTAACCAATTTTTAATAATACCTAAGTCTGATTATAGTTGATAATGTTTGGCCATATTGATATTGATTGAACATTCATTCTCATATTTGATCATGATATGAAGAAAAAAAAAGTGCGAAAGAACAATTAGAGAAATAAAGAAGTACGAAGCACAAAAAGATATGAAATGAAAAATTATAGAAGAAAGCCTTATATATCCAAATATTTCAATCCTTTATTGTCTCTTAATAAAATGGGAATATTGCGAACTATTGAAAGTCTATATATTGGATGCTCAACATAATAGGATTTTTACAATAGTAGTGATCTTCAGTATTTCTTGGCAGTATTTCAGGATAGTTTGGTTGTGATGAAGCTCCTAAAGCGGGTGCAAGAAAGATAGTTTTCACCTTGTTCGAGCTTGACAACCCTATCCCTATCGTCGTGCCCAAATCAGGAGGCCGATTTTGCACCAGAAATTTTGCTGAAACAAATCAACTTGGAAAGCCACTTGCTGCGTCATATGTCGACGTCTATAGGAAGGCGAAATTGGAAAGGTGCTTCATTTGTGATTGATTATTAACTGCCTGATATGAGGGAGCATCATTTAGGTTTAATTCGCCATTGGATACATGTTTTTGTGGATGATTATTGTTATAACTTTGAATCCCCTGGTATGACGGGAGCATTTAGGTTTAATTGGCCGTTGGATACATTGGAACCAAAAACAATGTATCCAACGGCGAATTAAACCTAAATTCTCCCATCATACCAGGGGGTTCAAAATTATAACAAAAATTATTCACAAAAACAATGTATCCAACGGCGAATTAAACCTAAATGATGATCCCCTCATACCAGGCGGTTAATAATCAATCACAAATGAAGAACCTTTTCAATTTCGCCTTCCTATAGACGTCGACATATGACGCAGCAGGTGGCTTTCCAAGTTGATTTGTTTCAGCAAAATTTCTGGTGCAAAATCGGGCTCGTGATTTGGGCACGATGATAGGGATAGGGTTGTCAAGCTCGAACAAGGTGAAAACTATCTTTCTTGCACCCGCTTTAGGAGCTTCATCACAACCAAACTATCCTGAAATACTGCCAAGAAATACTGAAGATCACTACTATTGTAGAAATCCTATTATGTTGAGCATCAAATATATAGACTTTAAAAATCCTATTATGTTTGAGCATCCAAAATCGGCCTTGTGAATCTATCTAGATTTTAAAAATACCATAAAACATCTAATTTATTTTAAGCTAATTGTTATTTTATAACATTTAAAAAATATATATATTTTTAATTATTTTATAACATGTAAGAAGTATATATATATTTTTAATTATTTTATTTAAAATTTGGTCTAAACAATTATTTCTATTTAATATTTAAAAATGCTCAGTATTTGTTCTTAAAAAATATATAATTTCATTAATGAAAATTTTTAATTTTAATAATTTTTAACCAAATTTTAATAATACCTAAGTCTGATTATAGTTGACAATGTTTGGCCATATTGATATTGATTGAACATTCATTCTCATATTTCATCATGATATGATGAAAAAAAAGGTGCGAAAGAACAATTAGAGAAATAAAGAAGTATGAAGCACAAAAAGATATGAAATGAAAAATTATAGAAGAAAGCCTTATATATCCAAATATTTCAATCCTTTATGGTCTCTTAATAAAATGGGAATATTGCGAACTATTGGAAGTCTATATATTGGATGCTCAACATAATAGGATTTTTACAATAGTAGTGATCTTCAGTATTTCGTGGCAGTATTTCAGGATAGTTTGGTTGTGATGAAGCTCCTAAAGCGGGTGCAAGAAAGATAGTTTTCACCTTGTTCAAGCTTGACCACCCTTTCCCTATCGTCATGCCTAAATCAAGAGGCTAATTTTGCACCAGAAATTTTGCTGAAACAAATCAACTTGGAAAGCCACTTGCTGTGTCATATGTTGACGTCTATAGGAAGGCAAAATTTAGAGGGTGCTTCATTTTTGATTGATTATTAACCGCCTAGTATGAGGGGAGAATCATTTAGCTTTAATTCACTGTTGGATACATTTTTTTTGTGGATGATTATTGTTATAATTTTGAACCCCCTAGTATGAGGGGAGCATTTAGGTTTAATTCGCCGTTGGATACATTTTTTTTGTGGATGATTTTTTTTATAATTTTGAACCCCCTGGTATGATGGAAGAATTAAACCTAAATTCTCCAGAATTAAACCTAAATTCAATTTCGCCTTCCTATAGACATCAACATATGACGCAGCAAGTGTCTTTCCAATTTGATTTGTTTCAGCAAAATTTCTGGTGAAAAATTGGCGTCGTGATTTGGGCACGACGATAGGGATAGGACAACCAAACTATCCTAAAATACTGCCAAGAAATACTAAATATCACTACTACTATATGTTCAACATTGAGCATGAGCATGAGACAAAAAAAACACCGTTATGGAGATTAGCAGCACTGTCATTGAGTAGCAGTGATGAGTTGGGGGCCAAAATATTATTGGGGCATTCTCATGACCATTTTACTTGCGTGATATTGTATAGGAAGATGATTGATGAGAGGCATCTTATATTTCATTGTTGTGATCGATCTTTCTTAATGATAATTTCATAGCTCAATGAAAATCCTTTGCCTTTAGCATACTTGGATCCCTATGGATTTAACGTGATCATTGATGAGAGGTCTTCACTTGGGGATCTCGAATAGATTTCATTTCAACATCCCATGAAATGCAAAGGTATAAATCTGATATGGAAAGATGGTATTCTCCATTGGAGAAGTACCAAGATGGAGCATGGTAGGAGACACCCACATTTGGAGGAAGGAGTGTGGATGGTAAGCAAGAGGTTGGTGAGTCACCTTCATATCTATGACATGGGGTAGCGAGAGGCATGGCTGCATTGGCTACTCTTGAAAGAGTTTGGCCATCATGTGACATATCCTTCTTCTAAGGGTATTTTGGTGGGCGAAATTTGGCATGGCACTCGCATCATATGGCAGCAAGGAGTTTGGGTGCATTGTGTTGCTATCACATTCTTCATGTCAATCATCATATTTTCACCTCATGATTTGTATGATGGAGGTGTGAAGGGGAAGCAAGAGTTATTGTTGCTTTGGCTTCTCTTGGGAGAGTATGGGCAGAATTTTTCCCATACTTGGCATAATATTTTAGGAGAAAGGGATGGCACAATCAATGCGCAAGGAGGCTACCCTTCAACATTCAATAATCAGGATGTATTTCCACATAGGAAGAAATCTGCCACACATAGCAGCATGATGGTGGATGTTTTTTGCATAAGACATGTCAAAGAATGGACTCATGGAGTGGAAAGAGCCTTATCACTAAGGCCAACAGTGTTGTCACTTGGGAGTATGAATCCCTTAATTTTGCAGACTTTTATGAGTATATTCTCATGGGAGGGCTCATCTATGGACCTCACTTTCAGCCTAATCAGTATGCGTGGTGTTGGCTTGAGGGGTCCTGATCCAGGTTCGAAGGTTTAAGGTTTGGCAACAAACCCCTATACTTCTGGCCCTTTCAACAGTGTCCTACTTGCAGAGGCCAAAGTCTCACCCGAAGCAGTATGGGAGGGTGTTGGAACCAGGTTTCCGCACCTTGGGAGAGAGTAGGTAAGTCAAGTAGATCCACGTTCGCAACCTATCCAATTGGCACAAGGTAGGTCCATTCACAAGGTTATTAACAGTATAATCCAAAGAATACATAGTTATTACCATGCAAATATCTAGTCAATAGCACAAATTATTATGGTGCAAGTGTTCTTTCTCTTGATGTAAGTATTCTTTCTCCCGATGTGATATGATATAACACAAACATATTTGCAGCATAAACAGATAGCGCAACTGTATTTGTATCTATAAAAGATCCAAAATGTTTGCATCAATAGTAACACATTAGATTAGATAACACAGAGATACTTTAACTATATCCACATATATTAGCATCCAAAACCTAGTACAATCCAAACATATCCTGTGCACACAACCAACAGGGTTCGCACACAACAGGACTGAGGATCTCCGCCCACACGGGCAGTAGGAGTACTTACCCAAACGACCCAGAAATATATCTAATAATTCACACTTAGCATCAAACTTGATTCTTGCCTACCTTAAGACTCAAAATGTTAATCTATTTATATCGAATTGGCCTATGCTTCCAACAATCCGCAAACTATTTTTTGCGGACTCTTAGTCTACCCTTGACCCATTACAATGCATTTTGGGCTTTGACCCACCCCAAATCCCTGCACTAGACTAAATGATACCAAAAATATACAAAATTGTACAAAATTAACATCTTTAGGGGACGTCTTTCCAACGATCCCCCAACACAATCTTGTGACTCGTCTCGAGTCACTGTGGTCGTGGGGTATCCACCTGCACCTACAGTAGCCTGATTGCCTCAACCAGAGGGGGTAGCACTCCTTTACTCTGAACAACAGCGTTCTGAGCAATATCCACCAACTTCTGCGAATTTGGTCCTTTTGTTGCGGATGTGATGCTCTCCAGAGTATGGTTCAATTGTTTAACTGTGACATCAATATCCTGAAAGAGCTTGAGGGCTCCATCAGGCCATGGATTAAGGCCATCGTTGAGGGTCTTCTTCTTCTACTGGAGTTCGTCAATTCCATCCCGAACGACGTGGTTGGTGTTAGCCACCAATAAAATTTGTCATATCGAACGTTGGCTAAAACATTTTTGGAGCCTTCAAGGAACACATTTTATTGCAAAAAATGATATCTCTTGAAGACTCAAGAAGACATCTTGCTATTTGTCTAAATCTTCACTGCTGTTTCCTTTTTCCCAACTCAGAAATTCTACTAATTTCAAGAAAAAATATTGCTGCAAACACCATTTTCCCCTCCTTCCACTTCAAAACTAACCTCCATTTTTATCCTATTTCATTCCCATGAAACTCCTCTATTTTTCATTTTTCCCCATTTCCCCTTCATAAAATCCTCTTTACAAAGTTTAAAACTCCTCTTTTTACTCTGTCGAAACCCCCAAATCTATTTAAAACTTGAAATAATTTCAATAAAAACACCTTTTTATATTACAAGCTTAAGCCACCTTGGGCTAACTCCTAAACCACTTCCCCATTATATGCCCTGGTGCTAGAACTTGGCGCTAAGCCATTTAAGCACTTATCGCATCAAAAATATCAGAGCACATAATTTTATCTACCATATTAGAAATTTCCGATGTGATTAAGCCCTTGTACAAAGCTCCCGATCATATTATTGTTTCATATAACCCTCATGCCCACAGTCGGGTGCTAAGATCATTGTATAATCCATCTTCGATTGATATTTTCCTTTGTAAATTTCATAAACCCACTTTCCTAAATTTTTTCTCTAATCTCGTCGGAGACATGTTTTCAATGATCCAGGTGGATATTGGTGGCCACCCTCCTATTCCACTTGGGCCCCCACCATTGTCTCTTTCAGTTTTTAAGTTTCGGCATAACTTACTATGTTTAGCAGTTTTTCGGGTCCCGAACTTCCGGAGCCGTTTTGAGGCCCTAAATGAATTTTTTGGGCATCACGCCTCCAGTGGATGATTTTCTCTTCCGAAAAAGTTTTAGTCCTCAGATATAGATTTCTAATGATGTATCATGTACGTCAAACGGAGATAGTATGCCAAAGTTACATCCGTGGGAAGCTGAAACACCAATTTACCCAAATGAGGCCCATAGTTTTGTCGCTTCATCTCCTAGGGTTAGGTTTTTGGATGTTTAGGTTTCTCCATTGTTTATCAATAATAAATAGGCCCTCTAGCCTCATTGTAACTCAATTCAGAGGCCTGTAGCCGTCACGTCTCTTCTTAGAGATAGCTACCAGTGCCCTAGCTAGTTTTATTTCCATTCTGTCTGTAAGCGAATTTCAGTTCTTTGATATTAATGAAATGAAGTGTTATCTCCGCTGCATCTCTATATTTATGGTTATATGTTTATTCTGTTGCGTTCCTCCATAAATCTGGATCAGTGGTATCAGAGCGGTCTGCTTTTTCTCGATCCTTCTTTGCATGTCCCCAACGAGGTTGGGGTATAAGGAGCTAGGGCTTGATCTGGTGGATCCTTTGCAAGATCATCCTCGCAAACCTTGACAGACACCCATGGGGGATGAAAAGAAAGACGAGGGAGCAGGAGATCCTATCAAAATATTTCTCAAGGAGGCCCTCGAAAAACAAAGGAACACGATGATGAATAACTTTGCCCAGATCCTTCAACGGCTGCCCACCGGCGGCGCATCTGCATCCAGAAGCCACTCTGGAGCTGCGACTCCTTTTAAGGTACAAGTAAATTTTGACATTCCCATATTTGAGGGTCAAATAGACGCAGATGTCGTAGATAGATGGTTGAATCTATTAGAAGGATATTTCTCTATTCATGACTTTTCAGACCGAGAGAAGATTATTTTTTCACTCCTCAAAGCTACCCCCCATGTTAAGGACTGGTGGGAAACCTACTATGAGAACAAGGACCAGACAGAACCATGAGAAATTTCCCTGTCCAAAGCGTCGAGAAAGCCGGGTTTTGTAAGTATTTTAGTATTAAAATATTTTGAGGATTTCTCCAATAAGCCGATCTGAAAGAACCTGGATGTGCTACTTGGGAATATGTTGTAGTGCTAAGATTCATAATTACTAATCCATGGAATGTCACTTTGAAGCAAGATTTGAGGTTATGAAGAGTAAGAAATTCTTTGACAATTCCTTGTTGCATGTCATGTTCATATTTATACTCTTGAAGATTTGAAATGTTGGATTGGAGGGCGTGCCAAATTCAAAAGTTGGTATTGAAGAAACCACCAAATTATATATGTTTCATGTTGGTAAAGAATATATATGAAATGTGGATTGAAGGTCAAAGCATCAAATCATAAACTATCACCACCGAAGAGCACAATTTTCGATGGGATCACATAACACAACATCTAGTAGTGATTGAACTCGATCAATTAATAGATCATGTAGTTTCAGAAGCTAGTATTTGAAGGAAGCCCGAAGTTCAAATATAAGTGACCATGTAGTAGTGACCAAACTCGATGAGATAATAGATCATGTAGTTTTAGAAGCTAGTATTCGAAAGAAGTGTGTAGTTCAAATATGGGTTGTATGAGGTGTTTATAAAAGAACGTAGATCAAATATTGGTTGTATGACATCTTTTTAAAAATTTTAAATGGATTAAATGAGTAAATAGTGAAGGGTATTGTGTTTATTGTAGGTTGTGCTTACTAATTATTATTGTAATAGTATGTTGATTCCTAGAAGGAATCATCATTCAATGAAGCATTATAGTTTTTCTCTTAGAAACATTTCCAAGTATATATTCTATCTCATGTGGCAAAGGTGAACCACTTAACTACATGTTTTACTTTAGTGGAGTCCCTCATCTTCATTGCATGTTCTACTTCATTGGATCCCCTCATCTTTAGTGGTAGGAAAAATCATAAAGACCAATAAAAGGACTCTAAAAGGGCTTGGCACTTGGCACCTTCACCACACTCGAAGAGGGGTGCTATATAACTTTGTAGTAAGAAATCTTGTCACCTAATGTTACATTTAAAAATAAAAAAATAATGGTTACATTAACAAATTAAAAAACTAATAAGAATAATAATTTCAATGTTGGCCACACATAAAATACTTCAATTTCCACCTATAGTTTTACCTCAAAATTTCTATAAAGAGATAAAGTAATAGAAAATAAAAATGTTTTTACTTTTTAGTATGAGAGATATATATTCCCTTCATTACTTATGGAGTTCACAAAAGGTATTTAAAAATAATGTTATTGATACTACATGAGATCTAATACATTCCCTACTCAATTGAAATGTACTATTAAAATAAAATTATATTATTGACAAAAATAGATCTTATACTCGTAAAAACTATACTCTAAATTATATATATATAAAATAATTAGAAGAAAATTAGTATGGACCTATGTCAACATTACTTAACTAAAGCATATGTTTTTTTTAAAGCTTTTTGGTAACCTTTTTTTTCTCCTTTTTTTTAACTCAATCTTCATCAATATGTTTAGATAAGAAGGGAATTGAACCTGTGATAAGTGTTATAATAGATATTCTCATCACCATTTAATCAAACCACACAAACTACTTTATAATCATTTTATAACTATACATTTTTTTAACATTAGATGAGATTGAGTCTCGTGCATTATAAGACCAGGTGTCATAAAATTAGTTTGGACAAAAAAAAATATGAGGACTGAAATAAGACTCGATTCAAAAAAAATGGGAAAATGAGAGATAGCCTCGTGGCATTACGGATGGGTATGCCTTAGCAGTGGTGGCCATGGAAGCCTACTCTCCTTACAGTTCAACATTGCCCCAACTTTGAATGGAGTACTACTCTCATGAGTCTCATTCTGTATGAATCAAATCCTTCCATTATGTTTTTATGCAAGTTAACTTTATGACACCTTGTCCTATTACTGTGACACAGTGGGCCTCATCAAATTTTTCCGGTGTGGCAAGACGAAGAACGAGCCATGATGACATGTAGCCCAAGTTACATGTATAATAACAGTGCCAATAGTCCCTATATGTTCTTCGAAGTATAGAAAGGAGCGGGTATGTATTTTCATATTTATCATTTTTTCATATTCATGGGTTCTACTATGTTGGTTGGTTAGAGATATGGTATTTATATAAAAGTATGTTACGAAAATTAATGGATTATGCGGTCTACTATGTTAATTGGTTAGAGATATGGTATTTATATAAAAGTATGTTACGAAAATTAATGGATTTGGTATGTAATGAATTTTAATGGATTGGGTTATTTTATTATTTTTGTTTGGTACTTATAAGAAAAATGTAATTATTACTAAAAAAATAATAATTTCTAAGTATATTATTTTACATATGTGATTTAATTGTTATAACTTGCAATTGTTATAGTTGTTATAAGAAATAATTATCTAAACAATAATATTTAAAGTTGAAATTCTAGTGAGTCAAGCTAAACAAAACAATTGCATTTTCACATAGAGTCACCATAAATATATTAAACTACTACATGAAATCCATGATCCATGGCATATATTATTTTGAAAGATTCAAATAATATTACTAACTAAATCCATATTGATTCCTACTCTACAAGTATAAGAGATCAAAAGAAATGTATTTTTTCTAGGAACTTGGTAAATCTGGAAATAAGATGAATATTTAATTTATTTTAAGCTAATTGTTATTTTATAACATGTAAAAAATATATATATTTTTAATTATTTTATAACATGTAAGAAGTATATATATATTTTTAATTATTTTATTTAAAATTTGGTCTAAACAATTATTTCTATTTAATATTTAAAAATGCTCACTATTTGTTCTTAAAAAGATTATAATTTTATTAATGAAAATTTTTAATTTTAATAATTTTTAACCAAATTGTAATAATACCTAAGTCTAGTTGACAATGTTTGGCCATATTGATATTGATTGAACATTCATTCTCATATTTGATCATGATATGAAGAAAAAAAAAAGTGTGAAAGAACGATTAGAGAAATAAAGAGGTATGAAGCACAAAAAGATATGAAATGAAAAATTATAGTAGAAAGCCTTATATATCCAAATAATTCAATCCTTTATTGTCTCTTAATAAAATGAGAATATTGCGAACTATTGAAAGTCTATATATTGGATGCTCAACATAATAGGATTTTTACAATAGTAGTGATCTTCAGTAATTCTTGGCAGTATTTCAGGATAGTTTGGTTGTGATGAAGCTCGTAAAGCAGATGCAAGAAAGATAGTTTTCACCTTATTCGAGCTTGACAACCCTATCCCTATCGTCGTGCCCAAATCAGGAGGCCGATTTTGCACCAGAAATTTTGCTGAAACAAATCAACTTGGAAAGCCACTTGCTGCGTCATATGTCGACTTCTATAGGAAGGCGAAATTGAAAAGGTGCGTCATTTGTGATTGATTATTATTGGTATGAGGGGAGCATCATTTAGGTTTAATTCGCCGTTGGATACATTGTTTTTGTGGATTATTATTGTTATAATTTTGAACCCCCTGGTATGACGGGAGCATTTAGGTTTAATTGGAACCAAAAACAATGTATCCAACGGCGAATTAAACCTAAATTCTCCCGTCATACCAGAGGTTCAAAATTATAACAAAAATCATCCACAAAAAGCAATGTATCCAACGGCCAATTAAACCTAAATGATTATCCCCTCATACCAGGCGGTATGCAAAATCGGCCTCGTGATTTGGACACGACGATAGGGATACTATCTTTCTTGCACTCGCTTTAGGAGCTTCATCAGCTGTTTCAGTTCATTAGTCCGACAGCCAAACGGATTTTGATTTCTCGGAAACTAGGGGAAGCTAGTTCGTGGAAGGTATTATACTTGTGCAGACAGAAAGGAAAATTTTCCAACATGGTAGTGGTAATATTGGCAGAGTGGAGACATTGCGAAGGCTTCCGTCAGTAAGAAGTTGCTGTTCCTTTTTATGCTATTCATGGCAACTATGTAAAACTTGAAAGCCATGAAGAGGGATCGATCATAGAGTTTGGATTTTTTAACACTTATAGAGCATGGTCATTTTCCTGCAGTAAATATACTCGAGCCTAATTACACGTGTTTTCTGGATTTATAAAATTTTGACTTCGTATGCATGCACCTTTCTATTAATTTTGAAAGAAGTTAAAAAAATATATATTTTGATTCCATATGCATGCGTCTTTCTATTAATTTTGAGAAAATTTAAAAAAAAGAAAATATATGATTTATCATACACATCTATAAATGGGTATGGGTAGCCGACATTAGAGCGTCTCGAAAATGGTTTGACACGTTGGCCATGGCTGAAAAAGTTGCTGTTCTTTTTAATAAAATTTAATTTCAAAATAAAAATTCAATATACAATTATATTTCTAATGAAATAGTCATGAGGAAGGTTCGAACCTGTTTCGAAAATAAAACTTAGGGTTTGGATATTTTTAACTTTCATTTTCCTGTTTCGATCCTGTTTCTACAATATAATGAAAAATAGCAAAAACAATCTTAGAATTCCCATTCCGGATGTTTGAAATTTGCTTCTATAATATAATGAAAAATACCAAACACAATCAATAATGTCTTAAAAATAATACAATGGTTTATGTTGAACAAATTCACATAGAAAATAAAAAACCAAAAAAAAATCTCTTGTCTGAAAAAAATCTTAGAATTCCCCTTTCGAAATTTCCACATATTCAAGCTAGTTCTAATTATGGATGGTTTATGTTGAACACATCCACCTAGAAAATAAAGGAATCAAGAAAAAGCTCATCCTCAAAACAAATTTTAGAAGTCACTTTTCGAAATTTCAAGCCATTCGTCCTAATCCTACTCATGGGCTCAAATTGTTGGGTTCACATGAGAGTCGCATAATAAATTTAGCTTAACACTTTTCCCCTTAAATAGATTATATTCCACATAAATACCATGGGTCAATACCACAGTTTGATAAAACTAGGAGTAAAATAAAATAATTTAACCTCTATTTAATTTTAAATATTAATTTGATTAATTCTATTTTATTTTTTTATTTTTTATGTAATTTGACCATGTCAAACATATCTTCCATATAGGGTCTTAGTGCAGTGAACATGCCATCATTACACTTAACATTGGACGTATGAATGCTAGCATTACCTACTTATAGAATAAGAATGGTTTTATATTTATGCTAATAAGGGTGCTAAAATTTTAATTTGATTATCAATAATGATTATGTGGATGGTAGAGAACCTCCATGACATATTCTATAATATTCTTTGAAGTATACAAAAATCAAAAGTTGGGATTTATCTCCAAAGTAATTATGTCCTTTATGACCATTTAATTAAATTGATTAATTAAAAAAATGTCATATGAACTATTGTCATACAAGTGAGTTATGGTTCTTTGGGCATGTAGTATTGATCAATCTTTCTGGTCAAAAGACAGAACCTACCCATGGTATTTACTGTGGTATTCTCCCATGGTATTTACCCCCAAGTTTCCTTCATTTTTCAAGAGAAATAATAAAATAAGGCCTCTAGAGAGTCCATCAAGCCTAAACAATAAAATAGGAGCTAGGAATTGGATCATGCTAAGTTTTTAAATCTTCTTATGTTTTGTTCAGAACATTCATTGAACAGTTCTAGTTGCATCCAGAGATGAAAAACCCGTGGTGAATTTGTATGGTGGATCTAGTGAGGATTCACAAAGGTGCTTCAGTGTATTAGGTTTGTGTTTAATGAGTAGTCTTGCACGTCATTTGTAGGGGCTCCATTCTTATTTGTATGAGCATGCATCTTTTTTTTGAGCTAATAATATAAATAAGAGGTTGGGAGGCTGCATTTTCAGATCCCTCCTATGTTCGTTGTTTTTTATAGCAACCATTTTCATTATAACACTCAAGTGTGACACATCCATTGATAATATTATTTTTTGGGATCTTCTAGTAGTATGAGAGTTGTGCATCGTGCTAGCTTGAGGGTTCTTATTAGCATATCAAGATTTTTATTTACAGGATTGAAAATTAATGTCATAAGATGTCCAACTACAGGATTTTTATATACACGATTGAAAATTCTTGTCCAACTACAATGAAGAAATCACAGGAGCAACAAGTGACCGATGTGTCATATGTGAAAGACTGCAAGTTTGATCATTGAATAACATCTACAACCAAGTGGCTTTTACGCTGAATTTGAACGGTCGAGTCTCCTATGTCACATAGGGATGAGTTAAGTAAAGTATAATTATTTTATCATGCCAATTTTCCTGTGCCTTGAACAATCTATTTCTTTAATTAGAAATATTGGGAGAGATGGAAAAATATTTGCGGTTCCATATTGATCGAATGATCTAATCCTTCACCATTAACTAAGAGATGAACGGTGGGAAGAATAATAAATTAAATAATGGATAACTATTAATATGTTGATTTGGGGCTTGGGTCAATTCTATAAATAAAATTAAAGGAAACTTTTTGGAAGGCATGATGGACAAGATGTTGATGTGATGTCCCTATGATGAATTAGTGTATTCCTGCATATGTTCTTGCCTAGTATGGGAGAATATGGGTTGTATTGAAGAGACCTTGGAAAGTACCCGTAAGCTACTTGATGAACTAGTGACAATATATGGTCCTTTAGATAAAAATATTTCCTTAGACAAAAATGATGGTCAAAGCAATATGCCTAAAAAATAATCGATGACATCTTGCGACATAAGTGTCCATGGGAAGTGAAGGAAGGATAGGGAATAGGGGATAAGCTATTCACACTTGGATCTACAATACAATGAATAAAGTTAGCCATAGAAAATTTTAAGTTGGAGAACATAGACACATGTCCCTCGGAGGTGGGGAAACCAAAATGGAAGAAACTCAGTTGGCCTCTCAATCCATGCATGCTTGCATTAATACAAAAACAAAATTGTGAAAATACTTGTGAGGAGGTTAGACTTTCAGTTTCTTTAGGTTCATAGCTCTAACATTGCCACTATTGCCCTATAATAATGATCTCAAGAAAAATATACTGCAATTGATAGTAGAAGCCCTTTAGGGGTTGAATAACACTTCCTACCTTTCAGAAGTGACGTAGAATTTTAAAACTCATGGAAGAGTTCGGTTTTGGAAGCTCTATGCTGAATTTGGATTGCAACAACTTGATATTTCAGTTACCTCAAATTTGTTACATGAACATTACATAAGCTCATCCACACTATGTCGAAACAAGTATGCAAAATATTGTGTCTCTATTCTTAGAAGGATATGCTCACATCTGCAAGGTACTAAGATCCATATGGAGGAAGGAACCAAAGGTATTACCAACTTCCTATGATCTAGTCGAGAAGTTGGTCACGAAAAACATAAAATTGCTTAGAAGTTTGTTGACTAGGAAGGACCTCAGAAGCATTGATGGAGGAAACACGAAGAAAATCCGCGAGAAGAATGACAAAGGAGGAGTGTAATATTATTTATCTGCAACGGACCTTGGGCCCTTTACTCATTCATGTCTAGGCAATATGAAGGCAACAAGGTCAGAACATATATATACTTTTTCAGATCATCGGGATTCATCCATAGTTGGGTTCACCAGTTTTCAAGGGAGAACCTATGAAGGATTCGAGCAATCAAGTACAGAAGGTGAGAAACAACACCATTTTTTCTGAAAACATGTAGGAGAAGTTGATGATAATTAGTCATCTTGAAAAAATTTATGGGGAAAGGAAGGAGGTAGTTGCTACTATTTTTAGGTCCCTATATTACTAGTGTAGTCCCTTATTGTTGTTAGTGTATCCCCCTTATTGTTATTGTTGTACCCCTCTAACCCCCATATTGTTATTATTGTGCCCTTACATTATTATTTTTAGCTCGGTTAGGATTATATTATGACCCCATGGACTCCTATATATAGAAAGGAGGTTTTGTCATTTGTATCATCTAAGAATTGTTCATTTATGTAATGTAAAGTAGGTTTCCCCCTCGAAGTGGCTTATTTCTAAGGGGTTGATCTCTCTTTTTTTCTATTTTTGGAGATAGTTTCATAACATTTGGTATCAGATATTTGGATTCTAGGGTTTCTCTAGACCAAACATGTCATCATGGAATTTTTGCTATAAAGTTTTCTCTACGAAGGTTCAGAAGCTGAAATTTTTTTCACTAGAAGCCGAAATCCCGAGTAAATTCATAAGACAAATTCAGAACATGGTTCACAATATTTTCAGAGATCGGATCTGTGGAAGTTAGGGTTTTTTCATGCTCCTCAATTTAATCTCAAAGAGGTGACCATGGGAAAATCATCATAAATATCTCTGTCAGCATCGAATTGGCAATTTGTAAAAAATGATCGCAAGTACACGAACCGTAGTCTATTGTGTATCAATTTGAGAGTCGAATGAGGAAACAGGGACACATGGCATGTTGTAAAAGTTCTCTCTAGTGAACTAGTCCATAGTTAGGTCATTGTGGGAGATTGGGAATAACGTTTTCTTGAAGGATCCAAATCCATTCAGACCTGTGGCATTCGAAAGAATATTCACTAGGCTACTACAGGACCAAATTTCATATATTAAAGATCTGAAATCATGGAGATAATTCAGCTTCAATATCAAGCTCCTCAAAAGCAAGAAAAATGTGTGTATTTGTTTTTCAAATTGTTCGTACTAGAGAGACGCACTAGGAATACTACTGTTGTGTTTGACCGAGAAAGAGGTGGAAGAAGTGATGAAGGCATTTCATGATGGAATATGTGGCGGACACTAAAATTGGTGCGCAACGACATGTGAGATCCTTAAAGTAGGTTTATTCTAGCCACATTTATTGAGTGATGTTCGAGCTCGTGTTAGAGCTTGTGAGAAGTGCCATACTTCCACTGAGAGACAGAAATTTGTGCCCCTGCCACTAATCCTAGTCCATGTTAAAGAGCCATTCAAACAGTGGGGAATTAACTTCATAGGAGAAATCCGTCTGGCCTCCAATATCCAACACCGATGGATCCTGGTCGCCACGGATTACTTCCCAAGTTGTTTGAGGTGGTGTATGCGAGGAATGCTACCGACACAGTGCTAATAAATTTTTTGGAGAAGAATATCATAGCAAGGTTTGAATGTCCATCAGAGATAATCACGGATAATTTGCAGGGTTCCATGTAATATTCCCAAATTAGCATGCAGCTAATTGGAATATTAATTTTTCTCTTGACATTTAGTTAGATGAATAAATGGGTAGGGAGGCACATAAATCTTTTAAGTAGTCATAAAAACCCTCTTAATGTGGAAAGGGATCATATTCATAGCTGGATAAAGCACCCTCATGTGTGAATAGGGGCTAATGCATGTGGACAAGGTCAAGTTTGACTAAGTCAACAGCTCTAGTATGGGAGGAGTGGATCATCAATAGAGACAACACAGTGTGAATGGGAGGAAGATTCCATGATGATGGAAAACCTAATGAGTGGGACCCAAGTTGAGAAAGCTCCCATTTTTTTATAAGGAGGGCAAGGTAGCCATATTAGGGAAGGTTATTCATTATTTATTTTATGGTCTGCATGAATATTTTTCATTCTTTAGTTGTTTACTTGAGATTGTTGTGTTGTTTAGCATCGGGTGTTCCCGAGTGGGAATCCCATATCCTTCATTGAGAGGCCTCTTGGAGGAAAATTTCACTTAATTTCCACAATCAGGCTTAAGCCCAAGCTTCAGTATTTAGCTACACTTAAATTTCTATAGAGTATTATGTTGTGTTGCAGGGTGTTGTAGTGGAGGGTTAAGAAACCCATTTTTGGAGCTATTTTTTCAAAGGAGAACGCATTCTTCTCTCTGGGGGGTCATAAAGGGAGTTTATTGAGGTTTCTTTCACATCTTGGCACCAAGCCAACATATCCCCATCATCTACGACACAGTATCCCTCTTTAACTATGTTATTTCAATGAGCATTTGCAGTGGGGGTTTTAGTGCTTGATTTGGAGGGTGATATCTTCAGTGGTAAGATCAACCTTTCACTTGAAGGATCTGTTGGAGAATATATATTCATTATTTGTATTATCTACAACAATATTCATCCATTTATTCAGTAGTAGCTACTAATTAGCCCTAGGGCTGCATTCTGACATTTTGGTTATTTTGTATATTTCAAGAAACCCTTCCCGAGTTGTCTTGAAAATGTGTTTGTGAGTATAGATATTTTTTCTCGGCATTATTTGAGCCCTATAACTTAATATATATGTATTTAAATTTTCCAGCAGTAGTTATATCTAATAAAACTGTGCTGTCATGTACATGTTGTCTTGAGGCTTGTTTTGCCAAGCTTGAGTGACTATTTCCTTAAGGACTTGTATATCATTTGTTGCTATGATCTTAATGTGATGGTTATATGATATTCTTACATTTGTCACTGCTATCTCCATTTTTTGTGTTCATGTATTGTTGCTTTCCCATTTAGGAATATTATAGTGGTATCAGAGCATAATCTTGCCTTAGCCTGTGAGTTTCAATCCAATATGCTATAAGAAGAAGAAGGGAAGAAAACGACATCTATAATGATGGAAGGAATGAAATTTGTCTCATCACTTTTCAGATCTATGAAGAACCTCTCCAAGGAGGTCAAGCAGATGAAAAAGGAGAGATGCAATGAAACCTTTAAAGGGTTTCAAGAAGAGGAAGGTCTATGTACTCCATATCATCAGAAGAAAGAACCTGTGTTGCATAGAACTCCAAAGAAATATACTATGCCCTTCTCTTTTGAGGAATAAGACAAGAGGTGTGGAGATGGAGGGCACTTGGAACATGAAATTCTAAGTAAATACTTGGAAAAATGTAAGTTTCAACCTAGAGCTTTCAAGGAGACTCTAACTCTCCCACAGTTCATTCGGCTCAAAGAAGAAAGGAGACCTTGTAGCAATAGGAAAATAAAGGGAAATAGATTTATATTCTCTACCTTTGATGGCTCATCCTTGTGAATAACAACATCTTGGGGAATGAAGTTGGATGCATTTTTTATGCTACATCCAGTAGTAGAGAAAGAATCTGTTGAGATTGCAGCACTCCACCTTGAGGGCTAAGCAAATGTTTGGTGGTTCAGCCATTTGAGTCATGCAAGAGTGAATGCATATGTAGATTTTACTCAAACATTGATCAAAATGTTTGACAAGAAGAGATCAGAGGATAAGAGGCCTTCACCACCACTTGCTGCAGGAGAACTTGCATAAGGAGAAAGAAAACTTGCACCTTTGCAAAGTGGTCTTAAATCCTTGATATTTAGAGTCCCATGCACTATTCTGGAAATGCATGAGGAGGAGGAGACTTATACTAGTGTTGATGCAGCCAAAGAAGAGCATCCATCATCATCAATATTTGGGGAAGTCATTGCATTGAAGGAAGGAACCCTTGTAGTAGTACAAGATGTTCCCAAGTTTCACCAATGTATGCATATGTTTCCACTTTTTGTTATTTTAGAAAATCTTATGGAGGGTTGTGGGAATATGCCATTGCATGACCAAGGGTCAAATCATATTGATGATTTGGAGCAACAGACTATGATTGTGCTGAGCAGCGCTGAGTTGTTCAATGAGGGGATAAACAATCATCCTAGTTATTCAATATTGAGATGAAAACAACTCCTGGGGTTGGAGTGTGGATTCCTCGAGGATAGGATGAGCATTTTCGTCGGAAAACTAATGCATAACTATATGTTCAGCATTGATCATGAGCACGAGACAAAAAAAACACCATTATGGAGATTAGCAACACTTTCATTGAGTAGCAGTGATGAGTTGGGGGCCCAACTATTATTGGGGCATTTTGATGACCATTTTACTTATGTGATATTGTATAGGAAGATGATTGATGAGAGGCATCTTATATTTCATTGTTGTGATGGATCTTTCTTAATGATAATTTCATAGCTCAATTAAAATCCTTTGCCTTTAGGATACTTGGATCCCTATGGATTTAACATGATCATTGATGAGAGGTCTTCACTTGGAGATCTCGAAGAGATTTCATTTCAACATCCCATGAAATGAAAAGGTAGAAATCTGATATGGAAAGATGGTATTCTCCATTGGAGGAGTACCAAGATGGAGCATGGTAGGAGATACCCACATTTGGATGAAGGAGTGTGGATGGTAAGCAAGAGGTTGGTGAGTCACCTTCATATCTATGACATGGGGCAGCAAGAGGCATGGCTGCATTGGCTACTCTTGAAAGAGTTTGGCCATCATGTGACATATCCTTGTTCTAAGGGTATGTTGGTGGGTGAAATTTGGCATGGCACTCGCATCATATGGTAGCAAGGAGTTTGGGTGCATTGTGTTGCTATCACATTCTTCATGTCAATCATCATATTTTCACCTCATGATTTGTAAGATGGAGGTGTGAAGGGGAAGCAAGAGTTATTGTTGCTTTGGCTTCTCTTGGGAGATTATGGGTAGAATTTTTCCCATACTTGGAATAATATTTTAGGAGAAAGGGATGGCACAATCAATGCCCAAGGAGGCTACCCTTCAGCATTGAATAATCAGGATGTATTTCCGCATAGGAAGGAATTTTCCATAGCAGCACGATGGTGGATGACTTTTGCATATGACATGTCAAAGAATGGAGTAATAGAGTGGAAAGAGCCTTATCACTAAGGCCAACAGTGTTGTCACTTGGGAGTATGAATCCATTAATTTTGTAGACTTTTATGAGTAGATTCTCATAGGAGGGCTCATCTATGGACCTCACTTTCAGCCTAATCACTATGCGTGGTGTTGGCTTGAGGGGTCCTGATCCAGGTTCGAAGGTTTAAGGTTTGCCAACAAACCCCTATACTTCTGGCCCTTTCATAAGTGTCCTACTTGCAGAGGCCAAAGTCTCACCCAAAGCAGTATGGGAGGGTGTTGGAACCAGGTTTCCACACCCTGGGAGAGAGTAGGTAAGTCAAGAAGATCCACGTTCGCAACCTATCCCGTTCGCACAAGGTAGGTCCATTCGCAAGGTTATTAACAGTATAATCCAAAGAATACATAGTGATTACCATGAAAATATCTAGTCAATATCACAAATTATTATGGTGCAAGTGTTCTTTTTCTTGATGTAAGTGTTCTTTCTCCTGATGTGAGATGATATAACACAAACATATTTGCAGCATGAACATATAGCGAAACTGTATTCGTGTCTATAAAATATCCAAAATGTTTGCATAAATAGTAACACATTAGATTATATAACACAGAGATACTTAAACTATATCCACATATATTAGCATCCAAAACCTAGTACAATCCAAACATAGCCTGTGCACACAAGCAACAGGGTTCGCACACAACAGGACTGAGGATCTCCGCCCACACGGGCAGTAGGAGTACTTACCCAACCGACCCAAAAATATATCTAATAATTCACACTTAGCATCAAAATTTATTCTTGCCTAC
The DNA here is from genome assembly GCA_034641835.2 of Pinus albicaulis. Classification (NCBI taxonomy): domain Eukaryota; kingdom Viridiplantae; phylum Streptophyta; class Pinopsida; order Pinales; family Pinaceae; genus Pinus; species Pinus albicaulis. Next base: position 935,675,470 of record CM076569.1, on the reverse strand, counting down.
CTTAAGACTCAAAATGTTAATCTATTTATATCAACTCAACGTACGCTTCCAACGATCCGCAAACCGTTTTTTGCGGACTCTTAGTCTACCCTTGACCCATTACAATGCATTTTCGGCTTTGACCCACCCCAAATCCCTGCACTAGACTAAATGATACCAAAAATATACAAAATTCTCATTTTTAGGGGAACTCTTTCCAACGATCCCCCAACACAATCTTGTGACTCGTCTCCAGTCACTGTGGTCGTGGGGTATCCAATTGCACCTACAGTAGCCTGATTGCCTCAACCAGAGTGGGTAGCTCTCCTTTACTCTGAACAACAGTGTTCTGAGCAATATCCACCAACTACTGCGAATTTGGTCCTTTTGTTGCTAATGTGATGCTCTCTAGAGTATGGTTCAATTGTTTAACTGTGACATCAATATCCTGAAAGAGCTTGAGGGCTTCATCAGCCCATGAATTAAGGCCATCATTGAGGGTCTTCTTCTTCTACTTGAGTTCGTCAATGTCATCCCGAACGACATGGTTGGTGTTAGCCACCAATAAAATTTGTCATATCAAATGGTGGCTAAAAATTTTTTGGAGCCTTCAAGGAACACGTTTTATTGCAAAATTTTTTATCTCTTGAAGACTCAAGAAGACATTTTTCTATTTGTCTAAATCTTCACTGCTGTTTCCTTTTTCCCAACTCAAAAATTCTGCTAATTTCAAGAAAAAATACTGCTGCAAACACCATTTTCCCCTCCTTCCACTTCAAAACTAACCTCCATTTTTACCCTATTCATTCCCATGAAACTCCTCTATTTTTCATTTTTCCCCATTTCCCCTTCATAAAATCCTCTTTACAAAGTTTAAAACTCCTCTTTTTACTCTGTCGAAACCCCCAAATCTATTTAAAACTTGAAATAATTTCATTAAAAAAACCTTTTTGTATTACAGGCTTAAGCCCCCTTGGGCTAACTCCTAAACCACTTCCCCATTATATGCCCTGGTGCTAGAACTAGGTTCTCAGCCATTTAAGCACTTATCGCATCAGAAAGATCAGAGCACATAAGTTTATCTACCATATTAAAAATTTCCGATGTGATTAAGCCCTTGTACAAAGCTCCCAATCATATTATTGTTTCACATAACTCTCATTCTCACAGTCGGGTGCTAAAAACATTGTATAATCCATCTTCGATTGATATTTTCCTTTGTAAAGTTCATAAACCCACTTTCCTAAATTTTTTCTCTAAGCCCGTCGGAGACATGTTTTCAATGATCCAGGTGGATATTGGTGGCCACCCGCCTATTCCTCTTGGGCCCCCACCATTGTCTCTTTCATTTTTTCAGTTTCGGCATAACTTACTATTTTTAGTAGTTTTTCGTGTCGTGAACTTCCGGAGCCGTTTTGAGGCCCTAAATGAATTTTTTTGGGCATCGCGCCTCCAGTAGAAAATATTCTGTTCCGGAAAAGTTGTATTCCTCGGACAAAGATTTCTAATGATGTATCATGGGCGTCAAACGGAGATAGTATGCCAAAGTTATGTTCGTGGGAAGTTAAAACACCAATTTACCCAAACGGGGCCCATAGTTTTGTTGCTTCATCTCCTAGGGTTAGGTTTTTGGATTTTTAGGTTTCTCCATTGTTTCTCAACAATAAACAGGCCCTCTAGCCTCATTGTAACTCAATTCAGAGGCCTGTAGCCGTCACGTCTCTTCTCAGAGATAGCTACCAGTGCCCTAGCTAGTTTTATTTCCATTCTGTCTGTAAGCAAATTTCAGTTCTTTGATATTAATGAAATGAAGTGTTATTTCCACTGCATCTCTATATTTATGGTTATATGTTTATTCTGTCGCGTTCCTCCATAAATCTCGATCAGTGGTATCAGAGCGGTCTGCTTTTTCTGGATCCTTCTTTGCATGTCCCTAACGAGGTTGGGGTATAAGGAGCTAGGGCTTGATTGTAACACCCCCAATTTATGTGTTGGAATTTCAAAATTAGATAGTTGAACTTTAATCCTAAGGGGAGTGGACCCCAAAGGATAAATAAATTGTGAATGTAAATTAATATTTAAGTTGAGGAAATGAATAAAATGATGTTGTGCAGATTGACCAAAATGAGATTATGATATCACTTGCTAAATCCATGAGGATGGACAAGCAAATATTCCCCACAATATTTCAAAAAAAAAAAAAAAAAAAAATCCTTGAAAGAATTTATTTCTAAAGTAGATTTTGAGGAAAAATCTTATAATTCCCCAATGATGAGGAAAGTAGTTGGGAAGAGGTAAAAAGCTGGAAAGGCTAAGGAAAAGCATAAAACAGCTTTAAAGAGTCCCTAAAATGGGAAGCCTAGGCAAACAGGAAGAAAAGCATCCTGATATTCTGGACGCAGCATTAGAAACAGGCTTTGGGGAAAAATAGCTTAAATAAGCTGATCCTAAATAGATTAGAGGGGGATCTGATATAGGAGGTGGTCTCAGCTCGGGGGTGAGTTCTGGGAGAGAAAAAGGACTCTAAGGTTGGGAGGTTGGTTGACTGCATGATTGGTATGTTTTTAAAACTATTCATGTGTTTACTTTTTAATAGTATGAATTGGCTACATATAAAAGTTGATTGGATACTAGAATTTTAAATGATACATTTAACAGAATTAATCATCAGGAATTCACCTTCTTAATTCTGAATAGTTGTAGAATAAGAATCTGTAGAATAGAATCCAACAGAATTTCTAAACCAAGGTTGGTTTAAATCTGTGGATACATATTCCTCTACAGATCATTTAACCCTAGACTACTCCAAATAAATTGATGGAGTTTATAAGAAAAATTTAATAGTTGAATATGTGATTGCGATGGAACTAATTATAGTTCATATTTTTGTTTTTGAAACTTGAAGGTTATTACATACATGTACAGACTCAAAAAAATTTATCCTTCTTGACTTTGTCTAGTGATAGGGACTAGAAAAAAATGAGGAGGAATTTTCCAAAATCTCTAGCCAGTATGTGAACTAAATCTGGGGACTAAAATACTTCACAGTTAAATTTTTTGTGAATTAATAAGCTTCTGTTAACCATGTGAGTTCAATAGTATACCATAATGCAATCATATGAGCAGTAAATAATATCCTCCAATGTCGGAGTACAGGATAGAATTAATATACATCTAAGACCCTAAAATAGGACTATCTATTAACCATCAACTACAAGAGTCAACAAAAAGGAAATAAAATTTTATAAACAGATTTCTTGTTTATACAAAATCAGTTGTAGTAGAGATATAACGAATTTAGCCATTCCCAGTTCTGTATTATATGACAGCAGAACAACATATAACTATATATTAAAGGTATGCATAGAATTCTATATTAAACTATGAATGCAATGTAAAACGAGCATGTACAACCTTATAATCCCATACCTCTGTACCAAATCCAGAACATGGCTACTAACATTTATATACACCTTATTCGTGAGACGAACTAAAGGTTTTTCCATGTAGTCCAATGAACTACATATTGAAGAGATGACAACATTATAAATGATCACGGTTATCTAAATGGAAACTTTATGAAACGAGATATCTCAGATATAGATATATATGCCACCATTAGAAATATAAATTCGGTGTAGTTGGGGAAAATTCTCATATACTGTTCAAACATTACTATTATAAAAACAAACATTTTCTATAACCAGGAAAATGCATATGTAGTGATTTAAATTCCATGCGGAAGAACGAGAAGCATAAATACCGTGAGAAATTATATCTTTCTCCATCACCATTTAGAAATTCAGTGGTTAAGCGAAACGTATCCATGGAACTAAGAAATTTAGAGAAAATCTACATCTGTAGACGTATCAAAGACTGAAGCCAGATATAAGAGAAACAGGCTCGCACGGTGTAATATGTTATTATAGAATCAATTTTTCCAGAAAATTATCTAGCGCCATAAAGAAATGAGTTCGTTCATGAATCAAAAATAGACGGTAAAATTTTAATGAGAAATCTAAGGATTTATCCGAACAGACAACGAAGGCAAACATGAATTCCGACAACTGGTAGGTTCCGACCTGTGCCATGTAAATATAAAAAGGGTTATAATACTTGAAGCGTGAGAATGGGTAGGAGACCCTCGAAGAAATTTTGCGTAAGATAGGAGCGTACCTGCCACCAAAGAAAATTGGAACCGAGTTAATCTATATGGAAATTTTTTTTTAACCAGTGACATGGTATGAGATTTTGATAACAACCGCAGATTCTACTCACCCATAGGAATGACCGATTTCTTCTATGTAACGCCTGAAGAAGGCGAAAAAAAATTAGTAAGAGTATAGGTCGAGTAAATGTATAACCATTCCAGAAAATAAAAGTTGTATAAGATATTACCTCCAGAGTGAAGGTAAATTCGATGCCAGAGAATATCACGGGTACAGACACAGAACCTCTGCAGATAATACCAAACGTCGAGTTAAATCTCCTGGATGGGATAAATTATAATAAATCCAGGCTGAATAGAAAATCTAATTAACAAAAATTTCCCATTCCGGAGTGAGAGAAATCTCACTACCTCGCAGGAATAAATCATTGTGAAGTACGACTGAGGAATAAAAATGATAAGCACATTGATCTGGGTGGAACGCAGTCCTACCTGATAGCTACACAACCCTAAATGTTGAAGCAGACCTGGTAGAAATCATTCATAAAACAAAACAAAAAACGAACTCAAACCAGAGAGATAAACCACCTATTGATCAAAATTTGGGTGAGATTCTATGTCGTTACTCCCAAACTAGAGATGAAGTTAACCATGAACATAAAGGAAAATAGGTAGGATTCATTCACTTACCGGTTAAACCTACTATTCATGAAACGATGGTCGCATACTGGTGTGAGGGAACGCCATTATGCCTCCGGCAACCTTGGCTTTCTCTGAGCAGACTTCTTCATCATAGTGAATGAAAGCCACAGACAAAATAGATCGAGTTTATAATAACACTAAACCCTAACTAGCTCAGGTTCTCAGCCATCCACGTGTAGCACCATGGACATCCCGATAAAACGAAGTCACAGAGGTAAGTACCTCCACAGAGCACCAACAGAAATGACGGTGTACCAGGATAAGAGTATTAAACGATTTTCATAACATAATTTCGTATCCAGAATTTATACGAGCATACCACAAGGGCACGACTCCTTTAATGACCCTGGAGTAAAGTTAAATCCGCAGTCAGAACACCGTAATAGCAATAAATGAAAATCTCTGAGGAAACCGGAACCATTACAAACGATACTGAAAGAAGATCGAGCAAGGACGCATGCCATGGTGGTTCACAACCACACCATCAAATTTTATAACGAAATAAATTGTTTACCCTAACACCAATCACGAGAAGGTCCATCGACATGGCATGAGAATTTAATATGAAACCCTATCAATATGTACTATCATCATAATTGCTATATCCTAACACAAGAACGAAAGGCTGAGCAACTTAGTTACAAATTATTCGTGGAGGTATACATTCATCGTAGTGCTACAAGATTGACTCAAATAACCTTAATACTATATCAATTGAATGAAAACCTCGATGAGCCATAAGTGTGATCATTTACTTTGAGGTTGGGAAAAGCGCAAAGGCTATGATTCATATTGAATTAGCATACTATACGATTTACACAAATGTTATATTAATATATGGAAAATATATGTATGCAGAAATGTGTTCTAATAAAACAAATCTTCTGTAGATAGAGTTTAGAAATTTTATATGAAAAAAAAAAAATTTGTTGTGATATTGGGAGACATGACATTGATTTGGTGGATCCTTTCCAAGATCATCCTCACAAACCTCGACAGACGCCCATGGGGGATGAAAAGAAAGACGAGGGAGCAGGAGATCCTATCAAAATATTTCTCAAGGAGGCCCTCGAAAAACAAAGGAACACGATGATGGATAACTTTGCTTAGATCCTTCAATGGTTACCCACCGGCGGTGCATCTACATCCAGCAGACACTCTGGAGGTGCGACTCCTTTTAAGGTACAAGTAAATTTTGACATTCCCATATTTGAGGGTCAAATAGACGCAGATGTCGTAGATAGATGGTTGAATCTATTAGAAGGATATTTCTCTATTCATGACTTTTCAGACCGAGAGAAGATTATTTTGGCACTCCTCAAAGCTACCCCCCATGTTAAGGACTGGTGGGAAACCTACTATGAGAGCAAGGACCAGATAGAACCATGAGAAATTTCCCTATCCAAAACATCGAGAAAGCCGGGTTTTGTAAGTATTTTAGTATTAAAATATTTTGAGGATTTCTCCAATAAGCCGATCTGAAAGAACCTGGATGTGCTACTTGGAAATATTTTGTAGTGCTAAGATTCATAATTACTAATCCATGGAATGTCACTTTGAAGCAAGATTTGAGGTTATGAAGAGTAAGAAATTCTTTGACAATTCCTTGTTGCATGTCATGTTGATATGTATACTCTTGAAGATTTGAAATGTTGGATTGGAGGGAGTGCCAAAATCAAAAGTTGGTATTGAAGAAACTACCAAATTATATATGTTTCATGTTGGTAAAGAATATATATGAGATGTGGATTGAAGGTCAAAGCATCAAATCATAAACTATCACCACCGAAGAGCACAATTTTCGATGGGATCACATAACACAACATCTAGTAGTGGTTGAACTCGATCAATTAATATATCATGGAGTTTCAGAAGCTAGTATTTGAAGGAAGCCCGAAGTTCAAATATAAGTGACCATGTAGTAGTGACCAAACTGGATGAGATAATAGATCATGTAGTTTTAGAAGCTAGTATTCGAAAGAAGTGTGTAGTTCAAATATGGGTTGTATGAGGTGTTTATAAAAGAACGTAGATCAAATATTGGTTGTATGACATGTTATAAGATTTTTAAATGGATTAAATGAGTAGATAGTGAAGGTTATTGTGTTTATTGTAGGTTGTGCTTACTAATTATTATTGTAATAGTAGGTTGATTCCTAGAAGGAATCATCATTTAATGAAGGATTATAGTTTTTCTCTTAGAAACATTTCCAAGTATATCTTCTATCTCATGTGGCAAAGGTGAACCACTTAACTACATGTTTTACTTTAGTGGAGTCCCTCATCTTCACTGCATGTTCTACTTCATTGGATCCCCTCATCTTTAGTGGTAGGAAAAATCATAAAGACCAATAAAAGGACTCTGAAAGGGCTTGGCACTTAGTGCCTTCACGACACTCGAAGAGGGGTGCTATACAACTTTGTAGTAAGAAAATTTTGTCACCTAATGTTACATTTAAAAATAACAAAATAATGGTTACATTAAAAAATTAAAAAACTAATAAGAATAATAAATTCAATGTTGGCCACACATAAAATACTTCAATTTCCACCTATAGTTTTACCTCAAACTTTCTATAAAGAGATAAAGTAATAGAAAATAAAAATCTTTTTACCTTTAAGTATGAGAGATATATAATCCCTTCATTACTTATGGAGTTCACAAAAGGTATTTAAAAATAATGTTATTGATACTACATGAGATCTAATACATTCCTTACTCAATTGAAATGTAGTATTAAAATAAAATTATATTATTGACAAAAATAGATCTTATACTCGTAAAAAATATAATCTAAATTATATATATATATATATATATATATATATATATATATATATATATAAAATAATTGGAAGAAAATTAGTATGGACCTATGTCAACATTACTTAACTAAACCATATGTTTTTTTTTAAAGATTTTTGGTAACTTTTTTTTTCTCTTTATTTTTAGTCAATCTTCATCAATATGTTTAGATAAGAAGGGAAGTGAACTTGTGATAAGTGCTATAACAAATAGCCTCATCACCATTTAACCAAACCACACAAACTACTTTATAATAATTTTATAACTATACATTTTTTAACATTAGATGAGATTGAGTCTCATGCAGTATAAGACCAGGTGTCATAAAATTAGTTTGCACAAAACAGAATGAGAGGACTGAAATAAGACTCGATTCAAACAGAATGGGAAAATGAGAGACAACCTCGTGGCATTGCGGATGGATATGCCTTAGCAGTGGCGGCCGTGGAAGCTTACTCTCCTTACAGTTCAACATTGCCCCAAATTTGAATGGAGTACTACTCTCATGAGTCTCATTCTATTTGAATCGAATCCTTCCATTATGTTTCTATGCAAGTTAACTTTATGACACCTTGTCCTATTACTGTAACACACTCGGCCTCATCAAATTTTTCGGGTGCGGCAAGACGAAGAACGAGCCATGATGACGTGTAGCCCGAGTTACATGTATAATAACATCACCCGCTTGTTAGTGGCTTAGATGTTCTTCAAGTGTAGAATGGAGCGGGTATGTGTTTTCATATTTATCATTTTTTCATTTTCATGGGGTCTACTATATATTGTTAGAGATATGGTATTTATACAAAAGTATGTTACTTAAAATTAATGGATTATGCTAGTCACTATGTTAATTGGTTAGAGATATGGTATTTATATAAAAGTATATATTGTAAAAATTAATGGATTTGGTATGTAATGAATTTTACGATTGGTTATTTTACCAAATTTCTAGATCCAACTAACTCTAGATCTATCATGCGCCGAGAGGGATCAAATATCTCGAGGTGCAAACCTTTCCTCAAGTTTTGCACTCAAAAAATAGGTTTTCACCTCGAGAGATTTGATCCCTCTCGGCACATGATAGATCCAGAGTTAGATGGATCTAGGCATCAACGCCACATTTTTCAGATTATTAAAATTTTTGTATATTTTTGAGATGTAAGATGGATCGAGGCTGGTTTCAGTCGTGTGCTGCCAAGAAAAATCTATCAAAGATATGATTAATTTTATCAGTAATATGTAAATATATCAAATATTAATATAATCATTTTAAATATGCTAAATATTTCTGAGATTAACTTGGTCATTTTAATTTTAAATTTGCTTAGTTACCTTAGTTCGTTGAGATGATAATTATTGTTAATAACTATAATGATGAAAAATGATGAAATATTTTTTTAAATGCAAAGTGACAATAAAACGTTGAAAGATAGAGAATGTGAATAATAAGAATGTACTCATGTTACAATCAATCTCAAACTATTTTCTTCTACTATTCTTATTTCCTCCCTTGTTAGTTTTGTTATCTTTTCATACTGATTATATGAAAAAGTAAATTTAAATCATAAACCATTTAACACAAAAATCAATCTACTATAACACAAAAATCAATCTACATTGTTAATAACATTTTGTGCTTACACTAAAATCAATGCATATTGTTAATCCAATCACTTTAATATTAATGTACCGTCATATATCCAATTACGTCAAATCATAAATCAAAATATACATTGAAATAAATGCATTTAATGCAAGCAATCAAATAAGATTAGAAAATAACTTCTACATTGAAATCGGGTCATAATCTAACTCATTATAGTTATTTTTGTCTCTATCTCACCCCCCTAAACACACACGCTCTCGCACTCCATATATATCATTCTCTTTGTCGATCACCCTCTCTCCCCATCTCTCTCTTCTTCCCTCTCTTCCCCTTCTCTCCCTCTCCCCCGCTAATATATCTCTTTCCTCCTTTTGTCATCTCTCTCTCTCTCTCTCCATCTTCCTTATCACTCAGTCTCTCTCTGTCTGTAGGAACCAACATCTACACTGAAATCAATGCATTTACTCAAAGAAATCAAATAGGATTAGAAATCGCCATCTACACTGAAATCAATGCATTTAGTGCAAACAATAAAATAGGATTAGAAATCATCTACATTGAAATTAAGTCATCTAGTGCAAGTAATGAAATATAATTATAAATCGACATCTAAATTGAAATCAACACATTCAATGCAAGCAATCAAATTGTATTAGAAACCACCACCTACACTGAAATCAATGCATCTAGTGCAAGTAATCAAATATCATTAGAAATAAATATCTACACTAAAATCTATGCATCTAGTGCAAATAATCAAATAGGATTAGAAATCACCATCTCCACTTATATCAATCCATCTAGTGCAAGAAATATTCCTCCCTCTCTCCACCCTCCATCCATATCTATATCCCCCTCCATCTATTCTTTTTTGTCTCTCTATCTCACCCCCCTAAACACACACACTCTCGTACTCCATATATATCAATCTCTTTTTCAATCACCCCCTCTCCCCATCTCTCTCTTCTTCCCTCTCTTCACCTTCCATCTATATGTCTATCTTACCCTTCTCTCCCTCTCCCCCATTAATATCTCTCTTTCCTCCTTTTGTCCTCTCTCCCTCTCTCTCCATCTTCCTTATCACTCTCTCTCTCCCTCTAGAAACCAACATCTACACTGAAATCAATGCATTTACTCAAATAAATCAAATAGGATTAGAAATCGCCATCTACATTGAAATCAATGCATTTAGAGCAAACAATCAAATAGGATTAGAAATCGTCTACATTGAAACCAATTCATCTAGTGCAAGTAATCAAATATAATTATAAATCGACATCTAAATTGAAATCAACAAATTCAGTGCAAGCAATCAAATTGTATTAGGAATCACTACCTACACTAAAATCGATGCATCTAGTGCAAGTAATCAAATATCATTAGAAATAAATATCTACACTAAAATCAATGCATATAGTGCAAATAATCAAATAGGATTATATATCAGCATCTCCACTTATATCAATCCCATCTAGTGTGAGAAATATTCCTCCCTCTCTCCACCCTCCATCCATATCTATATCCCCCTCCATCTATTCTTTTTTGTCTCTTTATCTCACCCCCCTAAACACACGTGCTCTCATACTCCATATATATCAATCTCTTTTTCAATCACCCCCTCCCCATATCTCTCTTCTTCCCTCTCTTCACCTTCCATCTATATCTCTATCTTCCCCCTCTCTCCCTCTCTCTCCATCTTCCTTATCACTCACTCACTCTCTCTCTCTCTCCACCTTTCTCTCTCTATTTCTTTCTTCTTACCTCTCTCCTCCTCCCCCTCCAAGTCCATCTCTCTTTCCCTCCCTCTCTCCACTCTCTCACATCATCTCTCTTCCTTCCTCTCTTTCCCTTTCTCTCCCATCTCTCTCTCCCTCTCTCTCTCTCTTCACCCACCAACTATGTTACTATATCCCTCCCTCTCTCCTTATATCTCCTTCTCCCCCCTTATCTCCATCTCTCCTTATTTGTCTCCTTATCTCAGCCCCAAACATACACGCTCTCTCTCTGTCTCTCCCTTGTCACTCCTTCTCTCTCTCTCCACTTCTCACTCTCTATATTTCTTATTTCCTACATCTCTCCCCCTCCAACTCCATCTCTATTATCGATCCCTCTCTCCTCCTCTCTCTCAAGTCCTCTCTCTCATCCTTCCTGTCTCTCTCTCTCTCCCCTAAATCCCTCTCTCTTCCCTGATCTCTCTCTCTCTCTCTCTCTCTCTCTCTCTCCAATGCTCTCTTCCCCGATCACTCTCCTCCTCTCTCTCATCCTTCCTCTCTCTCCCTTTCTCTCCCACCTCTCTCTCTCTCTCTCTTTTCCCTCCAATCCTCTCTCTTCCCCCATATCTCTCTCTCTCTCTAATCCTCTCGCTTCCCCAATCCTTTTCTTTCTCTCACTCTTTCCACCCCTCTCTCTCTCCAACTACATTACTATATCCCTCCCTCCTTCTCACTTCTTCTCTCCCCTCTTCTTTCCATACATCTTACTTTGTCTCTTTATCTCACCCCTAAACATACACACTCTCTCCATCTCTCCCTTATCACTCTCTCTCTCTATTTCTTCTTAGTTATGTAAACTAATTAACATAAATATTCGTAAATGTAACGCAGATTATGGAGTAAATATGAAAAAGAGGTTTTATTTACTTACCATACCTCTAGTTTATTTATATTTTTATTTATTTACCATACTCCTTTTCTTTACTATGGTATTTGGCCCATAGGCTTGTTATATAGTTAGATTTTTATTTATAATCCTATTTGATATATTGTTATTTATTTACCTGACCTCTTTATGCCTATTTTATATTTATTTATTTACCATACCTCTTTATATCTATTTTATATTTATTTATTTATTTATCATACTTGTTTATACCTCTTTTATATTTATTTATTTACCCATGGTATTTGGCCCATGGTATCAATATTAATTTGTCCCATGGTATTGGTCTCATAGGGTTCATCTAAATAAAACCTCTTTTTAAATATAAAAAGGTTTATGGAATAAATATAAAAATAATTTTTATTTATTTATCATAAATCTAATTTATATATATTTTCATTTATTTACCATAGCTCTCGAATAAGTATAAATTCATTTTACAAATATTTAATTGAAAGAAATATTAAAAGATTTTGGATTTTGATTGTTTGTGTTGAATTAACTCTTTTCTTTTGATTTAGAAAATGGTATTGATATTATTATAACATAATAATATTAAAAATAATTTTTATTTATGATAAATAAATAAAAATTATTTTTATATTTATTCCATAAACCTTTTAATAACATAATAATATTAATAATAATAATAATTATTATTATTATTATTATTAAAATTAATATTAATATTAAATTCATATTATTGATACATTGTGCATATTTTTGGTAAAAAAAGTATAATTGAAATGATTTCTATATAATTCTAACTCTATACCATGAATGCGGCCACTTAAACCAATAAACTCAATTACTCTATATTGACAATGAATATGTCAAATTCAAGAAAATCCGGAGCAGCTGCAAGCAATAATTAACATTTATATTATTTCCAATATAAGCAATGGATAAATATGCAACTGATACAATATATCGCCATCCCAACTTAGCGCATTTGTAGCAATGACTTTCTCCAAAAACTCTGAAAGATTTTATTGTAAAACTGCAAAAGGAAAAATGACAAAATTCAAAAAAGTAATATATACCATACACTATGAACCCTACTATCTCATGGCATCCACTAAAAAATAGACTTTGAAGCTTTGTAAGCCGCGGCCCCAACCTTAACATGCCCTTGAGCTTGGCACACTTTGAGGCATTCAGGTAACCCTTGAGCTGTAATGCTCCACACCTGGTAACCCTACTATTTCATGGCATCCACTTACAAATAGCATTCGAAGATTTGTGAGCTGCTGCAACCCCTGTATTGTCCTGAGCATTTTACATTCAGTAACATCCAACCTCTCCATAGATCTCAATGTTTCAAGACTTGGGAGCTCCTCTACTTGTGCGCAGCCGATGATGTCAAGCCTTACGAGTTTTGCCACACCACAAAGCTATCCAATGTGCCTCAAATCCTGACATTGAATGACTGTAAGCTTTTGCAGGTTTGGGCAAACGGCTTCCGGGAAAGCTAATTCTGATATTTTTGTGCGACGAAACTCTAACCCTTTGATCCCAAACATGCATTGCACAGTGGAGGAGTACAATTTTTCCAATAATGACGTTTCCGCTTCTCGTTTAGCCATTTTAAATGGATGTTCCTGCAAAGGACAATCCCATACTTTTAACACGGCGAGACTGTTCGACTGCAAATGCCGCAGAAATGCTTACGCCGCAGAAATGCGCTTACAGTGAATTAGAGTTGTTTTAAAAAAAAAATTGTTTATTTATACGATTCTTAAAAATTATTTGTTAAGCCGACCCGATTGTTATTTTTTATTTTTTATTTTAATTTTTTGAAATTTAAGCCGACATTGAGGTGAGCCGACATTGAGGACGTGACCCACCTGACATCGGGGTCATACTGGGCTGTAGATGCGCCTCTCGGCGCAACAACACTGGAAATGAAATTTAAATTGTAAAAACAACATTTGCAAGTGAATGTGAAAACAACACAACGTTCACTGCACCTTGAAGAAGGTAAAGATTAATTCCAAAAAAAATGGTTTAAAAAGACAATTAAGCATTATTCTAGACTGTCCATGGTATATATATATATATATATATATTAATTTTGATGTTAACTTTATTTATTAGCTATGTTCATAAATGTGTACTTTTGGAACTCCAATTTAACTATTAATAACTAGTGCAATTATATAAATTAAGTGATTGGCAAATATGGATAGGCATCTGTTGGATGCAGGTAATGAGTGTATTTCGGACACCTTTTTCCCACCTTTGACCATTTCACAATCTCTGTACTTTTTAAACCTTAATTACCTTTTTCCTTGTGGTGAGACTCCATTTTTGTCATGACATATTACTAGTAATTATACTTAGATCAAACATTTTCACATAATCTAATTTTCATAATTAATTTTTTCATAAAATCTAAATTTAAAATTTAATACAAATTAAATTATATACCAATTAGATTATTTATATTTATAAGTAACATAACCTTTTATTTCTTTTAATATCACACATTTCTTCTAAATTTTATATATATATATATATATATATATATATATATATATATATATATATATATATATATATATATATATATATATATATATATATATATATATATATATATATATATATATAGAGATATATAATAATAATAATTTTGATGTTAACTTTATTATTAGCTATGTTGATATGTGTTTTCTTTTGGAACTCTAACTTAACTATTAATAACTAGTGCAACCATATAAATTAAGTGATTGGCAAATATGGATAGGCATCAACTCATGATAAGCATCAAAATACTTACTTCAAAATACATCTCACTTTTCCCACTATAAAAATATTGTAAAAATTAACTATATTATAACCTTATGTCCTCCTTTAGTGTATGCAATATAAGCTACCTAAGGAAGAGAAGCCTCTTTAAATGAAGATTAACTAAAAAACTTCGATTTTTTTCCCAAAGCGCTAATCAAGACATGGTGGATCCACAAGGGTACTTTTAGAAAATTTCCAAACAAAGAGTATCCAGTGAATATGTTGAAGACCCTTTTTTAATTAATGATTGCTATTATGCCAACTTTATGGTTATCCCAATTCCAAGGCATTCCATGAAGGTTGGTTTCCACCCATGTACACCATGATAGTCAAAAATAGGATTTTCGACTTAGCAACCATCTTGTCAAGATCTTTGAGGGATAGTATTCAACAAACTCAAAACCCTAAAGAAGGAAAACAACCTTAATTTTTCATGACCTCTTACCTCACAGACATAGTTTGTGCCAATATGCCATTCCCAACCATGAGTTGGATATGGACCATTCACAAGGATTTGCTTATTAGGGGTAGTATTCCAATAAAGGGCTTATTAGTTTTATAAAAGAGTCGATGGAGCTCTCTCAAGGACCACAAAGCATCCATGGCCACATATTTCTTTCCACCAGAGAGAATATGAATCGAAGGGAATCAAGAGGGATAAGGGTGATTTTGTGGCTCTCACACGTTTTTGTTTTTGGGACCTCATGTTCCATAAGTATGATCCAAGATCCCTAGTGAAGGATCATTATAGATATTCCAATACAAGTGAGAATATTAGGTATACACATAGGTAGAGGAAAATAAGTAGAATAATGAATTCAATTTCATAAAATTGATATCAAGAATATGCTACAATCCTACCTAAGAAAAGGTGGAAAATTTTCAGGAAAAAATAGAACCACCAACCCATGAAAATACACATCAGGCTCTGATAGTAAGTCAACCTATTGAACATAAAAGTTAGGAGGAAGTTATGGTCAGTTAAAATAGTTCTAATTGTTGGAGGAACTAGTGGGAGGTGTAGCAGTGGGGTGTACCTTTAGTATTTAACTAGTTAGCCGACAATAAACATAAATTAACTCATGCATGCAGATAATTCCAATTACCCAATTGAGATTGGAGTTTAGGGGAATTGTACTATCAGTTGTAGAATTTTCCAAGTTGTACAGGTGGTGCATGCAGTCAGAGAAGGTTTTAATTGAATTACACAATTCTCAATGGGTAATTTCCTTAATTAATAGGGGTCGATTCCTCATCAAACAATGCAAGGAAATAGGTGCTTGGAAGCTACGAAAATTGGTTAAGTATTCGACAAAGTCATTGAGTCGGGTAGAGGATATAAGATACTTGTGTAGGTTGTGCTCAAGCTTGAGCAAGGATATTGTAGTCATCCAGATTATTTGATTAATGCAATATAGAGGTTCCTTTTTATGACCCCATTTGTTTTTGTAGCTTCTATAGCAATTGTGATATTCTTATATTATAATCGATGTTTTCATTATCAATTTTATACATTTTTTAAATAAATGAGGCAAAAATCCTAAATTATCATCTAAACTATACCAAACATATTATTTTCATAATTTTTGTGTTATTTGTTTGAAACAATTCACACTTTGTGTGTGATCTAGGACCTATTTTTCCCATAGTACTAGAAGTTTCACAATGTATTCATTTTTATTTTGTGACATACAATGAAATTTGTTAGGGATTTGTAGTGAAAAAAATTAGAAAATTCATTGAAATTATGTGTCATTGGTTACAATTTCTAGTATTGCTATTAGATTTATAGCTTTCATTCCAACACCTTTATTGATTAAGGATTTAAGGTGTTTAGGAATTGGGTTCAACTGCCCAAAATTTGAACTGCTACAAGTCAGTGCCAACCTAAACCTCTTCCTCAATTTTCTTCTGTTGCTATTTCTGTAGAATTATTTAAACCACATTATCAAATAATTTCTACTAGATTTTCATTTTAGAAAATTACACATGAAGTAAATTAACTAATTGTCTTCTTTCTTGGCCTATATCACACAATGTACAATGTTGGGTTGTCTCTTTTCCTAACCTTTCTTGTTCAGTGGAATAAATCAAAGTGCATTGCTATTTTTAAAAGAGATCAAAGGAAATGGAATAAAATAGCTAAAAAATGAATTTAATTATACAATGTGAAGTAGTCTCGTCTATTGCTGCTAATATTTTGATTCATAAATAGATTTTAAAGTATTGATTCTTATATTTTTATACCTTGAAAATAGATTAATTTTTTTCTCTAATATCCCCCTTTTTCATGGCTTATCATTAAAACAAGTTGTGTGAAGAATACATTTTATTTTTATAGCCAATAGATTCCGCAGAAGATTGGATGAGTTCCTTGCTAAATGATATTCGATATCTCATACTATTGCATCTAGATTTCATATTAGCAGTGAGATACTCTATATTGTTGAAGAGATGGATTGACATCTACAAAAACCTTCCTTTTATGAGTTTATCATCATCTGCTATTTTGGGTGACTGTGGTTATGAACTTGGTGCAAAACTTAGAGTTGAAAGTGTCATTTATAATTTTCTCATATATCTCTTTGTTGATCTCCCTAAAATTTACCTTCAAAATGAAACAAAATCCTCATGGAATTTTATTCCTTTCAAGGTATGAATTTGGGTGGAATCCACATTGATGCATAATCTAAAGACCCTCACCCTACAAAATTTCATTCCCATTGGTATCAATCCTATAGAAAATGTTATCATAATATCCTATGCCTTAACACCTTCTAGCTTGTTTTGATGCACCAGTCTAGAGACTCATGCTACTTCACTACCAACTTAACCACTCTCCATCCCAGTTCCATGGATTCCACTACCTAACTTATTGTAACCTCTATTTTTTTGTGTCTATATATGATTCCTCTGTCTCTTTAATATCATATATTGATACTACAAGGATTTGAATTAACTCTATTCTGATTAGGAACATGAATATAAAGTGGACAAATGATATTATGGAAATAATATTCTTGTGTCTTCTTAGAACTTAACACTTCATCTAATTTTTTCTCTCGGGAATCCTTCGTGGTTATATAGTGAAGATGTACATAATTGTGTAACATGCTTTGGGACATAGAGAAATAGATGAATCAAGCTCATGAATAGTGGTATTTACTCTCTAGAAGATGGACCTATTCTACTTTTTTTTTTTTTTAATTCGCAACTACATTTTTTTGTGGGTTGTATGTTACTTTAAGATCCTCTTGATTTCTATTTCAATTTATAAATAATAATAAAAAATGTGGAGATTTACCATCCCCTATTGTCTTTCTTGATCTATTTTATTTTCTCTCTTATCTAGTCTACACACCCTCCAGATGTGTTTGCACTAAAAAATATCCCATCAATCCTTTTAGAGATGTCGATTTGAGCTCCTAGGAAAAAAAAAATTGTGAGCTAGGTTATGTAGACATTGAAGATAAGGATATTTTGGAGAATGAAATTACATATTTGATGATAAAAAATATGAAGAAAATGATTTTTTAGCAAAGGAAAAGAAAAATTTGAAAAAGAAGAAGACAATTTCACTGAAATAAATTCACAAGTTGGTTATTATTTGTGGGAAACGAGGTCATGATGACTCGAAAATTATTTTCTATAAGGTAGATAAAGAAAAATTGAAAGGCACTAAATGGTGTTTTGGTTCCAAAACGATGGTGTTCCCATATGTCCTTTTTGTAGGGATAGTGGGATCAATTGATCTCGGGCATAGGTCGAGCTCTAAATTGTTTTGATAGGATCTATGAGAAATTATATATCCCTTAATACTGATATGTGATGAGTGGTATGGTGGTTATGTTTAATGGTGATAAGGATAGTCTGAGATTGTTGATGCATGCATCATAGACTGAAGCATAAATATGACTACTTTTGCCTTTGTAAAACTTCAATATCTTTTAATGTGTTTTGAATTCCTTGCATCTCATGCACATTTTGTACCTTGTAAATGTGATCTTTATTAAACTTGTTAAAACTATGCAGTGTTATCGATTTCCTCCTTGGACATCACATTTCATAATTTAATTTTAGATATTATCTTCTAAATGTAGTAAGTATATTGTCAATCAACGATTCTTCTAACTTTCAATAATCATAAAAGTTTCTTCATGTAGTTTTGGGTTAGAGACGACTTCGGGATTTTGTAATTTATAGTATATACGTCAAGATTGATATCAGATACGTGATCTAATGGAATAGCCTTGTGTGCATGCGTGCCACAAAGATTATGTTAGAAAATCATAAAGGAAGAAATATTTTCTTATTCTTGGTAATTACTTGTGAGGTTTCTTGTTATTACGATTCTTTATATCTTCCTTCTTTAATTTGATCAAGAAATTACCAAAGTAGCAACACCTAAAGAAATAGACACTAGATGTAGGCAATATGCTAAAGCAAAACCCCCCTTTAGGGGAAAACCCACTCAATATTTTTTCCTTTCAATAGTATTTTGCGAGACTCTTCACCCTAGACATATACTAAGCCTTCACTCCACACCAAGTCAGCCTCCAAGATCTTCGACCCCTTTCCAACAACTTAGACTAGGAAGCAACTTCTAGCAGCAGAAGGCTTCATGCAACAAAAAATCTTGGAAGACTTCAATCTCCCAGTATAGGGCATGAAACAAAGAGAGAGAGGCACCATTTTTTTTTTCTTATTCTCCTTAGACTTCCCCAAAATAACACTTCTTTCAGCTTCCTGAAAACATACACAAAAATTTTAGTAGCTATAAGAGATATCAAACTAGTTGTGAGAGAGTGTGCTCCAAATGAATTCAATTCCCTTCATATTATAGGCTACAGGTTAGGTCTGATTGGTGTCTCTTAGAACAACATGATCCCCTTTAGGCCAACTTGGTGTGGTGGTCACATAATTCATATTTGACTCAATATTAAACATTTTTACGTGATTAAAAAGCCCAAGAAGGGTCTCTTTAAATGTATAATGAATCTATTAACTGAGACTAAATCCTAGAATTTGTCAATGGGAACTTCGACCTAAAATGGTGACCCAAGCATGAAACCTTGCCTTAATAGGTCACAATAATAATAATAATAATAACTATTTTTCTTTATTCTTTTATCAAGTACATTACAAGATTACTTAAGTACATTAAATGAAGACCAAACCTAGTTATATTTTCCAACACTACCTTTTATCTAGGGAGGTATTCATCATATTCAAATACAATGAAGGACCTCACACTATATGAACAATGAAGAACTTTATGCACCACAATTCCATGGACTATATTCCTAACCAAGGAAATGTATCCATTGGTATCTCAACAATTTAGGCACCGCAATGCCATGGACTAGACGCATGACCAGGGAAATCTATCCAAGTGAGTCTAATATGGACTCAAGATTTCATCCCATTTAAGTACCATTAAGCTTACTTTCTAACCATCAACCCAAGGATCTAGGTTTGTATCCAAAATATCATATCTCTTTAATCAACACAACCTTTCCAACTTCGGGACCTATATATCAACATAAAGTGTCGACCATATGTCTTCTGAGTCAATGCTTCACTAAAAAAGCCTAAACACCACTTAATCCAACAGATCATGGATGACTAATCTCTCCCAATCAAATTGATTGGTAACCAACATGCCATAAAATCCTTCGAGATATTTTACTGTGCAAACACAACCCTAACCAATGATATACTTTCACATGTACATAAAAAATTACAAACCACTGGAGTCTTTAGGACAGCTTGATGTTGCTTCTCAACGTTTCTTAGTAGGATTATCAACTGAATCTTTGACAGAAGGTTCCTTCATCATACACTTTCTTTCTCATACTTTTCATGCAACAACATATCCTCCAAAATTCATTCTTCTATCAAAACCAAACTATGCCCTCCATCTCAACCAGGAAGCATCTCTTTATCGAGAGTCCCTCTTAATCTTAGGGAGATCTCCTTTATTCAGGCTTCCTTAGGGAGACCGAATTCTTCTTTTCGTCATCAAATAATATTTCGTGGCTTCCAAACATTTTATCAGAGTTATCATCATCCTCATCATGGTTATCACATAAACGAGCATCTTCACCATATTTTAATATTGTGTAGCTGCACAACTTCGGTAGCAAGTAAAACCAAATTTATAGAAGCATGGAGTTAGCCATATCAGAATCACAAAATCATTTCAACTTCATAGGTACCCAAACTTAATTACAAACAAGAGACATAAAATCTTCAATATTTTGGTAGGGATTTTTTCATGAACCCTAGACTTCTTCATAACAACTTTCATTATATCTAGGGTTTCATTGTTTCTTTCAAAGGTGTAACACACCCTACTAGAACATATAGAAAAACCTAGAAACAAAAATATAGATCTACAAGATATTTAACAACTTTCAGAAATTTGAGATGAAAAAAGATTAGTTCTCTCATATAGTGATCCCTAAAAATGAGTAAAAAGAAAATACAAATGTCTAATAACTTTGAGAAGTCATATATATTAGACTTCCCACTAGGATTTTATACAAATCATAGATTTTAGACAAGAGAATCAATCAAATTCAATCACATCTTAGTCATTAATATGACCAGCTTCCATTAGAATTAGTTGCAAACCCTAGATCTTAGATCAACCATAAAATCCAATTAAAACCAAGATTTCATCAATCTTACACAAATATAAAATCATCATATTATAAGATATTTTCACTTCTACTAAGGTTCAACTTCAAAACCCTAGAATTTCATCTTCACAAAATTAAAAATCTATAGATAAATATATCTCTGATTGTTATATCACACATACTAGAGAATTTAACCACTACTAGTGTTTAGCTACAAAACCCCTAGATTTCCAAACATCAATATCCTAGAATTTCAAACAAGGATTTATATTAAATCCCAAGGCTTATGACCACATTGTAGAAATTATATGCACTAAGCATGCATATGTCCTTGATTCTCCTGATCTCACACTATTTAACTTTATGCAAAATATAGAATCAATTCCACTTGTTGATCTTTTGCGGAAAAATTAATTGCACACACATGTGAAGCATAAACAAAAATTATCAATCGCACATAACATAGTTTTTAATTGGGAATGCCTGAAGCTGAAAACCCCAAATATATATTATGTAACATGGAGATCATATGAAAATCTCATACAAGCATATATTGAAGCTTATCACAAGCTCTCAGTATAGTACAATCATCATACACTATTCAGGCCTAATCTTGCAAATCGATGCACAGATCTTTGCCACCTGCTAGCCTCCCTCCATTGCACAATCTCTGCTGAAGAATAGCTCTGAATGGATTAGAATTACCCTTGGATTTACTGCGCAATCCTCATTGGCATCTCCACTGTGTGTTTGATACAATCAATTCATCACTAATAGTCACAATAGATAGTCTATCTTGCCCTTTCACCTATCTCTCCACTGAAACTGAAATGCACTGTAGTTAAGTGATGTATTCTTCAGTTGATTAATGAGTTATTATTTATGAATTAATTAACTAATTAATTCACTCCACTCTCACTAGTGTATTAATCAGTTAGACTAGATACAACTAGCTCAACTGAGTCTAACTGAGTTAAACTAGATACAACTCCATAACTACTTCTTCCAACTGTGTCATAACTCTGCCACTTGAGTTCTAACTGAGTCCTCCATGCAATAGCTTCAGTAAACCCTCAGGAATAATGCAATTCCTTCTGTCAGCTACTGTGCCACATTTGTGCACTGAACTTAAGTGCTCCAAGAGAATAAGTTGTTGTTTAGAGTCTGGTTATTATTAAGAGCTAATAATAATCGACATGAATATATTTTTAGATTGACGATCTATAAATAGACTTTGCCCAATATTCTAAAAATATAATTTCATCTATTTTTCCAGCTTGATCAAGCATCCACAAATAGCATCCTGCAACTTCTGAAATATGATCACCATTTCTAAAAATAGACATAGTATAAAAATAGACTTGCACCAAAAATAGCCTGTGGGCCCACTTAGTGAAGGCGACTCTTTTCACTAAGCTCATCATCTTGTTGAATCTCAACACTCCCTCTCAACAAGATAGGCACTATCCTTCACCCCGATTTTGCCTCTATGGTATTCAAATTTGCTCCTGGTGAGCACCTTCGTCAGAATATCTGCATCCTGATCCTCCGTGGGAATGTACTGAAGCAACATGATCTTCCGCTGCACACAATATTTGATATGATGATACAAGATATCAATATGTTTAGATCTATCATGAAACACAGGATTAACCGAGAGTTTAATGCAACTCTGATTATCACAATGAATCACCGTGGGATCTAAATGTGAACCAAACAAACCAATCAGAATCTTCTTCATCCAGATAGCCTCACATGTAGCTAAACTTGCTACCATGTATTCTGCTTCCATTGAACTGAGTGCCATAGATCTTTGTTTCCTACTGTACCAAGAAACTGCTGTAGATTGGATACTGAAAATCCCTCCTGATGTGCTCTTTCTGTTTTTTGGGCTTCCTGCCCAATCTACATCCATGAAGCCATGCAAATTCACCTGATCCGTCTATCTGTACCATAAACCATACTCAGATGTGCCCCTAATATATCTCAGGAAATTCTTGCCTGCCTTCCAAAAGAGCTTGGTAGGCTTAACCATCACTTGTGAAAGCTGGTTCATCGCATAGCATATGTCCGGTATTGTATTGGAAAAATACATGAGCAAACCCATCAGTTGTCGATAAACAGTGGCATCCACTACCTCTTCCAATGTAGCATCCTATTTCTTCCAATTTCCTGAAAGAGGAGTGTAGATAGGCTTGCAGCCTTACATATGAAACTTCTCTAGTATCTCCCGGGCATACTTGCCTTGAGACACAAACAGTTCACCTTCCCGCTGCCATATTTTCAATCCAAGGAAATAATGAAGGAGGCCTAAATCCTTCATCTCAAACTCCTTTGAAAGATCTACCTTGCATGAGTGTGTCAATTGCTCATCACCTGTTAGTATCAAATCATCAACATAAAGTACAATGATAAAAAGCTTACCCTCCACCACAATCTGGTACAATTTTGCATCCACCTCAGTCTTGGTGAAGCCAAGTCCAATGAAATAATTGTCGATCCGAGTGTACCAAGCACGGGGTGCTTGTTTTAGCCCATACAACACTCTTTTGAGCCTGCACACATCCGACTCGCTGCTAAATATCTCAAATCCTTCAGGCTGCTCAATATACACCTCTTCCTCAATGATCCCATTAAGGAATGTAGTCTTCACATCCATTTGATGAATGTGCCAACCCATCTGCACTGAGAGAGCAAGGATGGTTCGTATGGAAGAATACCGTTCGACAGGTGCAAAGGTTTCTTCATAGTCAATCCCATCAATCTATGAGAAGCCTCGACCAACAAATATTTCCTTATAATTCTCGACACTCCCATCAGCAGCTTTCTTTACCTTGTAGATCTATCTTGATCCTACAACTGATTTTCCCACCGACCTTGGAACAATCTCCCAAGCACTGTTTCTGACAATGGAGTCATACTTCTCCACCATGGCATCTACGCATGTGGGCTCTTGTGCTGCTTCTTCAAAAGAAGATGGCTCTGTCACAATACACTTGCTCATAAGAGCCATGTATACAGTATATCGGTCAAGTGACTATCTCTGTCTGCGATGTGATGTAGGGACTCCTACATTCTGTGCTGCATCAAGCTTCAGTCTCTCAACTTTTGTGGTACGCTTTCTGCCTTGTATGATGTTTGGTTCTGCATGAGTGGACTCCTCCACTCCATGAATCTCCTCCTGTGGTTTATCCACATCCAAAGGCTCATCTTTGGGAAAAAGAAGTTCCTCCTCCACATGCAAGTGTAGCTCCCTCTCAAGCGACAACTGCATGGCTTTCACCTCATTGAATTTTATATCCCGTCGCATAACAGTCATCCAACTATTTGGAAAATATACACAATCATTGTGGGGTGTTTCTGTGTACCCCACAAATATCCCAACTTCTGTAGTCGGCTCCGACTTCTTCCTGGCATCCTTCATCACATGAATGTAAGTAGGTGAGCCAAAAATCTTCAAATGAGAAATATTAGGCTTCTTAATAGTAAAATCTTCCTCGGGTGTACTCATGCCAAGTACTCTATGAGGACAACGGTTTTGTACATAAATCGTAGTGTTGCATGCTTCCGCCCACAAGTGCATCAATAGGCCCTGATCATGTAGCATCGCTCGTGTAGCACCCATGATCATTCTGTTCTTTCTCTCCATGACCCCATTCTGTTGTGGGTTATGAGGCACTATGAGTTCTCTTCGAATTCATTCTTTGCTACAGAAGTCTTTGAATTCTCCAGAGATGTATTCACCACCATTATTGCTCCATAGAGCTTTCACTTGCTTCCTTGACTCCTTCTCCACCAATGCCTTGAACTCATAGAACTTTGAGAACATTTCACTCTTCTTCTGCATGAAGAATATCTAGCATCTACGATAATAGTCATCAAAAAATATCACATAATACCTGTGTTTCACTGTTGAAGAAACTGCGAATGGTCCACACACGTCTGTGTGAATTCTCTCCAGGATCACCGAATCACGATTCTCCTTCTCATGAAAAGTGGTCTTCACAAACTTACCCATTGTACATCCTTTTCACTAATCTAATTGTGCAAGAGTAACCTTGGGAATTATAGTAGAAATTTGCTGCAAAATATTCAAAGTGCCATGGTGAAGATGGCCCATTCTCCTGTGCCATAACTCGCCCTCATCCCAGCTCACCACTTCTTCTACTTTGCCCACCATTGCAGTGTAGCCATCTACCTCTAGCTTGTAGAGATTCTTAATTCAAACCCCAATATTCTTGGTTTGACTCGTTGTTTTATGTCGAAGGAAGGCTTTCCCTCACTGAAAACAACATCATAACCTTTTTCTTCTAGCATTGCGACTGAGACCAAGTTCTTCTTTAGACCTAAAACATGCATGAAATTCTTCAACAAGAATGGATTACTGAACTCCCTCTCAAAGGTAATGGTCCCAATGCTTGTCGCATTGTACTGACCATCATCGCCCATCTCTATATGCATCTGGAGGTCCTTCTCCTCCAAGTCACTAAACAACTCTTTGTCTCCTGTCATATGGAAAGACGCACCACTGTCAAGATACCACACCGATCCCATGCAGGTTGAAACAAAACATGCGATCAAGGAAAAATCCAGCTCAAATTGCGAGGCTAAGGCCTCTCTAGCTGTAGATCCAACAACCTGCTTATTCTTCTTCTTCTGTGGACAGTTAGTGGCGAAATTTCCATGCTCGTGACAGTGAAAACATTTCACTTTGGACAAATCCTACTTCTTGCCTTTCGCACCAAATTTAGAAGGATTTTTCTTCCCCTTCCCTTTCCTCACTTTGGCAGCCAAATCGCAATTTGCTTCAACTTCATTCTTTGATGAATATCCATCCCTGGTACCCCGCCTTATCTCCTCCTACACAAGATCCGACCAAAGTCGCTCCCATCTCAGCAGTTTCTCTCGTCCATTGACAGAGTCTTCGTAGCTATGCCAACTCTTTGGAAGCCCAAGGAGAGCCAAGCTCACCAAGTCTTCTTCATCAAAAGTAACCCCCACACTTCCCAGCTCATCTTTGCAGTGGAAAAAATTCACGAGGTATTTTGGAATACTGTCACCTTTGTCCATTTTTATTTTTATGAGCTTGTCTTTAAGCGCCAACTTCCTCTGGTCACTTTTTCCATGGAACAAGTTTGTCAAAGCCTTCCACATTAAGAATGGAGTGGATTTCTCGTGAAGGCTGGACACAATGTGGTCTTTCACACCTTCCAACAAAATCCTCCTCATCTTTGTAGTCTTCTTTTTCCATGCATCAAGTAATGCAGCATCGCTAGATCCTGGCTTAGGAACATCGCTATCGATGAACTCCTTCAGCCCATTATCCTCCAGCACCACCTCCATCCTGTCCTTCCTGGATATGTAATTCAACCTCCCATCAAGGGCATACTCAAATATCAACCTGTTGAAATAAATTTCAATGTATACTTGATTTTTGCACCAAGAATCTTCTGTAGCAAATTCGAATTGTCCACCAGCACAAACTCACTTCACAATTTCAATCTTCAATCAACAATGCTCTAATACCATGTAAAAATTATATGCACTAAGCATGCATATGTCCTTGATTCTCCTGATATCAGACTATTTAACTTTATGAAAAATACATAATCAATTCCACGTGTTGATCTTTTGCGGAAAAATTAATTGCACACACATGTGAAGGATAAACAAAAATTATCAATCGCACATAACACAGTTTTTAACCGGGAAAGCTTGAAGCTGAAAACCCAAACTATGTATTATGTAACATAAAGATCATATGACAATCTCATACAAGCATACAAAGCTTATCACAAGCTCTCAGTACAATACAACTGTCATACACTATTCAGGCCTAATCTTGCAAATCCATGCACCGATCCTTGCCACTTGCTAGCCTGCCTCCACTTCGCAATCTCTACTAAAGAAGTGCTCTGAATGAATTTGAATTATCCTTGTATTGACTGCACAATATTAATTGGAATCTCCACTGTGTGTTTGATGCAATCAATGCATCACTAATAGTCACAACAAATAGTTTATCTTTCCCTTTCACCTATCTCTCCACTGGTCTCCACTGAAACTGCCATGCACTGTAGTTAAGTGATGTATTCTTCAGTTGATTAATGAGTTATTATTTATGAATTAATTAACTAATTAATTCACTCCACTCTCACTAGTGTATCAATCAATTAGACTAGATACAACTAGCTCAACTGAGTCTAACTGAGTTAAACTAAATACAAATCCATAACTACTTCTTCCAACTGTGTCATAACTCTGCCACTTGAGTTCTAACTGAGTCCTCCATGCAATAGCTCCAGTAAACCCTCAGGAATAGTGTAATTCCTTCTGTCAGTTGCTGTGCCACATCTGTGCACTGAAATGAAGTGCTCCAGGAGAATAAGTTTCTCTTTAGAGTCTGATTATTATTAAGAGCTAATAATAATCAACATGCATCTATTTTTAGATTGACGATCTATAAATAGACTTCGCCCAATATTCTAAAAATAGAATTTCATCTATTTTTCCAACTTGATCAAGAATCCAAAAATAACATCCTGCAACTTCTGAAATATGATCACCATGTATAAAAACAGATATAGTCTAAAAATAGACTTGCACCAAAATTAGCCTGCTGGCCCACTTAGTGAAGGCGACTCTTTTCATTAAGCTCGTCATCTTGTTGAATCTCAACACACATGTAACTTGGAATTCACTATCATGATTATGTCCTGACAACATTAATACATTAGAAATACCCTGACCTAGACCAAGCTAGTGTTTCAACCAAAAATGACATATCTTCATATTTAGCTAATGAATTTCATATCATAGTCAAACCCAACTTCACAATATATCAATAACAGTTTTTATTAGACTAGGGTTTGATCAGACAAACCAAGGAAAAAATTTACAAGACATTATAATGGTATTTCTTACACATTCCACCAAACCCTAATGAGTTAGGATTTCAATATAGGAACATATGAAACCCAAAATTACCAACTTTTCAAAAGTTCAGGATTTTAGACCTTATCATTAAGCCCTAACAAGTTAGGTTTTCTTTATCATACAAAAATCCTAAAAATTACATTATCAATAAAAAATTCAAATATAATTTCACAATATCCCTAACCAATTTAGGGTTCCAGACATCCATAATAGCATACCCTTAGGTTGGAGTTTTCCATATAACCTATCTAGGGTTCTATAAAATTAGTTAAGAATAGGAGTGGGCCTTGGGGTAGATTTATCAAGTGATAAATCACCCAGAATAAGAATCAATATGATTCACTATAGATGGACACATTAATGTTAGAAATAGATTTTCAAATGAATGAATATTTATCATGAAGAATTCAAAGTATTAAATCATACCTTTGTTTCTTGAAAAACATTGTCTTGAGAGGTCCTCCTTCATACTCTTTGAGAATACAACAGATGTTTTCCTAATCAAGGAAATAGAGGAAGAAAGGTGATTAGTATTAATATAATCAAAACTTAAATATGAAACCAAAAACTGAAAGGAGATGAAGTACTTATCTTTGGGAGTTCTTGAGGGTTCCCTCCAAAGCTTAAGGGATACTTATAAACCTAGCAAACCAATAAAATGTATTTTCCAAAAACATGTTAAAAACCTATATATTCTAAAACATAAAAAATATAAAATAAGACAATTAAGGCTACAAGAAAAGGACTTAGTAGTGTAAGTACATAATGTAAAATTATTCGGGTTTGAATTTATTTGGGTCTTATTCTTCAAAAATGTTGGCTTGATCTCTTTCTATCTTCTTGTTTCTCGGATTGTCAAGATTGTCTCTCATATAGTGAACTTTTTATGGAATTGATAACATTATACCTTAGACATGTCAAGTTTCTTTCTTGGTCCTTTATATTGATTTCATTTATGTTGAGAAATATAGGCATTTGACACTCCTTCAGAATTGGAAGCTAATGAGATCCTTAATTATTCCTTACTGAAATTAGCCCATAGTTCTTAAGAGGTGGGAGCTTCATTCCAACTATTTATTCCTGCAACAAATGCACCCCAAGTAGGTGGAAATCCTAATAGGACAATGATCAAAACTTTGTTGTTTGGAAGAATTTCATCAATGTCCAAAAGTTCATAATTTATTTTTGGTATATTCACAAAGAAGGATGCCACTGTGTCTTCATTAGTCATCTTTGTAGTCCTGAGCTCATTCTTCAAAGTAGCTACTAGAACAATATTTTAAATCTTCGACAAGGATTCTTACACTTCTTAAGCATGGTTGATTTTTTCTATGAATGGGACGAGGTTTTCCTTTATTCCTTCTAAAATTAGAGTCTTGGCTACTAATTATAATTCCCTTTATTTCACTTTGTCACCTTCACTAGAATCCTCTATAGGCTTCTTTGCTTTTCCTTTGACCAAGTCCAGTAATTTTTTTTTTTCAAGGATGAGGTCAATTATCTTCTTCTGGGACCTGTAGTTTGAGGCTCCTTCAAGTTTGTTTTCTCCCTTGATTGTGTTATAAATATTCCTTCATTGATATAATCCTTTGAATGGTTCCCTAATTAAGTGATGAGGATCGGATTTTTGTTCCTTCTTAATGAAAGCTCTTATACCATGTTAGAAAATCATAAAACTAGAAATATTTTCTTATCCTTGGTAATTACTTATGATATTTATTGTTATCATGATTCTTTATATATTCTTTCTTTTATTTCATCAAGAAATTACCAAGGTAGCATCACGTAACACAATAGACACCATATGTAGGTACTATGCGAGGGAAAAACCCCCTTCGATGGGAAAACCAAGTCAAGATAATTCTTCTTTTCAATAGTATTGTTTGAGACACTTCACCCTAGACATATACCAGACCTTCCCTCCACACCATGTCAACCTCCCAGATCTTCTACCCCTTTCCAACAACTTTGACTAGGAAGCAACCTCCAGTAGTGGACAACTTTTGGGAGCAACAAAATTTGGAAAACTTCTATCTCCCAATCTAGAGAAAAAAATAAAGAGAGATGCATCAAATTTGCATTTTTCTTCTTCTCCTTATAATTCCCCATACTTTCACTTCTTTTGGCTTCAAGGCAACAAACTTCAAACTTTTCGAAGCTACAAGGGATATGGAACTTTTTGTGAGAGACTATGCTCGTAAGGAATTTGATTTTCTTCCTTTTATAGGCTCCAGGTGAGGTCCAATAGGTGTCTCTTAGGCTAATATGATCCCCTTTAGGCCAACTTGGTGTGGAGGTCACATAATTCATATTTGACTCAATATTAAATATTTTTACATGATTCAAAAGCCCAAGAACGGTCTCTTTAAATATACAATGACTCTATTAACTCATAATAAATCCTAGACGTCCTCAATGAGGAATTTGACCTAAAACATGGTGACCCAAGCATGAAAACCATGCTTTAATAAGTCACAATAAAATAATAAATGTCCCTTTTTTGTATTCTTTTGTCAAGTACAATACAATATGACTCAAGTACATTAAATGAGTATCGAACCTAGTTACATTTTCCAATAGATTGAATGCTGGAAATTTTATTTATAGGAATGAAATATGGGAGGATGTAATTCTAAATAGGAAAATTATATGTCCTTATATGGTTTCCTATGACAAATAATGTATTATAGAATTTTAGGATTTTTTTTATATGATGCAAACGATATTTAGCTACAATTTGGTTTTATCTTTAGGGTTAAAGAATATCCCCAGGCATGCAACTTGATATTTTTGAATTGCCTTAGATCTACCACATAGTTTCTAAAACTGCATCGTTTCCTGTTCGATTGAATATAATTCTGACTATTTTCAAAGAATGCCTTTGTGTAATAGGTTGTCAATACGATGATTTTACTAATTATAATTATAATTTATTTTTCATTGATAAAATTTAAGCATTAATAATATTGTCCTTTTTATCGACTACAACATTCCATAGCAGGGACCAAAAATTAAATTGAAGTAATGTTCAGAAAAAGTTGTGGGTGAATACAAAAAGGCTAAATATATCAGCATTAAGTTCATTTTACCAAAAAGAATATTTTCGTTTGAGGTGGAATTTCTCATGGCCAGTATAAGATTCTCAATATGGAAAGAACATACTCCTTACTATTTGATAGAGAAATATCCTTACATTTTCCACATTTCATTGGAATGAAAGTTCTGGATGGTGAACTCTGGAAGATTGTAGCCATTTTTTAGATGTACAATTAATGCTTGTTTTTTGGAGTGCAGATTCATATTGAGATTATACATGTCACCATATTTCTTATGTCATACTTCTTGTTATGAAATACTTCAAAGGGAATTCCTAAACAAATTTATGTCCTTTCTCTGCTTGATTCAATTCTACCTATCTACAAGTAAGTTTTTATATAAAATACTCCTTGGGTTACAAACTCTTATGCTTGATATTTTAATGACGCAAGATGATATATAATTATTTTCTTTGTGTTGTGTTTAATTTAGGGAGGTTTTAGGTGATTTCATGAAGGTTGGGGAAACATGGATACACTTTGATGAACCCTCACTTGTAATGGGCGTTGAGGCTCATCACCTGAATACATTATTTACAACTTATTCTTTCTTAAATGTACTTGTTGGGACCGAATATCTTGTAGAAACCTACTTCTTGGTAAAGTGGCATCCTTTGCATTTGCTTATGTTGATGATACCTTCATTTTTATGGAGAAATAAAAATGATACTACATTTCAAGTAGATAGTAGTTGAACTCCAAATCCATTTCTCTTGAAAACATGTACATAGTAATTGAACTCCAAAACTCATATTGTGTAGCTTCAGGGATCTAAATTTTCTAGCACTTTGAAATAAATTATTTGTATCATAACCATCATTCACTTTCTTGAAAACAAATAGAAACTGCTTGAATTCCAAAAGTCACATGGTGTAGATTTGGGGATCTAATATTTTAATACCCTAAAATGTACCATTTACCTCATGACCACCATTCATTTGAAGGTTATATATCCTATTAGGTTGGACCTAGTAGGTGGAACTAAAACACTCATCCTCGCCAAAATTATTTGATTTCTAGGAGATAAATTCATTTTCGCTGGAGTAATTAATGGGAGAAACATCAAGGATATTGAATTGGTAGAATTTTTTATCATTTCAAGGGATCTTGAAATGAGTGAGAGTAAAGAATATTCTAAAATATTTTTGGTAGTAGTGATATATTAAAGGTTAATATTTATGTGAAAATTATTAATGCACCTTTATGGTATTGGAACATGGTAAAGTGAGAGTCAATATATATGGTTAAGTGTATAATTAGATGTTATTTTAAATTTATATATATTTATATCATATATTAATTATTTTAATAATAATAATATTTTTTTTTTGGTAAGTTGAGCTATTCTATTAATTTCGAAAACATAAAGTTACATATGCTACAGGTTGGGTTGGTAAGCTACACTTTACTAATCCCAGCCTTAGTTACATTGTTTCTGGGCTGCCTCGGGGGAGGAAACGAGCCCAGGAAAAACTTAGAACCGAGCAGTACATTATGCGCAGCAGCGCTGACGCATCTAAAAAACATAGCGTAAATGATAATAGAAAATCCCTTAGGGCGAACATGACAAAAAATAGAGGAAAACTGAATAGTTGCGTAGAAGTCATTCATAATCTTCATCATTACTATTGGGGTTCTCCTCTTCAATAGGATAGGCTAGAGCGTGTGCAGCATCTACTTCCACATTGGCGACAGAGCACTTGGGAATGTTCGTAGGAGAGCAGAGGATGGGGGACTCTAGGTCTACGCCATCTGGAACTTGTGTCCAAATGCCATCAAATTCCATGACCCAGATGTTTGTGTCCTCATCATCCTTCTCCGGAGTCGTCAGAGGGATAAGAGTACGATGCAGAAAGTGCGTTCTGGGAGAGGAGGTGGACCTCTTCAAGCCACAACCACCTCTCTGCATAGCTTTCCTGGAGGATTCTACGCGTTGCTCAAGATCAGGTATTTGTCTCACAAAACTGCTGGAAGAGGAGCCATCAATCAACTTGAGGTGATTTTCCTCTCCATGATGATATCGACCTGGGAAAGCCCCTCTCTGACCTCTGTAGATAGTACGTTGGCGAAATCTGGGAGCCATTGCGCACCTGGGATGGGGCGAGTAGGTCAGGAGAAGTAGAAACACACAGGGCCAAGGAAGGTAGACATGAATCACACTAGGGCTGAAGGGGCAGCAATATCTGGGGGGCAGGTTCGTAGGATGGATAGTGGCAGTCCGAAGGAAGCTGCACAGATCCACGCTAGGACAGAGGCTTCACAGTTGTTTGAAGTCAGTGAGAAGCCAAAGCAGAGTGAGGGGAGAGAAAGGCATAGGTAAAAAGTTGATTGAGGAATAGGGAAGATAAATTGGTGTTATAAAGGGGTAGGGATGAGATCTATGAAGATGGCAATGAGTGGTGTTCGCATGGATCTGTGTGCTATTCTTGATCACCTGAGCAGGCATGGGGGAGGAGGTATGGTTGCGATGCTGGTTAATCATGATGGAAATTAATGGTGATAGAAGCAAGGTGATGTTCAGGTCCAGGTGACGCAGTACCGGTCCTCTCGTCATCATTTCTGGTTCTGTGAGGATCGTGCAAGGGGCTAACGGTAATTGGATCCGTAGCAGGTGAAGCTCTGCATTAGAGATCTCCATTATTCAGGTGGGGTGATATGTGATTATCACTCATGTCTAATCTGTTACCCGCATCTAGGGTTAATAATAATAATATTAAAAAGATGAATATTTTTTTTTTAATCAGTTATTTATTATGTTTATTTTTATTTTTTTATTTTTGGAAATGTGAAATGTTTAAAGGGCTTTTGATGCCTATGTATTTTTTCATTTGACCTATTACTTCATGTTGTGAATGGTTTCTTCTGTGGTTGCTTTATTACCAGACATAGATGCCTATTTTACATGTATTTGATGATTATGTGCTCTTATTACTTCTATTTGGGTTCAAGGTAGCCTTTGGAATTTCCATTGCATATGTGTTTTGTTAGTTTGTCACAACAATTTAGATGCATTAATTTCTATCTGTATGGTTGATTTTTGGTGATGCTTATTTCGTGTTTCATAAAGGAAAAATGGTGTGATGGAGACAAAATGTGGGAAGAAGACGTCTAGTAATAATGGTCCCCAATATGAAACTCATTTGGGCCACAATATTAATGATGTTCAACCTCACGATGGTATACAAAAGTTCAGCAATGCTGCTTACTCCAACATAACTTCCTGCAGGGAATGCAAGATTAATGAATCCATTTAATTGAAATCATGTCCTATATAATATCAAAAAGATTAATTAAAAAAAAATGGTTTAAAAAGACAATTAAGCATTATTCTAGACTGTCCATGGTAGACATATATATATATATATATATATATATATATATATTAATTTTGATGTTAATTTTATTTATTAGCTATGTTCATATATGTGTACTTTTGGAATTCCCTCTATTACACCAAGGGTATTTTAAGACATTTGTTTAAGACAAAATTTTATATTTAAGACAAAACGAATTTGAGACAAAAATATTTTAAGACAAAACTTTATATTTAAGACAAAAGCAGTTTGAGACAAATATATTTTAAGACAAAAGTAATTTGAGACAAAAATATTTTAAGACAAAATTTTAGATTTAAGACAAAAGCACTTTGAGACAAAAATATTTAAGACAAAACTTTATATTTAAGACAATGACAATTAAGACAAAACCCATTTAAGATAGTTAGCAATTAAGACAAAATCATTAGCATTGGGAAGTTTGCATTGAAATATCCACGAGTGGATAGTGGATAAAATTATATTTTTTATTTTTGAAAATCGATATTCAAACCACATGAAATTTAATCATGTCATATTTATTTCTTTTATATTACATTTTTCTTTTTTCATTAAACCACATTCTAAAAATTTAATAAATAAATTGATAAAAAAATATTATTTTTTGGTTGGCAACTCAAGGGGAATTGAACTTTGAATCTTGTGTTTTAACCATAACTGCTCCAACACTAATATTCTTGGGCATGTTATGTTTTTTCCTGCTAACCCCTCCAAATACAACCTCTAAGAACTAGTAGGGTCCCAGGAAAAGTGCTACAAGTTCCCCAAATCCGATCTACATTTCATGGACAATCACATTTCCCCCAAATGTCCTCCACATATTTGCCTTGCTGTATTGGAGTTTGAAAAATACATAGGATGCCACAAGTAATCCTAATCATAAGACTCAAATTTCCTAATGACTAGGAGGCCTTAAAAATAAAAAATCATCTTAACTTATGCCTAAAATTACTAAAATTTCCTATCCCAAATATGAAATTAGAAATTCTACAAAATTATAGGGCAACAAGGAAACCAACTTCCACTTCCAAAAATCTCTAAGACCTTATGGAGGACAAATACAAATTTTGAAATAAATTGTTGAAATTATGCTCTTGCATCAATAGCTACCAATGTATCGTTGTAGGCCACCCCCTTTAACAATAGTAATACCAATGTCCTTTACTAGCTAGAAGGAACTCCTTACATAATTCTCTCTTAGATCCCCTTAACCCATTGCAATCATTTTCTTTGATGCCTACCTAGCTGCAACCACATGTAGAAGCAATGTAGCATATTGTTGGTTGAGGATTTCGATAAGTATGTGATTTTGTTGACATCTTGTGACTGTCCCGTATGTGAATATATAAAATCTTGGATGCATGTCCCCCTGACACTATAACATGACTTAGTATTGCCTATCATACCTTGTCACTCCCTCCTCAAGACACCTAGAACTCGCTAACACTCCCTATCACACACTCTTATTCATTCATTTATGAATTTTGACCTAGTGTGCCTCTGTTATGTTTTCCTGGCACTCCCTAACACTCCTTAGCACACATTGGCACACCTAGGCACTTGGAACAACTTTGTATGCTTCCCTAGCGCTCTAACATGACTTGGCACTTCCTAGAATACTGTGTCACTCCCTTCTTAACACACCTGGAACTGGCTTATACTTCATTTCCATGCATTTTAAACTAGTGCCCCCTTGTGTTTCCCTAACACTTGGCCCTCACACTCCCTAGCATGTGTTCATGCCACACCCTAGCACCTGCCACATCTTAGCATTCCTATCATGCCTTGGAACTGCCTAACATGTCTTAGTACTTCTACGAATTCCCTGACACACCTTGGTATTCCTTAGCTTTCATGTCGTCATAGATAACCTTGCTTTTTTTGTGACTTGGGAACCCAACCAAGACATTGGAAAATCGATGTTGTGCCCAGCCCAAAGTTTCCCTTTGTCTGAAACTACTTTGTCCAACCCTTTATGTAACCATAGGCTTACCTCCTACAAGTCTTATTCTGACCTTCTCCTAACACACTTTATCCTTGAGACACTTGGAATTTGTTGACACTACTTGGCACACACTCTTATTCGTTCATTTCCATGCATTTTGACCTAGTTCTCCCTTGCAATGTCCTGGCACTCCTTAACATTCCTCAACATCCATTGACATTTTCTGGAATGTTTAAGCATGCCTTTTCATTCCTTGGCACGCATTGACACTTCTTAGTTATCATGCCCTCACAATTACCCTTACTTTTTTTGGAACTTGGGAACCCAACCAAGTCTTGCCTTGAATATAACAACTTGACCAAGTTACGATTACTACAACTACATTGTGCCATGTTCACCTAAGAAATGGCTATAACCCCTCACCCATTTAACCCCCTAAACTCTAAACCCCTAGCCCATTTAACCCCCTAAACCCTTAACCCCTAACCCCTTAAATTCTCGACCCCTAACCCATTTAACCCCCTAAACCCCTAAAACCCTAACCCATTTAACCCTCAAACCCTAACCCCTAACCCCTAAAATACTTAAACACTAAATCCCCTAACCCCCTAAACCTCTAAACCCCTAACCCATTTAACCCCCTAAACCTCTAACCCCTTAACCTCTTAACCCCTAACCCCTAACCCCTAAAATCCTTAACTGCTAAATCCCCTAACCCCCTAAACCTCTAAAACCCTAAACCCATTTAACCCCGTAAACCCTAAATGTCTAACCCTTAACCCCTAACCCCTTGAGCCCTAATTCCCAACCTCTAACCCATTTAACCCCCTAAAACCCTAACCCATTTAACCCCTAAACCCTAAACCTCTAAACCCTTAAGCCCGTAAACCACTAACACCTAAACCCCTAATCCCTTAACCCCTAAACCGTTAACACTTAACCATTAACCCATTAACTCCTCAACCCTAACCCCTAAAATCCTTAACTGCTAAATCCACTAAGCCCTAAGCCCCTAATCCCTAATCCCTTAACCACTAGCTCATTATTCACCTAACCCCTAACTGCGCCTAAATCCCCTAACACCTAAGCCCCCAATCCCTAATCCCTTAACCAATAACTCATTATTCCTCTAACCCCTAAATGTGCCTAAATCCCCTAACCCCTAAACCCCCAATCCATAACCCCTTAACCACTAACTCATTATTCCCCTAACCCCAATCCCTAATCCCTTAAATACTAATTCATTATGCCCCTAACCCTTAAGCCCCCAATCCCTAACCCCTTAACCACTAATGAGAACATACCACAGTGGGCATGCACAAGAAGAAGAACCAAAGAAATCAAATTCAATAAAGGAAGCAAAACCACCACTCCAAACTCGCTTCTCTAAAACACATACAACTGCAATAAATCCCACTGAAGCTTACAAATTTATCAAGCCCTAATTAACTTACTAACAAATTCAACAAGCCAACATGCTACAATTTGTTGAGTCACCCCCAAATCAATTAGTAATTATTGCATGAATGTACATTTGTTTGTAGTTTTATTTAAAAGGTCGAAATTCTCTCAAGAGCGTATAGAATATTTCCAAAAGTTAAAAAAATGGAAATTTTGCTTACCTCCACAGGGTATCATCACACTCGGATAGGTGAAAACATACAAGTTTAAATCTTCTACCTCTAAGTCTCAATGACACTTCAACATGTCAATAACATGCTTGCAACAATGATTAATGAGTTTTCTCTATTGGCTAAAGATATGTACATCCATCCATCCAAAAATAAACATCTCAATCAATTCAACACCATAAATTGTGCTAAATAGTTCATCATGTTATTTCAAATATTACAATATTTTCTTATATAATTAGCTCACATATTCCTTGAATATTTGAAAGCCAAACTACCTTAGCACAATATACCAGAAAGATTTGTAATCTAAAAGAAAAAAAAGACAACAAACTAAAATAGGAACTTTAACTCTAATCCAGACACTTCTTTCTTAGCAACATGATATCTAATGAAGATGATATGTGGAAAAAAAGGCTTCATATATTGTCTATCACATGTCAAACCGAGTGAACAAACACATGCAAAGAAAACGTCAGAAATAGGGTTCATAGATTGACTTGTATTATATGGTTTCAAACCCTTCTTGTCTCCTTCAAGGGGGTTTCTGGAGGTCTTAAAAAAGACTTCCTTTTGCTAACCAAATGGATTTTTTCTTTCACACATGTATGGAAACGTACTTTCGAAATCATATTGTAATAGATTCATAAGGTGATATTATTGGTATTAACTACACCTTATTTGGAGACATTATTTTTATTGTAGGGGTTGGTACCTTTCTATTGGATGTGGTTGGTGATGTGAAGACTACTCAACCTCTAGTAAAGATTCATACTAACTCTAAGAAGCTTATGGATGCTTTTTTACAAAGGGAGACCCCTCTAAGCTTAACTCATTGGATTCTTTTTTTGTTAATGCTAATTATTGTTCTCAACTTTCCTTCTCCAAGGGGTTGAGAATATTTGCTTCATTTATTTTACATGGCTCGGTGAAAGAAGAAGAATGGAGATTGTCTCCACATCTTTTCCATTTCGCTAAGTTACAAAAAAAGAGTCAAATTCTATAGCCAATAGACTAATAGTCTCTTGATACACCTTTAGTGAGCTAGGCATAGCTCTCACCTATCACTGTAGCTCAATGAAATGACATCTAATAGCTCCAAGACACCATTATAAATGGAGTATTTGTGAAGCTATTTTTAAATGATTGCCTCCAAATGTTCAATTCTCATGAATTTTGGGAGAGGGGGGTCTTTTGATGTATTAAGCGGGGCAAGAGGACATAAGGGTAGCATGGATGGGTAGAAGTGAGAGGTTCGAGCATGGTTTACTGAGATCTATAATCCTAACATTAGAGAATGAGAAGGAGCGTTAGGGCCTTATGGCATAGGGGCTAGGGGACCTATAGGTAAGGAAATGAGAGAAATTGATAGGGGAACCCCCAATAGTTGTGACAAGGGGATTAGGGGCCACATTATCACAACCCATATGCACTTAACCCATAACCACTAAAGTCCCTATCCCTTTAACCCCAAAGGCACAATCCCTTAATCCCTACGCCCATAACTCATAACAAATTAACCCCTTGATCCCTTAAACCCAAAGCCATTAACCCCTTAACCCCTAACCACTAACTTAGAATCCTTGAATCCCATAAACCCTAATCCCATATCCTCTTAAACCTTGACCCTTAACCCATAACCCCTAACCCCTAAACTCATTAACCCCTAACCCCTTAACCTTCTGACACCTAAATAACATAACCCTTAGGCACTTAACCCCTAAATCCCCTGACATGTAAGCCCTTGATGGTTAATATTAACCCGTAAATCCCTTAACCACTAAGCCATTAACCTCTAACCCTTAAACCCCCTAATCTCTAAATCCCATAAGCCCTAACCCTTTACCCTTTACCCTTAACCCCTTGCTCCTAAACCCTTAAACCCATTAACTCCTAGAACCCCTTATCCTTTATCCCAAACCATAGGTGCTCCAACGCTAATATTCTTGGGCATATTATGCTTTTCCTTCTAACTGCTCCAAATACAACCTCTAAGAACTAGTAGGGTCCAAGGAAAAGAGCTACAAGTTCCCCAAATCCGATCTACATTTGATGGACAATCACATTTAACTCAAATGTCCTCCACATATTTGCCTTGGTGTATTGGAGTTTGAAAAATACATAGGATGCCACAAGTAATCCTAATCATAAGACTCAAGTTTCCTAATGACTAGGAGGCCTTAAAAATAAAAAAAATAAACACCTTAACTTATGCCTAAAATTACTAAAATTTCCTATCCCAAATATGAAGTTAGAAATTATACAAAATTATAGGGCAACAAAGAAACCAACTTCCTCTTCTATAAATCTCTAAGACCTTATGGAGGAAAAATACAAATTTTGAAATAAATTGTTGAAATTATGCTCTTACAATAGTAGCTACCAATGTATCCTTGTAGGCCACCCCCTTTAACAATAGTAATACCAATGGCCTTTACCTAGAAGGAACTCCTTACATAATTCTCTCTTAGATCCCTTTAACCCATTATAATGATTGTCATTGATGCCTACCTAGTTGAAAGCGCATTAAGAAGCAATGTAGCATATTCCTGGTTGAGGATTTCGATAAGTATGTGATTTTGTTGACATCTTGTGACTGTCCCGTACGTGAATATCTAAAATAATTTTTTTTTTACCAATTTAAGGATTGATACCATCAAGTGTGTGCGCTAACATGGATGGAACACTAACTGCATGTTGTATATATTGTAATGTAAAAGAATAATCTCTTCTGGAAAAGGCTCCACTCATAATGCCATTTTGCAAATGCTTGCACTCAGTAATCGTGGTCAGATTTTAAGGTGCCATGTTCTCGTAAGGGTAAACCTACCTATCCATCTCTTTAAACGCACACGTCACACATGTTGGCTTGATCTTGTGCTTGTTGTGGGGAAAATGTTGTTACTGTGGAGCCCCCAAATCAAATTTATTTGGGTTGACCCTGATTTGAATAGCTCTAAATGACCTCAAATTACCCTTGGCTTAACTGCGCAATCCTCATTGGCATCTCCAATGGATGTGTGATGCATTGGATGCATCAACATAGTCACAACTAATAGTCACACTGCCCTTTCACCTATCTCTCCACTGAGTCTCCACTGGAACTCCCACGCAATTAGTTAACTGTTGTCTCTGTTCAGTTGATTAATGAGTTATTAATTGTGAATTAATTTAAGTAATTAATTCACTCCACTCCCACTAATGTATCAATCAGTTAGAAATAGACACAATTAGTCCAATTGAGTTTAACTCCAAGGATGTAGTTAAACTTAAATAAACTCCATGAACTACTTCACCAACTCCATCATAACTCTGCCACTTGAGTCCTGACTTGAGTCCTCCATGCATGAACACCAGTAAACCCTAGGAATTGCGTAATACCTTCAGCTAGCTGATCTACCACACCTGTTAACTGAAATTAAGTGCTCCAAGAGAATAAGTTGTTATTTAGGGTCTAATTATTATTAAGAGCTAATAATAATCGACACTTCTATTTTTAGATCAACGATCTATAAATAGACTTCGCCCAATATGTCTAAAAATAGAAATCCATCTATTTTTCCAACTTGACCAACCATCCACAAATATCATCCTGCAACTTTTGAAATATGGTCTCCATGTCTAAAAATAGACTTGCGTCAAAAATAGCCTGCGGGCCCACTTAGTGAAGGCGACTCTTTTCACTAAGCTCATCATCTTGTTGAATCTCAACACCTAGAACTCGCTAACACTCCCTGTCACACACTCTTATTCATTCATTTATTAATTTTGACCTAGTGCTATGTTATGTAGTCCTAGCACTCCCTAACACTCCTTAGCATGCATTGGCACACCTTGGCACTTGGAACATCTTTGTATGCTTCCCTAGCACTCTAACATGCCTTGGCAATTCCTAGAATACTGTGTCACTCCCTTCTTAGCACACCTGGAACTGGCTGATACTTCATTTCCATGAATTTTAAACTAGTTCTCCCTTGTGTTTCCTTGACACTTGGCCCTCACAATCCTTAGCATGTATTCATGCCACACTCTGACACCTACCACATCTTGGCATGCCTATCATGCCTTGAAACTGCCTAACATGTGTTAGTACTTCTAGGAATTCCCTGACACACCTTGGTATTCCTTAGCTTTCATGTCGTCATAGATAACCTTACTCTTTTTCTGACTTGCGAACCCAACCAAGTCATTGGAAAATAAATGTTGTGCCCAACCCAAAGTTTCCCTTTGTCTGAAACTACTTTGTGAAACCCTTTATGTAACCATAGGCTTACCTCCTACAAGTCTTATTTTGGCCTTCCCCTAACACACTTTATCCTTGAGACACTTGAATTTCGTTGACACTACATGGCACACACTCTTATTCATTCATTTCCATGCATTTTGTCCTATTTCTCCCTTGCAATGTACTGGCACTCCCTAACACTCCTCAACATCCATTAACACTTTCTAGCATGTGTTAGCATGCCTTTTCATTCCTTGGCACACACTTACACTCCTTAGTTCTCATGCCCTCACAATTACCCTTACTTTTTTGGAACTTGGGAACCCAACCAAGTCTTTCCTTAACTATAAAAACTTAACCAAGTTATGGTTACTACAACTAGATTATGCCTTTTTCACCTAATAAATGGCTATAAACCCTCATCCATTTAACCCCCTAAACCCTAAACCCCTAACTCATTTAACCCCCTAAACCCTAAACCTCTAAACCTTTAACCCCTAACCCCTTAAACCCTAATTCCTGACCCTAACCCATTTAACCCCCAAACCCTAACCCCCAAAACCTAACTTCTAACCCCTTTAACCCCTAACTGCTAAAATCCTTAACTGCTAAACCCCCTAAACCTCTAAACCCCTAACCCATTTAAACCCCTAAACATCTAACCCCTTAACCTCTAACACCTTAACCCCTTAACCTCTAAACCCTAAAATCCTTATCTGTTAAATCCCCTAACCCCCTAAACCTCTAAACCCCTAAACCCATTTAACCCATTTAAACCTCTACCAGTCATCAATCAACTTTATCTGGGCCTCAATGTGTGTTCTGTAGTGATCAACTACATTTTGTCATTCCTCCCATACTCCCAAATGCACCTTTACCTTGTTATAGTCTAGGTACCAAAGGGGAGCTTAAATCAAGTAGGTAGGCTAATAAAGCATTCGAATAACGAAGAAATGCACTAATTGGTTGAAAAAAATTTCAGTCCAACCTCTTAGCTATTGAGGGTGAACAAACTTCCTACACATAGAGCTAACAATCCCCCTTGGGCAGGCAGGAAAATTTGAGTACAACCTCTTAGCTATTGAGGGTGAACAAACAACCTACACATAGAGCTAAAAATCCCACTGGGGCAGGGAGGATGGAAAGTGTAATTCCTACACTTTACAGCACTGAATTTAATGATTCCAAGTAGGTCCTTGTTTTCAGATTGTGGTTGTAAATTTTTCACAGAAACTGCCCTCTAATCCCTGTATCTTAAGCTACCAAAAGGCATAAATATTGCATTGAAGCACAACTTCAGTGTTGTGTTTTTTGAAAGTCCAGTTCAATAGGTGGTGAAGTAGTAATGCAATAGGAACAGTGTAATGCATTGAACAAAACAATAAACTTCATCAAACCTCATGTCCTCTATATTATGGGTTTTTTGAAGCAGGCAGTGGCATAGTTTCCTTGCAATGTTAACGAGCAAGTCCATAATGTTTACAACCTGCTGCATGGATTTCATGTTGCCTAAATGCCTCTTAAGCCCTTGGATACACTTATGTGTGCCACATTTCACCTAAATTTGACCTCTACATCTTGCATGAGGGAGCCAAGAGTATCATGGACTCCTTCCATCACTATATTATAAAGTGCCTCATTGCTAGAGGAATGCATGTTTGACATGGACTTTCCTGAGTAAGGCAATCTAAAAATGAGTAGAAAATTTTGGTATCCATGAAAGGTTGGGAAAGAGTGCATTCCCACTCTAGGATGCAAAGCTTCTCGATAGGGTTAGATTTCAAGATTACTTTGGGACTCCCTTCAGAGCTTATCCTATATACATTATTCTACCATTTATCAATCAACTTTATCTAGGCCTCAACGTGCATTCTGTAGTGATCAACTACATTTTTTCATTCCTCCCATACTCCCAAATGCACCTTTACCTTGTTATAGTCTAGGTACCAAAGGGTGCTTCAATCAAGTAGGTAGGCTAAAAAAGCATTCGAATAACGAAGAAATGCACTAATTGGTTGAAAACAATTTGAGTCCAACCTCTTAGCTATTGAGGGTCAACAAACATCCTACACATAGAGCTAACAATCCCCCTTGGGCAGGGAGGACAATTTGAGTCCAACCTCTTGTCTATTGAGGGTGAATCCATAATAGCTAAGAGATTTCATCCATAAATGTGTTTTTTATTTTTAACATAAATAATTGAATCCTTAGAGGGCATCTCTAACCCAATAATGCTGGCCGATCTCACATCTTGCAAGTTTGACTTACAAGCACCACAGAATCAAATTCAGAGACAACCTAACTTAGCTTAATAGCAGGACAAGAAAAGAGAAATTTTAGTCAGTAGTACTTAGGCAATATTTTCTTGACTTACAAGCAC
This sequence comes from Pinus albicaulis, assembly GCA_034641835.2. NCBI lineage: Eukaryota > Viridiplantae > Streptophyta > Pinopsida > Pinales > Pinaceae > Pinus > Pinus albicaulis. The sequence goes on along the minus strand of CM076569.1, from coordinate 935,630,567 downwards.
TACAGAATCAAATTCAGAGCCAACCTAACTCAGGGTTGGACAAGAGAAATTTCAGTCAGTGGCACACTGAATTACTTAGCCATATTTTCTACTATTGGTTAGACCCGCCATAGAGATTGTTAATTGTTTCAAGATGGCGTTAGGCAATCTGAAATCAGTTAAACAGATGCTAGTGGTAGGTGTTTCAAATCGTTCACTTCTCTAATGTTAATACAATCACTGATCTAGGATGTACTGCACTGAAGGGCACTACCCCATTGAGAGGTTAATTGTTTGAACACTCTCAGAACAATCAGATTCCTACATATTCACAGAATCTGTAATTGAAATAAATGTACTTGTTTTATTTTTTCTGAATCTAATTATTTTATAAAATATATCTTGTTTGAGTCATATTAGCCTTTAGTAGCGTTTGAATTTCAACCTTTGAACATAAAAACCATCACAATCTAAGCCATCCTGTTTTTATGTAAAGAAGTGAGAAACACTCTCCAGCATACGTAGAAGAAATATAGTTAAATATATTTTTAAATTTTAAAAATAAATAAAAGAATAATGAAAAAGTTTAATGGAATGATATGCTTACTAGTAAAACTTTATTATCAGAATTATCGCCAAAAGTCATTCTCAATATTTTTCTATGATATTTGAGCCTGAAAAACCTAAATTCCACAGAAGCCAACTGATCTCCCAGACATAGGTTACCAGCATAAAATTTGAGTAGCAAAATATATAACATCGATAACAACTCCAACTATCATAACCTATAAGCACTTAACCCATAACCACTAAAGTCCCTATCTCGTTAACCCCAAAGCCATAATACCTTAACCCCTACACTCATAACTCATAACAAATTAACCCCTTCATCCCTTAAACCCCAAGCCAATAACCCCTTAACCCATAACCCCTAACTTAGAATCCTTGAACCCCATAAACCCTAATCCCATATCCTCTTAAACCTTTACCCTTAACCATTAACCCCTAACCCCTTAACCTGCTGACTCCTAAATACCACAACCCTTAGGCACTTAACCCCGAAATCCCCTGACCTGTAAGCCCTTGATGGCTAACCATTGTTATGTGCTTAATGATCGGATCTTGGGGGAGGCTGAGAATCTAAAAATTTGAAATGGATGCGAGCAAAGATGCCTCCAAAATTAGAATGCAGGAAAAAAAAAAAAGAGAACACAAAGCAAATAAAACCACAAAGAAACTTGTTTTTATTAAAGCAGAAGAATAAGCGCAAGTTACATTGTGGTGGACAATCTGTCCTTTTACAAACTGAGGCTTTTTATTTATAGCCTTTTTTGAGTTACAATACCATGTGTAGATACCATAGGCCAATACCATGAGTAGATACCACTTACAATACCATGGGTAAATCCCATGTGTGGATGAATAACATGGCTGGATACATACCATGGGTCACTTACAATATCATGGGCGAATAAATATCATGGGTGGATGAATACCATGAGTCGATGCCATTTACAATACCATGGGTAAATTCCATGGGTGGATGGATAAAATGGGTAGATGAATACCATGGGTTGATGCCATTTTCCATTCGGATCACTTAACCACTAAGCCATTAATCTCTAACCCTCAAACCCCCTAGACCTCAACCCCCTAACCCCTAAACCCCCTAATCCCTAACCCTTTACCCTTTACCCTTAGCCCCTTACTCCTAAACCCTTAAACCCCTTAACTCCTAGAACCCGTTATCCTTTCTCCCAAACCATAGGTGCTTCAACACTAATCTTCTTGGGCATATTATGATTTTTTCCACTAACCACTCCAAATAAAACCTCTAAGAACTAGTAGGGTCCAACGAAAAGAGCTACAAGGTCCCCAAATATGATCTATATTTTATGGACAATCACATTTCCCCCAAATATTCTCCACGTATTTTCCTTGGTGTATTGCAGTTTGAATAAACTTATGAATAAATGCAATCCCAATCCACAATTTTTTGGTGACTGATAGAGAGATAATTATCCCATAGATGAAGTCCTTTGAGATGAGATGATTGGGAGGCTGATTTGGTATATCTTCCCAAGCCTTCTACAGCCATGATGAAAAGAAAGGGAGACATGGGATCTCCTTGCCTAATAATTCTAGATGGATTAAAGGTTTTGGAAGGGGATCCATTGATCATCATTGAAAATACCATCGAAGAAATCAGGGAGGAGACACAACTGATCCATCTGGAATCGAAATCATAAGCCTTAAAGATACTGTGGAGGTAGGAACAACTAAAGGGATCATAGGCTTTGGTTAAGTCTAGCTTGATCAACATAACAAGAATTTTAATTTTGTTAAGAGAGAGGGAAAATTTCCAGGAAGTGATGATTCCATCCAAAATTTTGGCAGCGTTCAATAGAAATAGTTTTTTTTGGAGATATGAGACTGGGAAAAAGAGGTTTTATCCTTTTCACCATAATGGTGGAGATAGTTTTATAAATTACATTACAAAGGGAAATATGGATAATTTTATAAATTACATTACAACCATTTACATACCCATTCTCATTCTGGACACGAATATTCTCATTTGGAGTGTAGACATTCTCAATTGGAGCATAGAAATTTTCATCCAAGACATGCACTTTCTCATTTGGAGCATATCCATTCTCATTTGGGACTTCCAATGCTTAATCAAGTTTCCTTATCAATGTGAATCACAAAAAATTTAAATCTCCAACATCTACAATCTAAAGGAGACATCCCAAACAATGCTCTTATAAAAAGGTCAATAATAGGCTCTTTATTCTGCAGGCATGAGTTCCTTGCATATCATCCCCTTTTATAATGTATTCAAGCACTGCCACTCCCTCCACTATCCAATTTGTCTTCATTATTTCCTTGCTTTGCATGGAAACATAATAAGCCAACAATTTCCTCAACACCCAAAGAATTAAATAAGGATTTGTATAAATTATGTGGCCATTTAGCTATATACTTGTGTACTTTTCCATATATTTGGGTTGATCCTTACCATTTATTTCCTAAATGTAGTGTGCCATGCTATAGTAGTTTCTACAACTCTCAAGAAAGAGAGAGATATAACCCTTCCTTACTCACATGATGTGTTAAACACCATAAACCCCTTCTTAAACCATCAGGTCATGTATTTACTTCTCTAGTCAAAGCTCGATCTAAAATTTGATGGTCCAAACAGATGCATAAAAAATTAGGCATGAGAAAAAAAAAAAAAAAGAAGAAGAAGAAGAGAGAAACAAAGCAAATAAAACCACAAAGAAAACTTGTTTTATTAAAGCAGAGAATAGCTTGTAGAAGTTACATTGTGGTGGAAAAATTTGTCCTTTTACAAGGCGGGAGCTTGTTATTTATAGCCTTTTTTTGAGATACAATACCATAGGTGGATACCATGGGCCAATACCATGGGTAAATCCCATCTGTGGATGAATACCATGGGTGGATACATACCATGGGTCACTTACAATATCATGGGTGAATAAATATCATGGGAAGATGAATACGATGGGTCGATGCCATTTACAATACCATGGGTAAATTCCATGGGTGGATGGATAACATGGGTAAATGAATACCATGGGTTGATGCCATTTTCCATTCGGATCAAGCTCTTAATGGTCCAACAATTTTTGTTTTTCTTAGCATCTCCAGTCCTAGATTGTTTTTAGGTTGGTGATGGTAACTCAAACCATTACTCTTGGAAATTTCCTCTCCTTTGTGGTCTCCTTTATTATATTGATTAAATGTTGTTATGATGGATAGGGTGTTAAATTAGTAAAGTTATGGTTCCCTTATAATATTATATGTTTATGCATATTTTCAATATTCTAACACCATTGTTTTGGAAATAACACTTTAATTCAATGATGGATTGGCATGATTACAAAGCGAAACGAAATGATATTTATAGACATTACTGATTGAAATGATTTTTGAATCTATTTTCAATTGGCATGAAGAATTTCTGCATAACTATCTAAAATGTAATTTATAGCAATGTAGAGATCAAGAATATCAATCACCATTTCAAGAAAAAATTTATGTATGAATTGGAAATGAAGTGATTCAAAATGGTAATCTAGATTTCAAGGGGCATCAAACCCATAAATTTTTTTTAAAAGTACCTTCTTTTGGTCCCTCAACTTATAATTGTTTTGATTATCACATCATACCTTGCATTTGAATGGTAAATGTTGGCATGGAATGAAAGAATAATCCATATATTACAAATATCAAAATTTCCACAATATCACACGTGTATGGTGGTTTGGTTAAATGGAAAATTGTTTAAATAACCAACTAGAAACACATGCCCACATGTTGCTAGGGGTTATTAAGATAAACCATCTTGCATGCTGCCATTAGGATCGACTATCCTCTATTGTCCATCTGTTCAATATGTTGTGTCGTATTCCACATAGTAGAGTGCCAAACTATAATACATGAACACTTTGTCATATTCCACATAGTAGAGTGCCAAACTATAATACATGAAAAATTTGTCATATTCCACATAGTAGAGTGGCAAACTATAATACATGAGCAATCTCTCATATTCCAAATAGTAGAGTGCCAAACTATAAATCAATGTTAGTTTTCCTTGAAAACGAAAATACCTTTTTAAATGGAAACAATAGAGAAGTACAATATACTTTGTAATTCTTACATCTGAATCATGGAATACTATAATTGAAGATTTATTTATTTATCGATATTATCAACAATGTGGGTATACCTAAGCTGTTTTTCTTGGACTAATGTTTCAGAAAATCCTCAACTGAAATAGAAAAATATGCCCCATTTGAAATGACTAGATCTTGAAGTAGGACAAGAAGGATAGTCACGTTCACTTTCGCAACAATATTCTCCTTCTCAATCCAATCAAGAGCAAGCAGTTCATAAAAAACATCTCCATGTAATATTCCCAACTCCACTGCTAGGTCTCCTCCACAACCCTTTGGCATTTTTTCTCAACAAAACCAGAATCATCAATAAAGACAACAATGCAAAATCAAACATCAAATGCCTCATCAACAACATCAAACACCGACCCCTCCGGAAGTGCAATAAAATCAAAAGGAAAATCAGTTCTTTCGTTTGCATGGAGGTCTTCTAAGTTAGACAATGTCATTGCCTACACATAATGTCTCACAAACTCCATCTCCCATTGACCCTTCTCTAATTGAACATGCCCCAAACAATATTTCCCAAGATCTCACTTCAAAAATTGTTCTGAACTAAGACCAAATAATCAACATCTATCTGATAATATGCCACCAAGAATTGCAATTGTAGGAATGGTTGTAGTCCATAATCTGGTAAGTAAAATATACTTTATTCAATTCCCATGCAAAAAAATGCTTTGAAGGTTTACTTTATTTATATGATAAGAATAGTCATACAAGTATTTCTATTTTGATCATTTTACATGTAGAATGGGCTAAAGTTCATGATAACGTCGATGGAGTTTTTGACTCTGGATATCTCATTACTACCGGTTAATGGTCAATTGTTTCGAGGTGTTTTATTCAATCCAGTAAGCATTTGGTTCTCATCTTCTTCTTTATACTTCTTTGTATGCCTATCCCTTGACATTTTGGATTTATTTACTTGATAATTTATGTAATGACCTTGGTCATGTGGTAAACAAGTACATATTGTGTTAAGGGTCTCAGTGATAGCACATTTAGGTATATAATGTAAATATTTCCGTAGTCATCTCAAATCAGTACGATATTATATACATTTTGTTATGTTTAGAAATACATATTGAAATTACATTCACATAATTATAATAAATATACTAGAAATAATAAATACACTATGTCTATAAATAAATTAATAAATGAAATCTAAATAAAACCTTAACCACTAACCTAAATTAATTAATAAATAAAATCTAAATAAGACCTTAAACATAATGTCCATTCCTTAAAGGACCACATACATACCTTTAAACCTTTAAATACATTAGGTAGGACCTTAGAAACAATAACCTAAAGTTGAACTATACTAAATATTCAAAGTTGAAATATACATAATTGATATCTATAGTGCACAATTATAAGTTATAATGGATTTTAGTGATGGAGAGGGTAATTAAGCACCGAGACCTTGTAAACCTAGGGTACGGAGGGAGAGACTCAACCATCAACGGCTGACAGATAGTTTGAAACATTGAAAAATATTTTTTTTTCCCTCCCACACACAGCTTGCCAACCTAGGAGGAGGGAAAATGGGAGGCGGGAAAATGGCATGAAAGAGGGTGGCCAAAGAAAATTGTTTTCTAGTGACGAGTTAGGAGGGATAGGCGGCCATATGAGGTTATGCCAGAAGGGTAAGGTCTAACTAACCAGACGGATGATGCAAGTAGAAGAATACACGGGGAACGCAACAAAAGAGGGGAAAAGGAGAGAGAATGAAGTGGGAATGGCAGAGAGAGGAAATAATATAGGGAGGAATAATGAAGAGCGAGAAGCGAGAAGAAATCAAGGGACAGAATCAAGCGTGCTGATGGTAGAGCTCAGGCTCGGATAGCGGTGGGATAGAGCTACAAGACTTGCAACTTCATAGCACCAAAGGTGAGTTAGATCCATTCTAGTTCTCGTTCAATATCTACTAGTTCATTGAAAACGAATAAAAACCTAGGGTAAAGATCAACGAAGGTGTATGGACTGATAAAGGTAACCATGCCGGCAATCTCAATCGCTTGTATTATTCTTACTGCTGTGAGTCCTATATGTGGCACCGACATTTCTGTGTCTACATAAGGAGGCCAGAACCCTTAATCTCTCTGTGTGGGGAATTATCCTTCAGCAATGCCAATGAGTGGATTTTTCTTTACATCCTAGCGTGCCATTGTTTGGATGGAATTATTCCCACTAGGGCAAAAATCTTGAACCCTTTATTTGATAGAGAATGTTTTGGATCATTTTATGTTTCATAATACTGTGAAATTCATATCAGATAATAAAAAATTGGAATAGTTTTCAGGTTCCATAAAAGAGTAATATAACTTTAAGCATGGCTATTGTTGGGTTATCTAGGGTTCCTAATTAAATATTTGGGTGGAAATGTATTCATTATCATGTTTAATTACTACATCTTATTGTAATTCCCCTTCATAAAAAGAAAAAGAAAGTGATTATAAGAATGGATCTGGGTTGTGGCCATGACAACGAGGGGATTTTTGTTGGAGCTGTAGGGCTTCTGGGTCTGGGCCGAGGGATACTCTTGTTTCCATCTCAGATAGGGGCATAGTTCAAAAAATGAGTTTTTACTATTTAGTCGACAGGAGCATGTCTAGAACCTCTAGTTCCCTAATTTTTGGTGTACTGCAGTACCCAAATCTGTAATATTTACACCGCACTTGATAAGTCTCATCTCCATCCCTGCCTCTGTGTTTAGGGTGGATACTACTAGAAATGGTAGAGTTATTATCGATTCTGGAGCCTCTGCACCTCATTTGGCCAAGTCTTCTTATACTGCAATGAGGGTTGGTTTCAGGGCAGGGACTGGTAACCTGAAATCTGTAGGTGGGTTTTCTCTGTTTGATACCGACTATAATTTATTGGGGCTAAAAACTGTGAAAGTACCAACTGTGGTCTTTCATTTCTAGTGTTGATTCGATGCCTCTCTGCTAACAGTCATTCAATTTAAGGGAACCAATATTCATGCCAGCTGTTGTTAACTTAGAGGCATTCCAAAGTGTTTTTCAAACCTTTGCTTCATGGATCTGATTTAAATGGAATGAACTGCTTGTTGAGGAAAGTATATAACTATATTATAGTAAGAACCTATATAAATGCGATATATTATTACTTTTGGTCTGGTCCCTTATGTTAGAAAAAATGATGTCCCCTATAATGTCCTGTAAAATTTGTGGAGGGGGGGATCTTTCAAAACATCCCCTCATCCCTGTAACTTGGTGGAGCATTGAAATTGTCATAAGCCTGATGGTGCAACAAGGTATTGTAGATTTAACCTAATATAATTTATTGTGCAATTAAACCATGTATGGATACCATTTACAGAATGCAAATACACTGGATGGAGCTAAATGAAGAGTACAAAAAACATGATACTTACATACAAGGTTAGGAGCACTCGCCCAGTTTAACATCAGAATCACTCTCCATATTATCAATATGTGCTGGCTCACTAGCACAATCTTCAGCAATTTTGGTGTAACTTATAGTGCCACCACCAGAGATAGACAATACATTATCTGAAATTACTTTCTCTTTTACTCCAAATTTAGTCTGATGTTGCATATATTCTGTGCAGGTGACAAACTCTCTATGTGTACATTATTTTTCTCCTGTGACTTCATCCTTTGGTATTTCTTTCTTGCATAGCTACTTCTGTAACAATTCAGTTCCTGGAAAGACCATTAGATTGAGATTTATAATTTCCTGCTTATCTAAATCTTCCAGGGGGTTGAAGCTAAAGGCTGCAGTCGATGTTGGCAACAGATTAGGTATTGCTGGTAAAACTAGCTTTTCCACTTGGAGTGATGCTAACATCTGCTCAATTGCATTCACCAAGCGGTGACACATTCCTTGACGTCGAAAATGATGACGAGTTCCTATAAGAGGCATCTCTGCTAAGCATATTCGATAAATTTTTATTGATGCAATAGAAATAAATTCATCATCTTTCTCCAATACCACAGTGTAGAAGCCTTTATAGTTCAATTGATTGAAATTTTACCAGCAGCTAAACACAACATGTGAGATCTTGTCTATGCTTGTCCTTGGATCTATTATAGGCACAAAGAATTCATCCATAACAATATGAGCAATCATGTGAGACCAAATTTGCATTGCAATCTGCCATCTTAGCTATGCTCAGCCCCTGTGTCGATGACATTTTTTGATCTTCATCAAAATGCCTAAGAAGACTCCAGGAATAGCCCCCTTCAAGGGCATTTGGAACCCCAAGGAGGGACTCGAGGCCTGAAGAAACCTTCTCACAGGCCTATCCACAAAAGGAAGAGCCCATTAAAAAATATCTTTCTGAGTTGATGCCTCTCATATGAAGACACTTTTTGTGATATTCATGTTCGCACTATTCATAGAAAAGAACAGCTGCACTTTTCCCACCTATATTTTCACCAACATATGTATATTTAGAGAATTTACATGACAATAATGACAAGAACTACTTTGAGGAAAATAAACATTTACTAAAAATAAATACAAAGAGGCCAACAAAAAATCACAAACATTAACACAAATCTTTAACTGGGAAAACCCCAAACTCCGGGGAAAAACCAAACCAATGAAATTTCATTAACCATTGGCCAAAACCCTAACCAATCCAGCCAAGTGAGCCTTCACCGCTCACCTCCAGGCCTACATTACAATGAAGTCTTCCCAGCCTTTTTATAGGCTCCATTACATGCAATACCATGGGTCGAAAACCATGGGTGCACAATACCATGTGCCCCAAAACCACTACTATTTACCCTAGTCAACTTTGACTCTATCCCGAGTCAAGTTTACCTAACAATTCCCCCCTTAAACTTGACTTGGGGACTATTGACTAAATCCAGCCAAACCTGCTAGATGAGACAACCCCGCTCACTCTAGCTCTTCCCCCCTCAAATTTGTTTACCCAGGGTAATTGTTAACTTGACATCCCCCCTATCACCTAGGTCTAACCCAGACTTTACCAGTGATTTACCTAGGGGTACGCATGCCATACCAGGTCTTACAAAAGTATGCCCATTTACATGTAATAAAATTAACTCCAATATATATATATATATATATATATATATATATATATATATATATATATATTTGTTTCATTGTTGATGTCCTTTGTGTAACCATTCTTTTACATTCATTCATGATGTCCTCTCCAAAGAGGACATCATAGTTATACATCAATGTCCATATAAAAAGAAACCATCTATTGGATTACATGGGTCACTAGCCTCTGTAACTGCCAGTCTTCTAGGAATTATCTTCAGATACATGGTTCATTAATTTATCCATGTGCTCATATCCTCTCTCATTCAAAACATTTGATTGACACATTCTGTCAAACACTTTTCTCTCGCCGCTAATGGTTTGCTATTCTAGCACATATTCTCTCCTTATGCTTTCATCTTTCATGGATACACCCTAGCCCATTTTCCATGTTGATACACCACACTCCACTACTCATATTCCTATCGCATATCTGTCCTAAAATAGAACACATGGAGATGTGATATCACTGTACCTTTGCACACCCTTCTTCAATCTAAACAAGGGGAAGAGTAATCAAACCAGCATGGCGCCTTCGCCAATCAGGATCTGACAAATACCCTGGAAGCAACTCCACTGCAACGGGAATAATAGCTTCCCCTCCTAGAGCCATAGCAAGCCGATCCAAGCACTCCTGCTACTATCTTTCACGATAATGAATTCTCAAATAAATTCACTTCTTCACCCAATCCAAACTCTTTCTCTTTTTGTTCATGCTATGAATAATTACTGATCTTGATCCACATTTTTAGATCTACGTTTGCTCACATCCATGCCCTACATCTTCATTTTACACTCATACTTGCACCTCCGTAAACGTTTCTTTTGATACCTCTTTCCCTTTGCTTTCCCTTGTCGATGAACCAACTGCCTCATGATTAGTTCCATGGCCACGAGCTCCTACCGTATAGCTTCTTTGCGACCTTCTCTTATATAATTCCACCGTCCTTGGAAATCATGGTAGCAGAATATAACTTCATTCATCAAAAGCAGGCCTTCAAGTTTGTCCAAGACTGTTACAAATTGTCTTGCCGTATCTCTCTACGGGGTTCTCAAAAGGAAGAGATTACAACATCAATCTAGACATGTACGCAAGTAATGAAACTTCTTTAAAAATAAATACACAGTCAAATGTTGACATCACCTAATTTTCCAACACTCTTCGACTCATAGGAATAGCCGATCCCGTCAGCCCTTAACTCGTGCTACTCCAATGCCGTGGTCCCCAGCGAGAGTGTTGATCAGATTCAACACAGGGAGAATGTGACTGTGATTGCGTTCAACGTAGGCTTCTCTTCCAACAACCTGCACTCCACCCATGGAACTCAGCTCCTTCTACTTTGTTGGACCCCCACAATCTGCAATGTAGGAAATGGCCTAATGGGGACAAATTGCACAGAGCTAAGAGTCATCAAAATTTCTTTGGCACAGATCTGAACATTACAAGAATCTCTTCTCAACTTTGTTGCTTGTTCTCTCCACTGATCCGATGATTCCAACATTCACCATGGGAAACACTTTCGATGTATTCTTTGAACTCACCTTCAGTGAGAATAATCCAGATCTTTATATCTCCATAACAAATCATGTCTCCTTTCATAGCCCAATAAAACCCTTGGTAACAAAAGCGTCTCTCTGAAGCCAAATATGGCTCTGATACCATTTGTTAAGAATTTATCGTAGCAATAAAAAAAAAAATTTACTAAGAGAGAAATAAATACAAAGAGGCCAACAACAAAGCACAAACATTAACACAAGTCTTTAACTGGGAGAACCCCAAACTCCAGAGAAAAAACCAACCAATTAAATTTCATTAACCATTGGCCAAAACCCTGACCAATCTGGCCAAGTGAGCCTTCATCGCTCACCTCCAGGCCTACATTACAATGAAGTCTTCCCATCCTTTTTATAGGCTCCATTACATGCAATACCATGGGTTGAAAACCATGGGTGCACAATACCATGTGCCCCAAAACCACTACCATTTACCCTAGTCAACTTTGACTCTATCCTGAGTCAAGTTTACCTAACAACATACCCAACACTTTTACAAATCCCACATGTGCAATTGAGACAGTACCAGTCACCTTCAGGCACACTCTTCAATCCCAAACAATCTTGATGGAATGTTGAAGGGAATTTGTCACAATAGATCAAGTCTCCCCCATCACCACAGAGAACACACGTATCATCATTTTGATCATCCTCATCAATTTCTATAACATACTTTCTAGATTTTCTAGACTCGTCAGTTCACAAAAATCTCAATGAAAGGATTACGAGGTTATACAAATAAGAAGGAAAAAGTCAATGCCTTGATTATAGAGATAAGAGATAAAAAATGCTTGGTTTCCAAGGTATTGTAGTAAAAGGGGACTCTCAGATAATCATAAACACTAGAGAGGCAAGGCTTATCCCAAAAACTGGGAGCTTTTAAAACAACTAAAATGGTTAAAACAGGTTAGCCAGTCATTCATAATATTGAATTTTATTAGATTAGAAGCACTACCATAAGAGTAACAGATTGTGTGGCAAATTAGGCACTCAAGCTGGAAGATAGAGATTTGAGAGTGTTTAAAACTCTAGAGATGAACAAGGAAAAAATATGGGAGGGAATTTTACGGATATTAGGAGAGAATCTAAATCAAAACAGATTGACTGATAGAAAATAAGAAGGAAATGAGGAATACTCACCTTCACGTTAACTAGTTTTGATAACCTTAGCATCCCCTTGGCAATATGAAATACTATCTTGCTCCCCTTAAAAGAGTGCTAACTTTCAAATGAAACACAATTGAAATAATCATTAAGGTGGCACAAGGTTGGGCCCAAATCTGAGGATATGGAGCATTAAATAGTCCACCTGTATCATTGACTGTACCAAATTGGACTTAAACATAATAGGAGAATGAAATCATGACGCCAACATTCCATCAGTTGTTTCCTGCACTCTGTATTTTTGCACCTAGATTTACCCCACATCTAGCCCACAAAATTCGGGATTTATGTGAGATAAATGTGAGATTGAGTAGAAGCTTGGTGACATGAATGGAAATCTTAACAAGCAGTCAATAGACCAGTCTGATTTCACAAGCTTTGAGGAAGGATGTCTGTGAGTTGCTGGAAAGGTGTTGCAGGTGCATAGTTCTCAAGCTTCCAACTTGTTGATAAAACCTAGGGGCTTGACATTTACCAAGCGAGTGGGTTCTATAATTTTGTAATTATTTAAATTATTAAAGTATTTTCTAGAGAGAATTAGTTGAGTGAAAATCTACGTTGTTAAGGTATGACATATTGTAGGAGATAAATATTGGCAATATCTTAGGGTAAATTGTAGCAATATTATAGGATCCAAACCGAAATAGTTATCATTTCTATGTTTAATGAAGCATTTGAAAGCTTACAGGAATTAGGGAGGTGGAGACAAGAATAGAAGTAGATAGTAAGTATGAAGGAAGAGGTCAAGGCATAATGTGCCCATATAGTGTAATCAGGCCATGGAGCATCTGTGTATTGAATTAAACATTTTTATATGAATTTGATTTTATGCTACTGGCAATGGCGGAGTTATTATCGATTCTAGAACCTCTGTGGCTCGTTTGGTTGAGTCTTCTTATATTGCAATGAGGGATGGTTTCAGGGCAAGGACTGGTAACCTAAAATCTGTAGGTTTTTTTTCTGTGTTTGATACCTACTATGATTTATCAGGGCTAAAAACTGTGAAAGCCCCAACTATGGTCTTTCACTTCCAGTGCTGAGTCGATGCCTCTCTGATAAAAATCATTCAATTTAAGGGAACCAATATTCATGTCAGCTGCTGTTAACTCAGAGGAATTCTAAACTGTTTTTCAAATATTTGCTTCATGGATCTGATTTAAATGGAATGAACTGCTTGTTGAGGAAATTCTATAACTATATTATAACAAGAACCTATATAAATGCAAGTCTTGTAAGAAAGGCAGTCAAATAGACAATAGTTTATTGACATGAATAATGGATTCTAGCACAAAATTAATAGGATCAAACATTTTCCAGAGGGAGCTATTGATAATATTTATACAGGTTCAAAGTTTATTCCCTAGAGTGGTCTAACTAACAAATACAAGTTGCCTTAGCCAATGACTAGGTTCAAACCTGGATTCCCAAAAGAGGTATGTTATACCTGTACATTCCTGATGAAGGAGATCTGCCTACTCCCAAGGAGTCTTGGAAACCTCCAAGGGAGGGGCTGATAAAAATCAATCTCAATAGGATAACAAAAGAAAACCCTAGAAAGCATGTTGTGGAAGAGACTTCCTTCTGGATCATAGGGGTCAGTTCACAAAAATCTCAACGAAAGGATTAGGGGGTTATACAAATAAGCAGGAAAAAGTCAATGCCTTCATTGTAGAGATAAGAGATTACAAATGCTTGGTTTCCAAGATATTGTAGTAAAAGGGGACTCTTAGATAATCATAAACACCAGAAAGGCAAGACTTATCCCAAAAACTAGGAGCATTTAAAACAACTAAAATAGTTAAATGGTGACAATCATATTTTTCTTTTGCTATACGTAGATGAAATTTGTATTTTAGTGATAGAAAAGAGCTTGCTAACATCACCAAGGGATAACTGAATAATAATTTGATATGATAGACTTGTGAGTTATTCATTATATGCTTAGCATCAAAGTGAAAAGGGACTGTCAGAGTAGAAAAATTTGGTTGGGCCAAAAGAAATATATTCATGGGATACTTCAAGAGTTTGGGATGATGCGCTATAAGTTTATGGGGACTCCTTATTCAGTGGGAGTCAAGTTTTAAAAATACATGTTTCCCAAGACAGTGAAATACGAGAAAGATATGGAAAGGAAACTATTTTTCAGTGCTGGAGGATCACTTATGTATGTTATGGTATACACTAGATTGGATGTTGTTGCACAAGTGGTGGGAGTGGTAATAGGTTCATGGCCAATCTTGGGAAGCAACATAGAATTGTTGTAAATACCTATGTGGCACCATGTATTTGGGCCTATACTGTAAGGGAAGAAGTGTCTTGAAATAAAAGTCCTAGTTTTGCATGGATATGCAGATGTAGAATGGTCAGGAGATGTAGGTGAAAGAAAATCTATTGGTGCCTATCTCTTTACTTTGTCTGGAGAAGAAATTAGCTAGATGAGAAAAAAATAGCACATTGTTTTTTCTAGTACCAAGGCACAATATATATCCACCATTGAGGTTTCCAAGGAAGTGATTTGGTTGAGGAGTTTATGTGAAGATATTGGACTCAAGCAAGGAGAAGAAATTTAAAAGTTTTCTATTTTGTGATAGAAATGGCAGATGTTAGCATAGTTATCATGAGGAAATGCGGGATAGAGTAAAATGCGGTAGATGTATTGACAAAACCAGTCAATGGAGATAAATTTACTTGGTGTAGGGATTCCATTCGAGCACTACCATGGAAAAGATAATTGCTGAATGGGAAAATGTCTTCTACAGTGTAGTAGTTTTGGTACATGGTTCTGACATAGTTTTGGCACATGGTTTTGGGTTCATGGATTTGTAGCCCATGGTTTATGCCATGCGACCTCTCTCTATATTTTATTATCTTCATCTCATGGTTGTAGTGTGAGCGTGCATGAGAGATATGTGAGATCCCAATGAGTAAGATATTTGGTGAAGGTATCTCAGAGTTTACAAAATGATTGACATTAGTATGTACTATATTCTATCATTGATGTATAATGTGAAATAAATGATAACATTTATTTTAGTCATCTATATGACCTGACAAATCTGTAGTGTCCATTGGTAAATGCTTTCTTTATTTTTTTTCTTTTATGTTGATATTTTTATATGTTATGATTTTTATTTAAGTGTTATTCATTAATTCACCATTGGAATGTTTTATTCTGTTTCTATAATATTTTCTGCTTTAGCTCTCAAAGTTAACATAATTTGGTGAAATATTTTGTAATGAAAGTATGCTTCTATGTTCAAAAGAGAATGATAAGTTTGTATCCCGGGTGAAATGATAAGTGGCAGGCTGAAGTTGAACATATCCATTCTTTGTAAATTCCAAAGATGTCTTTTGTTTCTGGGATGGATCAATAACTTATTGTTCTGTTGGACTTGTACCAGTCACCTATAAGCAGAGTGATATCACCATCAGGAGGAGGGAATGGAACAGGGATGAGGGGCCTACTAGCAACAGTTCATCCTCCAAATCCCCCTGCCACTTTATGCATATACAGCGATGGAAAGTAGTAGTAGATTCCTATCTGATCCTTCACCTATAAATTTTATGTAAAGTTATTTCATAGTGGAATAGGGAAGTTTTCTCCAAAAACTTCATCTTCGCATGATTTCCTCCGTTGTTGGACACCACTCCTGTACCAGAACTTGTGTAAGGACCTACATGCATCAAAAACACCCCATGAATTTCAATCAGCCAATACACAGAGAGAACAGGAAGAACTTACCAAGATATTAAGAAAGCCTGATCCAAGTTGTTAAACACATTCACAACAATGTTATCATTGGTAACATTGTCAATATGGGGTCCCTGGAATTGACCATTGATTATAAATTGCCACTTCTGGTAATTCTGGGAATTTCTATAGTGGAAAATGCCAGTTGTAGAAATAACAGGAGTGATGAAATGAGTAGATGCAACCATGTAATAGTCTTGAGGTGGCTGGTCTGTAGTGACCAAAATAGATTACGTTCGGCCAATGTGAATGTCAAGAGAATCATAGGGATTTTGAACGTTGTGAGATCCTTCCACCCCCACAAGCTTCAGTTTTTGACCTTGAATCCTGAAGTTCAAAGATGATGGCAATCCCACATTTGAAATGTGGAGCCGGTATGTTTTTCCTACACATAAGCAGATAGGTCATTTTATATGTATCAGAAAATAAGTAAACAAATTGATAATAAATATATAAAAACTAGATTTTGTGAAACTTTCATTCCCTAGCAACACCTATACTAGATCTAGTAGACTAGCTTGTTATAGAGATTAGCAATCTGATACCTTGATCCACTGTAATTAATGCTTGGTATTGTAGCCCATGCCCATTAATGAGAACAACATCAGGATTACCAAGAGATCTGCCCACATCAAGTGTTCTTCTAAGGATCTTCCCAAAGGTACAAAATGGTCAGACATTGATGCAGTGCAAGAGAACATTTTAGTGGCAGGCTAAAGTTGAACATATCCATTCTTAGTAAATTCCAAAGATGTATTTTGTTTCTAGGATGGATCAATAACTTAATGTTATGTTGAAATTGTACCAGTTATCTATAAGCAGAGTGATATCACCATCAGGAGGATGGAATGGAACAGGGATGAAGGGCCTACTAGCAAGAATTAGTCCTCCAAATCCCCCTGCCATTTTTTGCATATACAACGATGGAAAGTAGTAGTAGCTTCCTATCTGATCCTTCACCTATAACTTTTATGTAAAGTTCTTTCCTAGTGGAATAGGGTATTTTCCTCCAAAAACTCCATCTTCCTATGATTTCCTCTATTGTTGGACACCACTCCTGTAGCAGAACATGTGTAAGGACCTCCATGCATTAAAAACACCCCATGAATTTCAATCAGCCAATACACAGAGAGAACAGAAAGAACTTACCAAGATATTAAGAAAGCCTGATCCAAGTTTTTAAACACATTCACAACAATGTTATCATTGGTAACACTGTCAATCTGGGGTCCGAGAATTGACCATTGATTAGAAGTCCCTGCAACAACACATAATTCATCTCACACAAATCCTGGCGAATCATAGGTGAGTTATATATGTTGTCATTGAAAGAGGTCAGAGATTCTTGAAATTATGCTCGTTGAGGGATACCAAGAGGCCATATTGTACCCCATCACTAAAGTCCAAGAGGGAATATTGTACTTTTGTGAGATAACCATGTTCGCAATGTAAGCGTGATTTAGGCCAGCGGTAGCCACTGGCAGATTCTGCTCTCGTGGGCTTCAATGGAGTGTATTCTTCCTGTCACTGTAAAATAATGGACCTTTGGTTATTACTTTTTTCTTTACTAGCAGCAGACTATTATTAAGTAACGGGGACATAGATAGGGGCATAATAGGTAGCAGAGTAAGATCCCTTAGTTCGATAGCCTGTAGCATCCATTCTAGATCGAGATTGAGACCCTTAGCAACACTTGAAATGGGAGCAGTAAAGATAGCATCAGGAAAGGAGATTGACCTTGTTGAAATAGAACCACTAGCACTAGGAGCATAGATAAAGGAAGCTAAAGCAAGGGTAGGAGGAGCAGGACCGGGTGAAATTAATCCATAACCAAAGGCAGTTTCTTACCAGCATCCGAACAACTAGATGCACCAGTAACAAGGGCAGTTAGGGCCACATAGCTAAAGGCAAATCCTTCACCACTCGAAATGGGGGTGCTTCCTTGTGAAACAAGAATGAGATGGAACGAATGATCAAAGGCACTGATCATTTTCATGTGGACAATGCATACACCAATCTCATGCTTTGGAAGCACTGCAAAGAAATTATTAGTGGAGAGAGTTTTAAAAAATGGCGTGTATGCGGCCATGATTGGTACTCCATTCCCAATCCAGAATCTGGGAAATAATTTTGCCAAAGCCATATTCAACTGCTAGTTACTAACAACCTTCCACTCACAGAGAATGGAGATATGATCACATCCCTCTCATTCAGCTTTGAAACATGGAATGTGGACACCAACAGAGATCGAACCTGGGGCGCTTGTTTGGAAAATGAGGGTAGTTATGGTTATGACACTCTGAAATCCACAACATTTCTTTGCTACTATTCCGATGGCAGCTCGAATCTAGACAGATGTCCTAGCAATACCACTGGTACATTTCCTGACCGCCTTCTACCTTCTTTATTGCAACCCCAATTCTTAAATTGTCACAATATTGAAATAGGTATCGAGTATTCTCCCCATTCTACAACTATTCTTGAACCTAGGGGCATTTGCAGATGTGTTCCCGTATGTGTTCTTAAACAATTCCAAAAGGGATGGACAATCAATCACCCACCCACATTTTGTCTTAGAATCATGTGCAGTTGTCTCGTCAATCCTGTTTTCTCGTCAATAATAGCTGGCAATGGTAATTGGATTTTTCTTACTGCTAATAAGAACCTTATTTTTTGTTGGCTTATCATGAAGTGTAGGACTGTAATGTATGAACTTCAATTTCAATGAAAAATTACGAGTTATCACATAAGAATGATCAATAATTCTTCAAATGATTCAATTATTCTTTGGTCAATTACTATTTCGGGTTGAAGCATATACATATAGAACATTCAGTTTTCACCTCTAGTCAGCAAGTTAAATGAAGGGTTTATTCTTCCAATTGATTTCTAGTTAGCTTCCTAGAGTGAGTTTTTAATGGAGTGGCTAGTTTTAATTTTGAACATTGTACATTTAATGTGGGATTTCTAGGAATGGTTTCCATTTTTTGTTGGGTTTACTATATTTTTCATTTGGATGTAGTGGCAGAAACATTTAAAAAAATCACACTTGCTACATTAAATCATTATTTATTTAAATAACTGCTTCTAGCCCTTGTATATGGCTACAAAATCATAGGTACAATTGGAATTTCCCATGTTCAACGTCTCAATGGAGTTTGCCCTCAGTTAAATTTCTCTGGCACAAATGTTAAAAGAGATAGGATGCATTCACTTCTCAATGTGTTGTGTATTCAAAATTTTGTTCTTCCATATATGTCTTTCTAGTACCATAAATGAACTGTGAAATTTGACATTTTATGGGAAGACCTGTTATCTCAAGAACATCTCTCTTTACCAGCATCAAGGGCATACTGTCAGCTGCATTCAAAGAGGTATGTTCTAAATGATTTTTAAATCCACTGATGTTTATATCATAGTGTCTTTCATATCTGTCATTAGTTTATTTCTGAACATGCTGTCCATTTTATATTTTTGTCAAATCATTTACCATACACCGTGGAAAAGTGTTTTTCTTTGAACGTAGGATGCAGAAAATTTGTAAGGTAAGCTTACAGGTGTGTCCAATATCCAGGCTGGTAGCTATAATGGAGGAATGAAGTGCTGCCTTAGTTGGGAAGTAGGCCTTTATGGGGAATCCCAAAGTTATCTTCCTTGATGAGCCACTATCTTGTGCTTTACTTCTTCCAATGTAGTTACAGATTATCAGTTTCTATTTCTGGGAATTTTACTTTACTGATTACTTGAAAACTGTAACTTTGTTACAAATATATGTTTTTGGGGCCTTTCTTTCTTTTGATATCATTGCTTGTGTCAAATTAACAGCTTCATAAGAGGGGATCCTTTCTAGGCTGAGATCCATAAAATATTGAAGTCTTATGTCCTATGTCTGTGTAATGTCAGGGCCTATATTATATGCTGATGTGTGCAGTTCTTATGAAATTCCATAGAAACCTGTTGGAAATTCCACCCACTTCATTGTATTGTGTCAATTCTAGCTTTAAGATACTACATACTTGTTTGATAGCTTTCAACTGAGTGGCAGACAGATCGAAATCCAATTTATCTTGCATTATGACAGTCTCTCACATGAAACTTGCTCAGTTCTTAATGCAACAATGCTTATATGAAGATTAATAGGTTAGTTTTTACTTTCAACTCCTCTCAATGATGCACTATTTTCTATTATAGAAGTTGACTATTGACAATTTTTGCCTTGTGATTATATCTCACCTGTCCAATATTTTCAACAAGTATATTCATGTCATTCTTTTGCCTTCACTGTTGTTTCCCATTGAGCTCCATTTTTTATAAATTTTTAGCAGTCTTCTTCGCCGTATTTTCTTTTGACTAGATTTTTTCTCTCTTTGTGGGAAAATTCATGGGGAGCCCCTCCAAAACAAGCTCCTATCCAAGCCAAATATAACCCATCAAACATAAGCAAGCTCCTATCCAAGCCAAATATAACCCATCAAACACAATCAAGCTCCTATCCAAGTGAAATATAACCTATCAAACACAAGCAATATTCACTCCAAATAGAGCATGATACCTAGGTTAAAGAATAGAAAGGATAAGTCTCTAGAAATTCTCTAAGAACACCCTTCCTCAACCAATGATAACATGTTTTATGTATCATTGATGCAACAATGTTGATGAGGAAGAAAAATGTTTGATGAGACGCACACTAGCTGCTCATGTGGACTAAATCTACACTCAGGAAAACAACCCATGAGGTTCAAATAACACTAACCTATATACACCAATAAACAATACTTGCGGTTTGGATGGAACAATAGGGTATTGGAGTAGTTCAATATGCGGAAGCTACAGGAAACCCACTAATTCCTTTTTTGCATGTTCAGATACTAGGACTGTAATTTATGTAACATGTGTCGAATATGTTAGACCAGTACATACATGGTTAGAACCTCCTATTTCACAAATTTGTAAAACAAACCAATTATACAATAAAACATGCTATCAATGATACATAAAAACATCCTATCACTAGTTTTATAAATAATACACCTGGGTTCAATCGACATATATTTCTGAGGTAGACAAAGTGGAGCATAATCGCGTAGTGTGCCTATAATGAACTTATGATGTGCATATATGGTGGTAGAGCATAGAGCTTAGTATTAATACCCTCTAATATTATACATACCATAGGTAGGATATGAGAAATTTCTTTATAGGATTCCATTAACAGAGAGGAGAGAGCAATTACCAAGCTCATAAATGCTTACATACTCTTACAGAGTGGAGTGATTTATTTTATAATTTTTTCTGTATTTTTCTATGATTTTGTGTGGGCACATGGGTTAGTAGGTAATTATAATGGATGCCGACATGCATGCAAAAGGAAATTTCCTGTGGCCACACTGCATACCAAGATGTCTCTCTTGCGATTGCAAAGGGAGAACCGATAAAATTTGAAATCACTCATGTGATTGAGATGCCGCACTTTAGGGGCCCAAAATAGTCAGATCCACCAGAAATACAACCCCACCAATTATACAGCCAACAAAAATTTATACTGTTACTACTAAAACTTATTTTTACTAATCAGGACGGTATATTATATTTCTTCCAGGTTCTTCAAGTAGAAGTATCTTATTGGAGTTGACAATTATTTTTTACCAATCAGGACGGTATGCTTCCAAGTTCTTCGAGTAGAAGTATCTTATTGGAGTTGACAATTCAAAATATTATCAGGTCCCTTTCTTTTTCTTCTTGTATTAACACAATATTGCGGATATATCTTAAAGAACTTAAGGCTAGTTGGAAATGGACATACTTTTCAAGTCAGTGAAATATATCAATGCTATCGATAGAGACTTATAAAAATGTGAACTTCTTGTGTATGAATTTGTCAGCAATAGTCCGTATGGCTTTTGGTTTAGACTTTCTAGTAGCATGGGAATATATTCCTATTGTTTATGCCTACCAAACATGATATTTTGAGTTTCTGATGTTCTTTCCCCCAAATCTAAGCATTTTTCCGACACAATTTCTTTTCTATGCGAAATATTGTGTTTTTTATACAACTCCAGGTATTGCAAGGCTTCCTGAAACAAGGATATGGCTCCTTTAATGAAGGAGGAAATTGATACACTTTTGGTGTACCTTTACAGAGTTCTTAGACTTACAGAAGAAATGAAGCAAGTTGCATGTCTGAAAATAGTTGTGCTATGGTATGTAACTTTCATTGTATTGTATTATGCTACTTTAAACGTAATATTTTTTCAGGTAAAATTGTGTGTTCATTTGTACGTTGTCAACAGAGGTAAATGTATGTTATTTTGCATTCTAGTTCCATAGTCCAACTTAGTGACTAGATCTCTTAAGATCATGTGTCCTTTGCATACATTGTAATAGAGTGGGGTTCTAGAATTTAGAAACCATGCATGCTTCAAAGGAATGGATACTATTATAAGAAGGTTGCAAGAAGGATGGCCCTGTGGCTTGAATGGATAGTGCATTAGAAACTAGAAGCTTTGCTAGAAGAGTCTGGGCATTTATGAACACTTTCATTCTTGTATGCATGTAAAGGATTACAACAATGAGCATTGGACATATGGAGAATCATAGCACAAATAAATTTGAAAATACCTTTGCAAGGGTCTCCTGTTATGCGGAAAAGAGGAAAGGAGTCAACTGGTATGACACATGATCAGCTGGAAACTGTTGTAGAGGAAACACGATTTCTAGAAGAATCATCTGATGACAAGCTTGTCTTGGAACATTTTACTTGGGTTTGTCATATAATCCCAATCACCTTTATTATAATTCATTGGAATTTGGTTGGCTTCGTTGCCTTCTATGTCTATACTTGTGGTTTTGTATTGAGATTATTTGGGCTTGCTGTCAGTGTTTTTCACTTACGAGAATTCTTTGTTTTTGTTTTGCTCTAATTATGTGTGGAACATTTTTTAAAAATCAATGCTTATTATACAATTTCAAGGACTCTACCAATTATACCTGAGAATATTTGTTTGGATTTATCTATCGTTTAATGTATGGATAAAAGAGTCTGTCATCAGTAATTACGAATTAAATTTTTGTCATTTCAAAGTCGCCTTGAGTTACTGTGTTATATGGTTATTAGTGTTGTCTAGATCTCTCCAATAATGAAAACCTAGGTTGGACTTCCCTTATGTGTTCTGCTTGACGTAATTCATTAGAATCTAGTTGGCTTCATTACCTTCTATGTATATACTTGTGGTTTTGTATTGAGATTGTTTGGGCTTGTTGTCAGTGTTTTTCACTTCTGAGAATTCTTTGGTTTTGTTTTGCTCTAATTATGTGTTGAAAATTTTTTAAAAAAAAATTCTTATTATACAATTTCAAGGACTGTCATAACTCCTCACATAATTCTTTAAAGGGCACTAGCTCATTGGAAGAGCACTTGCCATGCAGGAGGTTGGTGGTTTGATTCCACCGCACCCTAACATGAATTATTCAATGATATTGTTGATTTTTTTAATTAAATATTTTTATATTGATTTATTTTAATGGTGAGATATTTTTCTGGATTCATTGTTTTATATTGTCTCTAGAAAGAAAATAGATAGGATTAAAGACATTGTCTCCATAAAGACAATATGTCTTTAATTCCAACTATTGTCTTTGGAGAGACAAAAATGAAATTGTCTCAAGTTAAGACAATTTACCCAAAAATTTTCTTAAACCCCGCTTTGTGTTGTAGTGCAACTATTATCTCTGGAAAGACAAAAATGCTTGTGTTCTATATTGTCTTTATAGAGACAATATTTTAAGACAATTTAATTTTAAGATGATTTAATTTGAGACACCCGCTTAAAGACAATATTTAAGACAATACATAATTTTTCTTTTGTCTCAAATTAAGACAATTTACCCAAAAATTGTCTTAAATATTGTCTTAAAACCCCCCTTTATGTTGTAGTGTCCAACTTAACTATTAATAACTAGTGAAATTATATAAATTAAGTGATTGGCAAATATGGATAGGCATCTTGTTGGATGCAGGTAATGAGTGTATTTCGGACACCTTTTTCCCACCTTTGACCATTTCACAATCTCTGTACTTTTAAAACCTTAATTACCTTTTTCCTCGTGGCGACACTCCATTTTTTTCATGACATATTAATAGTAATTATACTTAGATCAAACATTTTCACATAATCTAATTTTCATAATTAATTTTTTCATAAAATATAAATTTAAAATGTAATACAAATTAAATTATATAACAATTAGATTATTTATATTTATAAGTAACACAACCTTTTATGTCTTTTAATATCACACATTTCTTCTAAATTTTTCATATATATATATATATATATATATATATATATATATATATATATATATATATAATAATTTTGATGTTAAATTTATTATTAGCTATGTTGATATGTGTTTGCTTTTGGAACTCTAACTTAACTATTAATAACTAGTGCAACCATATAAATTAAGTGATTGGAAAATATGGATAGGCATCAACTCATGATAAGCATCAAAATACTTACTTCAAAATACATCTCATTTTTCCCACTATAAAAATATTGTAAAAGTTAACTATATTATAACCTCATTTCCTCCTTTAGTGTATGCAATATAAGCTACCTAAGGAAGAGAATGAGCCTCTTTAAATGAATATTAACTAAAAAACTTCGATATTTTTCCCAAAGCACTAATCAAGACATGGTGGATCCACAAGGGTACTTTTAGAAAATTTCCAAACAAAGAGTATCTAGTGAATATTTTGAAGGCCTTTCTTCAATTAATGATTTCTATGGTGTGCCAACTTTATGTTTATCCCAATTCCAAGGCATTCCATGAAGGTTGGTTTCCACCCATGTACACCATGATAGTCAAAAATAGGATTTTCGACTCAGCAACCATCTTGTCAAGATCTTCGAGGGATAGTATTCAACAAACTAAAAACCATAACTAAGGAAAACAACCTTACATTTTCATGACCTCTTACCTCACAGACATAGTTTGTGCCAATATGCCATTCCCAACCATGAGTTGAATATGGACCATTCATAAGGATTTGCTTATTAGGGGTAGTATTCCAATAAAGGGCTTATTAGTTTTATAAAAGAGTCGATGGAGCTCTCTCCAGGACCACAAATCATCCATGGCCACATATTTCTTTCCACCAGAGAGCATATGAATCGAAGGGAATCAAGAGGGATAAGGATGATTTTGTGGCTCTCACACTTTTTTGTTTTGGGGACCTCATGTTCCATAAGTATGATCCAAGATCCCTAGTGAAGGATCATTATAGATATTCCAATACAAGTGAGAATATTAGGTATATATATAGGTAGAGGAAAAAAAATAGAATAATGAATTCAATTTCATAAAATTGATATCAAGAATATGCTACAATCCTACCTAAGAAAAAGTGGAAATTTTTCAGGAAAAAATAGAACCACCAACCCATGACAATACACATCAGATAACATAGGAAGCTCTAATAGTAAGTCAACCTATTGAACATAAAAGTTAGGAGGAAGTTATGATCAGTTAAAATAGTTCTAATCGTTGGAGGAACTAGTGGGAGGTCTAGCAGTGGGGTGTACCTTTAGTATTTAACTAGTTAGCTGACAATAAACATAAATTAACTCATGCATGCAAATAATTCCAATTACCCAATTGAGATTGGATTTTAGGGGAATTGTACTATCAGTTGTAGAATTTTCCAAGTTGTACAGGTGGTGCATGCAGTCAGAGAAGGTTTTAATTGAATTACACAATTCTCAATGAGTAATTTCCTTAATTAATAGGGGTCGATTCCTCATCAAAAAATGCAAGGAAATAGGTGCTTGGAAGCTAGGAAAAGTGGTTAAGTATTGGACAAAGTCATTGAGTCAGGTAGAGGATATAAGATACTTGTGTAGGTTGTGCTCAAGCTTTAGCAAGGATATTGTAGTCATCCAGATTATTTGATTAATGCAATATATAGGTTCCTTTTTATGACCCCATTTTTTTTTGTAGATTTTGTAGCAATTGCGATATTCTTATATTATAATCGATGTTTTCATTATCAATTTTATACATTTTTTAAATATATGAGGCTAAAATCCTAAATTATCATCTAAACTATACCAAACATATTATTTTCATTTTTTTGTGTTATTTGTTTGAAACAATTCACATTTTGTGTGTGATCCAGGACCTCTTTTTACCATAGTACTAGAAGTTTCACAATGTATTCATTTTTATTTTGTGACATACAATGAAATGTGTTAGGGATTTTTAATGAAAAAAATTAGAAAATTCATTGAAATTATGTCATTGGTTACAATTTCTAGTATTGCTATTAGATTTATAGCTTTCATTCCAACACCTTTATTGATTAAGGATTTAAGGTGTTTAGGAATTGGGTCCAACTACCCAAAATTTGAACTGCTACAAGGCAGTGCCAACCTATACCTCTTCCTCAATTTTATTCTATTGCTATTTCTGTAGAATTATTTAAACCACATTATCAAATAATTTCTACTAGATTTTCATTTTAGAAAATTACACACAAAGTAAATTAACTAATTGTATTCTTTCTCAGCCTATGTCACACAGTGTACAATGTTGGGTTGTCTCCTTTCCTAACCTTTCTTTTTCTGTAGAATACATCAAAGTGCATTGCTATTTTTAAAAGAGATCAAAGGAAATGGAATAAAATAGCTCAAAAATGAATTTAATTATACAATGTGAAGTAGTCTTGTCTATTGCTGCTAATATTATGGTTCATGAATAAATTTTAAAGTATTGATTCTTATATTTTTATACCTTGAAAATAGATTAATTTTTTTTTCTCTAATATCCCCCTTTTTCATGGCTTATCATTAAAACAGGTTGCGTGAAGAATACATTTTATTTTTATAACCAATAGATGCCTCAGAAGATTGGATGAGTTCCTTGCTAAATGATACTCTATATCTCATACTATTGCATCTAGATTTCATATTAGTAGTGAGATACTCTATATTGTTGAAGAGATGGATTGACATCTACTAAAAACTTCCTTTTATGAGTTTATCACCATCTTCTATTTTGGGTGACCATGGTTATGAACTTGGCACAAAACATAGAATTGAAAGTGTCATTTATAATTTTCTCATATATCTCTTTGTTGATCTCCCTAAAATTTACCTTCAGAATGAAAAAAAATCCTCATGGAATTTTAGTCCTTTCAAGGCATAAATTTGGGTGGAATCCACATTAATGCATAATCTAAAAACCCTCACCCTACAAAATTTCATTTGCATTGGTATCAATCCTATAGAAAATGTTATCATAATAGCCTATGCCTTAACACCTTCTCGCTTGTTTTGATGCACTAGTCTAGAGACTCATGCTACTTCACTACCAAATTAACCACTATCCATCCCAATTCCATGGATTCCACTACCTAACTTATTGTAACCTCTATTATGTTGTCTCTATATATGATTCCTCTGTCTCTTTAATATTGTTTATTGATACCACAAGGCTTTGAATTAACTCTATTCTGATTAGGAACATGAATATAGAGTGGACAAACGATATTATGGAAATAATATGCTTGTGTCTTCTTAGCACTTAAGGCTTCATCTAATTTTTTATCTCGGGAATCCTTCGTGGTTATATATTGAAGATGTACATAATTGTGTAACATGCTTTGGGACATAGAGAAATAGATGAATCAAGCTCATGAATAGTGGTATTTACTCTCTGGAAGATGGACCTATTTTATTTTTTTTATTTTATTCGCAACTACATTTTTTTGTGGGTTGTATGTTACTTTAAGATCCTCTTGATTGCTATTTCAATTTATAATAATAATAAAATGTGGATATTTACCATCCCCTATTGTCTTTCTCGATCTATTTTATTTTCTCTCTTATCTAGTCTACACACCCTCTAGATGTGTTTGCACTAAAAAATATCCCATCAATCCTTTTAGAGATGTCAATTTGAGCTCTTAGGAAAAACAAAATTCTGAGTTAGGTTATGTGGACAATGAAGGAAAGGATTTTTTGGAGAAGGAAATTACATATTTTATGATGAAAAATATGAAGAAAATGATTTTTTAGCAAAGGAAAAGAAAATTTTGAAAAAGAAGAAGACAATATCACTGAAATAAATTCACAAATTGGTTATTATTTGTGGGAAACGAGGTCATGATGACTCGAAAATTATTTTCTATAAGGTAGATAAAGAAAAATTGAAAGGCACCAAATGGTGTTTTGGTTCCAAAACGATGGTGTTCCCATATGTCCTTTGTGTAGGGATAGTGGGATGAATTGATCTCGGGCATAGGTCGAGCTCTAAATTGTTTTGATAGGATCTATGAGAAATTATATGTCCCTTAGTACCGATATGTGATGACTGGTATGGTGGTTATGTTTAATGGTGATAAGGATAGTCTGATATTGTTGATGCATGCATCATAGACTAAAGCATAAATATGACTACTTTTGCCTTTGTAAAACTTCAATATCTTTTAATGTGTTTTGAATTCCTTGCATCTCATGCACATTTTGTACCTTGTAAATGTGATCTTTATTAAACTTGTTAAAACTATGTAGTGTTATTGGTTTCCTCCTTGGACATCACGTTTCATAATTTAATTTTAGATATTATCTTCTAAATGTAGTTAGTGTATTGTCAATCAAAGATTATTCTAACATTCAATAATCATAAAAGTTTTTTCATGTAGTTTTGGGTTAGAGCCAACTTCGAGATTTTGTAATTTATAGTATATACGTCGAGATTGATATCAGATAAGTGATCTAATGGAATAGCCTCGTGTGCATGCATGCCACAAAGATTATGTTAGAAAATCATAAAGGAAGAAATATTTTCTTATTCTTGGTAATAACTTGTGACGTTTCTTGTTATTACGATTCTTTATCTCTTCTTTATTTTATTCCATCAAGAAATTACCAAAGCAACAACATCTAAAGAAATAGAAACTAGATGTAGGCACTATGCTAAAGCAAAACCTCCCTTAAGGGAAAACCCACTCAATATTTTTTCCTTTCAATAGTATTTTGTGAGACTCCTCACCCTAGACATATACTAGGCCTTCACTCCACACCAAGTCAGCCTCCAAGATCTTCGACCCCTTTCCAACAACTTAGACTAGGAAGCAACTTCTAGCAGCAGAAGGCTTCATGCAACAAAAAATCTTTGAAGACTTCGATCTCCCAATATAGGGCACAAAACAAAGAGAGAGAGGCACCATTTTTTCCTTATTCTCCTTAGACTTCCCCAAAATAACACTTCTTTCAGCTTCCTAAAAACATACACAAAACGTTTAGCAGCTATAAGAGATATCAAACTAGTTGTGAGAGAGTGTGCTCCAAATGAATTCAATTTCCTTCATATTATAGGCTACAGGTTAGGTCTGATAGGTGTCTCTTAGAACAACATGATCCCCTTTAGGCCAACTTGGTGTGGTGGTCACATAATTCATATTTGAATCAATATTAAACATTTTTACATGATTAAAAAGCCCAAGAAGGGTCTCTTTAAATGTATAATGAATCTATTAACTGAGACTAAATCCTAGAATTCGTCAATGAGAACTTCGACCTAAAACATGGTGACCCAAGCATGAAACCATGCCTTAACAGGTGACAATAATAATAATAATAATAACTATTTTTATTTATTATTTTATCAAGTACATTACAAGATTACTTAAGTACATTAAATGAAGACCAAACCTAGTTATATTTTCCAACACTAGCTCTTATCTAGGGAGGTATTCATCAAATTCAAATACAATGAAGGACCTCACACTATATGAACAGTGAAGAACATTATGCACCACAATTCCATGGACTATATTCCTAACCAGGGAAATGTATCCATTGGTATATCAACAATTTAGGCACCGCAATGCCATGGACTAGACGCATGACCAGGGAAATCTATCCAAGTGAGTCTAAGATGGATTCAAGATTTCATCCTATTTAAGTACCATTAAGCTTACTTTCTAACCATCAACCCAAGAATCCAGGTTTGTATCCAAAATATTAGATCTCTTTAATCAACACAACCTTTCCAATTTCGAGACCTATATATCAACACAAAGTGTCGACCATATGTCCTCTGAGTCAATTCTTCACTAAAAAAGCCTAAACACCCCTTAATCCAACAAATCATGGATGACCAATCTCTCCCAATCAAACTGATTGGTAACCAACATGCCATAAAATCCTTTGAGATACTTTACAGTGCAAAAACAACCCTAACCAATAATATACTTTCACATGTACATAAAAAATTATAAACCACTGGAGTCTTTAAGACAGCTTGATGTTTCTTCTCAACGTTTCTTAGTAGGATTATCAACTGAATATTTGATAGAAGGTTCCTTCATCATACACTTTCCTTCTGCTAATTTTCATGCAACAACATATCCTCCAAAATTCATTCTTCTATCAAAACCAAACTATGCCCTCCCTCTCAACCAGGAAGCATCTCTTTATCGAGATTCCCTCTTAATCTTAAGGAGATCTATTCTATTCAGGCTTCCTTAGGGAGACCAACTTCTTCTTTTCATCATCAAATAATATTTCGTGGCCTCCAAACATTTTATTAGATTTATCATCATCCTCATCATGGTTATCACATAAACGAGCATCTTCACCATATTTAATATTGTGTAGCTGCACAAATTTAGTAGAAAGTACAACCAAATTTATAGAAGCATGGAATTAGCCATATCAAATTCACAAAATCATTTCAACTTCATAGGTACCCAAACTTAATTACAAACAAGAGACATAAAATCTTCAATATTTTGGTAGGGATTTTTTCACGAACTGTAGACTGCTTCATAACAAATTTCATTATATCTAGGGTTTCAATGTTTCTTTCAAAGGTGTAACACACCCTACTAGAACATATAACAAAACCTAGAAAAAAAAATATAGATCTACAAGATATTTAACAACTTTCATAATTTGAGATGATAAAAGATAAGTTCTCTCATATAGCGATCCCTAAAAATGAGTAAAAAGAAAATGCAAATGTCTAGTAACTTTGAGAAGTCATATATATTAGACTTCCCACTAGGATTTTATACAAATCATAGATTTCAGAAAAGAGAATCAATCAAATTCAATCACAACTTAGTCATTAATATGACCAGCTTCCATTAGAATTAGTTGCAGACCCTATATCTTAAATCAACCATAAAAATCCAATTAAAACTAAGATTTCATCAATCTTACACAAATATAAAATCATCATATTATCAGATATTTTCACTTCTACTAAGGTTCAACTTCAAAAACATAGAATTTCATCTTCACAACCTTAAAATTATGTATATAAATATATCTCAAATTGTTATATCACACATACTAGAGAATTTAACCACTATTAGTGTTTAGCTACAAAAACCCTAGATTTCCAAATATCAATATCCTAGAATTTCAAACAAGGATTTATATTAAATCCCGAGACTTATTACCACATTGTAGAAATTATATGCACTAAGCATGCATATGTCCTTGATTCTCCTAATCTCACGCTATTTAAATTTGTGCAAAATACATAATCAATTCCACTTGTTGATCTTTTGCGGAAAAATTAATTGCACACACATGTGAAGCATAAAAAAAAATTATCAATCACATATAACACAATTTTTAACTGGGAAAGCCTGAAGCTGAAAACCCCAACTATATATTATGTAACATGGAGATCATATGAAAATCTCATACAAGCATACAAAGCTTATCACAAGCCCTTAGTACAGTACAATCGTCATACACTATTCAGACCTATTCTTGCAAATCGATGCACATATCTTTGCCACCTTCTAGCCTGCCTCCACTGCACAATCTATGATGAAGAATAGCTCTGAATGGATTCAAATTACCCTTGGATTGACTGCGCAATCCTCATTGGTATCTCCACTGTGTGTTTGATGCAATCAATGCATCACTAATAGTCACAACAGATAGTATATCTTGCCCTTTCACCTATCTCTCCACTGGTATCCGCTGAAACTACCATGCACTGTAGTTAACTGATGTATTCTTCAGTTTATTAATGAGTTATTATTTATGAATTAATTAAATAATTAATTCAATCCACTCTCACTAGTGTATCAATCAGTTAGACTAGATACAACTAGCTCAACTGAGTCTAACTGAGTTAAACTAAATACAACTCCAAAAATACTTCTTCCAATTGTGTCATAACTCTTCCACTTGAGTTCTAACTGAGTCCTCCATGCAATAGCTTCAGTAAACCCTCAGGAATAGCGTAATTCCTTCTGTCAGCTACTGTACCACATCTCTGCACTGAACTTAAGTGCTCCAAGAGAATAAGTTGTTGTTTAGAGTCTGATTATTATTAAGAGCTAATAATAATCGACATGAATCTATTTTTAGATTGATGATCTATAAAAAGACTTCGCCCAATATTCTAAAAATATAATTTCATCTATTTTCTAGCTTGATCAACCATCCAAAAATAGCATCCTGCAACTTCTGAAATATGATCACCATGTCTAAAATAGACTTGCACCAAAAATAGCCTGCGGGCCCACTTAGTGAAGGTGACTCTTTTCACTAAGCTCATCATATTTTTGAATCTCAACACTCCCTCTCAACAAGATAGGGATTATCCTTCATCTCGATCATGCCTCTATGGTATTCAAATTTGCTCCTGGTGAGCGCCTTCGTCAGAATATCTGCATCCTGATCCTCCATGGGAATGTACTAAAGCAACATGATCTTCCACTGCACACAATCTCTGATATGATGATACCGAATATCAATATGTTTAGATCTATCATGAAACACAGGATTAACCGAGAGTTTAATGCAACTCTGATTATCACAATGAATCACCGTGGGATCTAAATGTGAACAGAACAAACCAACCAGAATCTTCCTCATCCAGATAGCCTCACATGCAGCTAAACTTGCTGCCATGTATTCTACTTCCGCTGAACTGAGTGCCACAGATCTTTGTTTCCTGTTTTACCAAGAAACTATTGTAGATCCGATACTGAAAATCCCTCCTGATGTGCTCTTTTTGTCTGTTGGGATTCCTGCCCAATTTGCATCTGTGAAGCCATGCAAATTCACGTCATTTGTCTATCTGTACCATAAACCATACTCAGATGTGCCCCTGAGATATCTCAGGACATTCTTGCCTGCCTTCCAAAAGATCTTGGTAGGCTTAACCATCGCTTGTGAAAGCTGGTTCAGCACATAGCATATGTTTGGTCTTGTATTGACTAAATAAATGAGCAAACCCACCAACTGTTGATAAACAGTGGCATCCACTACCTCTGCCAATGTAGCATCCTCTTTCTTCCAATTTCCTGGAGGAGGAGTGTCGATAGGCTTGCAGCCTTGTATGTGAAACTTCTCCAGTATCTCCCGGGTATACTTGCCTTGAGACATAAATAGTTCACCTTCCTGCTGCCATATTTCTAATCCAAGGAAATAATGAAGGAGGCCTAAATCCTTCATCTCAAACTCCTTTGCAAGATCTGCCTTGCATGAGTGTGTCAACTGCTCATCACCTGTTAGTATCAAATCATCAACATAAAGTACAATGATCAAAAGCTTACCCTCCACCACAATTTGGTAAAGGTTTGCATCTGCCTCACTCTTGGTGAAGCCAAGTCCAATGAAATAATTGTCGATCTGAGTGTACTAAGAACGGGGTGCTTTTTTGAGCCCATATAACGCTCTTTTGAGCCTGCACACATGCGACTCGTTGATAAAGATCTCAAATCCTTTAGGATGCTTAATGTACACCTCTTCCTCAATGATCCCATTAAGGAATGCATTCTTCACATCCATTTGATGAATCTGCCAACCCATCTGCACTGAGAGAACAAGGATGGTCCGTATGGAAGAATACCATGCAACAGGTGCAAAGGTTTCTTCATAGTCAATCCCCTCAATCTATGAGAAGCCTCGGGCAACAAATCTTGCCTTATACTTCTCAACGCTCCCATCAGCAGCTTGCTTTACCTTCTAGATCCATCTTGATCCTACAACTGATTTTCCCACCGACCTTGGAACAATATCCCAAGCACTGTTTCTGACAATGGAGTCATACTCCTCCACCATGGCATCTACTCATGTGGGCTCCTGCACTGCTTCTTCAAAGGAAGATGGCTCTATAACAATACACTTGCTCATAAGAGCCATGTATCCAGTATATCAGTCAAGTGACTGTCTATGTCTGCGCTGTGATGTAGGGCTCCTACATTCTACGCCGCATCAAGCTTTAGTCTCTCAACTTTTGTGGTACGCTTTCTGCCTTATCTGATGTTTGGTTCTGCATGAGTGGACTCCTCCACTCCATGAATCTCCTCCTGTGGTTGATCCACATCCAGAGGCTCATCTTTGGGAACAAGAAGTTCCTCCTCTGCATGCAAGTGTAGCTCCCTCTCAAGCGACAATTGCATGGCTTTAACCTCCTTGAATTTTATATCTCCTCACATAACTGTCATCCGACTGCTTGGAAAATACACACGATAGTTGTGGGGCATTTTTGTGTACCCCAAAAATATCCCAACTTCTGCAGTCGGCTCCAACTTCTTCTTGGTGTCCTTTGTCACATGAATGTAAACAGGTGAGCCAAAAATCTTCAAATGAGAAATATCAGGCTTCTTACCAGTAAAAGCTTCCTCTAGTGTACTCATGCCAAGTACTCTATGAGGAAAACGGTTTTGCATATAAACTGCAGTGTTGCATGCTTCCGCCCACAAGTGCATCGGTAGGCCCTGATCATGCAGCATCGCTCGTGCAGCATCCACGATCCTTCTGTTCTTTCTCTCTGCAACCCCATTCTACTGTGGGTTATGAGGCACTATGAGTTCTCTTCGAATTCATTCTTTGCTACAGAATTCTTTGAATTCTCCAGAGATGTATTCACCACCATTATCACTCCGTAGAGATTTCACTTGCTTCCCTGACTCCTTCTCCACCAATGCCTTGAACTCATAGAACTTTGAGAATGTTTCACTCTTCTTCTGCATGAGGAAGATCCAGCATCTACGAGAATAGTCATCAAAAAATATCACATAATACCTTTGTTTTGCTGTTGAAGCAATCGAGAATGGTCCACACACATCTGTGTGATTTCTCTCCATGATCACCGAAGCATGGTTCTCCTTCTCATGAAAAGTGGTCTTCACAAACTTACCCATTTTACATCCTTTGCACTAATCTAACTGTGCAAGAGTACCCTTGGGAAGTCCAGTAGAAATTTTCTGCAAAATCTTCAAAGCACCATGGTGAAGATGGCCCAATCTCCTGTGCCATAACTCGCCCTCATCCCAACTCAACACTTCTTCTTCTTTGCCCATCATTGCAGCGCAGCCATCTACCTATAGCTTCTAGAGATTATTAATTCGAACCCCTATCTTCTTGGTTTGACCCGTTGTTTTATGTCGAAGGAAGGCTTTTCCCTCACTGAAAACAACATCATAACCTTTGTCTTCTAGCATTGCGACTGAGACCAAGTTCTTCTTCAAACCTGGAACATGCATGACATTCTTCAGCAAGAATGGATTACTGGACTCCGTCTCAAAGGTAATGGTCCCAATTCCTGTCGCATTGTACCAACCATCATCACCCATCTCTATATGCATATGGAGTTCCTTCTCCTTCAAGTCACTAAACAACTCTTTGTCTCTCGTCATATGGAAATACGCACCACTGTCAAGATACCACACTGATCCCATGTAGCTTGAAACCAAGCATGCGATCAAGGAAAAATCTAGCTCAAATTGTGAGGCTAAGGCCTCTCTAGCTACAGATCCAACAGCCTACTTATTCTTCTTCTTGTGTGGACAGTTAGTGGTGAAATTTCCATGCTCGTGACAGTGAAAACACTTCACTTTGGACAAATCCTAATTCTTTCCTTTCACACCAGATTTAGAAGGATTTTTCTTCCCCTTCCCTTTCCTTGCTTTGGCAGCCAAAGCGAAATTCTCTTCATCTTAATTCTTTGATGAAGATCCATCCCTGGTACCCCGCCTTATCTCCTCCTGCACAAGATCCAACCAAAGCCGCTCCCATCTAGGTAGTTTCTCCCGTCTGTTGACAGAGTCTTCATAGCTATGCCAACTCTTTGGAAGCCCAAGGAGATCCAAGATCACCAAGTCTTCTTCATCAAAAGTAACCCCCACACTTCCCATCTCATCCTTGTAGTGGACAAACTTCGTGAGGTATTTTGGAATACTGTCGCCTTTATCCATTTTTATTTTTATGAGCTTGTCTTTAAGTGCCAACTTCCTCTGGTCACTTCTGCTTTGGAACAAGTCTATCAGAGCCTTCCACATTAAGAATGGAGTGGATTTCCCATGAAGGTTTGACACATTGTGGTCCTTCACACCTTCCAACAGAATCCTCCTCATATTTCCAGTCTTCTTTTTCCATGCATCAAGTAATGCAACATCGCTAGATCCTGGCTTAGGAACATTGCTATCGATGAACTACTTCAGCCCATTATCCTCCAGCACCACCTCCATCTTGTCCTTCTAGGCTATGTAATTCAAGCTCCCATCAAGGGAATACTCCAATATCAACTCGTTGAAAGACATTTCAATGTATACTCGATTTCTGCACCAAGAATCTTCTGTGGCAAATTCGAATTGTCCACCAACACAAACTTACTTCACAATTGTAATCTTCAATAAAAAATGCTCTGATACCATGTAGAAATTATATGCACAAAGCATGCATATTTCCTTGATTATCCTGATCTCACACTATCTAACTTTATGCAAAATACAGAATCAATTGCACTTGTTGATCTTTTGCGAAAAAATTAATTGCACACACATGTGAAGGATAAACAAAAATTATCAATCACACATAACACAGTTTTTAACCGGGAAAGTTTGAAGCTGAAAACCCCAACTATATATTATGTAACATGGAGATCATATGAAAATCTCATACAAGCATACAAATCTTATCACAAGCTCTCAGTACAATACAATCGTCATACACTATTCATGCCTAATCTTGCAAATTCATCCACTGATCTTTGCCACCTTCTAGCCTGCCTCCACTTCGTAATCTCTGCTGAAGAATAGCTCTGAATGAATTTAAATTACCCTTGTATTGAATCCACAATCTTCATTGGAATCTCCACTGTGTGTTTGATGCAATCAATGCATCACTAAAAGTCACAACATATAGTCTATCTTGCCCTTTCACCTATCTCTCCACTGGTCTCCACTGAAACTGCCATGCACTGTAGTTAACTGATGTATTCTTCAGTTGATTAATGAGTTATTATTTATGAATTAATTAACTAATTAATTCACTCCACTCTCACTAGTGTATCAATCAGTTAGACTAGATACAACTAGCTCAACTGAGTCTAACTGAGTTAAACTAAATACAACTCCATAACTACTTCTTCCAACTATGTCATAACTCTTCCACTTGAGTTCTAATTGAGACCTCCATTCAATAGCTCCAGTAAACCCTCAGGAATCGCGTAATTCCTTCTGTCAGCTGTTGTGCCACATCTGTGCACTGAACTGAAGTGCTCCAAAAGAATAAGTTGTTGTTTAGAGTCTGATTATTATTAAGAGATAATAATAATAAAAATGCATCTATTTTTAGATTGACGATCTATAAATAGACT
Source organism: Pinus albicaulis (assembly GCA_034641835.2). Taxonomy (NCBI): domain Eukaryota; kingdom Viridiplantae; phylum Streptophyta; class Pinopsida; order Pinales; family Pinaceae; genus Pinus; species Pinus albicaulis. Next base: position 935,592,692 of record CM076569.1, on the reverse strand, counting down.
TTGCCCAATATTCTAAAAATAGAATTTCATCTATTTTTCTAGCTTGATCAAGCATCCACAAATAGCATCCTATAACTTCTAAAATATGATCACCATGTATAAAAATAGATATAGTCTAAAAATAGACTTGTGCCAAAAATATCCTGCAGGCCCACTTAGTGAGGGTGACTCTTTTCACTAAGCTCATCATCTTGTTGAATCTCAACACACATGTAACTTGGAATTCATTATCATGATTATGTCCTGAAAACATTAATACATTGGACATACCCTGACCTATACCAAGCTAGTGTTTCAACCAAAAATGACATATCTTCATATTTAGCTAATGAATTTCATATCATAGTCAAACCCAACTCTACAATATATCAATAACAGTTTTTATTAGACTAGGGTTTGATCAAACAAACCAAGGAAAACATTTACAAGACATTATAAGGGTATTTCTTACACATTCCACCAAACCCTAATGAGTTATGATTTCAATATAGGAACATATGAAACCCAAAATTACCAAATTTTCAAAGGTTCAGGATTTTAGACCTTATCATTAAGCCCTAACAAGTTAGGTTTTCTTTATCATACCAAAATCCTAAAAATTACATTATCAATAAAAAATTCAAATATAATTTCACAATATCCCTAACCAATTTAGGGTTCCAGACATCCATAATAGCATACCCTTAGGTTATATTATTCCATATAACCTATCTAGGGTTCTATAAAATTAGTTAATAATAGGAGTGGGCCCTGGGGTAGATTTATCAAGTGATAAATCACCCAGAATAAGAATCAATATGATTCACTATAGATGGACACATTAATGTTAGAAATAGATTTTCAAATGAATGAATATTTATCATGAAGAATTAAAAGTATTAAAGCATGCCTTTGTTTCTTGAAAAACATTGTCTTGAGAGATCCTCCTTCATACTCTTTAAGAATACAATAGATGTTTTCCTAATCAAGGCAATAGAGGAAGAAAGGTGATTAGTATTAATATAATCAAAACTTAAATATGATACCAAAAATTGAAAGGAGATGAAGTACTTATCTTTGGGAGTTCTTGAGGGTCCCCTCCAAAGCTTAAGGGATACTTATAAACCTAGCAAACCAATAAAATGCATTTTCCAAAAACATGTTAAAAACCTATATATTCTAAAACATAAAAAATATAAAATAAGACAATTAAGGCTACAAGCAAAGGACTTAGTATAAGTACATAATGTAAAATTATTCGGGTTTGAATTTGTTTGGGTCTTCTTCTTCAAAAATGTTGGCTTGATCTCTTTCTATCTTCTCATTTCTCGGATTGTCAAGATTGTCTCTCATATAGTGACTTTTTTATGGAATTTATAACATTCTACCTTAGACATGTCAAGTTTCTTTCTTGGTACTTTCTATTGATTTCATTTATGTTGAGAAATATATGCATTTGAAACTCCTTCAGAATTGGCAGCTAATGAGATCCTTAATTATTCTTGACCGCAAGTAGCCCATAGTTCTTAAGAGGTGGGAGCTTCATTCCAACTATTTATTCCTACAACAAATGCACCCCAAGTAGGTGGAAATCCTAATAGGAAAATGATCAAAACTTTGTTGTCTGGAATAATTTCATCAATGTACAAAATTTCATCATTAATTTTTGGTATATTCACAAAGAAGGATGCCACTATGTCTTCATTAGTCATCTTTGTAGTCCTGAGCTCATTCCTGAAAGTAGCTACTGGAACAATATTTTTAAATCTTCGACAAGGATTCTTACACTTCTTAAGCATGGTTGATTTTTTCTATGAATGGGACGAGGTTTTCCTTTATTCATTCTACAATTATAGTCTTGTCTACTAATTATAATTCCCTTTAGTTCACTTTGTCACCTTCACTAGAATCCTCTATAGGCTTCTTTGCTTTTCCTTTGACCAAGTCCAGTAACTTTTTCTTTTCAAGGATGAGGTCAATTCTCTTCTTCCAGGACCTGTAGCTTGAGGCTCCTTCAAGTTCGTTTTCTCCCTTGATTGTGTTATAAATATTCCTTCATTGATATAATCCTTTGAATGGTTCCCTAATTAAGTGTTGAGGACTAGATTTTTGTTCCTTCTTAACGAAAGCTCTTATGCCATGTTAGAAAATCATAAAACTAGAAATATTTTCTTATCTTTGGTAATTACTTATGATATTGATTGTTATCACGATTCTTTGTATCTTCTTTCTTTTATTTCATCAAGAAATTACCAAGGTAGCATCACGTAACACAATAAACACCATATGTAGGCACTATGCGAGGGAAAAACCCCCCTTGATGGGAAAACCAAGTCAAGATAATTCTTCTTTTCAATAGTATTGTTTGAGACACTTCACCCTAGACATATACCATACCTTCCCTCCACACCATGTCAACCTCCCAGATCTTCGACCCCTTTCCAAAAATTTTGACTAGGAAGCAACCTCCAATAGTAGACAATTTTTGGGAGCAACAAAATTTGGAAAACTTCTATCTCCCAATCTAGAGAAAAAAATAAAGAGAGATGCACCAAATTTTCATTTTTCTTCTTCTCCTTATAATTCCCCATACTTTCACTTCTTTCGGCTTCGAGGCAACAAACTTCAAAATTTTCCAAGCTACAAGGGATATAGAACTTTTTGTGAGAGAGTATGCTCGTAAGGAATTCGATTTTCTTCCTTTTATAGGCTCCAGGTGAGGTCCAATAGGTGTCTCTTAGGCCGATATGATCCCCTTTGGGCCAACTTGGTGTGGAGGTCACATAATTCATATTTGACTCAATATTAAACATTTCTACATGATTCAAAGGTCCAAGAAGGGTATCTTTAAATATACAAGGACTCTATTAACTCATAATAAATCCTAGATGTCCTCAATGAGGAATTTGACCTAAAGCATGGTGACCCAAGCATGAAAACCATGCTTTAATAAGTCACAATAAAATAATAAAAGTCATTTTTTTGTATTATTTTTTCAAGTACAATACAATATGACTCAAGTACATTAAATGAGTATCGAACCTAGTTACATTTTCCAATAGATTGAATGCTAGAAATGTTATTTATAGGGATGAAATGTGGGAGGATGTAATTCTAAGTGGGAAAATTATATGTCCTTATATGGTTTCCTATGACAAAGAATGTATTATAGAATTTTAGGATTTTTTTATATCATGCAAACAATATTTAGCTACAATTTGGTTTTATCTTTAGGGTTAAAGAATATCCCTAGGCATGCAACAAGAAAAAGAAAATGGGAAGCCAAAAATGAAAAAGAAAATGCACTGACACCGGTGAGGAATTTTGATGCATCAGGAGTGAGGAATATGGGGCATATAATTTATTTTTCCCTTAAATAAATTGGACAATAAATTGTAATTTCATCTCATAACAACTTGTGTCAGTTAACTAAGCCATGATGACTGAGTTAGATAAAGTAATTTGAGTTGATGGTCTAAGATGAGGCATGTAGAGGGATTAATGTAATATTTTTGGGGTCCAGCTATAGTTGTTGCATTAGTGGGGTGTAGGTGTGAATTAGTTTACTTAATTAAATGAGTTAAAATCATTTTAAATAACTATAACTAAGTGATGAGCTAGTGAGAGGTCGGTGAGTGAATTAAATTAGATTTAAATCACAATGAGTGATCAATCAGATAAATGATAATTCACTATTAATAGTTGCATGCATGTCATTTCCGAGGAAGACCCAGTTGAGATAGAGGTTAAAGGGAACATAAAAATCATATGTATTTATACAAAATTTCACATGTGAAATTATAAAGTCATTGGGATGCCATGATGGATTACACAATCAAGGAAGAATGATTTTCCTAATTAATAGGGAGATAATTTGTTAGGAATTTCATGAGCAAGGCATGTTGAAGGAAGCCTGAGAATTGTCTAAGTAATAGACCGAGTTTGCCTAGATCAACGAGAGAGAATTGGCATACTATTGGAGAATCTCATGAGAGATTAAGAATTGTATTGTTTCATGGTTCCTTGACTTAATACACAATAGAGATAGAGTGGTTTTGAGCAGTTTATTTCCCAGATACATCTTCTTTTGTATGACTGATAATTTATTTCTCTTACTTATATGTGATTGCGCAATTGTGTTTTGTTTCCGGAAATTGTAGGAAGGATTAAATATCTTGTTTTAGTACATTACAAGATAATATTGAATCTCATTGGTTAGATTTGTAGAAATTATACAACATATATGTATATCATGGATTCAAACTGCTCTAACAATATATTAAAGATAGATACTGAATCGCTTCTACAAATCACTTGCGGAAATTAAACAAAATCACCAATTACGTGAAGCAAAGACAGAATCAAATCAAACCACAACACAGATAATATCTTGGGGAAATCTTGTTGCTAAAAACACCACTATCTTCTATTTTATATTCAGCATGGATACATGAAACACATGCAATTCCCTCTCCTCACAAGAGTCTTCAACACTCAACTATCTGTCTCACACTGTCCTAAAAAAAAATTTACCAATACTTAGCCAATTTCAGCCCCTGTAACAGGTTACCTTGCTCACACAATTCATGAGGAATGCAATCTTTAAAGAATAGGAGATTTTTCCTTCCTTAACTGCACTGAGTATCATGGGAAATCAAATGAGTGTTCGATTGCATGGGTGAAACCCAATATTCCTACAACTGATATTCAACATACCTTTCACCTATATCTCAACTGGGTCTCCACTGGAACTGACATGCATGCAACTAATAATAGTAAATCCTCAGTTGCATGTGAGATCACTGATTGTGAATTAAATAATATTTAATTCACTTTATCTCTCATTAGTGTATCTAACAGTTACAACTATCACAAATGATTTTAACTCACTTAACTGAGTTAAACTATTTACAACCTGCATTAACTAATGCACCATTGCAGTTCAAACTCTGTTACAACGAGAATTACTCTTCATGCCCCACCAACTACCCTGAACTCGAAATTCATGAGTTAACTGAGTTTATCACACTTAGTTAACTATTACAAGTTATTTTCAGATTATATTACATTTTATTGTCCATATCAATTAAGGGATAGCTAAAATAGACATGTACCAAATTTAGCCTTGTGGTCCCACCCTAGTGTAGGTGCTGCTTGGACCTCCTGGTCTCACACTAGGCGCGTTTGATGAAATTTCTTATTGAATCTCAACAAGTTTTTCTACCTGGTATTAGAGAAGGAATTTTTTGGGCAACGAGTTTGCAGAGAATATCTAAATATTTTGGTGTAAAATTTTCCAAAAAAAATAGCATATTTGGATTCCTTGTGAAAAAATACCCAAATGGAAAATCAGTTCGAAGCTTAGATGGGGGAGATATCATCGATTTAAAATCAAATATTTTTTAGAAACTTTTGTAACCATGAGACAATCACAATGTGGGCAAGTCAAGAACCTATATGCACTTGACGTACTAGATGCATGCAAAGCTTTGAGGAGAAAAGCAAAGTTTAGAGACTTGGATTTTGAGAGAGAGTAGAAATTAGCTCTCAACATGCAGTCTTAGAAGGAGTCTCAGAAGGTTTCAGAGTAGCCACAATTGGAGAAGAAGATAGGAGATTGAGTGGAAGTGTTCACCCAAGTAGATACCTTCATGAGGGGGAAATTTCAAGCGAGATGGGCAGAGGATCACATGCAACCATACCTCCAGGTGAAAGGTGGGGTAATGTGTAGACATAATCCCAAGATAAGAAATTTGGTCAGGGTCCATTGAGTGGTGTGTCTCATGGATTGAACCTAGCTACAAGGAGTCCAAAGTACAATAGTAGCAGGAAGGATTAGTTATATTGATGCAGTTAGATGTCAAGAAGACAAAAATTAGAGCTACATATGTTAGATACTGGAGCACAGATCAGAGTTGGGAATATTGCAAAGGGCATGGATGCAGATGTTAGAAGCATCGCAAAGAGTCAAGTAGAAATGTGCAGTAGCTAGTAGCATTCATAAGACTTTGATGAAAAATGTATTATACTGATTTAGTTGTTTAGAGGCTATTCAGTTTCAGGATTTGCAAGTACAAAAAACACTAGAGAAGTTTTGCATGCAGAATTCCAAAGGTATCAAATTAGGATAGATTGAATTCCTTTCTTGTTGAGAGGGAGTGTTGAAATTTTCAACAGGAAATAATGAAATTGGAAACCAGAAAGGAAAAAACAAAAATTCACCCACACTAGTGAGGAAATTTTATGTACCAAGAGTGAGGAATTTGGGGTGTCTAAATTATTTTCCCCTTAAATAATTTGGACAATAAATTGTAATTTCAGCTCATAACAACTTCGTTAAGTTAACTAAGTCATGATGACTGAGTTAGCTCAAGAAATTCGAGTTGAGGTGATCAAGGTGGATATTGGTGGCCACTCGCCTCTTCCACTTAGGCCTTTGCCATTGTCTCTCTTCAATTTTTAAGTTTCCTTAATTATAGAAAAATTTAATATTTTTGTCATTTTTTCAGGTCCTGAACTTCCAAAGCTGTTTTGAGGCCCCAAATGAAATTTTTTGGGCATGAAAGGTTTGGAAATTTAAAATAAATCATGTTAGTTGTTGTAGTCCTCAGAGAGATATCTCTAACGAGGTGTCATGTGTGTCAATTGAAGATCATATGACCAAGTTACAACCCCGGGAAGTTGCCTACCCAACTACCCCCAACGGGGCCCATAAACTCTTGGTGTTACATCTCCTCAAGTTAGGATTTTCTGTTATTTTTAAATAACAAAAATTCCCTTGAGCCTTATTCTCACACGGTTCAAAGGCATGTAGCTACCACATCTCTTCTCAAAGATAAGCTTCCATCGCCTGAGCTAGTTTGTTTTTCATTCTATCTGTAAGCATTTTTCAGTATTTGATATTAATGAAATGAAGTGTTATTCTTAATGCATCTCTTTTTTTATGTTTATTTATGTATTTATTTCATTCCTTCTTATGTGAAGATCATGATGGTATAAGATGAGGCATGTAGAGTGTTATAGCATCATTTTTCACCCTAATGTGATTCATGATTGTCTCTTTGGCATTGGGCACCCATTCCCATAGACTTGAACAAAGTTCATAAAAAACAGTGTTAAAAATCCCATACGCGGGTATGCCTAGACTTTTCCACGTGTATACGCTAGTCCATACACACTTTTCTACGTATGCCATTAAAATCATTAAAAGAAATATATAAAATTCCCTATTTTCGGGCTGGGTTGATGGTTACTCCAGTAGTTCAACCACCCCAGCACGTGGCCAACTGTTTCCAACAGATTCAAACTACTTTGAGGGAGTATAAAATCCCCTCACATGCATGGCCTAAGGGAGAGAGAAATTTATAGACATTATACTCTGTTGGAGCCCCAATTCAAGTCTAATTTCCAGGGAGTTATTTTATGAAATAGAACTAGCAACTCCGCTGGGGATCGCATTCTTGTGATTCCCCTGTTGGGTGGTTTCAGTTGTTTGAAAGGTTTCCAACAATTTTAATCATTATTTCCAGTCCAGTTTACTTTTTCTCAGTCAGACTGAAGACCTGGTTCTTTATCCAGGCTTGATCTTTTTTATTTTTCATTATTTGCTTTCTCATACGCGAGTTTTCCTTCACACAGTCGCGTATACACGCATTTTTTGTTAAAGGAAGTCGCATATACGCGGGTTTCCTTTGACACAGGCGCGTATGCACGCTTGTTGAAAAGCTTCCAAGTAGTGTATGCCTAGGAAACTTTTGAAATTTTTTGATTTCTTGGCTTTTTAGTCTTGTCTGCCTGTGGAGACCTGTTCTTGCATTGTCTTTATAGTCTCTGGATTGTGTTGAAAGTGGTTATTGGTCTTTTTCTCTCTTGTTTAGTTGAAGACTGGCTCATTTTGGCAAATCTTGTTTTTTAGTGCTTGCATTTCTGGTTTGAGTACCAAGATATCTTTCTGGGGATTCTTGGTTGTTCTGCTTCATCAGGACAGAGAGCTTCTGCTCATATACTCTTTCCTCATTTTATGTTTTTCTTTGGGCTTGGATTTTTTCCTGCTGTTGGTTGGTTTTCTTGATTTCATGTGACTAGGTCTTGTTGCAATTTTTTTAAGATTCATTCTTGGTTCTTTGAAGTTTTGTTTGTTGCGAGATTGTGCTATTGTTCTGGGCTGAGTTCCTGAGTTTCTTGTCTTCCTTTTGCTCGTATAAATCTTTCCACTAGGGGGCACTATAAGATTTGAAGCATTTTGTTGAAGTTTTGCTTGAAATTCAGAGATTATTTGGCCTGGTAATTGGATAGTTTTCTTGGTCTCTTTGAAATCTTCTTTTATAAAATTCAAAAATCTCCAAAAACATTTTGTTTTGTCTTTGCTTTTGTTTTTCATTTTTGTTTTGGTTTCTTTCCATCTTTTGAAGCTTTGTTGAGATTTCTTGCCTTCGTTTTTTGACTTGATTTGGGAAGGGAATATTCATTGGTTTCTTTCTCTTGTTTCGAGCATATTTTGGTGTATTTGTACTGAGAGTTTCTGATTTTGGGAACTAGCTTGGTGGACAACCAAAAAAGTGATAAAACTGAAGGATTCTTTGGAAATTTCTCTTTGCTTTGGTAGATTTTTCATCTTAGAATTGGCATGCTCTTAGTAATTTGCATTAGGTGCACTTAAGCATTTAGTCTTTTTCATAATTTTTGCGAGTGTGAAGTTTGTTATCTGAAAAGAAAAAAACTTAATCTCGTAGAACCCGTGTAGAAATTTCTTTTCATCGAAAGGAAATTACTGCATTTGCATGTAGTTTGGTTTTCATTAATTTCTTTTATGCATCATAAAACACCACAAGTTTCATTTCCGTATCCCTTTGACTTAATATAATAGTCAACTAAAATAAGCGCATTAATTTAAAAACAACTAGCAATTTTTTTATTAAGTGTCATACACCAACTAGCTAGGTTGTAGGGCCTTGGATTAGGTGAGTGGAGAGTTAACTCTCCAAGGCCGCTCAAACTAAAACATAGAAGTTTATTAATTGAGCGAAATCCAACTCCGTTAGGTGGACCGAGAAAGCTCTCCTCCAGAGATTCAAGCGCGAGGGGAAGTGAAGGCTGAGAAGAGAGATACACCCTCTCTAATTTGCTTGATCTTGCCTCAAGACCATTCCGCCCAGCTTTTGACACGGATTGGTGCCCATAGTTGCCATTCCTAGGTTCCACACAGGTGACTGCGGGGGGGAATACCCGTGGTACCTGAGGCAGACATCGTATCACTTTCAGCAGTACTTCTGGAGGGTGCCCCGGCGAGCTTGGGTACTTGCACCAGCAAAGGCTGTTGTCAGGAGGTCGGCGTAACTGTTTTTTTTAACTTCACTAGTAGGCCTGGGCCGTAATTATCCCAGACTACTTTCGGGAGGTCCTATTTTTCGCTTTCTCGTATTTTGGTGTCCGGTCCTAATCACCCAGAGCTGAAATACTTGAAGGCTGCTTGCTTGGCTATATCTTAGGGATTTTTGTAGTGAGTGCTCTTTGCTCCTAGCTGGCCTAGATTTATACCTTTTTGAGTCTAATTAAAATTTGTTAAAGTGGCTGATCAAGCGCCTCGTCGATCGAGGATAATCCGGGGGTTATCTCCCGAGAGTGCTGAGCCTTCTTCAAGAAGGCGTAGGAGTAATGTAGCAGGTGAATATCACCCTATGATATCTGACGCAGTGGAGAGAGATCCTCCACAAGGGCTTGAAGGTTTTGTAGTTTGTTCTGGTGTTGGTTCCGAGAGGAGCATTCCACTCACCTCGAGAGTCTTGTTTCCGGGAGAATTAGGAATAGAAGTAGAGGAAGTACCTAAGTCTCCTCAGTCACTCCCATCTCCTCTTCCTCCTGATTATTTTTTTGTTGTTGAGTACAACGGACCTGAGTCAGAGAGACCAGAAAGTCCTCCCTTTTATTCATACCTTTTGATGGCCACGACTGGGAACACAGCTTCGGCTGTGAGTGTTGCAGGCATTCAGACTCCTACTTCTATTGAAGGAGGAGGCACTATTGGTATATCTTCGATTGCTTCTAGTATTGATATGTTTGGCTTTGGTTTCACCCAAGCACATGCTTCTCAATCTGGTCCCTTTTGTTTTGGAATGCCCACTAGTGGGATTCCTTCGTTTTCCTTTTCCACTGCCACAACTGCATCTACACCCATGTCTTCCATGGCTAGTGGTTCAGCTTCTTTTCAAGGGTTCCCCTTCGGGACTGGGCATATTCCTAGTTTGAATCCTTCTTTAGGGTCTTTTCCTTTTACTTCTCAGACTCAGAGTTTTAATCCTTGGTCTGGAGGTCAGAGTTCGACTACTTTTACAGGTTGGAACCCTGTATTTACAGCAGTGGGGGCAGGGAATCAGTTTTACGCTATTCAACAAGGGAATGCTTCTTTCCCTTCGTTGAGTGCTTATCAGAATGTTTCCCCTCTTTCTAATGCTTGGAACCCCTATCAGGGACTTTCCTCTTCATTGATGACTTCAGGGGGGGAACTGGTCCGATTTTTGGTAAGTCTACGTTGGGAGGGGGTCCTTCTCCAAATGCTAGGTCCTATGGCCCAACATTTTCTACGAGTTCTTTCTGGCAACCTGGTGCCTCATCAAATCCAAGTTACTCTTTTCAGAATGTAGGGAATTCATCCCATCAAGGATGGAATCCTCAAGCTCCTCCTCGCTTACCTTTTCTGGCAACGTTAAGCTTGCCAGATTTGTCGAAATTAACGAATGATCCGATCCGATATAGTCCGAGGTGGCCTCCGGTACCTACCAAACTACCTTCAGACATTCCAAAGTTTGAAGGCAAGAATGGAGAGGACCCGACTGACCATATCACCACCTTCCATTTATGGTGTTCGTCTAACTCCTTGACCGATGATTCGATTAGGTTGAGATTGTTTCAACGCACCTTAACTGGAAACGCTGCCAAGTGGTATATTGAGTTAACTGGGGGCAGTTTTGCTACTTTTGGAGATCTCGCTATGACATTTCTAAATCATTTCCGGTTTCTTGTCCGTTATGATGCCGGGACTGAACTCCTAGCTAATTTTAAACAGGACGATGCAACCCACATTTCTGACCATATTCAAGAATGGCGAAGAAGGAAGAGGCTTATTAAAGCTCATATTCTAGGAGAATTCCTTTTGGAATGGTTTCTGAAATCTCTACAGTCAGATATTTCTAAGGATGTATCCCTTTCTGGGGTATTTCTGAGGAGCAGGCTATTTTTAGGGCCCAACAGCTTGAATTGATATATTCTTAGTCTGGGGTCCTTCATAAATATTTTCCTAATGCTCCTCGCTCCAAATTAGATTTATCCAAGACTAAACCTGGTCCTCGTGGTGATGGAATTATTGGGTTGATCAATAGTGGTGTAGCTAACCTGCTTAATCAATTGCAGCAGTTGTCTATACAATCTACTTCTTTTGGTCAGGCTGTGCCTGCTGAGTCATCACCTTCTCAATCTTTGTCAGTAAATGCCGTTCAGACTTCTAACCCTAAAGAAAATCAACAATCCAAAGGGAAGAAGAAGGGACGTAATAAGAAAAAGGGGAAGAATGGGAAGGGTAATGCAAATAAATCCAACGAGCATGTTGGTGAGGGACCAAAGGATAAAAATAAAGTGAAGTTTCCATGCAAGTTATGTGTTGGAGACCATCTTACTTACCTTTGCCCTAAAATTCAGGATGCGCAGTGCTTGTTAGTTCAACAGGGTTCTTCTAGTTCCCAGGCTGTGTTGACAAACCCTTTTCCCCAAGGGCAACAACTAGTTGTTGCCACGAATCAAAATACTGGGGCTTCCTCTGGGGGCACCCAGGAAGGGGAAACTCCATCAAACATATACATGATGAGTGCTCACGTGGATATCGCCACGAGATCCCGTGATTATGGCGAAGATGAGTCTTCGAAAGCCAAGGGTGCTCCCGATGCTACTGAGCCGCTTCACATCACGAAGCCTACTGTTGAGTCTATACCTCGGATGCCCAAAGCATCTACTAAGCATATGACGATTAATCCAAATTCTAGGGCTGCCCAGAACTACTCTATTGTGGAAGATATGGCATAGAGTCCTTGTGCCATGTCGGCTCTTGAGGCGCTCCAGTCTTGTCCGGCTCAACGCAGTGCTTTGCTCACCGCTATTGGAGCTGTCGATCCAAAGAAATCTCTTATGATTACATTTGATATGTCTAATTTTAAAAAGAGACTCCCCCATCATATGGATTTTCATATTAAATCATCGTACAGGAAATTCAATATTTTTTGGATGGTTGTTGATGAGTGTGCTTCCACATGTGTGATGTCTCTAACATGCTGGAAGGGAATTGGATATCCCGCAGCTGTTCCATCTACTACTCTTCTGACTGTGTTTGATGGTCATTCTCACATACCGCATGGTATTATCCCAGCTTTGCCCATCTGTGTTGGGGGAAAAACTGTAAATATAGAAGTTGAGATAGTTGATGCAAGCTTGGACTACAACCTTCTGTTGGGGCGAAACTGGATTTATGAGATGGATGCCATTGCATCCTCATTATTTCAATTTATTTGTTTCCCCCACGAAGGGAGGATTGTTACAGTGGATCAACTAGACTGTTCTCCGGTAGACCCGAATGCATCTACTAACTCAACTATCCCTAAATTGGATAATGCCAAGTCGCCTGTTGAGAATTTAGGGGTTGGAATGTATTCTTCTTTGATGGGTACTTTTGATATTCCACCTCCTACTGTTCATATAAATGCTATTTCATCCTCCAGGGCTCCCATTCGAAGAGAGTTCTTCAGAAATCATTATTTTTTGGACCCTTGGACCTTACCTTCCCCTACCTCCACATTAGCAGAAGTTCAAGTGGGTGGAATGGCGTTTCCAATGTCTGCAGCTGAGACTGCTTATCAATCTATTGTTGACACTGCAGAGTCCATTCCAGCTCCTCTTTCACCGGAAGAGTTGGATGGAGATGTGGCTCCGGCTTGGACACTTAGTTCTTCTTCTACCCAGGATTGCCTTGATACCACTCTTCCATCTGAAGAGGCCATCCTGGAAGCTATGACTGGTATAGATAGACCGTGGGATGATTTGCATCATCGGTCTTACTTTTTACCTGATTTGAGAGAAGTTGAATCAAGTTTTCCAAGTCCTTTGTATCCTAGTCCTGTTCGCCCAGTCCTGAACCCTTTAGCACCAACACAGGTATATGCTGAAGGGAACATGGCTGTGATTTCTCCAACTATCCCGGTGAACATTTCCAGGGATCCCAATGTTATAGATAATGTCTTCATCGGAGTTGAATGTTCCCCTGAGGAGATTCAGATTTATACCAATCTCTTTAAAGAGTTTAGGGATGTATTCGCTTGGTCTTATGAGGAAATGCCTGGTATAGATCCATCTATTGTCCAGCATGAGATCAAGACTTAAGAAAATGCTAAACCTGTGAGGCAAAAACTTCGTTCGGTCAATCCTAGGAAGGCTGCAGCTATCAAAGACGAGGTGGAGAAACTGCTCAAGGTGGGATTTATTTTCCCTATTCCTTTGGCAGAGTGGGTTTCAAATCTTGTTCCCGTAGATAAAAAACAAGGAACAATTCGATTTTGCATTGAATTCAGAGACCTTAATAAAGCATGTCCGAAAGATAATTACCCCACACCATTTATAGATCAGATTATTGATGAGTGTGCCGGTAATGATATTTTCTCCTTCATGGATGGTTTCTCTGGATATAATCAAATTACTATCCGTCCTAAAGATCAGCATAAGACTGCCTTTATTTCTCCCTGGGTTAATTTTGCTTACAACAAGATGCCTTTTGGTCTTAAAAATGTTGGGGCTACCTTTCAACGGGCCATTTCATATGCCTTCCACGACATCGAACATATTATCGAGGCGTATTTGGATGATTTAGCTGCTCGTTATCGAAAGATAATGGATCATCCTGCTCACCTCTGTCAAGTATTTGAACGATGTCGTTTCTACAAGATTAGGTTGAATCTGAACAAGTGCGTTTTCGTGGTTACATCCGGTCGGTTATTAGGATTCATTGTGTCTAGGGAAGGGATTAGGGTAGATCCCTTCAAGGTTGAGGCAATACTTCGGTTGCCTCCCCCGTCGTCTATTCGTCAACTTCAAAGTCTACAAGGAAAGGCTAATTTTATTCGGATATTTATTGTAAATTATGCTGAAGTTACCAAAGGATTTATGAGATTATTGAAGAAGGGAGTTCCATTCTTTTGGGATGACTTCACTCAGTGCCATTCGATGCTTCGAAAAAAACATTGACCTCTCCTCCTTTATTGAGTCCACCTGATTATAGCAGGGATTTCCTTTTGTATCTTCTAGCAGCAGAATCTACCATTGGTATGGTTCTGGTTCAGGAGGATGATGCTCTTGCAGAGCATGTTATATACTATCTTAGTTGAGGATTGGTAGGACCTAAACTCTGGTATATTCCGATAGAAAAGTTAGCTTTAGCAGCTGTTCATGCTGTGCAGCGACTCAGACATTATATTCTTCTATGAAAAACTTGTGTTTTGTCAGCAACTAATCCATTTCAGTTTGTTCTCAGTAGGCGAGTGATTGGGGGCAAATACAATAGATGGATTGTAATTTTGCAGGAATTTGATCTTGAGTTTATGTCTGCCAAGTCCAAGAAATCATTAGTTTTCGCGGAATTGATCTCTGAGTTTCCCTGTGGGGAAGAGATGGTCTATGATGAATCCTTCTTGGATGAACATTTGTTTCTTATCTCTCCACAAGATCCTTGGTATGGAGATATCATTGTGTATCTTCATACTGCGAAGTTTCCCTCTACTTTTTCGAAAGATGAGCATCGTAAGTTGCGTCACTTGGCTAAGAATTACTTGATTATTGGTGATGCTTTATACCATCGAGGGGTTGATTCAATCCTGAGATGTTGCTTAACTCTCGAAGAAGCTGAGGCTGTGCTGAATGATTGCCACAGTGGAGCTTGTGGTGGTCATTTATCTGGGCTTGCTACAGCCCAAAAAATCTTGCGTGCTGGGTACTTTTGGCCTTTGATTTTCAAAGATTGTGTGGAGTCGGTCAAAAAGTGTCATCCATGTCAAGTTTATACTCAAAAAATGCGCGCTCATCCAGCTCCGCTTTTTCCAGTCATTACCGTCGGTCCCTTTACAAAGTGGGGTATTGATTATACTACTTGTAACCCGCCTTCGGCTAAAGGTT
This sequence comes from Pinus albicaulis, assembly GCA_034641835.2. NCBI lineage: Eukaryota > Viridiplantae > Streptophyta > Pinopsida > Pinales > Pinaceae > Pinus > Pinus albicaulis. The sequence continues at coordinate 935,577,512 of CM076569.1, read as the reverse complement.
ACAAGTACATTATTGTAGCAGTAGACTACTTTACGAAGTGGGTTGAGGCTATGCCTACTTTTGGGAATGATGGTGAGACTGCAGCTCTTTTTCTTTTCAACCAGGTTATTGCTCATTTTGGTATTCCTATAGAGATTTTCACTGATCATGGCAGTCATTTTCAGAATAGCATGATGGCTGAGTTGGCTCTAAAACTAGGTTTCCAGCAGGAGCATTCATCTCCTTATTATCCTCAAGCCAATGGGAAAGTGGAAGCCGTGAATAAATCCTTGAATACAATTCTTCAAAGGATGATTAATAAAGCTAGATCCAATTGGCATATCATGCTATATCCTACACTTTGGGCATACAGGACGTTAGTAAAAACTGCAACTGGCTTTACTCCGTTTCAACTAGTTTATGGGCTGGAATCCGTATTTCCCATTGAATGTGAGATTCCTTCTCTTAAGTTAGCCGTCGAGCTTCTTCCTGACACTTCTAGTCTTGAAGAACATCTCCTTCATCTGGAACATCTCGATGAGTAGTGTCGGGATGTTGCCACGATGAATGAAGTGCATAAAAACCGAGTTAAATTTCAGTACGATAAGTTGGTCAAACCTAGGGTTTTCTCAAAAGGCGACCTTGTTTTGGTCTATGCCCAAGAGAAAGATGCCCTGGGGGTAGGAAAGTTTAAGTCTATGTGGTATGGCCCCTTTATCGTTAAAAAAGTTCTTAAAAAAGGAGCATATACCTTGGTTGATTTTGAAGGGAATGAGTTGTTGGAGCCCAAAAATGGGCTCTATTTGAAAAAGTATTATGCCTAGGCTTCGGCCTGGCATTTTTCTTTTGTATATAGTAGTTTTGCTTTGTACATATCTGGTTTTTCAATCTTTGATGGGATGGTGACGTTTTTTATCTGCTTTGGCAGGTTGTGTCGAATGTCATGAGTCATTTTGGTTTTGTCGATGGTGCTAGTAGACACACTCGGAACTTGGCTTCCGCGGCTTGGGTGCTTCATCATCCATCCGGTCAGCTGTTAGTATCAAGAGGAGTCTACATTGGTCCTGTTTCCAATAATATAGCAGAATACACTGCAGTTATTTATCTACTCTCGGAGGCAATATCTTTGGGTGTTGATTCGTTGGTAGTTTTCTTGGACTCCCAGCTGGTGGTGTCGTAGTTGAACAATACTTATTGGGTTCGAGATCCATTTTTACTCCGGTTGTTCTTGAGGGTACGTTTGTTACAAAGATCATTTCAATTTTTAACATTCATTCATATTCCTCGAGCAGACAATTGGATGGCAGACTCATTAGCTAATCAAGAAATTGTTGGCATATTAATCATTCAATACATTAACTTTAATCATCAAAAACATCATGCATTTTTATACATTTGTCACATCACATCAAAAATCGCTGTATATATATCATCAGAGTGTTTCAAAAAACTATACAAAATTTGGATCCATAAGTCATACAAAATTAGGGCTTATGCTCGATCATGTTCGGTATCAAAAAATATACAGTCATATGGTAATCATATCTATTTACTCCTATGGTCCCTGCCCATGATTCGTGTTCCGATAAAACACAATCGTCGTGGCAACTTGGCGGAATAATCGTACCCAGTCACGGGGTACTCCTACCACCCGTCTTTGGATGGATTCAGGCAGATCTTCCACTGCAGCCATGGGCACTTGGCAGGTTAACCCCTCCAAGTTCCTCTGTACAGCGTGAAGGGTCCTGTCTAGATCTACTGTATCCGCTTCGCCTCTGCGGCGCTTATGTCATGGGTAACCCTCAGGCCAGACTGGTCCAATATCTGTATCACGATCATTATAATATTTTAAGTCATTTTGAATCCAATAAAAAGCATGTTTCATTTTTTTCACAAATATTGAAAAAATTCAAAAAAAAAAATCATATAATTAAAAAATTGCAATCTTACCGACTGTACCCCATGCCGCGCCAGGTGGAAGGACGAGGTCTGGATTGCCACGGAAATCCATCCCGGCATAGGGATAGTCCTCCACAGCGATGATTTTTTCTCCCCACCATTGGAAGAACTCGTCATCCCAGGTGGTTCGGGGAACTTCACTTCCCCCCAGTCTCTTCATTAGGTCTGCCCATCAGGAAATTCTTGGGTCCCTTGGGCTGCTAATAGAAGAGATCACTTTGGGTCTCAGTCCAGGAATCTTCTCGAAGAATAATGTCATCAAGATTGTACCATATCCAAAATGTTTTGTCTTTGGTTTTCGGATGGAAGTCAATTGTTGCTTCATGTTCATTAGTAGAGCTGTGCACCAATCATATAAATGAGTTAAGCATTCCACAGCTATACTCATTTGAGTCCTAGATGCCTGGTGTAAGGAAGCAGATCCTGCTACCCTGCCAATGGTAAATAGGAGAATTTTCATGTGCAAGTCTCCTAAATATTTTATAACAATTTGAGTCCCAACTTTCTTGGACCCCTCTACGCAGTAGATGTGGACATAATCTTCCACGGTTAGCCCTCCCAAAGTCTTGCCATGCAAATCTACTGGCTCCCCCCTCCGGGAGAGTCCAGTAATAAAATAGATGTCTTCCACCTCGATACATATGGGAATTTGATCTATTATGAAGCAATCTTCTTCCGGTTCCCAATAATTCACAAGCATTTCGAGCAACTGGACATTACTCTTCATATTTGCCATTTTGAAAAATTTGAGCAATCCACAATTTCGGAGAATATTGAACGATAATTGGTCTTGCATTAATTCATTGTCAATGGCACTATGCTCATGTTCTCTCCAAGATATAGTCATCCTGCAAAAATTCAATAATTTTTCCATTAGAATCACGTTTTTTCATTTCGGGTTGCGCATACGCGAATTTCTCTGTACACAGTCGCGTATATACGCGGCTTGGTCAATATAAATCTGCGTATGCGCAGAACCGTAATTTAAAACAAATAATTCTACGGTGAAATTTACAAATTTTAGCATTATGAATGAACAAAATTGATAACAAGGATGGATTAAGAGCTTACCTAACAAATTCGGCGAAGTTTGACGGTCGATTGCTCCTGTTTTGACGAAAGACGCTTTTTCTCCAGAGCTCTTTTTCCCAATTCAGCAAGTAACAATGAACCAAATGTGAGGTAACTTGTGTATTTATGCCCAAAAATTGAAAATTTTCACAAAAAATTGTTATGCTTATTTTTTCAATCAATCTTAAGCTGCATAACCCGGATGCTTGGAAGTGCCCAGATTGGTATATTTTCAAGTACATTTGGATGAAGTCGAGATTTTTTCTGGTTTTTTGACTGCTGACCCGTCATGGCAGGTATATGATCTTCACTAGCATATAGGTTAGGGAATCCACTTTCCGTTGCATTTTGCATACTAGCCTCCATTCTGATCACTTGCCATAGGGTCAATCCCATCAGGTCATGAGTATTTCACCCATTTCACTCGCCGATTATTTAATCATGACTTGGTAGTAGAGCCTTCCTTTACATGGGCTTCCTAGTTAGTTCCTCACTAGCACTTATTTCCCATGCTGCGTTTTATGTAGGCTTGGGAGTCCTCTTTAGTCCCGCCATGACTTATGTGTTGAAGCTTCATTCTTCTTCTTCTCCACTATTATTTTTCTGACTATTACCCTAGAGGCTCCCTGGTGTTGTTGAGTTGTATTACTGCATTGCATATTGGCTCCTTGTCTATCCTGGCCTTTAGCCGGCTTCATTTTGGACTCGATGTTTAAGCTAACTTTTTACCTTGATTTTCTGTACAAGTTAACCATTGCATGCACTTAGCTATCACGACTTGACACCCATTTTACCCATGGATGGAACATTCCTCTGAGTATCGCTTACCAGTTTCCAACACCTTGCATTGAGCATAGGATTGTTCCTATCCCAGGAACTAGTGCATCTATTTCTTGATACTCGTTCTATCCATTATACCATAGCATTCTTTTATTCTTTTTCAGGCTTATTATATGAAAAAGACAAAAAAATCAAATATAACAAAAAGAGTGGGAACGGGATGTAACTTCGTAATTTGATGGCAGTACAGCATCAGTTTGTCGCCCTTGAACAAAGCACATACACTTATATATTTCCTTCATTTGGGATGGTTGTAGTTTTAACCTAGGTTCAGCCTTTGCCTTGTTTCACTAGTCAGTCCTCCCCCAATTGGTTATCTCTTCCAATCATATGGAGAGTTTGTTTTTGCCTCCTGCATAACAGACTTATACAGTGTCACTTTTTACTGCCATGGTCATCACAAGTTGTGCTTTTGTTCAAGGGAAGTCTAACCAGAGTCGGCCATTCTGCAGTGTCTCTTGACTCATTATTTAGTCGGCCTTCCCAGTTTTGTTAGTATCTTGTTCTATTACATCAGATGTTTTGGTCTTCTGCTCGTGCTAGTTTGAGAAGGTCTCCATTGACTTCTTGCTGGCAGGTTTGTCTCTTATCGACTATGACACATTGCTCTAAGAGCAAACCTAGAGCCGCACCCTGGCCCTATTTCCATCATTGATAGGTGTCCTTGTGCTCAGCATTTGATCATCATTATGGGTCTTTGACTGAGTGGTTTTCCTTGTGTTCGACGTCAGCATACATTATCACACTTGGAATTCGTACAGTACCTTGATTTCCATTTGACCTTATCGGTGGATATCTTGCCTCTGTGTCATCTTTCATTATTGGTTGGTTCAGAGGGTTTCTTCCATGCGCTAGCTTCATCTTGTGCATGTCGGAAACGTACTTCGGTTTGATTCCGTCACTCTGCTTCGTCTGATTCTTTCCAAATCTTGGCCTGCAGGTTACACTCGCGCTAGACTGATGTGGGATGCCTTAATGCCTTCCTTCCAGTAGATATTTTCCCATCGACTCTGACTCATTGCTCTGGGAATAAGGTCTAGAGTCTTTTGTCAGTACCTTAGGGTTTGCAGTCATCAGTGGCAGACTCTTCGCTATCGACAGTGGGGATTCATCATTGCCTCCTAATTGGTAGATTCTTCCAAGTGTTCGACTTCAACTCATTCATTTGCACTTGTTAGATTGTACTGGGGCACCTTGACACTCATTTTCATTATTGGTGGGTTGTCTCGCGTTGGTTAACGATATACATTATTGACCAGTAATCCAACAATTTCTCACATGGTCGACTTCAGCTCATTTATTCCCATTGTGTAGAATTGTGCCATTGAGATTGGTGAAGACCTTGGGTTGCATCAGCATCTTTCGGTTCACTTTTGACAGTCCATTCAGTTTCTGACAGTGATGCCGTCCACCCTTATATGTTGCAGTGTCAGTACAGCAGCATCCTATATGTTGGCTCCCGAGTTGCGTGATTGTACCATGTATTCCACTCCTTATGATTTGGTACTTGGAGATTCAGTTACTTTTATGATCAGACATCCAGTTTCAGCATCATTGATTAGTTTTCTATATGTGATACTTGGACATTGATTCCGACTTGTACTTCCGGGCCCTGCTCAGATGATTCATTATGTACTTTCAGTTCATGTATAATTGTATACATTCTGGATTCATCATGTACTTTCTATATGATATATTTTTGACTTAGCATGGGTATGCCCGCCTCAGCATGAGTTGACTCTCTGTTTTATTTCATTGGTTTTTGGCAGGCTGAAATCTAGTGAAGTCCTCTCTTGTCCTCGCGAAGTTCTTTCTATGTGCATAATACATTTTGGCCATCATGTACCCCTTCTGACCTCATATATTAGGGGGCATCTGTTATAGCATCATTTTTCACCCTCATGTGATTCATGATTGTCTCTTTGGCCTTGGGCACCCATTCCCACAGACTTGAACAAATTTCATAAAAAATAGTGTTAAAAATCCCATACGTGGGTATGCCCAGACTTTTCCGCGTGTATACGCTAGTCCATACACACTTTTCCGCGTATGCCATTAAAATAATTAAAAATATATATATATATATATATATATATAATTCCCTATTTTCGGGCTAGGTTGATGGTTACTCCAACAGTTCAACCACCCCAGCACGTGGCCAACTATTTCCAACAGATTGAAACTACTTTGAGGGGGTATAAAATCCCCTCACATGCATGGCCTAAGGGAGAGAGAAATTTATAGACATTATACTCTATTGGAGCCCCAATTCAAGTCTGATTTCCCGTGCCTCCTACACTTTCCCATATTTTTACAGGAAACCCTTGTTTCCTGGAGATGTTCATCAGTTTATATGTCATCTCGTGTCCACAAGTCTTGAAAGTATCCTAGCGAGGTAAGGGCGGGACGGATCCAGATGACGGTCTGTTCAAATATCGTGGAAGGATTCAGGTGATCTCTCCACTTTTTATTGTTGTACATGTTGTTCGTAATGAAGAAGAACCATCGTGTTCCCGAATTCACGTGTTAATATTTGCTTGCATATGTGAAAAGATCGTTATTTGAGCATTTATTATTGTTTATATTATGTTTCACATGGATTACAATGACATTTAGGAGAATTATATGTTGTACAACTAGATTTCTGTGCATGTTCTTTCTTGATTTCCAGGTTGAAAAGGAAGAAGGGTTGCTGGGGGTTTGGACCCCGCGGGATCTACATCAAACGTAGGATTACGAGTGAGTTCTACTATCGATTTTATCTAGTTTTTAGCGTACAAGTATGGCTGTCTGAGTCCTTCTTGAATAGCATGCTATGATCTGTGGAGGTTTTGACCCAACAAACCTCTAGGGAGTTATTTCCCGAAACATAGAGGGATTCTAATATTTTGGGGGTCTAGTTGCAGTTGATGCATTAGTGGGGTGTAGGTGTGAATTAGTTAACTCAATTAGTTGAGTTAAAATCAGTTTAACTACTTCTAATTGAGTGATGAGCTAGAGAGAGGTCCACTGAATTAAATTAGATTTATTTCATAATGAGTGATCAATCAGATAATGGTACAAGTAAACTTTGACATTCCCATATTTGAGGGTCAAATATATGTAGATGTCGTAGATAGATGGTTGAATCTATTAGAAGGATATTTCTCGGTTCATGACTTTTCCGACCGAGCGAAGATTATTTTTTCAATTCTCAAAGCTACCCCCCATGTCAAGGACTGGTGGGAAACCTACTCTAAGAAAAAGGATGAGACAAAACCCTCTCTGTTCTTAGTCATACCCACTTGGAATTATTTTTGAGACGCCATCAAGGAACAATACTATCCCATGGGGAGCTATGAGGAAAAGTACATACAATGGACCATGCTGCGGAAACAAAGGGATCAAGATGTGCATGAGCTAATGAATCTATTCCATACCCTGCACACAAATTTGGGTATCAAATATTAAGAGAAAAATTTGGTGCTAAAGTATCACAGTTGTCGGCACCGATACATTCAGGAGGAAATGGATTTCCTTGACATCTCCTCGCTTGGTACGGCATACCGGTATGCTGCCAAGATTGAGCAGAAATTCAAACAGAAGAAGCAAGACCTTGGATCTTCGAATCAAAAGCAAGGGAAAGGTGCCCCTAAACCATAGAACAAAGGACAAATCCAAGGCATGGCGGCCTAAGAAAACCTATCAAAGCCACAAGAAAAGAACAACACCGTGAAGCCAAATAAGGACACGGGAAAGTGGTGTGAGTTCCATAAGAGCTCCACTCACAACATAAGTGAGTGTTAGGCCAAGAAGTCACTGGTGGCCGAGATGAGGGATTCTAAGTCAGATGCATGCTCCAACACTGAATTAGAACTTGAAAAGGGGAATGACAAAGGGAAACAGATTATTGATGCGGAGCCCAATGCCATTGTTGCAACTGCGAAGATCCAGAAGGAGGAACTGAAAGATCCAGAGGAGGAGGAGCATCTCTTCCACTCCCAGATGTGGGTAAATGGTTCCCCAATACAGTTCATTTTCAACAATGGGATCCAAAAGAACCTCATTTTAGCAGACGCCATGAAGCACTTGGGCTTGCCAGCCACAACACACCCACAACCATACACCATTGGGTGGCTTCACCAAGGATGGGATCTTCACGTCAGCCAATAGTGACACCTTCCCTATAGCATCATGCTCTTCACAGATGAGGTATTATGTGACGTTACTCCTCTTTATGTTTCTGATGTATTATTAGGCCAACCATACTTGTGGAAGCGACATGCTGTGTATGAGTCCCAGCCTCACGCTGTTATTGTTACTTTGGGAAATAAGTTGTACAGGATAAAAGAGGAACCACCACATGCCTCTATCTCTTTGTTTACTACAAAACAATGTAGTAAGCTCATTTCCCAAACCAGGAAATTTGTTTTCCTGATGATCCATCCCCAGGGCAAGAAGAAGACCGTGGAGACGACCACCAGATAGGGCTCCTCTGCACAACAACAACAAATGGACAAGGTTATGGATGAGTATGGGGACATATTCACCTCACCCGTAGGGGTTCCCCTACATTGTCAGGTCAAGCATCCCATTGACCTGACCCTAGGTACACTGCTACCTAATGGACCGATCTATCGGTTCTATATTCTGGAGAACGATGAAATCAAGAGGCGGATTCAAGAAATGCTGCAGAAAGGTCAGATCTTGCCAAGTTCATCGCCCTGTGGGAACCCGATCATTTTAGTACAGAAGAAGGATGGGACTTGGAGACTCTGTATTGACTATTGGGCGCTGAATAAGATCACTTTCTGGAATAGGTACCCGATCGCACAGATTGATGACCTTCTGTACCAACTCAAAGGGAAGAAATATTTCAACAAGAACGACTTGAAATTTGGGTATCACAAAGTACCAATTGAACCCTCCAATGTGTGGAAGATTGCCTTCAAATCCAAGGAGGGCTTTTTCGAATGGCTAGTCATGCCTTTCAGGTTAACAAATTCTCCTGCAACCTTCATGAGTTTGATGGACGACATCTTGCAGCCATTCACCAACTCATTTTTAGTGGTGTACTTGGATGACATTCTGATCTTCATCCAGACTTGGGAAGAGCACCTCCACCACATCCGACAAGTCCTCCAAACACTGCAGCAACACAAGTTGTGTGCCAATTTGGAGATGTGCACTTTTGGTATGACCTAGGTTCAATATCTGGGATACATTATTGATGAAAGGGGGGTGAATGTGGATCCAACGAAGATCCAAGTCATTCGAGATTGGCCAGCCCCAACCACTCTAACAGAGCTTTGCAAATTTATGGGTCTTGCTAATTTCTACCGCAGGTTTGTGTTGGGATTCTCTCATATCACTTGGCCCTTGAGTCAAGTCACCAAGGGAGGAGCAAAAGAAAATTTATTTTGGCCGGAATTTCAACAGAAGGTGTTCATAGAATTGAAACATCGCCTCTATTCTGCCACAGTGCTCACATTACCAGAGTTGCAACAACCCTTTGATATCAAGACAGATGCCTCTAACTATGCTATCGGGGAATTTCTTACTCAACAGGGGCATCTAGTGGCATATCACAGTGATAAATTGTCCAACACAGTTCACAAGTATCCCACTTATGACAAAGAAATATATTCCATTGTTCAGGCTTGTCAACAATGGAAGCATTAAATTTTGGGGAAGGAAAAAATCATCCACATAAACCACCGGCCCTTGCAGTTCATACAAACACAAGGGAAGTTGTAGAAAAATCACCATCAGAAGTGGTCCACATATCTGCAACAGTTTCATTTGAACACCAAGTATAAGAAGGGTAGCACCAATAATGTTACAGACTGCCTCAGCCGACCACCGATTGTGGTGCTAACCACCGTGCTCAACTCTTGTGGGCATGAGACTTATGATTCGGCCTTAAATGTTATGTAAGGGTTGCAAGATTTGTGCGATTTTTGCTGATAGACAGAATCCTTTTCAATTAAGGCTTAAAAAACTGTGAAACCATTTAAATTATCCATCATGCACTTGCTAATGATAGATATTTTCATTTGAGAATAGGGGTAAGTTGCAAATTTCCTTGAAAATGATTTAGTTCAGTGGTATTCTCATATGCCATAGTTTCCTCTTTGTATTTTGTGTAATATCATACCAGTATTTAACTTCGAAAATCCATACTAAATGAGGAACATGATTGAGGATCTAGTATATTCCTTGATTTCAGAGCGTCCTTGCAATCCACACACTATAGTGTCTATAAGGCTCCTCTAATTGTTGGATTTTTCACACAAACGATGAAAATTAGAATAGTAAGAAAATTACATATTTTCATAACACATATTTATAGTAAGAAAATTTTAGCAATTGTTATAACACATATTTATCAAGCATCATTTTGTTTTTATTTCTGAAATTGAAAGTTCTCTATAAGTTCCATCCGTTTTTGCTGTTTGTTTTATCTTGATGAGTAACAATCCTTTTTCTCAAGGATTTCTGGGCATGTAATCTTTAATGTTAAGCCAAAAATGGACAAGGAATGCTGCAATGATGTGATCCCCCATGTATATTTCCTACCTTGGATATCAAATTCTTCATGTTCTGGTGCAAAAATGGCATTCCTTATGTTCCCATGAGACCATTTTATGTAAACTAGAATGATTGATTGGTCATTGAAAAAAATACCTACAAGCTTTACATCTTACCTTACTACAACGTGCAACATCTGGATTTAATGTGTGAAGATGCAGACCATCATGTTATGTTTCAAAAAGTGTCATGGTAATGTAACCATCCTTATGCATGCCACTTTGTTTAGAGACATGTTTATACTCAATGCAACCTCTTATGTCCTAAAATGAGCATGTCTTTCGCACAAGTTCAGTGAAAATATCACAAAAGCATCAACTTCACATTTCCTATAACGAGAATTCTCATTACCACACAGATGTTCATCACACCCTCCATGATGCATTTTTTTTAAGACAATATCTCCCAAGATAAGTGTGTTTTTCACGATACTCAATCTCAATTTTATCACACATGGACTTTTGCAGTTGGGAGAGAACAATTCATCCTACAAATGTTGAGGTGACTTATAGATATGAAGACCTTCATGTCCAAACTTCAAGAAAAAAGATTTGTTGCATCTGGTTGACTTGTCGAAAGAAGAACAGATCTCCATATATGTATGATTTTTCTTTTTGCAACCATGACCTGCCAAATTTCAAGAATCCTCCACTTAGTTTATTTGGTGTAATTCGAGAGAGTAATATGTCCACTTTTCATCACAAAAATAGTTACCCATAGAAGAGTGATAAGAGGAATGCCCTTTCTCTTGAACATGACATCGCCAAAAACATATAGAACATTTACAACCACATACAAGGTCTCCCTATTTCAGTTATGTTAGGGCCAGAACCTTTCTCTTGGTTTATTTCAGTTCTATTGATGCAAACTCTTAGCTTAATTACTTGACCTTAAAACTATAACAACTATGTAATCAAACAAAACCTTTGTCAAGGTCTTGTCAATATATAGTTCTAGAATCACCTTTGAAAAATATGCTCCCCTTTTAGTCTAGGCTAATGGTGTAATTACCTTAGTGATACATTAATTGATTGATATCCCTATTAATGTGATACATATAGAATAGTTACAACCACATACAGAGTCTCCCTGTTTTAGTTTTGTGAGGGCCGGAACTGCCTCTAGTTGCAATTTTTGTACACAAATTTTCCTAGATAATTCTGCAGTGTTGTAGCAAAGCCACATTTCAACGTAATCTCACTGTTTACCATCCAATGCCCCACTAAAATGTCCTAAAATTAAAACTGACAAAAATTACGATTTTTACCTCCTCTTTGTGTCAATTATCATTCAAGGCAATGTTATCCTTAGAAGTACTGTAATAAGATCAACTATCATTTCATCTGCATTCAACCTAGTGTATTAATGTTATAACAAGTTATACATAGCAGTCCTAGTTATACTACTTAGTCATGATAGCTTAAGTCAAATTTATGACATCACATTAATATCTAAGTGTTAACTCACCATCCCATGTGTAATTATATCAAGTCAATAGGACAGGTTACTATCAATGTCTAGCTGCTACAATCTTAGGATATTCTTATACTAATGTTGCTACTAACCTGAGGTCAACATATCAATGCCCAAAACACTTGTGAAGTCTAAATTCCAAAGGTATATCTTACATTGTGTTCTATGTGTAATTTCAATGTCAATGGAGGTTGAATGTATCAATGTTAAGACCAATACATCGTGGAAATATGTTAATGTATCAAACTTCGTCAAACATAATATCTCAGTTAAGTATACTCAAATTTCAAGGTCATATCAGTGTAGGGTAGATAGGTTCATTATCTATGAGTACTAATGTGCACAAATTTGATGCACAAATCAATATTTCAGGGTCACATAAGGTAAGTGTTTCATTAAACATAAATAAAATCCCCCTCGCATTCATTCCTAACCCTCTGATCATCCTAATCCCTTTAATTCGACAGTCTGAAAGAAACCCGATAAATCCTTCCCCCGCCCCTACCATTTCCTATCAGATCAAATTTAAATCGTCGATCTCCCCTCACCAAATCAATGGCACATATTATAGTACCTGGTCCCACCTTATTTCCCCACATCTTCCTGACACATCTTAGTCGTTCGTTCCATTCCACCACATCCGACGGTGCGGATCCCATATTGCATTTCTAAAGTGATCGAGTGAAGTTGCCAAAATATTTTGTGAAAAGAGTTGTTTTGTGAAACCACCGCCCGCTACATGTCCTAATTATATTGGATCGCATTGCTAAATCTAAAAACCAGTTACCACTTGAAAGTAATGCGAAAACCATCATTGGATTTTACTTCAAAAAAAAAACCACTCCCGCCATATCAACTTGACCTGCAATTAATACTTCGCATGAACCATAAAACTAAAGTTTTAACCTTAATTATTTATCATTTTTCATACCTGTGCACCCTATCCCTCTGATAAATAATCACAGACACCATTACAGAGCTAATTTCGAATTAATTTTCCATCCTAAGATCACTCTGAACAATTACTACCGACGACTACCAGTGCCTTATACCAAACAAATTCTATCAGTTTGAAGACTGGTACCACCTGCAATCCTCTTCGACCGCAACTATACCTGTTCAAAGGTATTTCTCAGTAATCTAAGCCTACAAATTTCAAATTTTTAAATACAAAATTAAACCAATTTGAAATTCAAAATCCCAAAAGTACTCGTCTGAGAGTACTCCAACCTTGAAGAAATAGGGGAAACCCTGTCAAAATTTTCCCAAAATTTGATGCTTACTAATTTAAGAATTTTCACCACCAAAAGCTATCCCTATGGTGGAAATCCATTTGAATTCCAAAAGAAACCATTGAAAATCCCTTTCCTACCATCTGCACCTTTCAAATCTACATTTTCCTCATAAAACCCTCGTCCAGATTCCGAGTTTTTCCCAAATTAGCTTAATTGACCTTATGCCTCCATAAAGAGCTGAGCAAACAATTTAATCTTGCTCATTTTCTTCAAAAATGACTAAGAAGAAAGTCACCCCTAGAAATAGAGGTCCTAAACCTCAGAAGCCTTCCTCCAGCAAGCTTCCAAATCCCAAACCTCCCAAAATTGATAAACCTACTCTTGTCCTAATTGTTGATTCTACTGAAGTAGTCAGACCTTTATAGCCTCCTGTCACTACTGAAGAAAACAATCCTTTGATTGACTTAGATTACAAAATTGCTGATGCTACTCTTGAATTTGATCTTCTGGAAGTACAGAGCTGGTGTCAGGAAAAAATTGAGAATAAAATGGCAAATGATATACCTGTATGGGACTCCAACCTGCCCAAATATGTGTGTTGGGTGTGGAGCCTGATTATCTTGTTTACTTTGTATCACAACATTGGACCCATGTACATTAAAAGGGGTGGCAACGCCGCCCGTAATTAATCGCTACCATGGGGTGTCCAGGGGGGGGGGGGGGCAGCGCTTTTTGGAGCCCCCCCTAGCGGGGGTTTTCGGGGGCAGCGCCCCCGAAGCTAAAAACAAATGTAAATTTTCCTTGTAAAAGTATAGTAATTTATAGTCAATCTGGGTCGTTCATTAGGAAATTGATCTGACTGTAGAAGTTATGTTTAGATTAGGGTTTTTTTCCCTAGAAGGCAACCCCTGGCTTTTATGAGGGCATTGTATTGTGGCTATGCATTGTATGTGTATTCTCGGAGCGAGAAACAAAGAGGGAGAATGTGAGAGAGAACAGAGGATATTACAGCGGATCTGCTGTAGGTTTTTTCTCTTCATTCTTGCTGGATAATAGAAAGGAAGGACTGGCTGTTCAGGGTGGACGTAGCCCAAACTGGGTGAACCACGTATATCTGTGTCTCTCTAGTTTTATGTGTTTTGTGTGCTTTTATTTTCTGCATATTTTATGTGTTGCATTGCTCTGTAATATTCAATTTTCTAACAATGTGGTTCCCATCACCCATCCTACTCAGGATTTCATTAGGTTGTGTCAGATGCATTATATTCCTGATCAAAGATGCATGGTTAACAAAGATAGTGAGGTCCTATTTTACATAACTGTTGAATCAATCAATGATATGCTCCAACTAAGCCATAATCCACTAGCAATATCATTTTCAATTGAAGACTTGACTCAGATGTATTTAGACCTTGATTTCCCTAGGAAGTTCGAAATCCTTAAAAACTTCATGCCCAATCATGTCAACCTTCCCAAGGAAAATCCACCTTATGACACTTTTGATTTTCCTAAAGGCTCCAGACAGGTCATTTCCATGTTGTCATTTATTTTAGGCTATATTAATGATGAATTTATAGATGCCTTCATTTTAGGGTTCCTCTCCACTTTGTCTCCTGGACAACAGCCTGAATTGGTCTTTGACTTTTCCAAATTCATTGCTGACAATATTCATTATCAGCTAATAAAGTTACCTGATGAAGGAATGTTCATATATACATCATATCTGTTACATATTTTCCTTTTCTATCAAGAAGATAGTTTTCCCTTTGCATTACAGAAGATGGATATGGAGGGAAAACCACTTTCAGTAATATTTTGGACCTCTCTTCTTAGAAAAAATAGCAGTGAGTATAGTTATAGTGATTTCAATGACTTATTTATCAGACCTGCCATCAGTTTTTTGGATAAAGAAAAACCACCAAGAATAAATGAAGAAATCAAAAGGATTTTACGGTTGTCTGAAAACTGTAGAGTTGGAGATTGGTATTTGTATAAAAACCATATAGAAATCAGAGTTTATGGTGCAATCTTGGCCCCATATAAATTACCAAAGTTTCTAACCACAAGGATCTTTGCTTTGGAATATTTGAGACAAATTTTAAATGATGATGTTGTAAACTTCATAGCATCCAAAAGGAAGGCACAATTCAAATTGAAAAGTCAAATTTTCTCTTTCATAGTTAACAGCAAGAATGCTTTGAAAGAAGTAAGCAGCAAATTAGTAGCATTCAAGTTCCAAGAGATTTTTTACTGCAACTATGACCCTCAAGGTATTCTGAGCA
Source organism: Pinus albicaulis (assembly GCA_034641835.2). NCBI lineage: Eukaryota > Viridiplantae > Streptophyta > Pinopsida > Pinales > Pinaceae > Pinus > Pinus albicaulis. Next base: position 935,562,103 of record CM076569.1, on the reverse strand, counting down.
ATCTCAGGGTCCAATGCAAGTTGACCCCATTTCTACATGAATCAAAGCCAATAATTGAAAAATATGCCAATAAATTGGAATGGGTTGCAAATACTTTAATTGATGATGATCAGGTGATGTAGACAGATAATTTGGACAGTACACAGGTGGTTACAGTTAACCAACCAATAGATATATCCAATAAAATACCAAGGAAAGAAGAAGGATATTTGGCCGAGACAATCATTGAAAACAAATTTAAAACAGTCTACAGCAAAAAGGCCAAAATGACTATTCTAGAAAAAGAAAGAGTCATAGATGTCGATGATACTAATGACCAAAAAACAGATGATGAAGCCACCAAGATTATTAATGAAACACTCAGGGAAATTTAGAATGAACAGGTACAAACACAGGGTAAAGTAAAGGAAATGGTTGAAGTAGAAATGCATACAGAAGCTCCATATTCCTCTAAAATAACTGAAGAAACTGATTCTGATATTCAGAAGAGGTTTAAGAAAATCAGGGAAAAGAATGAAGAGATAAAAAATGAAGTTTATTCTAAACTTCTAAAGGAAAAGCTAGGAGATAAAGACAGGCTAGTGACAACATTTGATTAATCAACCAATAAAATTATCATGTCTTTTCTTCAACCAATAGTATCAGATCCAATATCAGACACACACTACAGGAAGACAGAATTTGCGGTGAATGTTGATACTATTCATAAACTAGATCAGATAGAATTCCATAGGAGTGCTTCAGAGATGTTATATTCAAATGTAGTAAGCAAAACAATGAGTGCTACCACGCTTCAAAAGACTGTATCCAATTTGCAAACTCAAATGAAATTGGATAAAGCATCTTCGCATTCTAAGGATTTGAGGATAAAATCCTTAGAAGATTTAATAATAGAATCTGGAGCAGATCCCTCCAACACTAAAGTTGCTAGAAAATTGATAAGACAAAAGAATGAGGATATTGTTGCCTTAAGAAAGCAACTCAAACTGCCACAGAGTGAACACCCTCAGGAAAAAGAAGTTCTTCAAGAAAAGACAGAGAAAGAGGAAACTATGCAACTAGTTTTGAAAATGACAGCTCAGATTAAAGATACGGAAAATAAAATAGAATATTTAATGCAAGAAAATGAAAGTTTGAATAAAACTCATGAATTTTCCATTCCAACAGTTATTCCAACTGTAAGTACAGTTGTTCCCTCAACATTGGCAGAACATTTGGCACCAAAAGGAGTATTGGCAACTGCAGTGTCAATTACTTCTAAAGACGTCTCTGCCACTTCTTCATCAACATCACAGGTAAATGTAATAGGAGAAACAACTACCATAGTCAAGGCTATGGAAGACATGTCCTTGAAATATAAAGAAATAATCAACTTAAAAGGCACTATCAGAAACCTTGAAACATCTAACAGATATGCCTTAATTACATCCAAAAAACATTAGCAAAGAGCCAACAGATTGCAGGAACAGGTTAAGAGTCTTCAACAACAGGTTAATCTCACTGAGCAGGTATCTTATATCAAAAATTATCTTTGGAACAACATCATTCAGGGCATACATTTACAATGTCCTTCAATTCAAATTATTTATGAACAAAAAGAATTACTCAAAGCAGCCCAAATAGAAATACAGAAGACAAAAGAAGAACTGGCTGATAAACCTGCTCAAGCCTTAAGAATTATTACATTTTTTAGTAGCAAACACAGAGAAGAGCTTGAAGAGTTAAAAATTCAGGATAGAACTGAAAGTATACTCCAAATCAAAAAGGTCCTAAATAAGAGAAATATGATGAATAATTTGGAGGACAAATGCAAGGATATGAACTTGGCTATCACAAGATTTTGGGCCAAATACATAGTACTGTCACAAGCAGGCCTACGAGATATTCATGCTTTAAATGAAAAATTGATGCCATAGAAGGATTATGATAATAAAATCAGAGCTTATGCCAATGAGCAGGTCAACAAACCTTTACCACAAGGGTCTCCTTCTGGTAAAGTCATTTTGGAATATTTTGAAAACTTTTTCTTTCTACAAAATGAGATCAAACATATTTTCATGGTTAAGCCCAATTTTGCTAAGTATACAGAGGCAGATGAAAGTTACAGGAAACTGAAGAGTATGAGAATTCCCAGTGCAAAGCAATGGTGGGAATTCATTGATTTAATATTAAAATTTGCAGTCAAAGTATATCAAGGTGAAAAATCAGTGGTTAAAGAGTATCAGTGATCAAAGTGTATAAATAAAAACAAGTTACTGCTGGTTATTTTTAATTTACAGTAGTAAACAGTGAAGAAACAGAGTAAAAGAGTATCAGAGCAGAATGTGAAAGAGGAGGAGTACAGTACAAGTCATCTTCCATAATATATTTTCCAAAATGCCAACAATACTTCCAGCAAGACAAATAATCTGTTTGATTAGATAAATTGTTCTATTTTTCTTGTAAAAGAGGATAGCTTACCCATCTGTTTTGTAGCTATCCCTCTTCTTATGTAATAATTCCTATTTTCTCTTGAGATATTCTCTCGAACTTTGAGATATTTTGTAAAAAAATTACTTGTATAAATACTTCATTCTTTGAAGTATTTTTGGTGGAATAAAATTATCAAGACTACTATAGACTTTTTTGTTGAAAACTTTGGGATTTTATGTGAGTTAAGTTGAAGCAGTAGGCTAGAAACTGAAGCAAATAGACATCATAAATAATGATCCTCGTGTTGATCAGATGAGTATTGTATCTTCCAGTTTTCATTTTTTATTTCTTAAAGTTTCATTCATACATCTTGTGTTATTTTCCATCTTAAATGAATAACTAGGAAAGGTATTACAGCATTAGTTTGAAAAGCTCTCTATTCTTACTAGTTTTCATGTTTATATTTTCTGTTGATTTCTAGACTTTAGAATTTTTAATTGCTCTTTAGTCTCGTTTGACCTCAATTTCCCTCTTCCTTTTCTGTGATCTAAGGATTCTTAACTTCCCTTAGTCTAGATCATACCACTTCATCAAAATAGCCTTTTCAAACCCTCTGAAGATCATCTATCTTGCCCTTAGTATAATTGTTCTTTTGACCTTAGTTTTCTAGTCTTGTTTGCTATAAATTTGACTCCATTTCCCAATGGTTAGGTAGATATTTCTATGGTTTCCCTTGTAGTCCTTTGTTCCCACCAAAATTCAAAAAATCAAAACAAATTGTCCACTCATAGCTAGCATAAAATCCATTACAAAACAAAGTTAAATCTTAAGGTGAGATCCCTCTCCGGAATTCAGGAAGGCTAGATCCTGAAATCTAAAAGAGGTTCTTGGTTACCCCTGGTTTTCTTTAACTATAAACCAAAATCCCATGACCTAAGAATTACTAGGGTGATAATAGTTACCACCCAATAGCTCATAATTTTTTATTCATGCCTTGTGTATCAATGATAAAATGCAACAAAACAAGGCATGTTCATTTTGGTTTCCCTTGAGAGAGTTTGGCCACCACATGACATCTCCTATGTCTATGTGTTTTGTATTGTATAAACCTTGGCATGATGCTCTCATGATGTGTATTGATGGAGTTCATTTGTATTGGACTGATGTGACATTCCACATGTATATCACTACGTTTTTGCTTCATGATGGACATGAGGAATAGAGAAAGAAACAACATCTCTTGTTTCTTTAGTTGATTTTGGGGGAGTTTGGCTTGTCCATCTTACATAGAGGAGATGGAGGATGGAAGCAAAGGGCCTTACTCTAGTGGTTACTATTAGGAGAATATGGTTTGACATCTTTGTCTACCCATATAACTCATTCCCTTCTTCTTTTTCATAACGTTGGGATGATGCTTGGATCCAACAAGGCCAACAGAGCTAAGGATGGGAGCATGACAATGCTCAATCAAACTCATAAAGCATGGGATGGAGAGATGTATTATGGAATGGATATTTTCCTTTGTGGAAAGAGCCACTTTATTTCATGTATCTCATGTATTGACGATGATGTTGGACATCATATGGTTGTCACTTGGTACTTCATGATGGAAGGAGGGCATCTAACCATATAGTTAGAAGTCATTCTATATGTTTTTGAAACACAACTTTGGAACCAAACGTACATAACACATTGCAGCAAATGGAGGAAGACTTCCTTATGTGGATGCCATTTAGAGGGGAATAGATGGCTTTGCATCTACCTTTTGAGTTGCTTGAGGACAAGCAACATTTTTCCAGGGCAAACTATAATATTCCCAAATTTTCACCTGATATTTGGAATATTAGAGTTCTTAATTTTCTTAATGAATTAAGTAAATTAAAGGGTGGAGGGACCCATAATCCTCAATATGAATAAATATCCACCTTTTGTACGTGAATGTGGATTAATTAAACCTAGATCTACATAATGAGGTAGTTGAGAAACTACTAGTGTGAAGGGAATTGGAGATTATGTCTCATTAATTGAGATAGATCATGGAGGTTGATAAAGCCAACTAAGATCTTGAATATGTAAAATAGAAGATCATAGAAAATTCATGATAAAGTGATGGAGGATGTTGTGCAATTAAAGCACACATGATGGGAAGGGTGTACATTGCACCTAGACATGATGGTTGATTTGGTCAAACATTACAGTCAAACTTGGAGGATCTTGTCCACATGCATAGCGCAGTCTAGATGAGGGCCAAGGCATGGGAAGGCTAAAACATTATACAAAGAATATGAAGGCAAGGATGGAGGCATGCTGGTTATTCTTGATGTAAAAAAAATTTCAGATCTGGAATTTTCATGTGACATTCCATTGCTTTCCCGGGTTGTTTAGCAAAGATTGCAAGTGTTGTTTAGCACAAGGTGTTCCTAGTCAGGAATCCCGCCTCTTTCTTAGAGTAGCTCTAGAAATATTATTTTACTTCATTCTACATCAGGCATTAGTGCCACATCTATTTTCCTACTTTCTGCAGAACATTCATATTCAGAAATTACAGATTTCTGAAGATCAGTTTGGAAGGTGGAATTTGTCTTCAGTACTTCAGCTGGAGAACTAGTAAGGATTCATTCCTATCACCTTGAGCTTATAGATCAGCATTCCCAGAGCTTCATTGCAGATTTGGCATCAGGAAAAAATTTATTGACCTCCTAGCAGCAGTATTTCCTTCAGGAATTACGTTGTTTAGTTTGCAGATCCAAAAGGAGGAAGGAAGTTATTAGCATTTCAGCTAGTAATCCTATGAGGGATCATTCCCTCCCATTTCCATCAGTCTTACCATCAGCCTAGAGTTTATTGCAACATTTTTTCAATAGGTAGAAGGCCTCTCTTTCCCTCACAGCACAGTTTCTATTGGCAGTTGTGTTGTAGCAGCTGAAATCATTATTGGAGGATTGAGAATCTAGATCTAGAGCTTCTAGCTTGTAGATCTGAAGAAGGGATCAACCCTTCAAGCTTAGGTATGATCTTGCAACATATTTCAGCCATATATTAGACAGATCTAGCTTCAGATCTGTATTTCCCTGCAAATCAAGGATCAAATCCTAGGAGGGTGATTGTCCAAAATTGTAGATCTGGAAAATCCTTTCTGGGTTATCTTGGGAATCCATCACATTGGCCAGATATTGAATCTTGGCAACATATGAACTCCAGATTTGAGTATATCTGCATTTTCCTTTTCAACCCACAATTATATGTTCATATTTTTCTAAAGGGACATCGCAGTATTTGCTTCAGTGCCTCTCCAGTTACGTTGTACATGTTGTAGCATGCTTTCAGGGTGATTCTAGACCATCTTTTTGGCTAGATCTACTCATATTCTTGTACATTATGTAACTAATTCATCTCCATATAAAAAAATGACTCAGCTTCTCTATAAATTCTGATGTTTTCCTAAGATTTATTGTTTACTTAGTTGCAATCCTTATATTGTGTTTAAGTATTACTGCATTTTCCCTTTTGGGATATTACAAACTCAAAATGATATGTTGAAAACACATAATCTACCACTTTTAAGTTTCAGAGGAAATTCGTGGAGGAAGAGAGAACTTAAAATAATATGTTGTAAACATATAATCTATCATTTTAAAGTTCTATCAGGATTTTATGAAGAGAGAATAGATGAGGTGAAGAAGCGCAAATTAAGGTTATCTAACTCTTACTCACAAATTTAATTAAGAGAACGGATGCTACATTACTTCACTCCATTCAAAGAGGAATAGCCACAGAGCAAAACAATAAGGGCGTATCAACATCAATAGGTGTAGGAAACTTGATCTTATTTCATTAATTTCTAAGAGAATTCAGTCATAAACTAACAGTCATCTAGAGGTCCAAAACTCAAAACTCCTTTTCTTTATTTCTATCTACTTAAATACATCACAGTGGTTTGTAACTGCGGAACTTCTTGAAACTATTCGACTACCTAAGCTGTTAATATAACTTGTGCAATCATACTTGAGAGAGAAAATTCAAACTGGAAATATCTTTTTTTTGTTGAATCTGATGTTGCTAGCGCGTCCTCCCAGAGTGTCATGGTGGCCTTTCTGGTCATGATGCAGTGGCTGCAAAACTCTATAACAACGCCTTCGTGCTCAACTTGAGCCAATTTTCATGCACCTAATGATGTTGCTATACACTTTTCTTCCTGACTCTACCTATGCCCTTGTGCTTCAAACAATTTCACTCGTATCACCTGCTCCCTACTCTGCCTCTTCTCCTTTGTTCTGTGTCGAGTCACTTACCCAAGTTTATCTGCTGTGTTCTACCTATTTCTTCATTGCCAAGGCATTTCACCAGTTTCACGTTATAAACTCTTTTCTACCTCTGACATGGTTTAATGCATGAAAATGCCTTTCATCCAGATCTAAAAACCTTTGGAATTCACTTTTGAAACCACGTCGCATCTGCCCGCACATCACATCTCACTGATTTTTCTTTGACACTTATCTTCTAAGTTTCACGATGTGTGTTATGCGATCTGGTCCCACTAGGCATCACATGTTGGATTTCAGAGACTTTATCACTTATCTCCATGGTTATCCTTTAAAATTCATGATTTTTGATTTTGTGATCAGGCCCCATCGCATCACGCATCGCGCTTCGACGAGTATAAAATTTACCTTTGCCCTTAACTATTAAAACTATCAATGTGCGCTATGCATTTAGGTTCCACCGAGCATCGCACATTGCACTTTAGCCAGTTTATCATTTATGTCTCGCGTCTATCTTTTGAAATTTGTGGTTTGCGGCTTACGATTTAATCTTCGTCGTCCATCTCTCCACTCCGATTCTGCGCTTTGATCCCGACCGTTTTTTTTCCCCTTTTCGCCTCCTCCGGAACTCTTAATTTTTTAAGGGAAATTTTCTCCTTCTATTCCTTTGGGAAATTAGTTTGTTTACTCCATGGTGTAACCCTCCCGAACTTATTCGGTGTTCTATCGCGCTAGTCCCTCTTGAGCTTGTGAATGAGCCTGACTCGACCCTGTCTGGTGTGCAATGTCCTAAATGCACCCTTCGGTCTAGCTCTTGAACTATTCTGCACGTGACCGAGCCTGACTCAACCCACCCTCACATCTCATCACGTAATGTTAAATGTTCCAACATATAAATCAAAATTCTTCTATGACACACAAAGCTTTACATTTTCTAACATATATGCTTTTTTGGTATTTTGAAAAATATTTCAAAGGTAAATGAAAATGAGCCACAACACCTCCCAAGGTAGAACAACAACCTTTCAATCCCATGGTCTACCCCCAGGTAGACTTGGACCATATTCCCCTGGCTGACAATGATTACAAGATCCACGAGACAGAGTCATGACCTCGACCTATTCGAAGTTGGCTCAAAGATAAACTCCTTGATGAAGTAGATGGTATCAGCCTGTGGAAGACCAAGCTTCCCAATTACATCTTCCCTAGAACCCATAGCTTCCCTGAGCTAATTAGGAAATGTCATTCTTACTATGACATTAAACAAAGAGCCATAGTGAACACTGCAGGAGATATTTTGTTTTATGTAAATTCCCCATCCATTCAAGAGATGTTGCAGGCCCCCATTGTTGAGAACATTGTCCCTTTTTCATATGAGGCCCTTATAGGACTATACCAAGGATTAGATTTTTCCAGTAGGGTTATACCCTTGAAGCTTTTCATGACTTGCAATGCACCAATGCCTACCACAAATCCCCCATATCCATCATCCACCTTCCCGAAAAGGACCAAGCACATTGTCACCACCCTATCTTATTTGTTAGGTTATCATAATGATCAATGGATATATGAAGCCATAATTGGTTTCTTGTCTATCCTCTCTACAGATTCCAAGCCCACTGTTATGTTTGAATATGCTCAGTTCCTTGCTATTGCAATCCATGATCAGTTCTTGAAATTCCAAACAGAAGGGGTATTCAGATACACCTCTGTGTTGGTGTACATGTTTACCTGTTTTCAATCCAGCAAGTTTTAATTCGACATGATAAAGTAAGGTGAAGACCCTCAATCACAATCTGTCATTATTTGGACAACTCTATTGAGAAAGGAGCAGGAAGATTATTCATACAAGAGCTTTGTAGATCTATTTTTCATCCAAAAATCAGTGCACTCGAAAGCACCAGGGTCAGTGAGGAAATCAAGGAAGTGATGCAGTTGACATAGCAGATTAAGACAGCAGACTGGTATCTCTACCAAAACTACACTTATATTAGGGTTTATGGCAGTGAATTTCCCCCCTATAAAATACCCAAATACCTCTCCATGAGGATCTTTTCCCTTGAGTATATCAGAAAAATGATAGATGCTCATGAGGTGAATTTTATTTCAGCCAATAAGAAGTCACAATTCAGGATCAATTCCCAAATTGCCCCATTCATCTGCAACAGCATGGCAGTAGGAGGAGAGGCAGATAAAATATTGAAAGAGATGAAATTCACACACAGTTTCACCTGGTCCTATGATCCAATGGGGATCATATCTAAGAAAAGAGTGGAAAAAGATTCCACACCCTACACCCATACCCATAGACTGGAGATAGAGAAGTACATGAACCAAGAATAATGGGTGGAAGACACACTCCACGAGGCTAAAGAGTAGGTCATCTCTACTTCAGGAGTCCAAACATGAAATCCACAAGAGAGGAAGGCGAAAGGAGGTCAATATGAAAAAGGAAAGGAGCCTGAAAAGGAAATAGGGAGTAAGAGGACTCAAGAGGATCAAATAGACATGGACATTGATTCCTCCACTCAGGATTTTAAAATGAAGTATAGGAAGAGAGCTAGGATTAGCATGAGCCTTGACCATGGAAATGAGAAAAAACAGCAAACTTTTATCACAATTAGGGATTCACCAAGTTCATCTTCAGCAGGTGCGCACCCAATCTTCTCCACATCCTCTACTATGCCATTCCAACAGCAGAATGTGCAAACTCCCACATCTACTTCCACTGCAGAACAAAAGGAGGAAGGAATCTATGACACATTCAGGGAGATCAAGAGAAGGAATGAGGCTCTCAAGACCAACACTTATAGTCAATTTTGGAAACAAAAAAACAGTTCCTAGAGTAGATTCCTATCAGCCTTTGACTCTGAGAAGGGAAGGATGAGAATGGCATCCTTGGAGGCACAAATTCGCCAACCCAAAGGTGCAACAGACTACAAGAAGACATATTTTGAGTTTGATGCAAGGAACATCCACCCAATAGACCAGATGGAGATGCACAAGAAGACTGGGGAAATGATCTCCTCCACCCTAAATAGCACAGCCATGAGCCTATCAAAACTACAAGTGACTTTGTCCAACGCACAGTCACAATTAAATTTGGAAAAGTTCTTCGCCATGGCCAAAGATTCAAAGATAAAAGATCTGGAAGATTTAGTGATAAAACTTGGGTACAATCCATCAAACATAGCAGTGGAACAAAATCTTGTGAGGAATAAGAATGCAAACATAGCTGCTTTGAGGAGGCATCTTAAGCTTCCAGTGACATAAGACCCTATGGCCAAGGAGATAGAAGCAACTGAAACACATAAGGCATAAATGTTGTAATTAATTTTTGAACAAACAGAGCAGATCAAGAAAATGGAGGATGAGATGGGTAAAATGATATAAGAAAGACATAAAGCAATAAGGGATGTAGTGAAGGGAGCAGAAAAATAAGAAGCTAAGGCCGCGATCCCCCTACAAGCGGTTCCTCTCACAGTGATCCTAGCAGACACAACATCCACAGGAGCACCGAGGGGAAAGTACTGAGTAGCTAGCCAAGGCAATCGAGAACATGTCTTTACAGTCAGCAGAGATCATAAGGCTGCGGAATCAACTCAGTGACCTGCTAGAAAAACTCAAATGGAAATAATTTTCACATGCCATGTAGTTGCAGATTAGCAAAAAGCTAAATGAGAGCTTGCGGAATTCTCTTCAGGAGTCCTCAATTGGCTATATGATGGGAAGGGTGAAAAAAATTACATGGTTGGATATAATTAAGTCTGTAAATGATATATGGACCTTAATTTAGATGTTTTTTTAACATAGGGATATAATTTAGGTAGTGAAGGTTTCCATTGAGAAGACAAATGACGAACTTGGAGATAAGCCCCAAATCACCAACAACATCATCAAATTCCTGAATATCGAGAGCAGCCATGAATTGGAGCAACTAGAAGTGGCTGACAGAACAACTTTTGTTCTTGAAGTTGAAAGGGTGTTGAATAAGAAGAGTTTGGTACACAGCTAGAAGAGAGATGCCATCATCTAGAGATTGGGGTGAGAATGTTTTTCAACAGGATTAAGCCACTAAACAAAAGAGGTTTGCCTTCCTTGTTTGTTATCAATGATAAACTGATGCCCATAACTGATTATGTAATGAGGCTGACAGAGATATCTGAGGACACATCCAAGCTCACAAATCTGAAGAACACCATGACCGGGAAAGCATTCTATGAACTCATCAGCAACAATGTATTCATACATCACGAGGTGAAGCACATTTTTCAGCTGAAGCCAACATTCATAAAGTACATCGAGACCGATAAATTCTACAGGAAGATGAACAGGACCAAGATCCCGACTCCAGAGAGTTGGGAAAATATATGTAGGCTCTAGGATGGATGACAAATCATTCCATTGATGAAGCTAGCAACTCAGTGAATTGTTAGTATCCGCACATCCAGTGTATCAGATCCGCCAGCATAGCAGACTGCCACAATGTAGATAACAACTCCACAAGGACTTCTAGCACCTGCCAAGAGGGTCATTACAATGAAGGGACACTTCCACTTCTACTTCAAACATCTGTCTAGATATAGCCATGACGCGTCCATGCATGAGACGCACAGACCCAATTTCAGATACTCTTATAGTAAATGAACCAATTTCCCTTCGATAATGGTAAGTCAGTGCAAATATTTTAAATCCAAATTTTCATTATGTAATAGGGGTTTGACCCTGGTTTTTTAAGCACTTTTCATTGCAAGTATTCCTACTTTCAAGCTGGAGCATCAATAAAGAGATCATTTTGCAAGATTCATGTGTTTTGTGTCCTGGTTGTGTTTTTCCTTGTTCATGTTTAATGTTTCCCCATTGTAATTTTTCATGTGTTTCATTTATAATTCTATTTGCAAAGAAGGAAGGTTAGATTAATATTTGTTGTTTTAAAGTACCTTATTTTTTATTGCCTTTACAAATTTTATGTTTTCTTCTAATGTACGGTTTAAGAATTCTTTGTTTCTCTTAATTCATTACTGAAAGCACTTTCTCCATCCATAATTCCACTCAGCTATAAACACCAGTATTTGTAGCTATATTTCCTTGCATTCACTCTGGAATTTAATGTGTTCACCCAACCTATTTTGACTACATAGCCCAATGGAAATTGTTTATAGGAACCCCCTTAAATCCAACCACGAACAATCAAACAAAACAACTCCCGCACTCAATTTAACTAGCCTAATATCAGTAAACTCAAACAAATATAAATATTATATGGAGATCCCTCTCTAAGTCTAGAAAGGCTAGATCATGGGCTTCAAGTGGTTTGGATATTTTTCTTTATAATTTAGTCTTGCCAGTCTTATAAATTATAGAGTGATAACATAAGTGATCTAACTGGTAAAAATAATAATTGAAAATAAATACTAATTCACCCCCCCCCCCTAAGTATTTCCAACAATTGGAATCAGAGCCAATACCTTCACTCAAAGCCTAACATCTTGAAGATTTATCATTAGAACACAAATGGCGAAGCCAAGGAAGCAAGTCTCCAATCCTCCTACATATGCGTCCTCCTTAACCATCAAAATTGAAGTCAATCAATTTGTGAAGGCTACATTGTTCAATGGAAACTTTGATATATGGGAGGCAAGAATGAGGAATTTATTAAAGACTCAAGGTGTTGAAGTCTGGAAAGTGGTGAGTATTGATAGCATGATGGAATTAGAATCTAAGGAGTATAATAAAAAAGAAATGAAAGCAATCTTGAATGGGCTACCTAATTTTATGAAGGCAAAATTTGAAAAATTTCCATCAGCAAAAGGCATATGAGATAAAATTCATGATCTTCACTCAAAAGGAGCATTAAAAATGATCTCTAGTAAACAGGATAATGGAAAACAAGGAAAAAATCCACAACCCATCAAGGAACTGAAGATAAGAGAGATGACAACAAGGCTAAAGCAGACCTACAAAATGAAGAGAACAAAGAAGACTTTGAAGAAGATCTCCTAACTAAACTTATGGCTTCCATGAAAGAGATTAACAAGTTGAAAAAGGAAAATGAGGATCTTAAGAAGAAAGTGCAAGTTGGTAACCAAGACAAGACAAGGAAGGAAGTTGACTTTGTCAAGCTTCAAGTACAAGAAATAGATGAGAAGCTTGCCAAACTTAAGGAGGAATTTCATCAAAACAAAAGAAAGAATCATGAAAAATTCATATCCCTAACAAATCAATTGGATAAGGAAAATAAAAGGGAAGAAACTTTGTTAAGCCAACTTGATAAAATACTTAAGAGCTTGAACAATCTTGAAGTAAAGATTCTCTAATAAAAGGAAGAGCTCTCCTCTCTTAGATCTCAACTAGAATAAGCAATGAAACAAGCTCAAGGAGCTGAGAAGGTGATTGAAACTTTGGCATTCGTAGAAGGACAAGTTAATGAAGCAGAAAAGGAGAGAAACACCATGATATGACAACAAGAAGAAAAGGATGAAGAAATTTTCAAACTAAAATTAGACATCAATATTCTGAAGGTCGAAACATGTGAAGCTACAATAATCAAAGAAGAAATGGAGAGTAGTCTAGCAAAGGAGAATGAAGAAATATTCATAATGAAATCAAATATCATCTCCCTTAAAATTGAAGCACACGAAGAAACAAGAATTATGGAATAAATGAAGAAGAAACTAGTCATGAAAGATTAAGATTGTGAAAAATTGAAAGGAGAAATTGTCACACTTAAAAAGGAAGTTCTCTCGTTGAATAAGAACTTGAAAATATCTCAAACCATAGATGACATCCTAATTCATCAAATATCTCCTTTTGATAAGTCAAGTCTTTGCTATGTAGGTGAACCCTCAAGCAAGAATGATAATGCTTCAAACAACAAGGATGTGAGGAAGCCAGGAAGAAATGATATTCCCAGTTCCAACAAAAGCAAGAGTTGAGATGACATTAGAAACCCTACTCCAAGGTGACTTACAGATGATTTCAAGAATATAAAAGGAAATGAATATCATCAAATAATCCCAAGGAAAAAATACTTCAGAAGTACATGAAGGAAATCTTCATCTCCCACGTACCAAGTATATTTCTTGGTTATTGCTATTCTTGTACAAACTTTGGGCACATGAAAAAATATTGTAGGGCATATTACAAAGACAAATATAATGGTCCCCGTCAATCTTCTAGAAACAATTTTGCAAAAGGAAGTTATGATTATTCATTCATGAACAAGATGGAGTGCTTCAATTGGCATAACTATGGATAGATGGCACGTGAGTGTAACTTAACTTGGGTCCCTAAAACCATGAGAACCAAGCTAGAGAAGAAAGTTACACAAGTATGAAGGAAGAAAATTGGGTCTGAAAATATCTTGAACACTCTGGCAAACAACACATGTTGTTGACTTGATGAATACATGCTTGATATTCCAAGTATTTGATGGTGAGACTCTGCCAAAAAGAGACCATACAATTAGGGGGAGATTTGTGACTCTTGATCTTATGATTCTTAAGCATTCTTGCAGAAGCTATCCATGAATGGGCCCTATGAAATCCTTGATAAGTCACACATTGACAATCATCATTTGATAAATCATCTCTTGAGAGAAACTCCATTGAAGAAATGTAGCCACATCTATCATGGACCACATTTCTAGAAGGAAGAGCACCATGACAGGGGGAGTATTTTAGCACCCCATTTTCCATTGATATCAAAGGGGGGGAGAATATTGGAAGCGAAAGAATATTGTCATCAATGACAAAGGGGGATATTATTAATCAAGACTGTCATTTATGTCAATATAGAATTATTGGGATGGAAAATATTCTTATGATGTCATAACCTCATGTATCCTTGCTCTTGATGAAGAAGCCTAGAACCCGTATGATGATCTTACCCTTTATGGATACTACACTATTGAAGGAATATACATGAATGACCACACTTGATGATGCCATATGTGATGGCACTTGATGAAGGTCTTGATGACATGGTTGAAGACTAGATAATGACATGGAGGAATATTTGATGACATGAACAATGTTTGGATACATGACATGAAGGACTTGGAGATAACTTAATGCCATATGATGGAATATAATGACACTGTTGGAAGATTTCATTTAATGATATGGATGGTGGTTGGAAGACTACCTTGATGCTCTCTTGATAACAAATTAATAGATTTTGCACTGTGGTTGATGCCATATCACTGCACTATGACATGGATAATTTACATGATGACACTAACATCCTCTTGTTGTCCTAATCATCTTCTGCACTAAATATTTCATAAGCAGTCACAAATAAAAATAAATTTGGACACCTTGGAGGAATCCTTTAAAAATGAATCCTACACCATTTTAAAGAGGATTTTTTCCTCTTTCCAATGAGCCTTTACCTACCCTGAAACTCCCAGCAGGTTGTGAGAAAATGAATTTTTAATTTTTAAAACAATATTTTTAAAGTCTAGCTGACCTACACTTAGACATTCATGTCGACCTCCCTCCAAGAGACGTGTCTCTTTATTAAAGCTCAAAATCCTATATAAATATGACATCAAACACCTCATTTTAGTTAAGGATTTCAGTGAAGCTTTCAGAGTAGAGGTAAAAATGCATCAAGGAGGCAGAGGAGGACAAAAATCACTATTTGGGCAACGTTTTGTTAAGATATCCATTACAAAAAAAAAAAAAAAAAATGTGGGTATATTTTTTGTGGAAGACAAAAGTGTGGTCAATACCTTACCTCAAACCTATTGTTTAAATCGAGGAGGAAAAAGGATAATTTTGTTTGGGCTGATTTTTTTTGAGTTATCAATCAAGCCAGAAAAAGAGGCTTGGACCTCAAGATAAGAATTCCATTATAGCTCAGTTTAAAAGCTTTGTGGAGAGCTCAGGATAGTCAAATCTAGAGCTCAGACCAATGATACATAGGAGGAATTCTCACCTACAAAAACTCAGATTTGTGTGTACAATCATGCTTCAAACCTGAATTGTTTTGTATTGGTTTTCTCCTTAAAAAGCACAGATTTGTGAGAGGAAGTAAGCACATTTTTGAAGCTTGAAATAGTGTGAAGACCTCACCTCAAACTTTAGTTTTGGACCATTAGCCTTGGTCCTATAGTAGCTAGTGGATAAATAACAATTGTAGTTAGCTTGGCTCATTATTTAAGGCTATTAGAAGCCAGTTTTGGACCAGCTTTAAAATAACCCAGAACCAAAAATTGAAGGCCTTTTTAAAGCAGTCCTCAGACACCCTTTTTTAGAACATTGAAGACATTTTAAAGGTGGATTTATAGCAGGTTTGAAGACTTCTTTTGGACAATTATTTAAAACATTTGAAGACCTAAAGAAAATCCTTGGAGAAACTATTGAAGGATCTTCAAAGAAAACTTGGATTGACATTGAGAGCAGTATATTGGGCATAGTTTGGAGCAGTATTTAAGAATACTCTTGGTGAATACATATTAAAGTGAATTTGAAAAATTCTTAGGGATATTCTAGATTATAATATCATGCAAATATATCTTGAAATTTGTAGTGGAGTATCTTGAAGACATATTGTTGGGAAAACATTGTTGAAGGCACCTTTTAGAAGTTGACTTGGAGGACATGATGCATTGATGTTATCATGAGGTGACCTTGGAGATTTTGTTTGACTGCCATGAAGAGTTGTGGAGACACACTGATGTGAATAAAAAGGTTTTCATTGATGAAGTAATGTGGAGACCAAGTGAAGGCATTACTGAATATTGGCAGGGCTTGTTTGTAATATTCCTTTTTCGGGAATTTTTGAAATGTGGTCCTCAAGGACGCTGTATAAGAAAGAAGATGCAAAAATAAGTAGGAAGGGGGCTTTGATCCCCTATTTAACTCACTAAACACTTCTCTTCCAGAATTTAAGCTCAAATAAATAAGCCTAGAAGGATTATACAGATCTCCCCAAACTAGATCTCTTAGTAAATGCTCAATGAGAGAGCTTACAACAATACATGAACACAATCATGAAACTCTACTAATATGAATACAACATAAGATGAAATATAATACAGCCATAATGTTATTAATATATTAGCTACAAAGTATAGAAATATCTTGAGGGACAAGCCACTCAAGCTATGAGAAACAATCTCCAATGATCAAGAAATGAGATACATGAGTTGCTGCAACTGCAAAAAATGTCAGAGAGCAGTGACAGCGCTGTCTATATTATGGTAGCTGCTAAAATAGATACATATACATGAAATATGGCTGGAATATATAAATAAATTCCCAAGAATAGAAGAATGGGCTCTAATACAAGATTTCTAGCCAATCTAGGAGAGATTGCTAGAAATGACGGAAAATGTACAAGGTGACAAATAAATTATCACTGCAACTGAATCAAAATATAAAATGAGGCTGTAGCAGATCTGATATGATAATTCCCTCCTCTGATAGTGAATCTAAGCAAAATTTTGGTCCCTTTACTTAGAAACAACTCCTCCTGATGAGTACAAATGGCTCTCCCAGCAACTGCCTCTGCAAATAACGCAGTTTCTACCCTAGACTACGCTGTGAGAGATGGTGAGTGTTTGGCTTGGTGCCAAAGATCTGAAATAAAGCTTGGAATTCCTCCTCACTGATCCTCCAATGAATAGCTGAGCCCTCCACTGGAAAACAAGCCAAAGAATGACTCAATGAGTTCCTCTGTTGCTGCTCCCAGCAACACAATGTTAATCTGCTGCAGAAATAACGCTGTAGCTGCAAAGATAAGATTGGCTAAATTACAGAATGAGGAAATAAATTCCAAACCCTCTCCTTCCTTGAGGATGAGGTAGGGATTCCTGACCGGGAACACCCTTGGGTGAAGAACCCTACAACCCTGCTAAACAACCCGGAGATGCAAGTCTTTGCAGACCCTCTGAAAATAATAAGCTAATGCATAATGAAAATGGGCTGCCATCTCCTCCTTATAAAGCAAAGTAACCTTTCTCACCATGGGTCCCATTCACACTTGCTTCTAGCTCAAGCAAGTGAAGCCTCCACTAAAACTGTGTTGTCCAAGTAGGTTCAATGTATCTGGATAGTTTTAGTTAACTTGGTCAAAATGACTAGATCAAGCATGATCCAATCCTGTTCACACCATGTGGTGCTTAATCCAGCTGCTTTTTTATTCCTCCTTTCACACAAGGAGTGTTATTTCTCCATGAAAATGGGTTAAGGTGTCTCCTTACCCATTTTATTCAACAAAATAAAAATACGCAAACCATAATGTTCCATTTAGCTTGAGGCTAAAAATTGGGAACATTACAGTCCTCCCCTCCCACATGTTGCTTGTCCTCAAGCAACTGCATAGAGAGACAAAATTTCTCCCCCTTCTTCTCTTGTGGCCTCCTCATCAATAATCTCCACCACTACTCAAGATACGCTGCAATAAATATATCCTTCCATGCTTCCTCCCAAATATGCAAACTGGAATGGTGCTCATCATGGAAAAATAGAAGGTGTAGGTGGAAACCTTCTTGTTGTGCTATGGCCTCCTCAAGGTAGGAGTTATGACATGCATGGGAAAAATGTATCCCCAGTGATGATCCTCTCATCCATGCTATCATCCAAATAAAAGTCTCAACCCCCGATATATGTAATGTGTTGGGGCTGAATGGAGAGTTGGGCTTTTGATTCCCAAGGTGTTTCTCCCTCCATTTTTGGTACATATGGGGCTGCCTTTTTCCTTGGGCTGAAATGGTATGGCCTCCAAGAATGGCCCAAGCTTCCCCATCAAGAAAATCAGCCATGAAGTTCCCTCTCAAGTTCTCCAAGTGGTTTTTCCCACAAGAAGAGAAAAGTAGCAATGTGGCAATCATGGTTTGACCATGGTGTCTCCTGCAATATAAAAAATATACAATGGGGAGAATCATGCTCCCGATGGGCTGTCCTAAAATATACAACACTCTCACAATAGTGCTCCTTGTGAATGTATAAACATCAGTAATACAAGGAGGCAACATGCAATGGAAACAAGCTGTCACAAGACAACTAGAGAGTGGGTCACTGCACCATTCATGGGACCAACGCAGTGCACCTCTTTCCTGCATCAAAACTAAAAACAAAAAGTTCTTTTCTAGCCACTTTTTTGCTGCCACAAAAATCACATAAGATGAAAATATGAAAATACAAATTGGTGCCAATGGTGCACACCAAGAAATATGTGGCTTCCCCCACAAACCATCATAAAAATAGCCACTCCCATTTCTGCAATAGGCCACATGTACA
The DNA here is from genome assembly GCA_034641835.2 of Pinus albicaulis. Classification (NCBI taxonomy): domain Eukaryota; kingdom Viridiplantae; phylum Streptophyta; class Pinopsida; order Pinales; family Pinaceae; genus Pinus; species Pinus albicaulis. Next base: position 935,543,181 of record CM076569.1, on the reverse strand, counting down.
TCATAATAAGGAGCATAAGAATATTTGATCATCCATAGCTCATCAAGATGCTCATATAATGTAAAGAAAGGTAAACCAAAATGAAAACATATACCTTCTTTACCATGTACTCCGGTCCTTGAGCTGAAATGGCTCATCTGAATGCTCTCCCTCACCTCAAATGAGTAGGGAAATGGATGTGTGAACCTCTTCAAAAAACTCCAGGCTATGCATATTTCCATATGTTAATATAGATCATGTTGAATGCCCTCCCAAATGAACTCCTCTAGCAAAGCATAATATGCATCCAAGTGCATAGCTAGGAAGTCCTCATGTGCTGCATGGAATAGTTTCTCCTTGAGACTAGAAACTCTAGTCAAGAAGATTCTGCCATAACAATATATGACCATATTTTCCATCATACATCTGTCATATCCCTCCGGTTCATCAAGAATCATGCATGCGCCAAGATCCTGGGAGTACTCCACCAAGAGTTGAGTCCTCCAATATGGATCCATCCTCCTTATAGACAACACTAGTAATCTTCAATGTGATGCTCCCCTCATGTTGTTGCCTGCTACTTTGACATCCCCCATGCCAAATTCATCCTCAAAAATGTTTCCATGCCTCTCATGCAGCTGCTCATGCTCAGATAGTAATTGTGATCCTGGGAAGTTAGCCTCCCATGATAAGTTGTCATCCAAGAGGAATCTCCCAATCCCCGTCAGTGTACACATGAGTAACCTCCATCTACTCCCATGTGTGAAAGAGTCCTTCCTCAAAGGAAGTATCCTCCTCCTCATCAAAGATGTGGAGCAGTCATCCTGCATCATGAAGATGCAATCCTCCATCCCTGCAGCAAACTCTGTCAACGCAGTATAACTGATGAGAGTGGGTGATGTTGAAAATGAGAGAGTGTCCCTCTCCTCCTTGGATCTATCCCAAACTCTCTGTGTTGTGCTGGAATCCTCCAAATTCTTCACCTCTCTGGAATCCAAGAGTGGTGAACCAACTGACAAGATGCCTCTCATCAACTCTAGATTAGGTGGCCTCCCAAGTGGAATGCATCCATATAGTGAGACATCAAGATCGGAAGTGGACTGTATGTATAAGAAGACTGATTTGTCCCTCTCTTCACTTCATTGTACAGTCTTCCTCCCATGTACAAAGACTCTTCGGAATGGATAAGGGTGTCTCAACCCTTGCATCTGATCCTTCTCTTCTCCCTCCATCTCACAATCCCCAAAAGTTTCTGCAAATGGCTCCAGAATTGTGCTTTGATTCCCACATGTTGGATCTCTTGGAATCCCTTGCATAGAAACAAGGACTCCTCCCATGGAAGCTATGACTCCCTTCTCATCTCCATGTGGTGATGGATCTTTCTCCAATGATACATCGCTGTGTGTCCTTCTATGCACATTCTCTTCATCAATAAGTGAGTATGCCTCCCCTTCAATGAGAGACCATGGATTTCGGTCTTCCTCTGAAAGAGGGATCTCCATGTTATCACAAATGGAAGAGTGCCCTTCATACAATGGGGATCTTGCCTCTAGCAAGTCATAATTCCAATTTTTTTCCCTTCTAGAAATGTGGAGTGGAGTTTGTTTCATGTTTCCTTCCAATGCATGCAAAGTGTTTGAAGATATGATGCATGATGATTCACATTGACTCCCATCAAATTTCTTCACCAAACCCTTAGTAAATTCATCATAAGTTTTTACATTTGCATGATAACATGAAGAAGAAATTTTAAACCACCAATCATGGGCCATACCTCTGAGATGCAGCGCTGCTATAGTGATGGCCTCCTTGGCTACAACTTGGTGTAGCTGAAAATATGCATCAAGCTCCTCTATCCAAGCTGTGGCCTTGCACCTTGCTGATCCGTCGAAAGTGGATAGAAATAATGTATCTTCCTTTCTCCCTTTGTAGTTGCTGTATCTTGCTCCCTTGAGTCTACAAAACTATTGGAAGTCCAAGTGCACTTCGAATCTCCATGATTGAGATTCATACTCCCAAAGAAAATCACTCAAGGTCTCCTCCCTTGGTGACTCATCTTCCTCCATTCTCCCTGTAGTAGATATGGGTAATGTACTGCGATGTGGATCTGCATGTGTGGCTGAATGCTTACACCCATCATAAGAATATCTAGGGCTTGCTTCATCCAAAAACCCTCTCAGAAAATATTCCCAATTTTCCCTTTCTTTTTCCTCAAGGTCTTCAATGATACCCTCAAGGGTTTGGAAAAGAAGAAGGGAAACCTCCTCTTCCGTCATTCCTCTTTTTCTATTTTTTCTGTACATCTCCTCTTCCAAATGAGGAGCTTCTCCTTCTAATGGCATATTATCTTAGGCTGCATAGCTGTAAAATTCCCTTCTCAAGAATAACAAAATTCTATTCCAAATATTGACTGCAGGGGCATTTACTAGATATGTCACCTTTGAAAAAATGATGAGATCCAGAGGCTACCTAGCCATCTGTAGACTCTGTCTATATATCTTGAAATATTCCCCTTTAGGGATTCAGCACTTTGTCTTGAAGCCATAGGCTGAGCCAAAGATCATGCTTTGATACCACTGTAATATTCCTTTTTCGGGAATTTCTGAAATGTGGTCCTCAAGGACGCTGTATAAGGAAGAAAATGAAAAAATAAGCAGAAAGGGGGCTTGGATCCCCTTTTTAATTAGCTCACTAAAAACTTCTCTTCCAGAAGTTAAGCTCAAAGAAATGAGCCTAGAGGGCTTATACATATCTCCCCAACTAGATCTCTTAGTAAATGCTCAATGAGAGAGCTTACAGCAATACATGAACACAATCATGAAACTCTAATAATTTGAATACAACATAAGATGAAATATAATACAACCATCATGTTATTAAGATATCAGCTACAAAGTACAAAAATATATTGAGGGACAAGCCACTCAAGCTATGAGAACCAATCTCCAATGATCAAGCAATGAGATACATGAGTTGTTGCAACTGCACAAAATGCCGGAGAGAAGTGACAACGCTGTCTATATTATGGCAGCTGCTGAAATAGATAAATATACATGAAATATGGCTTTAATATATAAATAAATTCCCAAGAATAGAAGAATGGGCTCCAATACAAAATTTCTAGCCAATCTAGGAGAGGTTACTAGAAATGCCGGAAAATGTACAAGGTGAAAAATAAATTGTCACTGCAACTGAATCAAAATATAAAATGAGGCTATAGCAGATCTGGTATGATAATTCCCTCCTCTGATAGTGAATCTAATCAAAAGGCTGGTCCCTTTACTTAGAAACAACTCCTCCTGATGAGTACAAATGGCTCTCCCAGCAACTGCCTCTACAAATAATGCAGTTTCTGCCCTAGACTGTGCTATGAGAGATGGTGAGTGTTTGGCCTGGTGCCAAAGATATGAAATAAAGCTCGGAATTCCTCCTCACTGATACTCCAATGAATAGTTGAGCCCTCCACTGGAAAACAAGCCAAAGAATGACTCAATGAGTTCCTCTGTTGTTGCTCCCAGCAACACAACGTTAATCTGCTACAAAAATAACACTGTAGCTGCAAAGATAAGCTTGGAAAAATGCTGGAATGAGGAAATGAAGTCCAAAACCTCTCCTTCCTTGAGGATTAGGTAGGGATTCCCGACCGAGAACACCCTTGGGTGAAGAACCCTACAACCCTGCTAAACAACCCAGGGATGCAAGTCTTTGCAGACCCTCTAAAAATAATAAGCCAATGAATAATGAAAATGGGCTGCCATCTCCTCCTTATAAATCAAAGGAACCTTTCTCACCATGGGTCCAATTCACACTTGCTTCTAGCTCAAGCAAGTGAAGCCTCCACTAAAACTGCGTTGTCCAAGTAGGTTCAATGTATCTAGATAGTTTTAGTTGACTTGTTCAAAATGACTAGATCAAGCATGATCCAATCCTATTCACACCATGTGGTGCTCAATCCAGCTGCTTTATTATTTCTCCTTTCACACAAGGAGTGTTATTTCTCCATAAAAATGGGTTAAGGTGTCTCCTTACCCATTTTATTCAACAAAATAAAAATATGCAAACTATAATGTTCCATTTAGCTTGAGGCTACAAATTGGGAACATTACATCCTTGAAGAATACACTGGGAGCCATGAAGAATAACAAAAAAAAATTTGACGAAGTGAAGCTAAGGGTTTTATCCAAAGAGGTTGGAGCCTCGTAGAGACAAGGTTGGTGCCTTGGGAGATAGGGTTGGAGCCCTAGAGGATAAGAGTCCTCAAGAAACTAGGTCAGATCCTGTACCAGAGATAGGGTTGGAGCCCTAGATGTTGGAGCCTCAAAATGACAAGGATGGAGCCTTGGAAGATAGGGTTGGTGCCCTATAGGTCAATGCCTCATGAATTCCAAGTCGATGCTTGGAAAAGTATAGGTTGGTGCATGGAAGGATTGAAGATTGGTGTATTCATCTTGGGTTGGAGCCCTACACTATTGTATTGGATTTATTGTAAAGAAGAGATTAATAAAAGTATTTATTCTTATTGTTGATTTTTTGTTATAAATATAATTGATCTAATTGGTAAAAATAACAATTGAAAATAAATATTAATCCACCCCCCCACCTTCAGGATTTCCAACAATATACATACCTTCTGATTTCATACTTTATTTTGTAGCATCAATACTTACTTGGTTCCTTGCACTTCATATATTTAGGGAGATATTTCTTCTTAGTATAGTCCTTGCACTATTAACTTCATTTTACATAGGAAAAATCCTTATGCAGCCAACTATTTCATGATCCTTGATTGTATTATCTCACTGTATAATTATCTGTATCACTTCACCAAACTATGATTGCATTGAATTAGTGAGACCCTTCTCACTGTGGTAGCACCGAGTTAAGCCGAGACTGTATTGGTATTATCAAAAGATGAGATTGTGGTATCTTTAAAGGCCAAGACTATGGTATATTCAAAAGCTGAAATTATGGTAATATCATTGAATCATTTTTGTACGTGAACTCTGTGATTTTTATTTTTATACTGGCCAAAACATGTTGTGATAATGCCTATCCCATATCACTGTAACTTGTGAATTCTAGTGAAGGTATCAAGACTTTCTTTATATCAATAAGACATTAACAATGGTAACACTGAAACTGTTGTAGCCCTGAACCTTGATCCAAACTTGACAATTATTTTTATGAACTGCAATGGCACTATAATAAAGATACTTTCTATAAATATGAACATTGTGATATGCGAGGATCTTGGGAGTTATTTCTTGTAGCCCTTGTATGTGATAGTAACAAAAAGGAATTGTATATTATAGAAACAATGAGATATTTTCACCAAATTTGATTTCATTGAGACATTCGAAACTGCAATCCTAGTTCCATTAGCCCAAAATTTCCCTTCTTCGAACTTCCTTTGATCATGACCATAACTTTGATATCATATTAGAGAAATGACAATTAATTTGTTTTTCTTATCATGACATTATCTTGTGATGTTTCTTATTATTATTATGGGTTCTTTTGTTTTATATTTTCTTATCATTAATACTAATTCCAAACAAATAGAAGAGGACACAAGATGTAGGCACATTTCCAGGGAAAAACCCCACTCTTTGGGGAAAACCCAGTCCAAATTCTTCCTTCAATAGGTTCAAGATGAGAAAACCAAGACCCTTAGATTATATACTAATGCAGGGGCATCCGAACAGATTTGAATTAAGTTCAAATCTGAAGCTAAAAAGACAGGTATGCGAACAGTCATGCAAATTTGGGGAAAAAATTGTTTGAACCGATACTGAATTTTATGTAACTGATTAAGAGTAACTATCTGCCATGTGTGCGTTTGAGAAGATGTAGATTTGTTTAGATATTTTAGGGATCTTAAATGATTCATGATATTTTTTAATATATATAAACGGTGAGCCTATAATGTGTGAGAGAGGGGAGTGAATGTAATGTAGTCGTAAGAGAATTTGAGCTAAGGCTGAAACGCCTTAGATATAATGCTTACTTTGTAACTGATTTTGTTTATAGTCGAAGGATTTTTATATATATTTTCTGTGTGTTATCGTGGGTTATTATTGATTTAATGTTATGAATTCATGTCGTGATTTCAGTGGTTTATTGACCATCGATCCTTACAGGATCGATGGCAATTTAATGGTCATATGACGTTATAGAATAGACACAGAGCACGGTGGTTTCAATTACATTAAACCCTGTATAATCGATGTGGAAGGAACCAAGTGTAATATAATATCATGGCATATTATTTGTTGCAGAGATGATGGAATTAAAGCTATGTTGGTTTTGAAGATTCTGAGAGCAACCGGTTTAAATAAATGTGTGTTAATCCTGTGATAATTGAATACATATTAGTTTTGGGTAAAGAATTGTTGTGTGGCTATGTATAAATTGCATGCGTTAATCCTGTGTGGAGAATTAAATGGAAATCGATGAGTTCGGTCCTTTTGACGAAGGACGCAAGCATGTTAAGCTCTGAATTTTGAACTTGTTAATCTGAATCAAAATTCTGGTTGCTTGAAGTGATATCGACTGAGATCGATTCACAGCATCAAAGCGGAGAGGACGAGTTGAAAGAAATGAATTAAAACTGTTGTGGAAACCTTGAGTTGTAGGTGTTCTAAATGTCATTTGAAGTTGAGCATTTTTGAAGAGATTACCAACAGTATCGTGTGACATTTGGCCTGAAGGTGGTTTTTACCATTAGCAATGTGATCCAATAATTTATGAACACATCATGTTCATAAAACCACTTATATCGCATGATGTTGAAGTGATAAAGACTGAGATGTAAGGTAACGTGACTATGGTTCGATTAGATCTGAATTAGATCTGACGACATTCACATGGTAACTTGCACGGGAATTAAAAGAGGTATGAACATCGTTTATTTCATGGGTAAGAGTTTGTTGAATATTTGAATGCATGGGCCTGAGAGAAGGGGTAAGACAATTATTAGATATATTAAAATGTCTTATTCCTAAAGGTTAAAACAGGCACTACAACGATTTAAATATCTGAGTCTAAGACTTGGATATAGTTCAAGGGCATATGGTGTGAAGATGGTTTAAAGTGACTCGGATAAAAATGAAGACATCAAAGTGGCACGACGGAAGCAGAGTGGGCCATAACCCACAGGTCCCAGGATCGACTCCAAGTTTATGAATCTGCATTTTGGTACATTATGAGTTGCAAGTTCATTTTTTAAAATGAAAGGTGAACATGCTTATAGTGGGTTTCGCTTGTCATCAAGTGGTATCAAAGCATGAAAATGATTTCTTGCGGAGAAGGAGTTTGCATAACAGAGGAAGAAGGGGTACAGTTTTGTGAAGTTTTGTTAAGCTTTTGATTTTTATGTTTTGAGAAGGTAGCAACAGAGGAAGGTGAGAAGATTGTAGCAACCTAGAGCAAGAGTGCTCGAATGGTTCCACAGGAGTGAACCAGAGAGATGCCACAAGATTGAGCTCAGGAGAGAAGCTTGGTGAGGTATCTGGTAGCAGGGAGGACTTGCTATTGCAGAGGTTTTGTTGCAGCTCATAGAGGACAATTCCATAGAAGATGTGGGTAGAATTGTTCAAGCATGTTGCTATAGGAAGATCACAAGGAGCAGTCCCACAAATGACGTGGGTAGAATTGCTGACAGTTGTAGAAGACATATGACTAGAAGGTCATAAAATTTTGTGCCTCGGGAGTCTGATGCAGGGGCATCCAAACAGATTTTAATTAAGTTTGAATCTGAAGCTGAAAAGATGGGTAATTTGTTTGAACTGATACTGAATTTTATGTAACTGATTAAGAGTAACTATCTGCCATGTGTGCATTTGAGAAGATTTAGAGTTGTTTAAAGATTTTTGGGATCTTAAACGATTCATGATCTTTTGTAATCTATATAAACGGCGAGCCTGTAATGTGTGCGAGAGGGGAGCGAATGTAATGTAGTCGTAAGAGAATTTGAGCTAAGGTTGAAATGCCTTAGATATAATGCTTACTTTGTAACTGATTCTGGTTATAGTCGAAGGATTTTTATATAGATTTTTTGTGTGTTATCATGGGTTATTATTGATTTAATGTTATGAATTCATGTCATTATTTCAGTGGTTTATTGGCCATCGATCCTTACAGGATCGATGGAAATTTAATGGTCATATGACATTATAGAATAGACGCAGAGCATGGTGGTTTCAATTACATTAAAACCTATATAATCGATGTGGAAGGAACCAAGTGTAATATAATATCATGGCATACGATTTGTTACAGAGATGATGGAATTAAAGCTACGTTGGTTTTGAAGATTCCGAGAGCAGCCAGTTTAAATAAATGCATGTTAATCCTGTGAGAATTGAATACATATTAGTTCTGGGTAAAGAATTTTTGTGCGGCTTTGTATAAATTGCATGCGTTAATCCTGTGTGGAGGATTAAATAGAAATTGATGAGTTCAGTCCTTTTGATGAAGGACGCAAGCATGTTAAGCTCTGACTTTTGAACTTGTTAATCTAAATCAGAATTCTGGTTGCTTGAAGTGATATCGATTGAGATCGATTCACAGCATCAAATTGGAGAGGACGAGTTGAAAGAAATGAATTAAAACTACTGTGGAAAACCAAAGTTGTAGGCGTTTTAAATGTCATTTGAAGTTGAGCGGTTTTGAAGACATTACCACCAGTATCGCGTGGTGTTTGGCCTGAAGGTGGTTTTTACCATTAGAAATGTGATCCAATAATTTATGAACACTTCATGTTCATAAAACCACTTGATAGAAATAGTCCTCGAAAATAGTGAAGTCATTGATCATATTTATGGTAAAGTCTCCAAAGGTAAATAATTGTCCGAAAACATGGAAAGACACCAAAGGACTCAAAGGATTCTTATGAAATTAGTAAAATTTCCTCTCATCTGTATATAATAGGATTAGAGACATCAAGAGAATATATGATAAGCGGAAAGAACTATTCTATGCAATAAAGAAGGTCAAGACACTTAGACCTGATTTACAAAAAATTGAAGGTATCAAAGAATGAAGGGATATCTTCATAAGATCTCAGTGTGAGATCTGGAAGAGATGATAACATGGACAAGGTAACAAATTTCCATGAGACAAGAAAGTTACCTCATTCAACTTGTGGTTCTACGCTGGATAGAAAATTAAAAATCAAGGGAAAAAGTGTTGAAGGATAAAAGACTCAAACATTTGCTGAAGGAAAAGGGAAGTTTAAGAAATGTGGAATAATTATGGACATTATAGGAAATATGGTCCTAAAGGGACTATGTCAAAAGGTGAAAGAAAGGAAGCTTATATCACCGGAAAGGATGGAGGAAGTTGAATAAAAGAAGCTCAAAGAAAGAGCGAGTAAGAGATATTTACTATGGTTAATATAGTCTCCCTCAAAAAAGGTCTTGTCATGGCTCCTAAATCATGTATAGGATATGACTATAATAAATAATAAGATCTAGTGTGACATCATGGAAGCATTAGAAACAAGAACTTGTGACATCACAATGGGGATCATGAAGGTTAGACAAAAAAAATCCAAGACAGTCAAATATGAAGGATATAGCTCTTGGGAACCTCATTGGAAACTAATGGAAAAAAACAAGTCATCCAAGACAAGGCTCATCATACGTCAAGATAAAAATGAAACATCTGTCGGATATGGATATGCAAAATCCTAAATATTCTCTAATGGAATCACCATCGAAGGGTTCACCGATCTAGAGAGGAAACAAGTGTTTCATCAGGAACTCTAACTTGTGGAATTCATGGGATGATGGCATGATGACATAAGATATCAAGTAGATCAAGGGGTTGAAGATATTTAAATCAAGGAATTTTTTGAAAGAATCTTATATGACCTAAAGATAAATGAGGTATGTATGCTTGTATTTAATATTATAATGTCATGTCGTATGGTTGTAGGTAACATTGATCATTACTTCTATCCTGAGAAGCATGTTCAAAGGAAAAGGATCTCCTTTTTTGAAAGGATGCAGGAAGGCATAGGTCACACTAGATGAAATCAATATAATACGTCCTCATATGTAGTATGAGGTGGTTGATTATAATTAAGGAACTCTAATTGGAAGCTCCTGGGAAAGGAATGTGTGAATAAAGGAAGGAATATATCATGAGATATGCAACCATGATAAAGGAAATCAACATCCAAGAAGAACAAGGATATCTGACTAGGAAATCTCCTAGAAAGATATGAAGACTTCGATGAAAGTCTTAAAAATACATAGACCCTTGACAATGGATATCTTTGGGAGATGTGTCAACATGTATGTTGAATGTTGATACCTACAAGAAAATGTCATGATGAAATACCATAAAAAAGGTAATTTTTATTTAAGTGTTCATTTCATATTTTGAACAATATCTGGATGGGCTCATGCAGGGCTGCCAAAGGGAAGTGTATGTCTTCCATCGTTGATAACCATATAGTAGGATGAAATATCCTTGGAAGAAATATGGTATGAAAATAGCAGTGTGACATGAAGCAAGGCTAGATGAGAATACTGATGGATCACTCTCTTGTTAGAAAATTAAATATTATGGAGCAATGAAACACATATAATATGTGGAAAATAAAAGCACACAAAACACATAAAACCAGAGAGACACAGATATACGTGGTTCACCTAGTTTGGGCTACGTCCACCCCGAACAACCAGTCCTTCCTTTCTATTATCCAGCAAAATGAAGAGACAAAACCTACAGCGGATCTGCTGTAATATCCTCTGTTCTCTCTCACAGTCTCCCTATTTGTTTCTCGCTCTGAGAATACACAAATAATACACAGCCGCAATACAATACCCTCATATATACAAGGGGGTTGCCTTCTAGGGAAAAAAACCCTAAACTAAACATAACTTCTACCATCAGATCATCTGCCTATGAACGGCCCAGATTGACTAGAAATTACTATACTTTTACAAGGAAATTTTACATCTGTTTTTAGCTTCGGGGGCGCTGAAACCCCTACCGAGGGGGCTCCAGCGCGCACCCCCTGACCCCCCACGACAACGATTAATTACGGGCGGCATTGCCACCCCTTTTAAGGTACAGGGGTCCAATGCTGTGATACAAAGTAAACAAGATAATCAGGCTCCACACCCAACAATCTCCCACTTGGAGACTGATTGTAGCAACTACACCGCTGCTTCATTTGCTGGACAATGACTCCTCTTTAGACATGGTTGTTCCTCATCTTCATTGTCATCCTTGAAGACCAATTGAAACTAAGCACATTCTCAGTTTCTCCCTGGTTACAACTTTTGTTAGCATATCTGCAGGATTCTGGCTAGTGTGTATCTTTTCCAGCTTCAACTATCCATCTTCCAATACTGACCGTATGAAATGGTACTTGATATGTATGTGTTTAGTCATGGAATGAAATGTTGAGTTCTTTGCAAGATGAATGGCAATTTGGCTATCACTGTATAACGTTCCCATATCATGCTTCTTACCCAATTCATCCATAAAACTTTGTAACCAAATTATTTCTTTACTAGCCTCTATATTAGCAACATACTCTGCTTATGTTGTTGAAAGTGCAACAACACTTTGGATTTTTGAAACCCAACTGACAGTTGTTCCACCTACAGTAAATACATATCCTGTAGTGCTCCTCCTGTTATCTCTGTCACCTGCCATATATGCATCAACATATCCCTGTAGAGAAATGTTTGAACCCCCAAAGCATAATGCTTGATTTGTGGTACCTCTCAAATATCTGAGAATCCATTTTACTGCCATCCAATGTTCTTTTCCTGGATTATTCATGTACCTGCTTACAACTCCCACTGCATGTGCAATATCAAGCCTTGTGCAAACCATTGCATACATTAAGCTTCCAACTACTGATGCATATGGAATTTTAGACATATAATCCATGTCTTCTTGGGTCTTGGGGCACATCTCCTTACTAAGTTTGAAATGGCTAGAAAAAGGTGTACTAACTGGTTTTTCATTCTGCATATTAAATCTTCTCAGCACCTTTTCTATGTACTCATTTTGAGACAGTGTTAATTTGTGATTTTTACTGTCTCTAGCTATCCTCATACCAAGGAATTTTTTTCAGCTCCCAAATCCTTCATTGCAAATGAATTTGCCAATTTTCTTTTGAGAATATTTATTTCCTACATGTTAGACCCTGCAACAAGCATATCATCTACATACAATAACAATATAATATAGTTGCCATCATTTTTCCTTTTCAGATAAACACAATGATCAGAGTGACATCTAGTATAACCTTGTTCAAACATAAACTTGTCAAATATTAGATACCACTGCCTTGGAGCCTTTTTTAAGCCATACAAGCTCTTCTTTAGCCTGCACACTAATTTTTCTTTCCCTTTGACCTCATATCCTTCTGGTTGCTCCATATAGATCTCTTCCTCCAGATCTCCATGGAGAAATGTTGTCTTTACATATAACTGTTCAAGATGTAAATCTTCTGCTGCTACAAGACTTAAAACAGTTCTGATTGAAGTCATTTTAACAACAGGAGAAAATATTTCATCAAGAGCAATACCTTTCTTCTATGCAAACCCCTTCACCACAAGTCTAGCTTTGTGCCTCTGTTTTCCTCCATCTTCTTCCTTCAGCCTGTAAACCCATTTATTCTGCAATGCAGTTTTACCTGCAGGCAACCTGACTAAGTCCCAAGTCTGGTTATGCATTAAGGAGTCCATCTCTTCTTCCATGGCTAGCTCCCACTTCTTCTTGCTTTCAACTTGCATTGCTTCTTCATAACATTCAGGTTCACCAGAATCAGTCAGCAATAAATAATATAATGAAGGAGAGTATCGTTCAGGGGGTCTACTTATCCTGGTAGATATTCTAACACCACTTTCAGGTGTTTGAGGTGCTTGTTGCTGTTGTGGTGGTTGCTGCTGCTGTGGTTGTTGATTATTATCATTTTCAGGCACCTTTACTTTTTCAGTTATCTCATTAAGAACTGTGTATTCCTTGCTTTCTTTTTCCTGTTTCTTTTCCTGCAACTGATTCTTATACAAGACCTTTTCATTGAATATTACATCTCTGCTCCTAATGATTTTGTGATTTTCATAATCATATAAGCGATATCCAAAATCATTAACACCATATCCAATAAAGGTATATTTCTTTGATTTTGCCTCAAGCTTTGTTCTATTTTCTTTATTAATATGGACAAAGGCCTCACAGCCAAAAGGCTTTAAAAAAAAGTAGTTTACCTTTTTACCTGTCCATGCTTCCTCTGGAATACTACCATCCAAGGAACTTTAATGCCCTCTGTTTATTAGATAAACAGCAGTATCTACAACATCTGCCCAAAATTTTAAAGGAAATCCTGCATGCAATCTCATGCACCTTGCATGCTCCATGATTTTTCTGTTCATTCTTTCTGACACACCATTTTCTTGTGGTGCTCTTGGAACTGTCTTCTCTCTACGAATTCCATGCTCTGAATAGTACCTATCAAACTCTTTGCTGCAATATTCACCTCCATTGTCTGATCTGAGACACTTCAACTTCTTTCCTATCTCAATCTCAACCAAAGCTTTCCATTTCTTGAAAGTATCAAATACATCAGATTTATTATGAATACAATAAATCCATGTTTTTCTATTTGCATCATCAATAAAAGTAACATAATAACAAGAGCCACTGAGAGATGATACCTGAGCAGGTCCCCATACATCTGTATGCACAAGCTCTAATTTTTCGCTCTTCTTTTCTTCCCCAACTCTGAGAAATATGACTTTCTTTTGTTTTCCATAAATGCAATTTTCACATAAATCAAAATCAACATTCTTCAAACCTGGCAACAAATTTCTTGAGTGAAGAATCTTCATTCCCTTCCCACTCATGTGTCCGAGCCTATGATGCCATAGTCCTTCATCTACTCCTTTGGAAGTTAAAGCATTAACAGAGTTAGAAATACCATGCATAAATACAATGTACCAACCTTTTCACCCTTTGCTATTACCAGTGCTCCTTTGGTGACCTTCCAAGTTTTATCTGTGAAAGTTGTCACACAACCTTCACTACCTAACTGCCCTGTTGAAATCAGATTTTTCTTCAGATCTAGAACATGCCTTACCTCCTTTAGTATCCATTGGTTTCCATTCTGTTGTTTTACAAGAACTTTACCCATTCTAATAATTTTACAGGGTTTATCATCACCCAAATGAACTTGTCCAGAATCCCCTTGAACCTAGTCATGAAAATATTTCTTATCAGGTGTGGCATGGAATGAAGCCCCTGAATCTACAACCCAAGAATCAGTAACATTTTCAAAAGAAAGAATCAAAGCATCTTGTAACACATCACCTGTCACATTTGCTTAATGATTTTTTTCTTGCTGTGCATCTCCTTCTTTTCCCTTCCAAGATCTACAATCTTTCTTTAGGTGTCCTCTCTTTCCGCATTTTCAGCACACTATCCCCGATCTGGACTTGGATCTGCCTTTCCTTGATTTGGATCTGGACTTGGATCTTCCCCTAGACTCTGCACTCAAAGCATTACCCAATGTCTCACTAGAGATTTTCCGTCGCATTTCCTCACTAAGGATAGCACCGACAACATCATAAAACTTTAAATTACTAGATCCAAAGATAGAGTTACTAATGGCCATAACTAAACCATTCCAGCTTTCTGGCAATGAGAATAGAAATAAAAGAGCCCTAACTTCATCATCAAATTTTACCCCTACAAAAATTAACTGACTGGTAACTGTATTAAAATCATTTAAATGGTCTGCAACAGATCCACCTTCCGACATCTTCATATTAAATAATCGTTTCATAAGAAATACCTTGTTTGAGGCCGAGGGCTTTTCATATAGTTTCGCCAACGTCTGCATCAAACCCTCTGTTGTTGTTTCCTTCGAAATATTGAAGGCGACTAATGTTGCAAGGCACAACCGTACTGTTCCAAGTGCCTTTCTATTAAGAATGTTCCATTCCGTGTCTGTCATGGCCGTCGGCTTCTTTGTTTTTCCGGTCAATGGTAGGTATAGATCTTTCTGATATAGATAATCTTCCATCTGCATCTTCCGCAATGGGAATTTTTGGCTGTTAAATTTCTCGACCCTGAATTTACCATCTTCTGCCATTGTTCCCACTCGAACCAGGAACCCTTCCTTCCTGCAATTTTATCAGCCAAATATACCTTCGGCTCTGATAACAGTTGTTAGAAAATTAAATATTATGGAGCAATGAAACACATATAATATGCGGAAAATAAAAGCACACAAAACACATAAAACCAGAGAGACACAGATATACGTGGTTCACCCAATTTGGGCTACATCCACCCCGAACAGCCAGTCCTTCCTTTCTATTATCTAGCAAAATGAAGAGACAAAACCTACAGCGGATCCGCTGTAATATCCTCTGTTCTCTCTCACAGTCTCCCTATCTGTTTCTCGCTCTGAGAATACACACATAATACACAGCCATAATAAAATACCCTCATATATACAAGGGGGTTTCCTTTTAGGGTAAAAAACCCTAAACTAAACATAACTTCTACCGTCAAATCATCTGCCTATGAACAGCCCAGATTGACTATAAATTACTATACTTTTACAAGGCAATTTTACATTACCCATGCTAGCGATTAATTATGGGCAGCGTTGCCGCCCATTTTAAGGTATAGGGGTCCAATGCTATGATACAAAGTAAATAAGATAATCAGGCCCCACACCCAACATCTCTGATGGAATGAAGACATAACTCGTGGATGAAACAGATGGATGGTCTCTACCCTATGAAGATATCAAAAAAGATGAAGACTCATGGAAAAATAAATTAATGACATCGAAAGAAGGATTTCTTCAAATCAGTTGGTTATCTCCACCTGAGGAGTTGTTGTAAGTCCTTTATTAAGAGGGAGCTTCGATACATTCCTTTATGGAATGGATTGGTCATCCCTGGTTAAGAGTGACATTTTTGGTTCTCTATCTCATGTTTCATGCACTATACTAGGACTAACAATCGTAACTCTTAGTGAAGGCCATCAGGAGAAATAGACACATCATTCTAGTCTTCAACTAGGAAGGGAGAATGAAGGACTGGGTAATCATCTGACATCTGATACACTTTGAAAATGAGATAGGGAATTCAAGGTAAGATTATTCGTGGACTGATATTATTTAAGGATTAGCTACCCAATATAAGAATATTCCAACAAAAGGTCACACTTTTTGAACACCCAGGTGAGGCATGTACCCTGAGAGACGATAATGATGACTAGAAATCATTAGTCTTGCCAACATTATGCTCTAACCTTGTGGAGCAATAGAGATGTTATTCAACTCCTTGCTATGTGACAATGTTGGTTGATATGATGCTATACATATGGGTTACCAATCCTATTCTTCTTATGAGAAATTATTCAAATTGAGAATGACCAAGTACCATTATGAATACCTCCCTAGTTAAGAGGGATTGTTGTAAAATGTAACTAGGTTTGGTCTTCATAATGACATGTAATTGTGACTCTTTTAAATAATGTAATGAAGAAAATAAATTATTATTGACTTGCTTCATGGGTTTATGACACATCAAAATTGCATTTAACATATAACCGTGGACCTATGGGTTATGGGCCCACATAAAATCCCTTATACTCACAACGGACTACAATATCAGAGTTTTATTAAACATACATACGTTCACGATCAAGCAGTGCTTACTTTTAAAAAAGATCGCACATAACCTTAAATAGCTTACATACACACGGAATGGTGGTTCTAGAGTCCCACCATTTGGTGACCAATTAGAACTCATTGCAAGTTGGCACCTTTAACAAATAACTTGACAGCAGACATATAATCTCGCCGATGCGAAGTTGCGATGACAATGTCACATCGCAACATCACAACCTCTCTGTCTTATCGCAAATTGCTTGCCCACAATTTTATCTTGGTATCAATAATGTTTAAACCATAAATCATGTGATGTGCGATATTGCGCAATAACGACATGTGGGATCCCCTCATCACATCGCATATTTCACTCTTTACCGCATCACAAAAAAATTAACATACCTTGTAAAATCTTAACGGTATCTGCTAACATTTTCGAAGTGCGAATTTGTGATTCTTCGTCCATCGTTGACCTGTGCCCATATCTAATGGTCTCCATTGCACTCCCTTCTAACATCGCATCGCAAGTTGTTTTCTTTAACTTGCGAAGTCATCTTAGCCATTGGTTTCTTCCCTTGCATATCTGTGATCTAATCTTGACCGTCTGCTCATCCTTTACTCCTCTTCTATCCTTCTTGAGATTTATTCAGTCTTTAAACATGTTGATCTCTCCTGAGCTTGTTCTTCATCTCTTCATCCCTCTGTCTCTACCATAGCTTTGTTCTACGCGAATTTCATAGGAACTTTGTCCTCTCACTCACACTCGCACAGTCTATCGATTTACAGAAAGAACACACATATATAATAACACACAGATACAAAAAAAATCCATATTAATCATCGATATATATCAACACACAATTTCATTAATACACTGAACTCGAGTCACTGGCTAAGGCCATTCTGGCCTGAATTACAAATTTCGTCCTACGGCTACACTGTTCTCTTATACCCCTCTCACATACAACATAGACTCACTTTATAAAGAATTTACAAGTGTGTGGATCATCTAATGTCCATGAGTTCTTCTCCCTTAATCGCTCAAATAAACCCCTAAATCTCTCTATTCGATTACATGGTAGATAATTACAATTAATTAAGTCTTCTAGAGACTTATCGTTTCCATAGTTTCAGCTTTGTTCCACAGAATTTTCCCCTATTTACAAACGGTTTTCCACTTTTCTCCTTCGCAGCATTGAATTTGAATTATGGTCCAATTCTCCTGCATCAGTTTCATGAGAAAGGGATTATTTTTTTAGAGTCTATGTCATGTATGACCCTTGTTGGGCATATAAAGAATGTATCTAAGTCTATAATATGTCTATCAACCCTAAAAAACAAGCACAACCATCCTCTTCTTGATGTTGGCCTCAAGATAAATAATAGATTACATGTCAAATTACATAAATGGGATGCATCCATTTAAGAAGTCATGTCAGCTTATTTATGGAAGCCTAACCACTATAAATAGCAACCTCAACTCAGTCTACAAACACACAATTTCGAATATCTTCTTTGAGATTTTCGGTGACCTATCTCTGAGGTTTTTTGGTGATAAGACAGAAGTGTAGTTCAGCGCATCTCTGAGATTTCAGATGGGTATAATAGTGATAGAAATTGGATAATATACAACAATCTCCTCAGAATGCTTCTAGTATTTTCGATAGTCTAGATAGCAAGAAGTTTCTAATGTTTTCACAAGAAAAACACAGTGATTAAAATGTGGATTGTAGCACATAATTTGGATAACACTAAATTTACACTTTCCTCAATGTCTCGGTATAATATATCAGTGTATTTCAGTGACATCTGTGTAATAGTTTCCAGTGCTTTCTCAATTAAGGTGTCAGTGTTGTCTCAAGGATAATATTGGTGCTCAATGCCACTTGGTGCCACAGTAATAATGATTGATGACTTCACTTTGACATGTTCTGAAGAGATGACCTTAGTTTTTGGAAGATAGAATAAGTGGAAGAATAATATCAAGGAACAAGGATGACTATGTGTTGGTATTGGAGAGGCTATTAGGTCAAGGGTCTTAGTCTTGGTATTCGTCAATTGGAATCTCTATAACAATAATTTGTGTAGGTTTTCCTCTCAAAGAGTGAGAGGTTTTGGCCCTACCTCATAGCCTACATGATGTGTCTCTTGTATATTTTATGTTCATGCATTGGTTACTATTTTTATGAATAAATAATCAAGAAAAAGAACATCCTAATCTAAAGAAGTAAAAACACTCACAAACAATTACTAATCAAAGAGAAATCATCTAATGCAAATGCCCTAGATTTATCAATGGAATTGAGGGTTGTATTTGAAGTAGATTTCGAGGATGATGACCTTGAAGAAGATGAATTTATGGAGGAGCCTTTTGACAACCTAATGTTACATGATTTAAAAGCCCAAAAATTGGATCAATTTAAATATGTAACAACTAATATAGAAGTCCACAATTGGGACCTTAATCTAAATATGACCCAAGCATGAAACCCATGCTTAGATAATTATTTTAATAATAATAATAATAATTTCTTTTGACAAACACATTAATAATGAAGACCGAACCTAGTTACATTCTTAAACACGAGACACCTTTAATGTCATAATCCAAAACAACTCCTAGTCGGTCCAGAACCCAAGCTCAAATCTCAACAATTGGTTTCTCATAATTGAAATCACCAAAACCCTCTTAGTGTAATGATAATCATGCCTCCATATCCTTTCAAGTAATGGCATACTTGTCATAACGACATGGCCTCTTTCTACCACATGGCACACACTGAATCCACATGTCTCCATGTGCCCTTTCTCCTAGCACTGAACATGACAACCCATTGGTTGTCACTGTGGACTTTCTCTACCCCCATACTCTTTTTCATAGAGTGGGATCCATAGCTAGCCATTATTTTATTAATAAAAATATGTACACCATTTACCACATGTTTATAATCTTGAAGTCAGGCCACTTTAGCCAAATGGCGTATATGTAAATGGGTACAATGCCCCCAAAATCTATAAGAATAAATACATAGGAACACTAGTCCATAAAATAACTCCTAGTCACTAGCATAACAATTATATACATTTAGCTCACTAGCCTAATAATTATATACTTCTGGCTCTCTAGTATAAATATCAATGTACATTAATAGTTCAAGGGTGAGACTAGGGCGTTACACTAACAGTTATATACATTCCTCTCAATAGCCTAAATATCAATGCATATCAAAATTTCAGGGGTGGGACTGGGGTGTTACCCTATGAATCATGATAAATGTATTATTCAAAAAATAAATTATTACAATACAGTACAAAATATTTACGCTATCAATAAGTATTTTTGATAGCGAACTCCCTTTTTGGCTCTTCAAACAAAATCATGTTGATACCATGCACTCTAAAGCTACACTGGCCACCTAGGTCTATATTATGAGACATTTTACAATCGAGTACCCTTAATTATTAAATGGGATTCATCATATGAAATACCATGGGCCCATAAACCATGAATAATAAACACATCATTAATTATATCAATGTTAATAACTACTCTATGACTGAGTAAAATATAAACCAACATTCCCCCCTCAAACTTTATTAACAAGGTTTTTGAGAATACATATTCCTTATCACCTAAACCTACATCTAGGTTTTACACTGGTGATATGACAAACCAATTTATGCATACCTAAATAGATATTATAGCTATATGCCCATTTACACATGTGATAAAATCCAACTCAATAAAAACATTTACAGTTTGAACTATCAACTTGTTTTATTGTTAACATTCATCCTACTCCAAATACAATTACATAAACCAAGTACTTCTCGACCGAGTACTATCTTAAATCTATACTTTATGGATCTAATAGAGCTCGCGAGCCTCCACTTGGCCATCTACATGATGATACAATAGATCTATTTTGATATGTTCTTCATGTATCCTAACAACATACCACTAATTGAATTAATTCTAATCTTAGTAGATCCAAACATGCAAGTGGTAAATCTATCCATCTACCCACAAATGCATACTTCTCCATGCATGTCCCAAGCCAAAGCCAAATACTTCAAGTTCATTCCCATTCCAAGTCTCGCATTCTTGCTATTTTCTTACCACAAGTTTGCATTCTACTTCCACTCAAATTGGGATTAGATACAAAAATCTTGTCACTAACACCTTGGATTTGAGGTAATGAAGTTCTAATACTGAATAAAAAAATATAAAATACACTTCTTACACTATTTATTGAAAAAAACTCTTAAATGAATAAAAAGCAACAAACCATTAAACAAATACAATTTCATTATTTAAAAAAAAAAAAACTCACTCTAAACCGACACTAAGAAAAAAAACCCTAAAAATATATCTTGAAAAAACAAAATGCGTAAACTAATTTAAACTATGTAAAATAAAATCATACTTGTAAACATTTGACTTTTTTAACACAAAACGATTTGAAACACAATATTTTTTTAATACCATTTATGATAGACTTATTAGAAAAAACCACAAAATCACACTATAGATTATAAACTTAGTTAACAAGAGAGTAAAGGGAAAGTGTTAAGAGTAAAGTATAGTACTACATCATAATATAAACAATATGTTTATAAAATAAAACTTAATGCAATGAAGTATATACAAGTATGTAAATCAAAGAAATCCATAAAGATAGATAAAGAATACAACTGTAAACCATAAAAATTATAGTAGTTGATATTGTGAATAAGAAGCGATTTGGTGACAAAGTTCTTGACTTTATTGTAAATCAAAGAAATCCATATAGATAGATAAAGAATACCACTGTAAACCATAAAATTTATAGTAATTGATATTATGAATAAGAAGAGATTTGGTGACAAAGTTATTGAGTTAATTGTAAACCCGACATTATAAATGATACAATTGTAAACCAGACAAATACAAAATATAATAGTTGATATTGTGAATAAGAAGAGATTTTGTGACAAAGATATTGAGTTAAAGAAACGTTTAGATACATTGTTTTATTTATATTATGTTTTTTTTTTTTTTTTTAAATTAAAAATGGTTGAAATGATAAAATTGAGTTGTTAAATAATATAAAGTGAGAGTTCTGAAAAATTCAAGATTTTAAATATGTTTATGCATTTAAAGTAATGAAAAATAGTGATTTCGTACGAGAAAAAAAGTTATAAATATTCATTTAATTATATTATTAATAACAAATATTAATTTCACAAAAAAAAATAGTATCAATTCTAATTAACAAATAAAAAGCATAAAACATATAATAATTAGAATTCTTCCCATCTTATAAGAAATTTAACTACGTTTTTTTATAATAAAAGGAGAAGATTTAAAAGGAAACGCTCATAATATGATCCCCCTCTCACATGAATTCAAAAGCAATAAAATATAAAGTTTGTGTGAAAATAATTAAATTTTTAGATGATTAAATGTGTAATCATGATTTTAATTAACATTGCAAATATAGAACATAAAACATTGCAAATATAGAACATAAAACCATAGAACATTTAGTTAACACTATAGAACATAACATTTGAGTTTAACTTTAAATAATTATTTTAAATTAATATGAAACATTATAGAGAATTTGAAATTTGTTTAAAATAACTGAAACAACTTTTACAAACATACTTCATTTATTTTCCAAGAAGACAAATAGATCCCTAAGAATACAAAAATCACTTTGTTCAAATCTTAATAGCCTATTGGCATTTGACATTCACATCTTTGATGGTTGTGCTAATAACATCTTCTATTTCATTCAACATCACAACATGATTGAAATAAACACATGTACAAGTCATCAATTTGTTAAAAACCTACTTCCTATAAAAAGAAACAAATATATTAAAACTAATTTCATCTTTAAATTTTGAGACAAGTAAAATGTTGAAGTCGATACCTCTTAAATTAGTCATAAACATGGAATCTATTCTCACCTCTTGGAATGCACACCTTTAGACTTAATCACAAATTGCTAGTTCAATTCAGCATATAAGATCTCTCTAAGTACAATCTCCTTGGGATATATGGCCTGGTTTGAATTGAAGTGTATACTAAAACTTAAGAACAAATATATTAAAGTTAATTTCGTCTAAATTTTGAGACAATGTAAAATATTCTAGGTGATACCTCTTAAATTAGATATAAACACATGATTTATTCTCCCCACTCTTGGAATTTACACCTTTAGAATTACTCACAAGTTGCTAGTTCAATTCAACATATAAGATGTGATATCCCTTGGCTTGATCAATTATGTAATTAAATGTGCATAAGTTTATTTTTTGTTCGGTGAGTTAGAGTGAAAGACAATTGGAAAATTTTAATTATCAACAAATTTAATGTTGATAATAAGTGATTGAAATTTTGTAATTATGATGTTTTATTATTAAATAAAGAAAAACATGGAAAATTAATTGTTGAGTACAAATCGATGGAAAAGATGAGGCTGAAAATTATTGTCGAGTATTATTTCCCATCAATAAGTCTTAGGAATCTATTATGGGTGATTAAATTTAATTGAAGAATTATGATATTGGCCAATTAATTGTTTCCTAGAAGACAAGTTGTCCTAAAGAGTTGGAAACATGAGCTCATTTATGAGCATGTTGTAGAAATTTGCTGAATAATGATTAATTATCCACCGAGACTATCCTGGTCACATACAATTCGAATTTATATGCAACACATAATCTCTTCCACTCAGATCATCACACATGCGGAAATAAAAACAAGCGATAACACATCAAATCATCATACACATTAACACGGTATGTATGGGGAAAGCTTATAGCTGAAAACCCCGCAGCTATTGTGTATATTATAATGGAGAAATCATGTAACAAACTCAGTACAATACTCCTCACAAGTACTCGGTACTTTCTCATGAAGTTACACATAATCTAGCTCAGTTTTGAACAGGTTACTGGTTCAAAACTCACCGCCAATTGCCTTGCCTCTATTGCGCAATCCAGGCCTGTCTATATAGAGATCCAAGGTTCGAATCTCCTTGGCTTGACAATGCAATCATCATGGGAAATTCCTCCAAGTGTGGTGCAAATCTCATGCACAACTGATGTCGCCATTGATAGCTAACTCCACCCTTTCATCTACCTCTTTCACTGGTCTCCACTGAACTGATCATGCACTGTAGTGAACTGATGTGTTCTTGAGTTGAATAATGAGTTACTAATTAATGAATTAAATAATATTTAATTCACCCCACTCATAACTAATTGATTAGCTAGTTAAACTAATCTCAACCAGTTCAACTAAAATAAACAGAACACAACTCCACTAGCTGTCTCATTAACTCCTCCAAACTTCTGCCACTGAAGTCCAACTGAAGTCAACCATGCATGATGCCATGAAACCCTTGGGAACCACGTGATTCCTCTGTCAGATGCATGAGCCACTTCTGTAGCTCGAACTGAAGTGCTCCAAGAGAGTAAACTGATGTTTAGAGTCCAAATATTATTAAGGGTAAATAATATTTGACTTTTCTATTTTTAGGATAGGCAGTCTAAAAATAGACTTCGACCTAAATGTCTAAAAATAGAGGTCCATCTATTTTTACCAACATAACCAATACTCCAAGAATAACATACTGCAACCCCTGGACCATGCTCCATATGTCTAAAAATAGACATAGTCTAAAAATAGACTTTGCGCCAGAATTCGCCTGCGGGCCCACTTAGTGAAGGCGACTTCATTTCACTAAGATCCATCATCTTGCTGCATTTTCAACACTCCCTATCAGCAAGATATGGATTATCTGCAACCCCTATCCTGCCTCTGTGGAATTCGAACTTGCTCCTGGTGAGCGCCTTCGTCAGGATGTCGGCATCCTGATCCTCCGTGGAAACATATGAAAGCATCATGATTCTCCGCTGAACACAATCTCTGATATGATGGTACCTGATGTCAATGTGTTTGGACCTATCATGAAATACTGGATTAGCCGAGAGTTTAATGCAACTCTGGTTATCACAGTAGATCACTATAGGCTCCAAATGCAACCTGAACAAACCTGCGAGGATCTTCCTCATCCAAATAGCCTCGCATGCAACCAAGCTAGCTGCCATGTACTCGGCCTCTGCTGAACTGAGTGCCACGGATCTCTGCTTCCTGCTGTACCAGGAAACTGTTGTCAACCCAATGCTGAAAACTCCTCCAGAAGTGCTCTTCCGGTCCGTTGGGCTCCCTGCCCAATCTGCATCAGTGAAACCAGAAAGTTTCACTCCATCCTCCTGTCTGTACCATAGACCATATCCCGATGTGCCTCTGATGTAGCGCAATACATGCTTGCCCGCCTTCCAAAAGAGCTTGGTAGGCTTAACCATAGCTTGCGAAAGCTGGTTAACTGCATAGCATATATCGGGTCGTGTATTGACCAGATACATAAGCGACCCCACCAACTGTCGATAGACAGTGGCATCCACTACCTCCGCTGAAGTAGCATCCTCCTTCCTCCAACCACCGGGAAGAGGAGTGTCAACAGGCTTGCAGCCTTGCATGTTGAACCTCTCCAGAATCTCCCGGGCATACTTGCCCTGAGAAACAAACAGTCCTCCGCTGCGCTGCCAAATCTCCAATCCCAGGAAATAATGAAGGATGCTCAAGTCCTTCATCTCAAACTCTCGTGCAAGATCCTCCTTGCATGAAAGTATCAACTTCTCATTGCCAGTCAAAATCAGATCATCTACATACAGTACGATGATCAACAGCTTCCCCTCCACCACAATCTGGTACAGGTTTGGATCCGCCTCACTCTTGGAGAATCCAAGCCCGGTGAAGTAGCTGTCTGTCCGAGTGTACCAAGCACGAGGTGCTTGCTTCAGCCCGTACAGTGCTCTCTTGAGTCGGCACACATGCGACTCACTGCTGAAGATCTCAAAACCTTCAGGCTGCTCTATGTACACCTCCTCCTCAATGACTCCGTTGAGGAACGTGGTCTTCACATCCATCTGATGAATGTGCCACCCCATCTGCGCTGAGAGAGCAAGGATCGTCCGTATGGAAGAGTACCTTGCGACAGGTGCAAAAGTCTCCTCATAGTCGATCCCCTCGATCTGTGAGAAGCCACGGGCGACAAATCTTGCCTTGTACTTCTCCACACTCCCGTCAGCCGCCTGCTTCACCTTGTAGATCCATCGCGAACCTACAACTGACTTCCCAACCGGTCTTGGGACAATCTCCCATGCACTGTTCCTGATGATCGAATCATATTCTTCGATCATGGCATCAACCCATGCGGGTTCCTCCACAGCTTCCTCAAAAGAGGATGGCTCCGTCACAACACATTGACTCATAAGAGCCATGTATCCGGTGTACCGATCCGGTGACTGTCTCTGTCTGCGCTGTGCTGTAGGTGGTCCTACAACCTTCTCTGCATCCCGAGCCAGTCGCTCAGCTTCTGTAGTGCGCATGCGCCCTCCGATGGTTGGCGCTGCCTGGGTGGTTTCTTCCACCTCCTGAACCTCCTCTTGTGGCTGATCCACATCCGGAAGCTCCTCCTTAGGAACTAACAGCTCCTCATCTGCATGCAAGTGTAGCTCCCTCTCAAGCGAACACTGCATGGCTTTCTCCTCTTGAAATTTTATATCCCGTCGCACAACAGTCTTGCGACTGTCTGACAAATACACCCGGTAGTTGTGAGGTGTATCAGTGTACCCCAAAAATATTCCAACCTCAGCAGTTGGATCCATCTTCCTTCTCGCATCCTTCGTCACATGCATGTAGACAGGAGAACCAAAAATCCGCAAATGGGAAATATTAGGCCTCTTGCCAGAATAAGCCTCCTCCGGTGTACTCATGCCAAGAACCTTGTGAGGACAACGGTTCTGCACATACACTGTTGTATTGCATGCCTCAGCCCACAAGTGAAGGGGTAGGCCCTGATCATACAACATCGCCCGTGCAGCACCCACGATCGTTCTGTTCTTCCGCTCAGCCACCCCGTTCTGCTGTGGGTTATGGGGTGCGATGAGCTCTCTCCGAATCCCTTATGTGCTGCAGAACTCCTTGAATTCAGCCGAGATGAATTCACCACCGTTATCACTCCTTAGAGCAATCACCTTCTTCCCCGACTCCTTCTCGACCGGTGCTTTAAACTCACAGAACTTCGCGAATGTATCGCTCTTCTTCTGCATGAAGAAGATCCAGCACTTTCGAGAGAAATCATCAACAAAGATCACATAATACTGGTGCTTTTCTGTCGAAGCAACTGAGAAAGGACCACACACGTCTGTGTGAACTCTCTCAAGGATCGTCGTGGCGCGACTATCCTTCTCGTGAAAGGTGGCTTTCACATACTTTCCTAAAGTACACCCCTTGCACTGATCTGACTGCGCAAGGGTGCCCTTAGGAAGCCCAGTAGAAATCTGCTGCAGAATCTTCAAAGCTCCATGGTGAAGGTGGCCCAATCTCTTGTGCCACAGTTCGCCCTCATCATCCCAGCTCACCACTTCTCCCGCTTTGCATGCCATAGCTGCGCAGCCATCTACCTGCAATTGATAAAGGTTCTTGGTTCGAACCCCTATCTTCCGGGTCTCTCCAGTAGTCTTACTGCGCAGGAAGGCTTTTCCTTCGCTGAAGACCACATCATACCCCTTATCCTCCAACATCGCCACAGAGATCAAGTTCTTCTTCAATCAAGGTACATGCATGACATCCCTCAATACAAAGGGTTTACCAGACTCCCTCTGAAAGGATATGGTACCGATACCAGTCGCACTGTATCTACCATCATCGCCCATCTCGATGTGCACACCCAAATATTTGTCCTCCAGATATGAGAACAAATCCCGATCTCCCGTCATATGAAATGACGCACCGCTGTCCAAGAACCACACCGATCCCATCACACTTGAAACCAAGCATGCGATCAGTGAAAATTCAAGCTCGAACTGTGAAGCCAAAGCTTCTCCATATGCAGATCTTCCCGCTTGCTTGTTCTTCTTCTTCTTTGGACAATTGGTAGCATAATGTCCGTGATCATGGCAGTGAAAACACTTCACTTTCGCCATATCCTGCTTCTTGCCCTTTGCACCAGAATGAGAGGTTTTCTTACCCTTCCCATTCTTTGCTTTGGCAACCAAAGCGCAGTTTTCTTCATCAGCTCCCTTTGATGAAGATCCATCTCGAGTAGTCCTCCTTATCTCCTCCTGCATGAGATCCGCCCAAAGGCGCTCCCATCCCGGCAGCTTCTCCCGACCATTGACACTATCTTGATATGAGTGCCAAGCCTTTGGAAGACCAAGGAGAGCCAAGTCGACCATGTCCTCGTCTTCGACAGTCACCCCCACACTTCCCATCTCATCTCTGCACTGAGTGAACTTCGTGAGGTATTTGGCGATACTGTCGCCTTTCTCCATCTTGATGTTCCTGAGCTTATCTTTGAGCGCCAGCTTCCTTTGGTCGCTCTTACTCTGGAATAGATCCGTCAAAGCTTTCCACATTAAATATGGAGTAGCCTTTCCATGCAGGCTGGATACAATATGATCCTTGATTCCCTCCAACAGGATCCTTCGACACTTCGCCATCTTCTTTTGCCATGCTTCGACTTCAGCAGGATCAGTGGGCTTTTGGACATCCGTATCTACGAACTCCTTCAGACCATTATCTTCTAATACTGCCTCCATGCGATCCTTCCATGCAACATAATTTGAACTGCCTTCAAGAGCATATTCGAGTCACAAACCGTTGAAAGACATTTTCAACACTGGCACCAAGAAAACAAAACTGCTGCAAAATTTCGAATTCCACCTCAAAGCTCAACCGCTCTAGATCTGTGAGAACAAATTATTTCTAGCACAGAGATCGACTACAAGGGGTGTTTACCAGACCTTTCACTTTCTGAAGAAAGATGAATCCGGAGGCTACCTGGCCCGCATGCAGACTCTGTCTACCGAAATAAGTTTGTAATCACTGTGATGATCAATCTCTGCTTCAATAGCTCCGATACCATGTAGGAATTTGCTGAATAATGATTAATTATCCACCGAGACTATCCTGATCACATACAATTCGAATTTATATGCAACACATAATCTCTTCCACTCAGATCATCAAACATGCGGAAATAAAATCAAGCGATAACACATCAAATCATCATACACATTAAAACAGTATGTATGGGGAAAGCTTATAGCTGAAAACCCCGCAGCTATTGTGTATATTATAATGGAGAAATCATGTAACAAACTCAGTACAATACTCCTCACAAGTACTAAGTACTTTCTCATAAAGTTACACACAATCTAGCTCAGTTTTGAATAGGTTACTGGTTCAAAACTCACCGCCAATTGCCTTGCCTCTATTGCGCAATCCAGGCCTGTCTATATAGAGATCCAAGGTTCGAATCTCCTTGGCTTGACAGCGTAATCATCATGGGCAATTCCTCCAAGTGTGGTGCAAATCTCATGCACAACTGATGTCGCCACTGATAGCTAACTCCACCCTTTCATCTACCTCTTTCACTGGTCTCCATTGAACTGATCATGCACTGTAGTGAACTGATGTGTTCTTGAGTTGAATAATGAGTTGCTAATTAATGAATTAAATAATATTTAATTCACTCCACTCATAACTAGTTGATTAGCTAGTTAAACTAATCTCAACCAGTTCAACTAAAATAAACAGAACACAACTCCACTAGCTGTCTCATTAACTCCACCAAACTTCTGCCACTGAAGTCCTAACTGAAGTCAACCATGCATGTGCCATCAAACCCTTGGGAACCACGTGATTCCTCTGTCAGATGCATGAGCCACTTCTGTAGCTCGAACTGAAGTGCTCCAAGAGAGTAAACTGAAGTTTATAGTCCAAATATTATTAAGGGTAAATAATATTTGACTTCCCCATTTTTAGGATAGGCAGTCTAAAAATAGACTTCGACCTATAGGTCCAAAAATAGAGGTCCATCTATTTTTACCAACATGAACAATACTCCAAGAATAACATACTGCAACCCCTGGACCATGCTCCATATGTCTAAAAATAGACTTTGCGCCAGAATTCGCCTGCGGGCCCACTTAGTGAAGGCGACTTCATTTCACTAAGCTCCATCATCTTGCTGCATTTTCAACACATGTAAATACCTACCATCCGTTGATGAGGTGGAGGAAGTTATTAACCACCAAAAGAGTGGTACATGTGATGGATAATATATATATATATATTTTACTTTCTTTTGTCTAATTCTGAGAGTATATGAGACTTAAGAGAAGCAAGAAACAAAGATAGGAAAAAAACTTGCAAGTCTAGTATGCTTGGGGGGATATTGACTGTGTTGGAGTGTCATGGTTGGGTGGATCCTAGTACTTGACTATTAATTTTCTAGAATAACTTTTCCAATGCGATATTTCTAAATTCTATATTTATTTACTTGACAAAGGAGAAAAAATTTTGGTTATATGTTATATCTTGTTTATTTTTTTGAAGTTTGGTAATGTCGCGCTTTACCTATCTATTATGTATGATGTAAATAGTATGCATGATATGGTAAAAGGAAAAATACATTGTTATGAATTAACTGAGAACACATACATAAATAGAGAATCAAAGAATACAGACTATGTTATAGAGAATTATCTCATAAATTGGAAATTTAACTCATAGTACTATCTAGAAGTAGAAGATTATAGAATACAAGACAAATGTGAAAGTAAATATAGGTATATATTTATATATATTCGACCTAGTACATCCAGATGATTATTTTTCTATAATGAACGAGTTAATAATATGAGTAAATATATCTATTATAAATTATAAAAGACAATTTATATATGTATACATGTGTTAAACTCATTCTGGTTATATACAAATTCATTCTCTGTAACAACAATATAAGGAAAAAGACAATTATACTAGGAGAAACTATAACATATGTTGGTGTGAAAATAATGACAGGGTTTAGATCTCGGGTTCTGGCACAAGGGTCAACAAAGCTCCACTGTAGTCTAGCACAACGCCAACATTTTCACATTAGCTAGGGCAGATAAGGAGTCTCACTGAGGCGTGTTGTGACCTTAGTCAGATAAGGGTTGAAACCCTGTATCAAGAGGAATCATATGAGAGATTTTGGAGTCAAAGAACCATGAAATATACCAAGGATAAATATATTTGCAACAGATCATGAAAATATAGAGAATAAAGACCATACATATATAACCATATTAAAAATTTAAAACACCATGCAAACACCAATACATTATTCAAGTATCCCAATAAACCCCTTTTCTATTAATCCATGCAACAATACAACATTAAATCTGACTCGAGAGCCTCATATTCAACATCAAAAACTAATATGAGAGCTCAATACATAACCAAGATAATAAGAATAGTGTGGGCTCGACTAGCTCTGCAATAACATTTCAGTACCCCTTTTGTCTCTATCTTTCGCTTTTCCCTTCGACCTTCGTTATATTCCTACGCCTACATGGACTGTCACTTCTCCTTCATAGACTCTGTCTTCTTCCTAATTTAGATGCTTCTATTGCTCGGCTTTCAGTATTTCTTTGCACTCGATTATGGCTTTCTAAGTCCCAACTTCCTTTGTGTTCCTCTGCAATTGCTAATCCTCGATGGATTCCTTCCTCTTTTCCAACTGTCTCCATCACAACCTCCCAATGGTTATCTTCGAAAAAAATTCATCAGCCTTCCAACTCGTCACATAGGTTCCCCAAAACGAAGTACCCAACAGGCCCTGACCATAGTCCATTGACTCATCCCATAGTTAATCCTTTATCGATGTTGTTGGTGTTGTTGATGCTCTTGGTGCTCCTTCCTGCATTTCTTCCCCCTGGATGGTTGCTTCTACTTAACTGTTTCCTTCAAACAAAGGACCCAACTCAGGAATGGATTCAAAGACCACATTTATGAACTAAGTGTAGGCATTGAGAGCTTCCTTCCATGCGCCTATGATGTTATCCACTTGAGCAAGGAACTGATTTGCAATGTCAACAGTAGGTTGGTTCGGGCATGTCCATAGTAGAGAATTCCACTGCATGTCAGTTTCTTCGGTGATTTTCTGCAATGTTTCCAAATGAGCCTCTACTAGTGTTCGGAGGTCCTGAAGTATCTTCTTGGTCTTAGCTGCTTCATCTTTGATATGTTGTATTTGGGTCTCAAGGTAGTTGACCTGTGCTAGTAGCTCCTTTCATTGACTCTTGTCTTGGGTACCCCTGGCTTGATTAAGCAGATGATTGACATGACTATGCAAAGGGTAGAAAGTTTTATTATTCTTTTCTAGAAACCTAGACCAATCATGAACTTTTTGTAAAAGGGTATGAGCTTCTTTTGAAAATTTGATGGGTAAGTCTTTCAGGTCCCCTGCATCTTCAAGTTTTTTCTCTATCTCGGTTGCATATTGGGTGGTAGGGTCTGGTAGTGTCATTTGGGTTGAAGCAAGGGTTCGTTTGGGCTCACGATTGGTTAAGACCAAATCATTACATGTTCCTTGGATGTGATTGCAACATTCAACAAGGTTACATAAAGAGAAATATTTTGGGGCATTTTGCATGATTTCTGCAACCAACAAACATAATACCTGAAAATTTTATGCAATCTGGTCAATATAACCCTAGAGGTTTTGTTTCTCCTGAAGAATATCATCACGTTCTACTTTGAGGGATCACCCAAGAGACCCAGGTTCAGGTCCCGACAACAAAACCATTTGTTGGTGTGAAAATAATACAAAGTTGAGACCCCTGGTTCAGGCATAGGGGCCAATAAAGCTTCGTTGTATTCTAGCACAATGTAGATATTTTCACCTTATCTGGGGTAGATACAGAGTCTCACCCGAGGCATGTTGTGACCTTAGTCATATAATTGTTGAAACCCGATATCGAGAGGAATCACATGAGAGATGTTGGATTCAAACAACCCCGAACTATACCAAGGAGAAATATAGTTGCAACAAATCATGAACATACATAGAAGAAAATCCATATAGATATAACCATATTAAAATATTTAAGAGACCATGCAAAGACCCATACAATATTCAAGTATCCCAATAAACTCCTTTTCTATAAATTCGTGCAACAATACAACATTACATTTGGCTCAAGAGCCTTATAATCAACATCAAAAACTAATATGAGAGATGAATACATAAAAAAATATAACAAGAACAATGCATGATCAATTGGCTTTGCAATATCATTTTAATACCCCTTCTATTTTTGTCCTTTTCTTTTCCCTTCGGCCTTCTTTATATTCCTACACCTACTTAGACTGCCACTTATCCCCCATAGACTCCATCTTATTCCTCTTTCGGTTTCTTCTACTGCTCGCATTTCAGTATTCCTTTACACCCATCTGTGCTTTTCTAATTCCCGACTTCATCTTTCATTCCTCTGCAACTGCTAAACCTCGGCGGATTCCCTCCTCTTCTAGTCGTCTTCTCCCCACTTCCCAGCTATTATCTTCGGCAAAACGTCGTCAGCCTTCCATCTCGTCACCTAGGTTCCCCAAAATGAAGGACCCAACAATATATATATATATATATATATATATATATATATATATATATATATATGGTTGTTCATACAATTATTTATTTTAAATATTAAATTAAAACAATAAATGCTTTAGTATGTTTTATTTCCTGAACTAGGAAAAAACAATTCTAACACCCATGTAAACTTCCTTAAAATTGTGGCTTTTGGATTTCTGATGTAAACAATATAAGTTATAAAAATATATACATGAAAGGAATATTAAGGAAGTATGTATATAAAGAAAATTATGGCATTAATTATTCAAAATAAATTATATTAGAGTACTTCTTGAAAGTATGGTAACATAATTGTAAAAAAAATAAAGTGTAAATGAGGTACATATGACCTCATGTAAACTATTATATATATAAGAGGCAGAAGCAAAGAAATTTTTTTCATCATGATACAACAATTTAATATAGAGGAGGGTCCTGATCTATTTATAAAATTAATGTTTGAAGACACCATGGACATTATATGTTAAGTAAGACCATGAAATATTTAAAACATACAACTATACAAATTTAGAATTTGGTCTTCGAGTAGAGAGAAATTATCGTCCATACAGGAGATGAGACCAAGAGTTGGGAGTTCCCGACTTGGTAAACAAGTAAAGTTGAAAACCAGAGCCTCATCCAACTCGAAGATATCCATAATAATATGCTTTGATAAATTGGTACCCGAACACGTAAGAATAAAACCCATACAAAATGAGTGATCAATATTGAGAATTGTATAGGAAAAACAAAGAGAATGAAAAAATAAGAATAAAATAAGAGTAAGTAAAGTAAGAATAAAATACTTGATGACGTAATATGTATAATTTCTAATGTCCTCTCTGCATGTATAGTGGAGACATCTAATCACTCACTATACTGATGTTAAGAAAATTAAAACAAATCCCTCTAACAAAATCTGACAGAATTGAGTTTATTCAGTAAAATTAAGAAATAAGAAACTGTATATACCAATAAAGATTTATAGGTGAAAGGAAAACAAATTTAGTTGTTCAATATTATGAATAAAATGTCATTTTCATCGATAAAAACTTCCATTAATAAAAACCTTGTAAATATTTGTAATATCATATAAGGATGACCCTTATAGTCAAAAACCATGGCCAAAGAAATTCTGACAACAAATTAAATTTTGGTGCTCAAAATATTAATATTCATACATATCCAAGGAGCGTTATTATATTCGAAACCTTAAGGTTATAAAAAATAAGAGAACCCCAAATAATAGTGATTTTATCATAGCAAAAATATAAGCCAAACACCAAACAAAACCTAGTTAGGTTTTTGAAGAAAAGCTTATAGCAATAAACAGAAAGGCTATAAGATTATTGTTAAGAACCTCTTAAGAAAAAAACACAACTAATTTATTGAAACATATAAATGGATTTTTACAACCATTTATTTTCATATATATAAATGTGTATTGAAAAGAAGAGTAGAAGACAGTAAAGGGTATAAACCCTAGTGTGACATTTAAGATAAGGACATGAGAAAAACAATCTTGAAATTACCCATACTATAATATATTGTCAACAAATTAGAATAATATGAGTTTGTCTTTTAAAAACCCAAGAACTCTAGAATTCAACGTGAATGGATTATATAAATTACCGGATGAAAAACCAAAATAAGTACGGAATAAATCATCCAAAAAGATATGTCATCGAGGTTTCAAAACCCTATTCCAATTGTAATAAAAGAAACAAATAATCTACAATGAAATGAGGAACTGTGAAATGGCTATCGGCTATATCTACAATAGGAAAAACCAATATTAAGCCATAATACCAATGAAACTAAAGAGGGAGGGAAACTCACCCAGAGTCGATGATGCATGGAAGTTAGAGACAAAAATGTAACCCTATAGCCAAAAACTATTTGACATAGAGAAAAATATTTATGCATAACAATTAAATATTTATGTAACAACATTGAGAGAAAAACACTTAAGAGTGTTTCTGAAAAAGAGAGAGAACCCTATGCAACCTGTGAAGTATCAATAGAGAAAAAAATTAGAATATATTTGAGTGGCTCTAATGTAAAACTTTAGGTAAATAATGCAAGTAACAAGAGCATACAAGAAATAGATTTTTGTATCCACTTACCCTCATTTGAATTTGTTACAAAGCCGAAGAAGAAACCATATCTCATGACAAGCGAGAGTCTATTATCACACTTGTCAAAATACAACTACTCATATCAATAAATTGTGTGAAAACACCATAGAAAAACAATCATATAACCCTAGTTGCAGAGTGATGAAATTGACAAAAGAAAAACAATAAATGAATGAAGTTTGGGTTTTGCATGGTAGTCATTAAGTGTTTGAAAAACCATAAGATTGTTTCCACCTTCAAACACGTGGGATTCAATTCCAAGTGTTCATTTGTAGGTAAACCATACGATAGCTGTTATCATATTGATATGCCATGTAACAATGTAGAGGAGTCTGAAAATTTCTCACATAGGGTTACAACAACTTGGTAAACTATACAATAAATCACTACTATGAAAATTCCACATTCATATCATGAAATCATAGGGTAACCATTTGTTAAAACCAACATTTGATTATGCATAGCAAACAGTACCGCATAGGTGGTGTCGATGTTTATATTATTGGAGGTGGGATATATGTACAAATGTTTGGTATCAATGGTTTCGATGGTTATATTATTGGAAGTAGAATTTATTTTATAAAATTTTAGATAGTAATGGCGTCGATGACAGTAATAAACTACAAGGACTTATGATAAAATGAATAATCATATACTAATGAGTTAAATAAGGATAGTTATAACAACACCATGTTTTAAGTACAAATGAGCTTGTTTATATAGTTAGTATGAGATGAAATACTTGTACATTTAGGTGTATATATATATATATATAGCCACCTAAATGTACAAGTATTTCATCTCATACTAACTATATAAACAAGCTCATTTCTACTTAAAACATGGTGTCGATGACAGTAATGAACTACAAGGACTTGTGATAAAATGAATAATCATATACTCTGAATAATCATATACTCATGAGTTAAATAAGGATAGTTCTAACAACACCATGTTTTAAGTATAAATGAGCTTGTTTATATAGTTAGTATGAGATAAAGTACTTGTACATTTAGGTGGTTATATATATATATATATATATTAAAATATAAAAATCGTGTTGTATGCAAGGGTGATTACAAGTGGTGTCAGAGTTGTAGGTTACAACATTGGTCCTTCTATGGGTCTTGAACTAAAATAATTTATTTGTTGTGAACATATTGTTCAAAGGATTGTTATGAGTTTGAAGTATAGCTAAAGAATTCAAGGGATAGAATTTAATAGGATCACCAAGGGCCATTGAAGAACCTAATATTGAACTAGGAATGATGGATGGTGGAACCAGTAATGTAGGAAATCAAGAGTCTGAGTTGTTGCAAGTAATACAAAGCTTGAAAGTAGATTTAGATGAAATTAAGATAAATCAGGAAAAGTTGTCTAAAACCAATCAGAAGAACAAGAGGACATTAATGGCTACTTATTTCAGAAATTAGAGGAAGAAAGAGCCAATAAAAGGTTTCATAAGAAAATATCTAGAAGTGAATCAACATATAATATTGATTCTATAAATTATAGTGGATATGAATCTCATGAGTTTGAGGAAGAGGAAGAACAAAAATCTAACAGTAGCACCTCCATAAACAGAAGGAAGAGGATTTAATATTATTTGCAAAGAGAAATTAAGAAAATTAGGCCATATAGTTTTGATGGTGAATTCGAAGGAGTGGAGGCATGGCTCATCAATATATCCAAATACTTTGAAGAATAAAATTACCCAAGTTACTTGAAAGAAAGACTGGAAAACTACCAGTTGATTGGAAAGACAACCTTGTTGTGGGAAGAGAAAAAAGTTGTTAAGAGAATTAGAAGTAATAACTTAACATGGAAATTTTTCTAGAAATAATTCAAGAGGAAATATTTGACTAAGAGGTATTTTGATGAAAAGGCTAGAGATTGTCATGAACTAAAATGTGGACAATCTACCATGGAATAATTTGTTAATAAATTCATGAGTTTATTAAGATATCTACCTTATATAAATTAGGAGAAGGAAAAAATATTGAGGTTTATCAATTGTCTTCCTTTTTCATATAGAGAAAAGGTTGAATTTGACAACCCGAAGACCATGGATGAGACTATCAGAAAGACACAGTTATGTTTTAATTAGAGCAAACAAAAAGGAGAAAGCTCTAAATCATGGCTGAGAAAGAAACATGATAGATTCAATATTAAGAAAATGGGTTTAAGAATCTTGCCTTTTCTTAGAGTATGCAAGTAGAAAACTATAACAAACATGTTAGTTAACATAAGAATTTGGGGCATAAAGGAGGATTGGGAACATGAAACAAAAATTTTAGTGAATCATTTAAACCACCAATAAAATGTTGGGGTTGTAATGAAAATCACTTGTGGAGAGATTGTCCACAAAATCCATTAAACAATAAAGAAACATTAAACAATATTCAAGAAGCATCTATTGTGTATGGAATTTCCTGTAGCATACCAAGAATCAGTGTAGCATTTGATGGGAAGAAAGCATATCATTAGTATACCATGGTGGAAGTTCAAGGTAATTTTATGAAAAATATGTGTTTGTACTTATTTATCTAGGATCTACATTAAATTATATTTCTCTTGTTGTAGTTGAAATATATAATCTTGTAAAGGTGAAACAAAGAAAGCCTTGGTTAGTATAGTAAGCCATGGGAACTAAACGAAAAGTCATTGAAATAAGAAAGCATTGCACAATAATAGTAATGGAATGCATACCACTCTAAATATGAATATATTATCCTTGGGATCTTATGATATTATCATAGATATAGATTGGTTGGAATCACATAGAGTGATATTAAATTGATTAGAAAAGTATTTTACCTGTGTTGATGATAAGGGGAAGATTCTATGGTTCAGGGAATACTAAGAAATTATTTTTTCAGACAAATCTCTACAATATAAATGAATAAATATGCTAGAAAAGGATGTCAAATTTTCATTGTTTAAGTGAAAAACATTTCTTATGATAATCAGAAACCACCATTAGAAGAGTATCCTTTATTGGAGCAATACAAGTATGTCTTTCCAAAAGAAATACCAAGACTTCCTCCAATAATCGATATTGATTTTACCATTGATCTTGCACATAGAGTTGTTCCAATATCAAAGGTCCCATATAGAAGGTGTATCCCTGAATTAATGGATTTGAATATTTAATTACAGGAACCCTTGGACAAAAAGTATATAAGGCCAAGTGTGTCTCCTTTAGGGGCACCAGTTTTTTTTTCAAAAATAAGGATGGTACTCTTAGGTTGCGCATAGATTATAGACAACTTAATAAAATGACCATAAAAAAAAAATATTCCCTACCCAGGACAAATGACTTGTTTTATCAAGTCATAGAAGCTTTTATATTTTCAAAAATTGATCAAAGATCATGGTACCACAATATTAGAATTAAGGATGAAGATATTCACAAAACACATTTCATACATGTTATGGGAATCATGAATTTGTATTACTTACATTTGGGCCTACTAATGCACCAACTACTTTCATGTGCCTTATGAACGATGTACTTAGGCCATTACTAGATAAATTTTTAATTGTATTTATAGGCGATATTTTGGTATACTCAAAGAGTAAAGAAGAGCATGACCAACATCTGCAGATGGTCCTTCAAACACTTAGAGATAATGAAATATATGCTAAATGCAACCAATGTTCATTTTGTGAGAAACAAATTCATTATCTAGGACATGTAATATCAGAAGAAGGAATTTTTTTTTTATTTGGATAAGATAAAGGCAATAATGGAGTGGACGGTACCTAAAAATGTAAAGGAAATCATATCCTTTATGCGAATTATAGGCTATTATAGGATATTTATAGAATAATTTTCCAAACTTTCATATCCAATTACCTCTTTATTGAAGAAAGGAGTCCAGTTTGAATGGATTTAAAGGTGTTAAGATAGTTTTGACGAGTTAAAACAACTCTTGCCCACAAATCTAATTTTAAAATTGGTCGATCCCAATAAGGATTTCATAGTATGTACAAATGCATGTAAAGAAGGGTTAGGATGATTTTGGATGCAGGATGATCATGTTATTTGTTATGAATATAGAATGCTTAAGGAGAATGAAAAAAATATGCTACCATCTAGAACTAGAAACCATCATTTATGCATTCAAAATGTGGAGACATGATCTTATAGGAAGAAATTTTCGGTTGAGAAAAAAAAATGTTAGCCTCAAATATGTATTGATCAACTTAATCTAAATTCTAGACAAACCTGATGGTTAACATTTATTAGTGAATATGATTTTGAGATTACACATATTAAAGGAAAGGAAAACATAATAGATGATGCTTTAAGCAGGAAACTTAATCAAATCTATGCTACATCAGTAACAAGTTGGTCAACAAACTTAATAGATAAAATCAAAATGGATTCAAATCCTAATTTAGAATACCTGAAAATAAAGGAAAATTTTCAGAAAATTGAGACATTGAATAACGAGAGAAGTGAATTTTCAATAGATAGCCAAGGCATATTGTTGTTTAAAGGAAAAATTTATGTGCTTGATGATATAAATATGAATTTTTTTTTTTAGATGAGTTGCACCATAAGCCAACAACTAGTCATCTTGGCTACAATATGTTGATTACCATGTTGAGAAAGGATTTTACTGACCAAATTTGAAAAATGAGGCAACAAAATATGTGGCTAAATGTCTTGGGTGTTAACAAGTTAATGCTTCTCATCAACACCCTATTGGGTTGTTGTAGACCCTACATATTCCAAAATGGAAATGGGAGATAATTTCAATGTATTTCATTACTGCACTACCAAAGACTAGAAGGAAACTTGAATTAATTGCGGTCATGGTTGATGAGCTCAGTAAAGAAGCACACTTTATCCCTGTAAAATCCACTTTTAGATCCATCAATATTGCAAAAATATTCATGAGAGAAATTTTCAGACTCCATGGGATACCTAAAATTGTAATCTTAGATAGAGATGTAAAATTTACATCTAATTTTTAGAAAGGGT
The DNA here is from genome assembly GCA_034641835.2 of Pinus albicaulis. NCBI lineage: Eukaryota > Viridiplantae > Streptophyta > Pinopsida > Pinales > Pinaceae > Pinus > Pinus albicaulis. The sequence continues at coordinate 935,502,882 of CM076569.1, read as the reverse complement.
TGTTTCAAGGCATGGGAACAAAGTTAAATTTTAGTACATCCTACAATCCTTAAATTGATGGCCAAACAGAAAGGACCAATCAGATATTGGACAATATTTTAAGGATGTATGTTAAGGAAAAACAACTAAATGGGAGGGCTATTTTCTCTTAACAGATTTTTACTTTAATAATCGATACCATACCTCTTTGAAAATGAGCCATTTTGAAGAGTTGTATGGAAGAAGATGCAAGGTACCCCTAAGCTAGGATCATCCTGAATATAGATTAGTGTTGGGACTAGATATGTTAAAGGAAATTGAATAAGTGGTCAAGCAGGTTAAACAAAATTTGAAAACAACCCAAGATCGCCAAAACAACTATGTAGATTTGAAAATAGTTCAAAAAGAGTTTAATGTGGGAGATCATGTGCATTTAAAAGTTAAACCCAAGAAAAGTACACTCATACTTGGAAGTTGTTCCAAGTTATCTCCTAGATATTATGGATCTTTTGAGGTGTTAGCTAGAATTGGACTTGTAGCCTATCAACTAGCCTTACCAGCCAATATTAAAATTCATAATGTGTTCCATGTATATTTGTTGCAATTTTTTGTACATGACCCATCTCAAGTAATTGATTGAAATGTTGTATAGGTGGAACCATAGGGAGAGTTCTTAGCAGAACCACTATGTATTCTATACCGGAGGGTAGTCACGCTCCAGAATGGAGATGTAACATAGTTAAAGGTTCAATGGAATAACTTTAGTCCAGAGGAAGCAAATTTGGAGTTGGAGGACGCTTTTAAAGAAATATATCCTTCTCTATTTGGATGAGAGACTGTAGTGTAATCTAGAAACTATGTTGATCAGATACTGGGACGATGTCAAATATAAGCGAGGGAGGATGTGATATCCCTTGGCTTGATAAATTATGTAATTAAATGTGCATAAGTTTATTTATATTTAAATGATTTAAACTAAAAGACAATTGGAAAATTTTAATTATCAACAAATTTAATGTTGATAATAACTAATTATAATTTTGTAATTATGATGTTTTATTTGTAAATAAAGAAAAAACTAGAAAACTAATTATTGAGTATAGATGGTTGAAAAAGGTGAGGCTGCAAATTATTTTGGAGTATTATTTCCCATAAATAAGTCCTAGGCATCTAATCTAGGTGATTATATTTAATTGAGGAATTATGATGTTGGTAAATTAATTGTTTCCTAGAAGACAAGGATTTTTTCTCAAGAGTGGGAAATAGAAGCTAATTACACACACACACACACAGAGATATATATATTGTTGAGATTCAACAAGATGATGAACTTAGTGAAAAGAGTCGCCTTCACTAAGTGGGCCTACAGGCTATTTTTGGCTCAAGTCTATTTTTAGAATATGTCTATTTTTAGACATGATGATCATATTTCAGAAATTGCAGGATGCTATTTATGGATGTTTGATCAAGTTGGAAAAATAGATGAAATTGTATTTTTAGAATATTGGGCGAAGTCTATTTATAGATAGCTGATCTAAAAATAGATGCATGTCGATTATTATTAGCTCTTAATAATAATCAGACACTAAACAACAACTTATTCTCTTGGAGCACTTCAATTCGGTGCACGGATGTGGCACATGGGTGGGTGAGGGAATTACCTGGGTCCCAAGGGTTTACTGACTATTGCATGGGGAACACGGGAAGAACTCAGAGTAGCGGAGGTGGGAGAGTTATGACACGGTTGGAAGAAGTAGTTATGGAGTTGTATTCAGTTTAACTCAGTTAGACTCAGTAGAGCTAGTTGTATCTAGTCTAACTGAATGATACACTAGTGAGAGTGGAGTGAATTAATTATTTAATTAATTCACAAATAATAACTCATTAATCAACTGAACAATACAGCAATTAACTACAGTGCATGGCAGTTTCAGTGGAGACCTAGTGGAGAGGTAGGTGAAAGGGCAAGATAGACTATTTGTTGTGACTATAGTGATGCATTGATTGCATCACACACAAATTGGAGTTGCCAATGAGGATTGCACAGTCAAGGCAAAGGTAATTCGAATTCATTCAGAGCTATTCTTCGGCAGGGATTTCATAGTGGAGGCAGGCTAGCAGGAGGCAAAGATCGGTCCATGGATTTGCAAGATTGGTCCTGATTAGTGTATGACGATTGTATTGTACTAAGAGCTTGATAAGCTTTGTATGAGATTGTCATATGATCTCCATGTTACATAATATATTGTTGGGGTTTTCAGCTTCAGGCTTTCCCGGTTAAAAATTGTGTTATGTGTGATTAATTATTTTTTTTTATGCTTCACATGTGTGTGCAATTAATTTTTCCGCAAAAGATTAACAGGTGGAATAGATTCAGTATCTTGCATAAAGTTAAATAGTGTGAGATTAGGTGGATCTAGGACATATGCATGCTTAGTGCATATAATTTCTACATGGTATCAGAGCATTGTTGATTGAAGATTGCAATTGTGAAGTGAGTTTGTGCTGGTGGACAATTCAAATTTGCTACAGAAGATTCTTGGTGCAAAAATACGGTATGGTAGATGTCTTTCAACGGGTTGAGATTGAAGTATGCCCTTGATGGGAGCTCGAATTACATAGCCTGGAAGGATAGGATGGAGGCAGTGCTGGAGGATAATGGACTAAAGGAGTTCATCGATAGCGATGTTCCTAAGCCGGGATCTAGCGATGCTGTATTACTTGATGCATGGCAAAAGAAGACAGCAAAGACAAGAAGGATTCTGTTCGAAGGTATGAAGGACCATATCATGTCTAGCCTTCATGATAAATCCACTCCATTCTTAATATGGAAGGCTTTGACATAATTTTTCCAAATTAGAAGTGACCAGAGGAAATTGGCACTTAAAGACAAGCTCAGAAAAATAAAAATGGAGAAAGGCGACAGTATTCCAAAATACCTCACAAAGTTTGTCAACTGCAAGGATGAACTAGGAAGTGTGGGGGTTACAGTTGATGAAGAATACTTGTGAGCTTGGCTCTCCTTGGGCTTCCGAATATTTGGCATAGCTACGAAGACTCTTTCAATGGACGGGAGAAATTTCCGAGATGGGAGCGACTTTGGTCGAATCTTGTGCAGGAGGAGACAAGGAGAGGTACTAGGGATTGATCTTCATCGAAGAATGAAGATGAAGAGAATTGCGCTTTGGTTTCCAAAGCAAGGAAGGGAAGGGGAAGAAATCTTCTTCAAAATCCGTTGCTAAAGGCAAGAAGTAGGATTTGTCCAAAGTGAAGTGTTTTCACTGTCATGATCATGGACATTTCGCCACTAACTGTCCACAGAAGAAGAAGAACAAGCAGGTTGTTGGATCTGCAGCTGGAGAGGCCTTAGCCTCACAATTTGAGCTTGATTTCTCCTTGACCGCTTGCTTGGTTTCAAGCTGCATGGGATCGGTGTGGTATCTTGATAGTGGTGCATCTTTCCATATGACGGGAGACAAAGAGTTGTTTAGTGACTTGGAGGAGAAGGAACTCCAAATGCATATAGAGATGGGCGATGATGGTCGGTACAATGCGACTGGCATTGGGACCATTACCTTTTAGAGGGAGTCCAGTAATCCATTCTTGTTAAAGAATGTTATGCATGTTCCAGGTCTGAAGAATAACTTGGTCTCAGTCGAAATGTTGGAAGACAAGGGTTATGATGTTATTTTCAGTGAGGGAAAATCCTTCCTTCGACATAAAACAACAGGTCAAACCAAGAAGATAGGGGTTCGAATTAAGAATCTCTACAAGCTGGAGGTAGATGGTTGCGCTGCAATGGTGGGAAAAGCAGAAGAAGTGGTGAGTTGGGATGAGGGAGAATTATGGCATAGGAGATTTGGCCATCTTCACCATGGCGCTTTGAAGATTTTGCAGAAAATTTCTACTGGACTTCCCAAGGGTAATTTTGCATAGTCAGATCAGTGCAAGGGATGTACTATGGGTAAGTTTGTGAAGACCACCTTTCATGAGAATGAGAACCGTGCTTCGGTGATCCTGGAGAGAATTCACACAGACGTGTGTGGACCATTCTCGGTTGATTCAATAGAAAAACACGGGTATTATGTGATATTTGTTGATGACTATTCTCGTAGATGTTGGATCTTCTTCATGCATAAGAAGAGTGAAACTTTCTCAAAGTTTTGTGAGTTCAAGGCATTGGTGGAGAAGGAGTTAGGGAAGAAAGTGAAAGCTCTACAGAGGGATAATGGTGGTGAATACATCTCGGGAGAATTCAAAGACTTCTGTAGCAAAGAAGGAATTCAAAGAGAACTCATAGTGCCTCATAACCCACAGCAGAATGAGGTCATGGAGAGAAAGAACAGAACGATCGCGGGTGCTGCATGACCAGGGCCTACCGATGCACTTGTGGGTGGAAGCATGCAACACTGCGGTTTATGTGAAAAACCATTGTCCTTATAGAGTACTTGGCAAGAGTACACCCGAAGAAGCTTTTACTAGTAAGAAGCCTGATATTTCTCATTTGAAGATTTTTGGCTCACCTGTTTACATTCATGTGACCAAGGATGCCAGGAAGAATTTGGAGCCGACTGCAGAAGTTGGGATATTTGTGGGGTACACAGAAACACCCCATAACTATTGTGTGTATTTTCCAGATAGTCGGATGGTTGTTGTGCGATGGGATATAAAATTCAATGAGGTGAAAGCCATGAAGTTGTCGCTTGAGAGGGAGCTACACTTGTATGTGGAGGAGGAACTTCTTGTTACACCATTTTTTTGGTCATCTAACCTATTATTATTAGATGAACCCAAGTACACCATGTAAGACCAATTTTACCCTAAGTAAAATTTCTTTCACCATATAAAATAAATTATTTAGTCATATTTAACCCAAAACAAGGAAATTAATTAAATAAATCCTTATTTATTTAATTATTTCCTAAGAATAAGTTATTTAAATCATTATTTAAATAATATTCTTAGTTAAATTTGACTAAATCATACATAAATAATTAAATAAACCATTATTTATTTAGTTATATTCCCATCATTCCCCTAAAATGATAAATAAATCATTTATTTATTTATTATTTATAAATAAAGGAATTGACCCAAGTCAAGAATCCTTTTCCCTCCAACAAATATAATAAAATATTCCTAAAAGGTGCTTCTAGAATTCAATTAATAATATTTTATTCATGCATCGAGTTCTAGACCACCCCAATATTTTGTTATAAATAGAGGGGTTTTCCCCATTCATTAGTCACCTCGATTACATTAGATCACTCTGGATCTACTCTTGGTCACCATTTTCCATTTTTGCTTTGTGAACTCCCATTGAGTTCTATGTTTATTTTTCTACACCACTAAGAGAGAGAAATGTTAGATCTGAAACACTGAGGACTTCCAAGAACCCATCCCACTGAGGAGAACCAGAAAACACCTTTCTTGTTTTCCTGTCAGGTGCCCCATTCTTTAATATAATACAAAATTCTTTCAAATACATTCTTCTTGTCTTGTCCATTGGATTTATGGAGCTATATTTTATTTTATCTGCTTAATGTCTTTTGTGCTTAGATCTGAATTTATGCAGCAAACTTAAAGATATTTTGCAGCCATAATCGATGTTAGGGCTATTTTTTATGCGTAGCTAAAGTGATCTTTTACGACGAAAGATTCATACTAACACTTCTTGTTCCCAAAGATGAGCCTCTGGATGTGGATCAGCCACAGCAGAAGATTCATGGAGTGGAGGAGTCCACTCATGCGAACCAAACATCATACAAGGTAGAAAGTGTACCACAGAAGCTGAGAGACTAAAGCTTGATGTGGCATAGAATGTAGGAGTTCCTACATCACAGTGCAGACAGAGATAGTCATCTGACTGATTTACTGGATACATGGCCCTTAAGAGAAAGTGTATCGTGACAGAGCCATCTTCTTTCAAAGAAGCAGTGCAGGAGCCCACATGGGTAGATGCCATGGTGGAGGAGTATGACTCCATTGTCAGAAACAGTGCTTGGGAGATTGTTCCAAGGCCAGTGGGAAAATCAGTTTTAGGATAAATATGGATCTACAAGGTAAAGCAAGTTGTTGATGGGAGTGTCAAGAAGCATAAGGCAAGATTTTTTGCCCAGGGCTTCTCACAGATCAAGGGGATTGACTATGAAGAAACCTTTGCACTTGTCACATGGTATTCTTCCATACGGACCATCCTTGCCCTCTCGGCGCGGATGGGTTGGCACATTCATCAGATGGATGTGAAGACTACGTTCCTTAATGGGATCATTGAGGAAGAGGTGTACATTCAGCAACCTGAAGGATTTGAGATCTTCAACAGCGAGTCTCATGTGTGTAGGGTCAAAAGAGCATTGTATGGGCTGAAATAGGCACCCTGTGCTTGGTACACTCGAATCGACAGCTATTTCACTAGACTTGGCTTCACCAAGAGTGAGGCGGATGCAAACCTGTACCAAATTGTGGTGGAGGGTAAGATTTTAATCATTTTAATTTATGTTGATGATTTAATACTAACAAGTGATGAGAAGTTGATACACTCATGCAAGGCAGATCTTGCAAAGGAGTTTGAGATGAAGGATTTGGGCCTCCTTCATTAATTCCTTGGATTGGAAATATGGTAGTGGGAAGGTGAACTGTTTGTGTCTCAAGGCAAGTATGCCCGGGAGATACTGGAGAGGTAGGTGAAAGGGCAAGATAGACTATCTGTTGTGACTATAGTGATGCATTGATTGCATCACACACACATTGGAGTTGCCAATGAGGATTGTGCAGTCAAGGCAAGGGTAATTTGAATTCATTCAAAGCTATTCTTCAGCAGGGATTACGCAGTAGAGGCAGGCTAGTAGGAGTCAAATACTGGTGCATGGATTTGCAAGATTGGTCCTGATTAGTGTATGAAGATTGTATTGTACTAAGAGATTGATAAGTTTTGTATGATATTGTCATATGATCTCCATGTTACATAATATATAGTTGGGGTTTTCAGCTTCAGGCTTTCCTGGTTAAAAACTATGTTATGTGTGATTGATTATTTTTGTTTATGCTTCACATGTGTGTGCAATTAATTTTTCCGCAAAAGATTAACAAGTGGAATAGATTCAGTATCTTTCATAAAGTTAAATAGTTTGAGATCAGGTGGATCTAGGACATATGCATGCTTAGTGCATATAATTTCTACATATATATGTATGTATTTCTTATGTATATGCTCTGGAGGAGAACTAACCTATATATTGGAAGGGACTATGTGATAGACAACATCCATGCTAGTGATGAGGGATGTGAAGACATCCAAAGAGGAATGGTATGATGTACATTGTTCCATGATATTATGTATCTACTTGATATGCACTATAATAACATGAATTAAGGTGAATATTGTTGGTGACATGAATTCCTAATCAGATTATTCAATGACAAGTATCCAACCAACACCATAGTGTGGTCCATATTAGGGTGTTGACCCTAGTTCTTCGAGGAGGGGTAGATAAATTTCCCACCATGTAACCTTTAAGCCTGAAATATTGGGAGGCTAATGATGGACATGCTCCCCTAGATGTGTGATGATGATTTTCACTTGCATGTTGCAAAAGTTAGGTTGATATATTCGATGCTTCTGCCATATTGGTTCTATAGTGGTTATATTGGTATAGTTGATGCCATAGTATATTTACATTAGAGAATGGATAGGATGGGAGAAGAAGTAGTTTAGGGAGGGTATGAGGCTCTAGGTTAGTTGGTCGCTCTAGAGGGGAATTTCCATCCTTGCTTGAATTAATTTGACTACTATATCTCTCTCCCTATTTTTTTATGCCTTATTGTCAAACTAATTCTTGATTTCTTGTATCCTTTTCAATCTAGCTTCGAGACAAATATTTTTGAGGGAGGGATGTATGTAATTCCCTACTTGATCCTATTATTTACATTATTTTATTATCCTACTTGCTAAGTTATTGAATTTTGCGCTTGATTCCAGTAAGTATTATTAATATACATACGAGGTTTGTGTATGCTAGCTACATACCCACACCTTGCACAAACACGCTAGTATTATGAAGCTTAATAGGTAAGATGATTAATTAATGATTAAGCTTGATTAATGATAAAGCTTATGGATAGCCCTAATATTTATTTATGGCTAATCATGATTAGTGATTAATTATCCTTAAACATGATTTATAACTAATGATTATATTTTACACATGATCCATTTAATAATTAAATCAATAGGATTCTTTAGGTTTGACTAACATTTCAAGGATAACATTATTTTATGAATTGTAATATTCTATTGAATTAATAAGGGGTGTTTTGGGAATGAACCACTAGAGTGTTAATTAAGGGACAAGGGGTAGGTGGATGGATAAGGAGGGGAATGGCTCGAGGAGGGGTCAAGGGAAAGTTAAAGGCATTTATTTTGAAAGAATGGGGGGGGGGGCATTGATGCATTGATGACATGTGGTTGGCATTCATTTTGGAAGGGGAGGCATAAGATGAGAAAGAATAATGAAATGGGGGAATAATGATCTTGGTTTTTTTTTCTTTGGATTCAAAAGTGGGAAAGGAGGAGGATAGAAATGAGAGGAAGGGAAGGAGGGATAAATCAAATAGATTGTTTGTGGTTGGAGGGTGTTGTACCTAACTTGTAAACACTACGATTTCAGTTGGACTTGGGAATGGAGGGCTAGGGAATATATGGAGGTTCCATGGGTTATGAAGTCAGGTAGACTTTCCTAGTTGGCAGGGTGGAAAATTCAGTTAGGAGGTCCCAACATGAGCACTGCAATGGAGCCACCATTTTAGGTAAGGCTTCCTCTTCATTAGGGGAATTTTGAGGTCTAAAATGGGCCTCCTAAGAAAAATGTACAACCAAAATAACTTTATAAGAACCAATGGGATTCAAGATGATGATGTCAACCATGGGGGATGATTCACCAGTTTTAAGTAAAAGGGTAAAAGGATAAAAAAATAATAATAATAATAAAACTACTTTTTCAACTCGTATTTTCAACTTATCCCCCAAATTTCTTACTAAAATTTCAAGCAGGAGTACTCATTGGATGCAAAATTTTATTCCTCATCCAAGGATTACCCATGTTGCATACTTCTGATGGATGTTTCTACCCGAAAAATGAGAAATACATGAAAACGCATGATTTCAATCACATTTTTCATGTATTTATCATTTTTCGTGTAGCAGGATACATTGAAAGTATGAAACATAGGTACTCCTTGGATGAGGAATTAAATTCTACATCCAACGAGTACTCCCGCTCAAAATTTGAGTAAAAACTTTGGGAGATAAGTTGAAAATATGAGTTGAAAAGTAGTTTTTCCTTTTTTCCCTCTAAAATTTGATGATGTAATCAAATATTATTTTATTATTTCCACTATTATTTTATAATTTCCTTAGGAGTCCCATTTTAGACCTCAAAATTCCCTTAATGGTTGTTTAATTTATGTAATTTCCTATAAATCAAATTATTTACATGTTTAATATGTTATAGATCAAATTTTATTTATATGCTGTTGTCAACTAATTGTTGTGTTATAAACATGTTATCTCCCTTGTTGTGAAATTAGGTGAAAATTTTAATTTTGGTCAGATGATTTTGATTGGGTCCTCATATTTATCTCATATCTGATGAATATTTTCTTGTGAAGGAATTATTTTACTGCTCTCTTAGTTGCATATGGGAGTGCCTTGTATTCCATCCACTTTGTGACATAATCTGTGCATACCATAATGTAGGAGTTTCTATGTGGTGACAAGTTGATTGGTCCCATGAAATAAATGGCCAACCTATCAAAGGGCTCCAACACTATCTGTGGTTGTAATAGCATCTCATCGGATTGTACATGTATTCCCATGCGCTAGCAGTTTTCACACCTCTTCACATACTAATTGTCATCATTGAATATGGTCAGCCAATAGTACCCTTAATGAAGTACCATGTACCTTGTTCTCTTGTTGGTGAATATCCCCCCACATGATATCTCATGACAGGCTTTAAGGATCTCTTAGATTTCATCTTCTCTTACACATCTTTGAATGATGAGGTCAAGGATTTTCTAGAAGAGACATACATCAATCCAAGAGAACCTCCAAATTTGTCTCACAATACTTTTATGTTGTTTTAGTGAGAGATGGTGTGTAATTTTTCTTGAAACCAAGTAGTTAGTAATATCGTCAAACCACAAGGAGTTCGTAGAAATCACAAATAGGTTCTCATGAGCAAAATAATCTTCTACATGGGGCTCATTTTCAATAAATGTGAGTCTAGATAGGAAATTGACCGCAACATTATATTTTCCTGGGTTATCTAGAATGGCGATATCATACTCTTGTAATAACAACAACCATATAGTAACTCTACCATTCATAATTGGTTTATAGATTAAATTTTTATTGCATCATGGTCAATGTGTAATATTATTAGATAATTTGTACTGTAATGTCAAAAAATTTTGATTACGTAGATGACCGCAAGGAACTCATCCTTTTTTAATATGTAATTAAGCTTTGTAGGAGAAAATATTTTCATTGAAATAATATATTTCATATGGGTTTCCTTCTTCAAGTTTTCATAAAACAAATCCTATAACAACTTTCAAGGAATTTATGGAAATATGAAATGGGAGGGGCCAATTAAGCCCTCTTAAAACTGGTGCCTCGTATTTTCAACACTTTAGAATTTAATTAATCGAAACCATGTTGACACTTTTCTATCCACACAAACTCAAAATTTTTAGTGAGTAAAGAAAATAATGGATTTAAAATTTATGACTTCTTTTAATGAATCGTCGATAGTAAGAGGCATGTCCCTGGAATTTGCATACTTATTTTTGTGCGTTTGAAGCAAACAAATGTAATATCACATCAATTTTTTTCCTAATACACTTGAATACTTATGCTAAAATGTAGTGTCCTAACACAATACCATTAGTTAACATCATTTGATACTTGATATTTCTAAGGGCCACATTAGCTTCCTTACACCTTATTAATGTTTTTTTTTCCAAATTAGCTAATGCTTCAGCAAACTCATCACCTAAGTTGTGAAATTTTCAATATATATATTTCCACATAGTCATGTATTAGACAAAATAATATACCAATTATAACTCGTTGAAAGGTGGTAGGGGCATTACACATTCCAAATGGCAGAACTTGATATGAAAATTTCCCCCATGGACAAGTAATTGTAGTCTCATCTTGGTCTTCAAGTGTGATTTGAATATGGTTGTAGCCATTGAATCCATCTAATAAAGGAAAATACTTCTTTCCTGCTAAAGTATCTAGGAACTAATTGATGAAAGGAAGTGGAAATGGTATTTGTGATTTAATTTATTGAGTTCTCGATAGTATACACAAACTCTCCATTTCCAAATTTTCTTGGGTACAACAACATGGGGAGAAACACATTGACTATCAGAAATTGGATAAATAAAATCAATTGCGAATAATTTTTGTAGTTCCTCCTTTACTATTTTCCTCAATACTACATTCATCTGGCATTGGGGTTTGTGAAAGGTTCTATATCCTTCCTTTATATATATATATATATATATATATATATATATATATATATATATATATATATATATATATATGATGTGTACATAACTTAGGATGGATCCACTTCATCTATTAGTAATCCAAGCTATCTCTTTGCAGTAGCTTGATTAAATTCTATTCTTGTTGTTTAGTCAACCCTTAGTTGATATTCAGGGTTCAAAAAGGACTAATTTCTATGTTTTCTATAGTGGAATCTTGATTCTCCTTGGATGAAGGGTCACTTTCTATATGTGAACTGCTTGTTAAATTGAGAGAATCTTGTATCTCAAGGTTTAGAATATGATTAAAGGTATGTATGTGATTTGAGGAAGAAGAGGATAATATGAAATCATTGATCTCTTCATCAATTATATTTTTGTAAATGGAAAAGGATTGATATATAGAGAGGACTTGATAGACTTCTCCCTCTTCATCACTATCCTCTTCTTCAATCCATATAAATATTTATGAATGTATATTGGGCTTGGTGGGAGGATAAAGGGTCAACTATATATTTTTTAGAGGTCCCATGTGAGATATTCATGTTGCCAAACCTACAACTAATGTAAGCATCACTCGTGGCCAACTAAGGTTTGTCCCATATCAAAGGATGTCCTCCCAAGGAAGTGTTGGATTGTACAATCATGAAATCCATATGGTGTTCCCGTGAATCAACCAAAACTACGTGATCTTATAATATCCCTTCCAATTTAATGGTAGATCTATCACTAGTACAAAATGGCTAATTAGTTACTAAAAAATGACTAAAATTTGCATATAAACGACTATTTTTTGGTCGGTGACCAATAGTAGCTAATTTACAATATCTTATAACGCAACCAACTTTTAGTTGTTTTTAGCTTATTCATTAATTGGTTATCTCAATTTTGTTGTCTAGTTGTATAATTGGTCATTAATTTTGTCAGTAATTTAGTCACTGATTTAGTCATTAATTTAGTCATTGATTTGATCATTAATTTAGTCATTGATTTGGTCATTAATTTGGTCATTGATTTAGTCATTGATTTAATCTTTGATTTGACAATTAATGACCAAATATATTACTATATGATCACCCGAGAAAACCAATTAATGGCCAAAGAAATATGACCAAAATGTTGGTTGTGTTATAAGATATTATAAATTAGCTACTAATAGTCATATATATGCAAATTTTAATTATCGTTTGAAACCAATTAATGACTGAAGAAATATGACTAAATTTTGGTCGTGTTATAAGATATTGTAAATTAGCTACTAATAGTCATATATATACAAAATTTAGTTGTCATTTGTAGTCACAAAATTATCATTTACAGTAGTCACTTATTCATTATATAAACGACTAATTTAGTAGTTTATATTCATTTCATTTACTTTCATTAATAATCATTATAAATGACTAATTTAATTGAATATTCATTTTATTTATGTTCATCAATAATCAATATAAACTATTAATTTAGTAGTTTTAATTTGATTTTTTTTTCATTATTAATCAACATAAATTAATTTGTATGATTTTAAAAATGTCATACAATGTGCATGTTCATCTAATATAAAAACACAAAGTCGCATATTTTAATTACAATACTAAACAATATCAAGTGCAACTATAAATCATATTTCAACCACATAAATTATATTATATGAAATGTTAAAGTATTACAATATGATTTTCCAACTTAATATTGGTTGGACTACAATTTACACATGAAATGATGTTTCATCACTTCAAACATTATCGTTGTGTTTTCAAGGCATTGCAGGTGAAATCACCAAGTCCGAAGACTTGACCATCAGTCTTTATATGTGTGTATTGTGCGGGATATTGGCTCTAATAGTATCACCAGACCAGTTCTCCTCTCTCTCTTTTTGCATTTGTCGCTCCAATGTTATTTCTCCCCTCATTTTTCAATTCATGTTTCTTACCATCATTTTTCAATTAGTGTAAAACATGAAAGACAGTTAACACTAGAATATAAACTAAATTAAACTATAAATACTATATACAACATATACCTCAACATCAGCAGTGTCAAAGCCTTTTTCTCCATACAAGTAAGAAACTTGAACAAATTATCTTCATTGGGGCGATAATTGGCACTATAATGTGGCCAAATAACCTGTATAAACAAAGCAAATAAAACATCACCATATATAGACAATAACACCTTAGTGACTTAGTATTAAACTTTCAAGGAAAGCTTAGGAACAATCATGTCAACTAAGTTATATGCTAAAAAGCTTAAGCTGTAGATAGCTTATGAAAACAAATAATTTGAGGTGTGATGTTTAATCCCTATCGTTTTATTCACAACAACATTTCATTTTATAACGCATGAACTTAGTCAAGTATATAAATAATATGTACTCAAATAACAACATGAAAGTAGCTTTTTTTGATAGTCATGAAAATATTTTAACACAAAATATCTATAAGGATTCCAATAAATATAGTGTAATACTAATTTCATCTTCAAGCTTTGGTTGTTGTTTAAATGGACATGGTACTAAGTATTTTCAATTTCATAGTTAAAAGACAAGAAAATCAAAATAAACGTCCAAAATACAATCAAACAATAAAGAGAGGATATCATGGAATGGAAATTGCAATTATAAAAAATTTGTTTACCTGTCCACCAATGTCGTGTCTGGCATTCCTAAAGCATTTGCTTGCCCAAAATAACCATGAAGTGAAATAATCACAACATTAAAAACCATAGGAATTTCTACTAGAAACATTTCCAAAGTCGATGGCTTAGGTGTCTAAGCAATCTCTAACATTGAATGAACCATATCCAAGATGTGATATGTATCGCCTCCCCATCCTTTTTCCAATCACATTTCCTATAACCTGCCCACCGCAAAGTCAAGTAACAATCAAGCAAATACATTTACATTTGTTTTTATCTTTTATATCTATAAAATTTGAATCTGATTTGTTTCATGAACATATTAATTCATATGTAAAGCCTTCCTGACATATGAGAAAGTATCAATCAAATAGGAAATCAGAAAAATCGACCTCGATTACGTCCTCAAAAAATTTCTACAATATCAATATTTTTCTTGTTGTGATATCTTGGGTAGAAAAAAGAACATATCTACAAAAGAAAAATTCATATATTGCTTATGGTCAAACTTTGTATATGGTGTATTCTTAAGCAGTTTTTTAAGATGACCCTCCACCTTTACCAAAGTGAATTGTAGCTTGGTTAAATTATGTATCCTTTCATTGAGCATCAATTTTTGCAAGATAAATGTCACACATTATTCTTTCCCATTTCTCAACATGCTACATATGACAAATTGAATGTTGCATAAAACCATGAACAAATCCTATTCTAACCAAAACAAACAAACAAACAGTGTCTCTAATAAAACTTCATTATAATATTAGAAAATGAAAAGAGATTGGACCATTTTTGTTGTTTGACTTTGCCTATTTTTGTTATGAAAGTGCTCAAGCTTCAAGAACCAACAAATTTGAGGGAAGTCATAAATGTGAAAAAAAAATATGTTGACTTAATTTGTATACTTCTTCAAAATGATGTGAATGATGCCATTTTTGGATGTGGTAAATCTCATAATAAGAAATGGCATGTATTCTAATAAATTACATTGCAATGACTACCATGGGCCTCCACGGGTTATAGGTCCTCAGTAGGTTAATCTTGATGATGAAAGAGAGATGGAAATGATAATTATGGGTGGTCCTAGTTTGTATGGTGGATATCTTCAAACCAAGGTCATCATCTCAATGAACCTAGGTTCTGACATGGCAAACATGGATCTGGTCTTCACCCCATTTTATTCTATCATACTTTGTCAAGACTCAAGAGGACATAATGGTCCTTCAACTTATAATAGGGTTTCTTTTAAGGTTATAAATAAAGCTTATCCAAATAAAATGGATTTTTGGGCTCCAAGAGATATGGATAATTTAAATGATAACAATTATATGTTTTTTTCCCAAGATTCAAATGTATGGATACATTTTGTGGATTTTACTAATAAATAGAATGAGAGAAATAATCCATGATGAGAATCTACTGGTCATTGTGATTAGGGAAATACACGAAGATAATAAGACTATTTAGGTTCAAATCAAAGATGGTGTTGATTCTTGTACCTCCTCAGTTGTTGGTAGTTTTTAAGGTAGGAATTTCAGTTCTTCAAGGGTGGGGTCCTTCAGCATAATTGCATCTACCTTGGTCATATCACCCAAAAGCAAAACATAATCAACAAAGAGTAAATATGTCAAGTTTAGGGAAAATCCTATTTGTATAGTTGCCAAGCTTATAGTTATTTTTGACTCTGTTATAACTATGTTGAGACCACCTACTCTACAGTAAAAAATGGCAGAGGAGCCATTAGTCATACCTATCCATGGTCTCCTGTAGGAACGATAGAAGAATAGGTTAAGCCATTAATTATAATTGCACATATATTGAGGAAAGACAATTCATTATCTAGTTAACCAATTGCACATTGAACCCTATATGGATGAGTAGCCCTAAATAAAGCCAGTTTTCTCTATCATATGCCTTGGAAAGACAAACTAACATTGCTTGTAATTTTTTGGTTTCATGTTATAAATTCCTTCTTGGGCAACTCCTATTCTGTAATGTATTTGTTTCTCAGGAAGGATGCAAAATTTGTTCTAATGACATGGAATCAGTTTAGAGAATTTTGACCCTACATGACCAAGGAACTCAAGAGCCTTGGTTGCATCAACAATAGCATCCTCCAATGAAAATAGTATAGTCTCCAACCTAGAAACATCAAAATTGTATATAGTTATAGTTCATAATTGAAAATTGACGCAACAACAATGCTGAAAGTTGCCCGCGGAGAGTTTGATCAGCTGACGTGGCTCTGTCGGCTTTCTGTGTATTACCTCGTTTTTTGTCCACGTGGTCTACTCTTCTTTTTATATGGAGTTTATTTATCAAATTCGTGGAATTTGATAATTAAACGTTATACATCATTGAACCTTAATTTATATCTCTGGCTTTATATTATATTATCTCTGAACTTTATAACCAATGTATATACTTTCAAAACTTTGTATTAAGACCCCATGCTTTTTAAAAAAATAACCTTATTATAAACCTTTGGTTCGGCCCCACGCGTTTAATTGATTGCCCAATCAAATGCGCGCGTCGTACCTTGTCTAACCTCCATGCATCTTTGTTAAACTCCGGCAAGTTCATCGGGCGCCCACCGTTGGATAGCCCTTCTCCAGATCAACAACCCGTATGCATTCCGCTCGACATCCAACGTCGATCTTTAACGTTCGATGGCACAGGTTAACGGGTGGTTTTGTGGAGGTACACCTTGCCACGTGTCGACTCCTCTATGTAATCACTCACGTTCAGGGAAATACCGCTTATGGCCGAAAGGTGGTGCGGAAAGGGGCAACCCGGCTTTCAAACCCACTTTTGGTTTTGGTGCAGTACATGACCAACGAGCAAGTCAAGTTACATTCTCCTTCATATTTACTAACTCGGTTCTTAACCACGGTATAGGGTTTCTACTTTACGACAAACATCGTCTTCCTTTTTTCAACCCGATTTCTAACTCAGCAGAGTTCGTCCAATCACTTAATGGAAATTACGCCACGACACAGACGAAGGATTTGTGGAGGTTTACACAGCGATTCTCTGTAATAATTAATAACAATTCTCTTCATTAACACAGGCCAATATGCTCGACCAACAGGTTGCACAGAGACTAATTCATCACGCGCACAGACAGTAAATGAATTCCTATCTTTTATTCATCTGAAGAAAACTTAACACATGGTTCACCGCGTAACTCTCTCTCCCCCCTCTCAATACATCGAGGATTCAACTTATATACATTATAGTGTGACTCTTCGGTTCCTCTGCGAGGACCGGTTAGTAAAACCAACAGTCTAATTACATTAATTCAAACTAACTAACATACGACAATTGGACTAACTGAACTATTCGACTTCTACAACTCTAACTATGCTGAAATGAAACGGTCAGCTGAGGTATTGACACCTAGCTATTACAATTTCGATGATTTCGAACCCTCCTAACCACAACATGTGGAAAAAATCTCCTACATTGTTGGCTAGTGCCTAATGCCCCTGCATCAAACTCCTGAGGGCAATCTTCTTCATGGGCTCCTATCCATGAGCTCCTCCACTGATCTGCCTAT
Organism: Pinus albicaulis; assembly: GCA_034641835.2. Classification (NCBI taxonomy): domain Eukaryota; kingdom Viridiplantae; phylum Streptophyta; class Pinopsida; order Pinales; family Pinaceae; genus Pinus; species Pinus albicaulis. The sequence goes on along the minus strand of CM076569.1, from coordinate 935,485,148 downwards.
CTTCTGCAACATTCCTTCAGTCATCCAAGTGGAATCTTCCTCTGGTTTATCCTTCCATTTGATCAAGTACTGGAAGTACTCTTGTCCTCTGGTCCTTCTGAACACTCTCTGGTCCAATATCTTCTCTGGTTGCAATGGTTGTGTCGGAGGTAGCTGCTCCTTCCACTCAATCTGTTCCTTGTCTGCTAATCTTCCTTCTGCACCATCATCTTCATACTTGTACAAATATGCAACATTAAAAATGGGAGATATTCCAACATCAGGTGGCAATTCAATCTCATAAGCATTTTCAGAAAACTTCCTAAGTATCTTGCATGGCCCAATATTTTTGAACTTCAATTTATTATATTGCTTTCTTGGAAACCTCTCCTTTCTTAAGTGTGCCAAAAACCAAGTCTCCTACTTCAAAATGAAGTTCCTTTCTACTCAAGTCTGCTCTGGTTTTTTATTTGATGCTGCTGCCTTGTAATTTTTGTTTCACTTGTTCATGTATGGCCTGGATCTCTGAAGCAAATTCCTCACCATCTGCACTTCTTAGTTCTGCTCTTCCCAGATTTCTTAATTCTAATATTCCTTTGGGATGAATTCCATAAAGAATATGAAATGGATTCTGCCCTATGCTCCTATTTGGTGAGTCATTGTATGCATATTCTTCCTGGGGAAAAATATGATCCCACTGCTTGGGATGCTCTCCTGCAAGACTTCTCAACAAATTTCCCAGACTTCTATTCACTACCTCAGTTTGTCCATCGGTCTGAGGATGATAAGCTGAGCTGAAACTCAGTTTGGTACCAAGTTTCTTCCACAATGTCCTTCAAAAGTGACCCACAAATCTGGTGTCTCTGTCTGAAACAATACTCTTGGGAAACCCATGCAATCTAACAACTTCTTTGAAAAACAAGTTAGCAACATGGGTGGCATCACTAGTTTTATAACATGGAATAAAATGTGCCATTTTGGAGAATCTTTCCACCACAACAAAGACTGCATCATTCCCTCTCTGGGTCTTGGGCAATCCTAGAACAAAATCCATACTCACCATGTCCCAAGGCCTGTCTGGAATAGGCAAGGGAGTGTACAATCCTACATTTTGGCTCCTTCCTTTAGCATATTGACAAATCTTGCAATTCTTCACAAACTTGTCTACTTCTGCTCTCATCTTGGGCCAGAAATAAAAGTGACTCAGCTGCTCATAAGTCTTATCAGTACCAAAGTGTCCAGCAAGTCCACCACTATGCTTCTCTTTGATCAAATTTTCCCTCATGGAACATCTTGGCACACACAATTGGCTTCTTCTGAATAACAAGTCTTCCTGCAGGAAATAATCCAGCCACTGACTTCTATCTGTTAGAACAGGGTTACTACATGCCTCAAATGCTTCCTTAAAATCTGGATCTATTTTATACAATTCTTTGAGAAAATCAAATCCTGCAACTTCAAAATTAGTTTCTTGAACAAGCAAGTGTCTCCTACTCAAAGAATCAGCTACTTTATTGGCTTGGCCACTTATATGTTTCAAAACAAAATTAAAACTTTGGAGATACTCAACCCACTTAGCATGCTTATGTTTCAACTGGGCTGCTGTACAATATACTGCAAAGCATGATTGTCAGAATACAACACAAACTCCCTGGACATCAAGTAATGTCTCCATTTCTTCAGTGCCTGAACAATTGCATAGAATTCCTTCTCATAAGAGGAATACTTTCTTCTGGTGTCATTCAGCTTTTCACTGAAATAGGCTACAGGCCTATCATCCTGACTCAATATAGCTCCAATGGCTTCCCCACTGGCATCACATTTCACTTGAAATGGTTTAGTAAAATCAAGCAGAATAAAAATAGGCTTCTCTGTTGTCTTTTGCTTCAAAACTTTAAAGTTTCTCTCTGCTTCAGCAGTCCACTTAAACGGTTGTTTGCTCTTCTTTATTGTCTCAATTATGGGTGCATTGATCTTACTGAAGTTTCTTATAAACTTTCTGTAAAATCTAGCAAGTCCATGGAAACTTCTTACCTCAAAAACATTCTTGGGTGAAGGCCACTCCACAATTTCCTTGACCTTTTCTGGGTCCATCTTCAATCCTTCTGCAGAAACAACAAACCCCAAATACACCAACTCTTCCTTCATGAATGAGAATTTCTTCAAATTTATCAGCAGTTTCTCTTGGTGCAGCTTCTTCAAAACATGATTAAGATGCCTTAAATGGTCTTCTCTAGTTCTGCTGAAAACTAATATATCATCCAAATACACTATCACAAATTTACCAATGAACTCTTTCAATACTTCATTCATAAGTCTCATAAAAGTGCTAGGTGCATTTGACAACCCAAAAGGCATTACCATCCATTCATACAATCCTTCATTTGTTTTAAAAGCAGTCTTCCACTCATCACCCTCTCTTATTCTAATTTGATGGTATCCACTCTTCAAATATATATTTGAGAAATATTTAGCACCACTCAAACAATCCATTAAATCCTCAATTCTGGGCAAAGGGAATCTGTACCTAATTGTGATCTTGTTAATTGCTCTGGAATCAGTACACATCCTCCAGCCTCCATCTTTCTTTGGGCTCAATACTGCTGGTACAGCACATGGACTCAAACTTTCTCTAATCAGTCCCTTATCCACCAACTCCTGTACTTGTCTCTTGATTTCCTCATTTTCCTTGGGAACCATTCTGTAGGCTGCCTTATTTGGCAGATTTGAACCAGGGATAAAATCTATCTGATGGTTGATCTTTCTCACAGGTGGCAGCTCATCAGATAAATCATCCACAACAATGTCACAGTAGTTGTCTAACATCTCTTGCATCTATACTGGAAAATTAGAAATCTTTGTAGAAGTAAGAACTACTTTGGGTTTGCAAACTAAAGCAAAGCTTACCTCTTCTTCTTCTATTTGCTGCAGATATTCTTTCCCGCTCAGCAACAAGGTTTTTGGATCAATCACTCTGCTGGATGGCTCTCCTTCTTCCATGGGTATCAATGTATGATTTACCCCGTTTTTGAAGAACTTGTAAGTGTTCTTCTTGCCATCATGCACTGCTGCTCTGTCAAACTGCCAAGGTCTACCCAGCAGTATATGACACACATGCATGGACATTACATCACACAAAACTTTGTCCTTGTACTTGCCCATTTGCAGCTCTATTTCACATTGTTCTTTCACAACCAGCTAGTGCCCTTTATGCAGCCAGGATACCCTGTAGGGAGTGGGGTGCTCCCTAGTCTTCAACTTCAACTTTTCTATGACTTCAGTGGAAACCAGATTGTCTGTGCTACCACTATCAATGACTAGCTAGTAGCATTTCCCTTGGACTTTTCATATGCTCCTAAACAAAGTCTTCCTTTGTGCTGGCTCAGTGGCCTCTTTGGCTTGCTTCAACAGAACCTTATTTACCACTAAGGATTCTCCTCTTTCTAGAAGAATTTCTTCTTCAACCTCTGCTTCCTTTTCAGCCTGGGAAACAACAGCATTCCTTGGACCAGCACTCACATTCTCTGGGCATTCATAGTGCTTGTGTCCCACTTCCTGGCATCTATAACACCTCAATTCTCTACCTCTGCCTCTGTCTCTGCCTCCTCTTCCCCTTCCTCTGTAAGAACCCCTTTTGCCACTTGCATTCTCCTCTGTAGATGCATTCTGAGGTGAGCTACTGTTAGCTCCATCCCTAGGTGTAGCAGGCTTTCCCCTACCACCCTGACTTCCCTTCCCACGGAAAGTACCTCTCTTCTTGGCAGACTGTTTCCTCAGGAGTTTCTCCTCTGCTTTCAAGGCCATCTGATAGGCCTCTTCCACTGTCTTGGGAGACAGAAGACCAATCTCATCTTGGATCTCCAGCTTGAGACCATTCACATATTTGGCAGTCTTCTCTGGTGTATCTTGGAATTGCCCAGCTCTTATGCTCACTCTGTAGAATTCCTCTGTGTATTCTTTTACTGTCAACAACCTCTGTCTCAGGTTCTGCATTTGTCTATACAATGTCAGCTGGTAATCACTAGGCAGGAATTTACCTTTCAATTTAGCCATCATTCTGGTCCAGCTCTTGATAGGTTGCTTTCCAACTCTCCTCCTTTCTGCCTGCACTCCATCCCGCCAAAGTGTAGCATGTCCCTTCAGCTTTGTCACTGCAAACTTGACCTTCTTATCTTCACTTATTTCTTCATAATCGAAGCACTTTTTCATTTCATTTATCCAGTCCACCAGCTCCTCTGGATTCATTCCCCCTACATAAATTGACACTTCAATTCTGGGCCTAACTGAAGACCCCAGAACAGTTCTCAGGAGCCTCATGTCAGGAGGAATTTCAAAATTTTCTTCTGCTTCTTCTGTTTCAGGTTCACTGATGTCTTTAGGATCTCTGGTCTATCTTTGCTCCACGGCATCCATTCTGGCCTCGACCCTCTGCAACATCCCCAAAACCTCAGCGTTGGCAACAGGTCTCCTTCTACCAGCACCTCTACCAACTCGGATTGCCATGTCAGCTTTCTGCAAAAACAACTCAGAAACAATAGCTCTGATACCACAAATGACGCAACAACAATGCCGAAAGTTGCCCGCAAAGAGTTTGATCAGCTGACGTGGCTCTCTCGGCTTTCTGTGTATTACCCCGTTTTTTGTCCACGTGGTCTACTCTTCTTTTTATATGGAGTTTATTTATCAAATTCGTGGAATTTGATAATTAAACGTTATACATCATTGAACCTTAAATTATATCTCCGGCTTTATATTATATTATCTCTTAACTTTATAACCAATGTATATAATTTCAAAACTTTGTATTAAGACCCCATGCTTTTTAAACAAATAACCTTATTATAAACCTTTGGTTCGGCCCCACGCGTTTAATTGATTTCCCAATCAAATGCGCGCGTCGTACCTTGTCTAACCTCCATGCATCTTTGTTAAACTCCGGCAAGTTCATCGGGCGCCCACCGTTGGATAGCCCTTCTCCAGATCAACGACCCGTATGCATTCCACTCGGCGTCCAACGTCGATCTTTAACGTGTGATGGCACAAGTTAATGGGTGGTTTTGCGGAGGTACACCTTGCCACGCGTCGACTCCTCTATGGAATCGCTCGCGTTTAGGGAAATACCGCTTATGGCCGAAAGGTGGTGCGGAATGGGGCAACCCGGCTTTCAAACCCACTTGTGGTTTTGGTACAGTACGTGACCAACGAGAAAGTCAGGTTATGTTCTCCTTCGTATTTACTAACTTGGTTCTTAACCACGGTACAAGGTTTCTAATTTACGACAAACATCGTCTTCCTTTTTTCAACTGGATTTCTAACTCAGTAGAGTTCGTCCAATCACTTAATGGAAATTATGCCACGACACAGACGGAGGATTTGTGGAGGTTTACACAGCGATTCTCTGTAATAATTAATAACAATTCTCTTCATTAACACAGGCCAATATGCTCGACCAACAGGTTGCACAGAGACTAATTCATCACGCGCACAGACAGTAAATGAAGTCTTGTCTTTTATTCATCTGAAGAAAACTTAACACACGGTTCACCACGTAACTCTCTCTCCCGCCTCTCAATACATCGAGGATTCAACTTATATACATTACAGTGTGACTCTTCGGTTCCTCTGCGAGGACCGGTTAGGAAAACCAACAGTCTAATTACATTAATTCAAACTAACTGACATACGACAATTGGACTAACTAAACTATTCGACTTCTACAACTCTAACTATGCTGAAATGAAACGGTCAGCTGAGGTATTGACACCTAGCTGTTACAATTTCGATGATTTCGAACCCTCCTAACCACAACATGTGGAAAAAATCTCCTACATTGCTGGCTAGTGCCTAATGCCCCTGCATCAAAAATGACCATAGATTGTAGCAGTCCTTAAACAAATTCAAAATTGAATAAGAAAAAGCACAAAATTTCACATTACCCTTCAGTAAGATGTCCTTGATTTAGCAAGAAAGGCTCATACTTGCATAAATGTGTAAGTAGATTCCCTAGAAGATCAATTTCAACATCTTTCCTGAAAAAATAATATAATGTCCAAAGTGAAACCATAGCTGAATGGAACAATGGTGCTTTAAGGTCATCTACACAAAAATTTGCCTCCTTCAAACCTCTCACATTGGATGGTATGTCATGCAAAATTAAGAAAATTTCAGGGAAACTTGTCGAATTCTCTAAAAGACATAATGAAAATGCATAGAAGCTTTGTAAAGGAATGCACCTGTAATATTCTTTGATTTCCATTTCATCCTTTTTCCTAAGTTGAACCTCAATGAGTTCTGAACTCAAAGTTCTTTGAGAAGAATGTTCTTACAGTTGAAATTCAGCATTTGCAGTCTTCCCATTTCTGTCACCTTATGAGTATGAATTCTTAAACTCTCTTATGTCATTACCCAAAAAATTTCTTTCCTAGACACGTTATTTTGCAAATAAAGGCTTTTATGCAACATAAGTCCTTGTCAAAATTTCATCTCTCATACCAACTAGCATCTAGTCAGAATTGCAACCTGAAATCGGACCTGCACCTATTTATCTATTACTCAGGATTTGAATGGTGGAATATCTGCTAGAGCACTCTTAGCATATGACAGAGGCTCAGCCATCCCTCTTATTCCCTTGCCAAGACCTCCCTTAGGACCAAGATTCAAGTGGCCATCATCAGAATCTCTCAGTGTTGAAGGGCTTTGCATAGACTGATTTTCAAATTGAGCCCTATCCACAATTTGAGAATCTTGATTGGTGAATCCACGGTCATGTGATACCATATGGGTTTTTGGACCTTTAATCCCACCCATAGGTGTAAGTGAACCCCTCTGTGCACCTGCCATGTAAGGTGGCGTCACAGGTCCTCTCCCACCATGATCAAGTTGTATCCCAAGTCTTTGACCTGAATGTCCCATATTGGTACCTCGAGAGCGGCCTCCCTACCCATGTAGTTCTTGCACAACATCCCAATGCACTTCCTCTATTTTCTTGGGGCCCTCAACTTTCTTCCTTTTTTGCCATCCATTCCTCCTCAGATCAATCAAATCCTTCAACATGAACCTCAGCCTAGAGGGAAGCCCTTGGTTATTGGACATTTTTGTCATCTTATCAAAGTAAGCATCAATATGTTCCTTGGCCTTTGAATGGTAAATCATATGACCAATAGTGCTCATCAGTTTTCGCAAAGCTTCAACATTTTCCTCCTCTGGATGTTGAAATTCACCAATTAATTTCTTGATGCATGCATGCATAATTCTTTCAGCCAACACACTTTCTTTATAAAGCTCACCAATAAACCTTATATTTCCTAGCATTCATCGTCGTGCTACAGCCTTCTTCTCCCATCTTTCTTCTGCTGAAAGGCTTTTTTCACCATGCTCTTTTTCTTTCTCATCCTCTGCCTCTTCTCTTTCGTATTTTTCAAATTCTTCTTGAAATTTGTTCAAAAGAACTCACTTGAAAACAACCTTCTCATTATCCTCATACAATTCTAGTATTCCTGCAGGAAGCTAAAAATTGAATTTTGCATACATTCACAAAAAGCTAGCTCCATCAAGGCTTTGTCAAATATTTAAATATTATACCATGAATACATGATGCAAATTCAATGTTCACTTCTTTGACCTGTTCAAAAAATTTCTCAAAGTTCTGGGGCATTAATTTATTAAGGATGGATTTAATTTGTCTTTATTTCAACTGATCCTCATCAGAAACCTTGCCCACATCATATCGATTCTCTGATATATGAACTGTGGGCAGAGAATGTTGTGGAGGAGGAATCAAAACCTTCTTCAAACCAAAATCACGCTGCCACCTATCAGCATCAGAATTATTTCTCACTAGTCCAACTTGTGGAAGTGGTGCTTACACATAAGACCCTCCAGGAAGGATGACATTCATACTCATTTGTGTTGCACAGGTATTTCTTACAAATCCAATATTATAACCTTGGCCAGGTCGAAACACAATAGAGGAACCACTAAGATTCACATCCATCCACATATCGTAGCCATCAGCAATAGCATCCACTGGCTTAGCCCATCTATCATCATCCAAACTGGCCATGAATGGATTATAGCCAGATTATTTTGTCCTATTAATGGGCATGAATCATTTGATATGTCGGTTTTTGTCTTTAAAGGTTGATGAAAAGTAGATGAAATGTTACCATATGACCCAACTAGCATTAATGAGTAGAAATTCATTGGGCGTGAACCACTTAAAGAAACAGAACCTGAAAGTGGAGGTTTGTATGTAGACAATCTTGCTAATGGAGGAATGGAATCTTTAATTGATGACACAACATCAAAGATCAAAGCAATGAAACAAAATCATTGTGGAAAGAAATATGCAAAAATTGCTCATTTTTTGGATATCAAATATGCTCTAAGTATGGGCACAAACATGAGAGTTGAATTTTCAACTCTTTAGGCTCTTGTCAATGTGGTCAACCAAAAACATGTCAGAAAACTAAATATTTTGGGGGATTCAAAACTTGTTCGGGATTGAGTCTATGACAAAGTTAGCATAGTGGCCCCTCATTTGGCTCTCATTTTGCAAGGTATCAAACAAGTCAACAACAAGTTGGATTGGTTCTCTTTTGGCCATATATACCATGAATTCAATACCCTAGCAAGAAAGCTCTCCAAATTATTCCACAAGTGCTAGAATACCAAGAGTATACGAATAATAATTTTGTGGGGGTTGTTGAATTCCATATCTAGTTTTTTTGTCTCACTTATTACTATATTTTGTGATGATATATGTAAACGATCCAATGATATTATCAGATTTTTTTTGGCATTTAAAAGCTCACACAATATATAATTGGAACAAACTTTTATTACTAGAAATCAATCAATTACTTCTACATACCACTAAAAGTGGAAAAATCTCTATAACCTTTGATCACCTTGAACATCAAGCACACTAAGAACCTCGACAATGGGGTTCTAATAACATCGCAAAGATCAAAAATTTACAAAGCACAATTTAATGAGTATTGATTAGTCAAAATTACCATGTGGATCAACTACTCATGTTGAAATGATGGTATATTGGATTAGTTTTGGGTTGCACTTGCATTTGAAAGAGTGAACACAACGTGGATAAAGAACATTGCCTACACTAGGAACCTCGATAATGGGGTTCTAATAACATGGCCAAAAAGCCAAAATTGACAAAGTACAATTTAATGAGCATTGATTAGTCAAAATTATAATGTGGATCAATGACTCATGTCAAAATTATGGTATATTGGACTAGGCGAGGGTTGCAATGGCATTGGAAAGAGTGACCACAGCGTGAATAAAGAGTCACTTGGAGAAGGAATACAAGGAATTTTAGTCTTGGTTGCACATATAGGGATGGTCAAAGAAGCAAGTAGAAGCATTTGCGACACCGTAAAAATTGGTAACTCATTTTTTCTAAGAGACATCTAAAAGAGTCATCCAAAAGCGCATTTTTTTATAGGGAAAATGCTTAAAATCCTCCTTTTGGAAAATGCATCCTTCACATTAGGGAAAATTTTCCATCTACATTTCCCACAGAGATATGTAGAGAAATGTTTCTTCAATCGTCCCAAAAAATGGGAAAAATAAAAAACCCTTTTGGGAAAATGCATTTCCCTCTATGTTTCACCGCATTTCCCAAAAGAGATATGTGGAAAGATGTTTCTTGGAGCATCCTAAAATAAATAAAAAACACCTTGGGAACATGGGAGACATGGAGGTTCCCCCTCCCACCCTAAGGGACACATCCCCGTAGAACAGTAGTTTTTTTCATTCATTTAGTGGTATTTCTGAGTCATCATTGCTCATTTGTTTATGAATACAAATTTTGTCATATACTGCTATGTTGAATGGTAAGCATGTGTCAAAGCCCTATAAAAATAGTAGTTGCTTCAGATAGAATCAAGGCCAAGGCCTCACAATTGGGACTAAACTTTCATAGTTGCAATATAAGTATGTGGACAGCAGCACAATGGAAATTCATTATAATACAGAGACCTTACAAAACCATATTTTCTTGATGATCAGAGAGGCTTTGGTATTTCACTTTCACTAAGAATAGCATATATTGTCATCTATTGGTAAGGTACATCTATAAGACCTCATTTATAGATACTTCCAAAAGTTTGCCTTGGAAAGATTACTTTTATTTTAACAATCAAAGAACTTCTATAACAATTATTGTTGACTAGTGTAAAAGCATAGCTATGAAAGAATGGAAAGGTCCTGATGATGGATCCCCGTTGGGATTCGAAACGTCGACACTCGTTTTCTAGAAATGTGGATAATCCGGGAAGTTTTTTAAAGAATGGAAAGGTGATGTGGGCTATATCTAACATGCAGAAATCAAGAACTGAATAAGTAGAAAGTGATGTTATCCCAAATCATGGTGAAAATTGACCAGTATTAAACTTTTTCCACTTCATACCGTCACACTTGTGTGTTTGTAGCAAAAACTTGGTACTGTTGAAGGTATAACTACGACAATGTAAAATAAAATATCCACGGTGAAAAATTTTCAGTTTGAACCATAGATATGAACTTAAAACACATTTTGGATAATAAATACATACTTGTTCAAATGCTGAGAAAATTTCCAGAAACTATAATGCTGATCCAACATCATTTGACGAAAATCCTATGCCTACAATCAACTACAATGGCTTCCCTTGTGGCAAAATTATTTCATCCATCTCTTTCTTGTCTTTGCATTTCTTCTTCAAATTCACTTTTTCTTCACTGAAAATCAGATACATATATAAACTAATCATTGATCCCCTTGATATCTTGATCCATGTCAAACTGGGTTTTGGTGGTTTGCACCATACACCATGGAATGCCACATATGCATTTAACACCAAATTTAACTTTTTTTACTAACTTCACTTTTACACCAGAAAATATAGCACCAATTGAGTATCCCACATTATCCCCACATTATCACCACTTTTGCACTACTATTTTAAAAATAAAGATTTTTCAAATCATTTACAAATAGTGGTGCTAATGTGAATCTAAATGACCCTTCTTCTTGTAGTGTTACATGCATGACACTACATGCATGAATAGAAGATGAATTTATTTATTACGGAAAAAATTATTGCATAAGCAATGGTCGTATGTATATTTTGATAAATGTGCTAGAATTAATACGTGAACATATTTCCTAACAATTTTCACTAGCATGCTTATTGGCTCGAGGGGTCCTGACCCAGGTTCGGATGTTCAAGGTTTGCCAACAAACCCCTATACTACTGGCCCTTTCGGTAGTGACGTACTTGCGCAGGTCAAAGTCTCACCTGAAGTAGTATGGGTGGGTGTTGGAACCAGGTTTCCACACCATGGGAGAGAGTAGGTAAGTCAAGCAAAGCTACGTTCACCCTGATCGTGACCCGATCTGGTATCACAAAGCCTAGATTCCCTTTGCATCCACGTTCACAACAACAATATTACTCATAGAAATTAACAGATCGAGAATTCATATAACAATACACAGCTATTTCAAATATTCTTGTATGAAGCAAGTAGAACAAACCCAGATCGCAGCATAAATAAGTACATAAGTATGTTCGCAACTTAAACCAATAACACAATAGCATATACTAAGTAATCAAGATGTCACAGATTCATATCATAGTAATTTCAGTGGATTTAGATAGACAACAATACTTATGCATTCATTAATCTTTTAGATCTACTTACAAAACCCCAAAAACCCAACCTGTGCACACAATAGCAGGGTCCGCACATAGTAGGACAGAGGCCCTCCACGCACACAGCAGTAGGAGTCCTTACCCAAAAACCCTAACCAGATCTATCGATTTGCACTTAGCAGCAATCTCTTATCTTTCTTAGCTTGGCCTACAACTCAAAAATGTTCAACTACTTATACTATTTTAGCCTATGCATCCGATGGTCCGCAAACCATGGTTTGCAGACTCTTGGTCTACCCTTGACCCATTTACAATGCTTTAGGGGCTTTGACCCACCCCAAAACCCCTGAGCTATACTAAATATAATCAGAAATATACAAAATGGACCATTTTTTCAGCTTTGTAGGAGACCTTGTTCCAACAATGCTAGTATGTATAAATGCTACCTATCTATTTCCAGAGATAAATTCAATGAGGATACTTGATTTTATAGGACTATATACTCAATGAATATGAAATAAATATATATATTCTGGCTTATCAAGAGTTTGACTCCTAGAAAAAAGGACATGCAATTTTAAATAAACGAGAACATGTTTCATAATGACTAATAATAGAATATTGGCCAAAATGTTTCTTTGCTTTTAGGACGAGGGATGAGATTGAAGTCTGTAAAAAGTAGGCATGTTTTTTTTTTTTAAATAAGCTAAACGAAAAAACCCAAATTTTTATTATATTTTTCCACTTCCATTTCTTAAATAGATTCTCTATTCTTAAAATCGTCAACAACCTTTGCTTACAGACTTGCTTTAGGATCAATGAAAGAGGACCCTTACTAATTCCTTGCAAAGCTTACCATACCTCAAATGATAGTGATAAAGTCTGACGTTACTGTTGCACATCATATAGCATACACACTGTTAGCCCCCCTATGAAATTCTTGACAAGCAAGCTGGGGGCTATGTCATTTTGGAGCCTTCAAGGAATGTCTTTCCCCTGAAGATCCATCCTCCTTGAAGTCTCTGAGTGCTTTGCCTTGTGCTAATCCCCTCTGTTGTTTTCCTATCTCTGAGCTTTATTGCCCCTCATACTCCTGCAAAACACCACCTTTTTACCTCCCTCCCCTTTGACAAAGTCCCACTTTCGCTTTCTTATTTTCCCTATCAGTCCCATAAACCCCTCCAAAATCCCCTCTAAAACCCCTATACCCTTCGTTTCCTCAAATATCCCTTTCACCTCCCTATCGCTACCTCCCTCGAGCCCAAAAGTGCATTAAAAATAAGTTAAAATGGTGTATTTTATGATTTTGGGTCCTAGCCACTTCTCCGCTAAGCCCCTTAAGCCTTTTCTCCCATGTGACCCGACTCCGTGACCTAAGCGCTGTCCCCAAAGGCATTTCCAACTAACCATGGAACTTTATAATGAGATTTTTATTATAAAGTCCCTCGCTTTCATCTCCACCATCCGTTTAAAACTAATCCAACGGTGTGGAATCTGCCCAAGGCAGTGGTCCCCACTCGCTTACACTGTGCCAAACCCACGCTATTTTTCCGCACCACCTTTGGGCGCTGGGCTGTTTTTCCCCGACGACCAGCGATTCCACTAGCCGTCCGCCGCGTGTCCTTTGTATGACTCCAAAACCACTTTCTCCCCGCGCATTAACTTTTGACCCAAGTCACGCAGCGAAATCGTCGTAGGCCGTTAGATCTGTGATGGCCCATCCGACGGTCATTGGTCGACAAAGTCGCGCACCGTTTAACCCCTGCTCATCGCACCCGCTGGCCCACCGTCTATCGTCTTCCGCCGTCATTCTCCGCCGCAGTCGAGCGGTCCGGATTATTTCTCCCGATGTTGACCATTCCACCCTCGCTCGGGCCTCCACCTCATCCGTCCACTCGGCTGTCCGTACGCCACGTCACCCCACGTACATGTTCCGTACCCTTCGACCATTCCGTCGCATATAACATCCCATTCTCGTGTTTTTTAATTTTTTTCATGCGCTTTCACTCTGCAGACCGTCAACCACCTACCAGGGCGATTTTTCGTCGTTTCCCCTACAATTTCTTCCGCCATGTCACTAATTGCACACCTCTCTCATCCTCCACATCATCCGCCACCCCGTCCATTGCGTCCTTCACAGCTTTCGTGTTTTTGCAGGATTTGCAGCAGTTAATGACTGACACGATCGCCCATTTTTCTATGCAGTGGCCAAGAAATGCAGAGAAGCCTTGTACCTAGATACATTTAAGGAAAAATGGCCAGGGAGGGTGAAGACAGGACGTCCATTAAAGAGAGCAAGGTTTAACTCTGTGGAAAATCTCTCGGCGCCATTAAAACCTGAGCTGATCTGTCAGAGGTCGAGATGAAGCATCAGAGTGCTTCAGCGCAAAGAAGAGAGATTAAGTCGTGCTAATGATCAACTTAAGCCTTAAATCGGTGTGTTACAGAGGCAAAGCACCAGTTTGAAGACCCCGAGGACCGATCAGGAGGTCCTATGCACAGTAAAGGTAACATCAGGGTTTATACATCAGCAGAATGTTTTTCTTCATCAAGTACAGGTTGTCCATGTAGCTTTTATTATACACCATGTCCCTGAAGGAATTCCCATCCTAACAGCAGTTCCAAAACCGCCAAAGCATTTATATGACAGATCTCTTAGTAGTTCGTTTCATGTTTTGTTCGAAGCACCAGAAGTACCACCGCCGAAACATGTCAAACTCATATCTGAAGAAGATCACTCCTGCATGAAGAGGTGACAGAAATTAAATACACAGCTTTCAAACAGAATGGGCTTCGGCCCTGCATTCATTTTTGTATTTAAAATTACATTTAGTGTTCACCTACCCCCTCCGTCGACCTTCAGTTCATCCTCTGCTATAAAGCACAGAAGGAAAGTGTTGTAATGGTTGTTGATGAGATATCATAGAAATGCAAGTATTTTCCTCTTGAGACAATTTCTCTGTGTAATATTGTAAGATAGGCTGAGATTTGATGTATTCAAACTGAATGTTCAAGCTATGGGCTATGATGTACCTGATTGGTGTTTTTTTTAATGTGACAAGCATATTTCTTTGCATCCTGATCTAAAGCAGCTGGTGATGTTTTCCTTTCTCTGTATTCGTGATTGACTTGCTTTCATTTCATTACGTTTCTTCAGGCTCGCATCAGAAGTTTGGCATAAGATTTACCCTTGATAGGTACCTTATGTTGCTGCTCTCCCAGCCCTTTATGTTTTCTGCTTATATGTGAATCTGAATATTGATTTCAATTGATTTAACCAGTGTAGTGGATGTTATTGCCTGCTCTCTGATGTATGAGTTAATGAAATCTATGTTCAGATGTTCTTGCTAGGATTTAGTTGGATGAGTTGAGAAACCTGGGAGGTATAGAATCCTGCCTCTGCCTCTTTAGGACCTTGCCATCTCATTAAGCCTTTCTAAGATCCCTTGTCCTACCTCTGATTTTGTCCAAGCAGGTCTGGAGTTAAATGACCTCTGACCTGATCTATAGACAGAGTCAGTTGGTTCTCTTTCTTTCATTTCAGTCCTTAATGTCTCATTCTAAATATCATCTTTAAGACCCAAATGCTCTAGATGACTAGCCCAACTGAAAGCTTGCACATTGGACACAAATAAATCCTTTCTTGACTCCATAACCCAATGGCTTTTATGTTCCATGAGTTTTCTATCTTAGCCTAATCCCTTCTATGCTCATCCATATCTTATATTGGACCTTTCTTTCCTGATTCCCAACAACCAAACATAAACAATCAAAAAAACAACCCCGAGCCTATAACTAGCCTAAAACCATAACTTAGAGCTTCAAAGACATAAATCCTTTGACTATCATAGAGAGATCCCTCTTTGGACCTAGGAGGGCTAGATCCTGAGGTCTGAAAGTGGTTCTATGTTGTCTCATATTTTGGTCTTGTCAACCTGGCCAAAACATGGGAACCCCAACATAATGGTGACTCTGCTGGGGAACTCTGAGTGCATTTCATCATAAACATCAACAACTCAGAAGCTTAGAATCTCTGGTCAGGTTGACAGTAAGCCACCCCTTTCTTGAATCGGCCTCCATTATCGAAATATCCACCACACTCTTAGACAAAGCCTGGAAAGGGCCAGGTAGCCTCCAGATCCCACCCTCTTCGGAGGTGACATATCTGGTAAATGCCCTCCCAGTCAATCTCTGGTTGGAGTTTGCTGTTTTTGAGGAGATTCCTGAAAGTTAATAGTCCCTGAGCACTGTGGTGGACAGTGTAACCCCTTAGATATACCCTAAAACCCTCCACCTGGTGACTCCATTGTTCCTAAATGAAAAGACTCCACTGGTGATCAGTAGGCCTGCTGATTAACTTGGTTTCACAATAGACTCCACTGGGAGACCAGCCCCTGAGACAACATCAACCACAGAAGAAGTAATGGGTAGGGTTAAGCTGCTTGACTTAGAAACATCATTCTGGCTTTCAGAACCATTCACACAAGAGCTTATCCCAACCCTGACCCACCTGAAATAGTTGATAATCCGGAGAGTATCCTCAAGGGAGCTCTTACACCTGAAAGACCAACTATTTCCAACCACATTCATAGAGCTAATTCTGCACCAGAAGACCTAACAGCTCTATCACATTTTCTCCCTGACCTAGACACACCTAATAGATTACTAAGAACTAGGTCATTCAATCACCTAGACCAGCAAGACCTCGAGCCTCACAGTACACCATCTCATAGTGGTCAGAACAATAGGGACAGAGAAACCCCTCCATCGACACCACCTGATATCCACTTCCTTCAAAACTTGGGGCTCTCCCACCCTAGATCTGCTCAACAGACTTCTGCTGGTCCTAATATCCTTTTCATTCAAATACCAGCTACGCAAATCAATCATTCACCTCACCAGAACATTATCATGGCAGCTTGGTATGCACCTTTTCTATTACCTCAACCCTTGTTACCCTTGCCCAATGATTATCAGTCAAAAATCCCACACTTCACTGCTAAAGAATCCATCATGGCTCAGCAACATGTAGATAAGATGGAAGATTCTTTTGATTATATGGAGATTGATGATGAAACAATCAAAATGAGAATCTTTTCCCAAATCCTAGGGGGTGATGTGAAGAAATGGTTTAAAATTTTACCCCCTGGCACTATCCAAGATCTCCTTGCATTGTACCAAACCTTCATAGACAAATGGGAAGTTAGAGCAAACCCTCGCCAGCTCCTAGCAGACTACATGTCCCTTAAGAGGAACGTAGGAGAGAGTGTCCATGATTACACAACGAGGTTCAACAGCATTTACAATGCTCTCCCTCCACACATGAAACCTCCTCAAGGGATGGCCCTGGCTAAATATCCTGATGGATTTGATGCTGACATGGCCTATGAGCTTAGAGATAAAGAGTACACAACACTAGAAGATATGCAAAAAGGAGCCATAACCATAGAGGCAAACTTGATGGAAAAAAGGGCAAGATTAAAAGCTGAGAAAAGGGTAACCTATAGGGATGACAATGTAGCTTCCACATCTGATCCCAAATATGATAGACTGTCTAAAAACATGGAATAACTACAACAAATGATCAAAAGGATGGTTTTCCAAAATAGAAACCAAAACTAGAACCAGAACGTTAGAAGAAACAATGTCGTTCCCAACAGACAAAGAGAGTCAGATCAACAAGTTGTTCCCCCATTTCAGGAAAAAAATTTAGATGAAGACGAGTGGATCATAGAAGAGTCTGAAGGGAATGGGATAAACATGTTCGAAATAGAAGACTCGGTCTTTAACTGTGATTCAGGGGAAGACCAACCCTCACCTTCATACTGGGATGAGGAATGGTTAGAAACTGAGGATTACATATTAGGATTCGAAAATGCCATGATGCAGGTCAGAGAACAATATGAACTTAGGAGAAAAAAGAACTAAGAAAATTCCAAAACAAAGACTCCTGAGGTAACCATCAAGAAAAGGCCTGACAGATCTTCTAAAGCATCTGCTGCAAATGACAAATCAGTAGCTGAAAGCTCTGGTAAACACAAGGAAAAAGACAACCAAGACACTGAAAGACAAAGCCAACCAACCAGTAGCACTAGCACTGTAGTTAGTGCTCCTGATATTGTACATAGTGAGAAATCACAAACTGATTTAGCTACTAAATCTGTAGCAAATAAAACGGAGTCGAGTACTCCAAAGACACAGTCCACTTTCAATTTAGAGAGTGAGATTGAAAAAATCAAAATCTCTGTCCCAGTCTCTGAGCTGGCCACTCAGGGTGTATATAAAGGCCAAATTTTGAAAGCGTTGAATTTAGGGGAAAACAATGACACTGTAAATTTTAATGATGATCAACCTGCCCTCCTGTTTGGTCCAAATATTGAGGGAAAGTTTCATGAAGGGGTAGTTCCACCTTTTTATATTAGTCTCAACATTCATGACAAAATACTCCACAATGCCATGCATGATTCCGAAGCATCACACAATTTAATGCCTAAAGTAGTGATGGAAAAGCTAGGCCTAGAGATCACACAACCTTACAAAGATCTATATTCATTTGACTCTAGCAGAGTAAAATGCCTAGGCCTAATCAAAGACTTGTGTGTGAGCTTGACCCAGATCCCAGCTAAATGTATGGTCATAGATGTTGTGGTGGTAGATGTACCACCCAAGTATGGCATGCTATTGTCAAGATCATGGGGAGCCAAACTACAAGGAACAATGTAGATGGATGGCTCATATGCCACTATCCCTATATTTGGCCAACTCAGAAGACTGTATAGAGAATCTCAGATGAAACTCTTAGTCAGTAGCCCCGACAAGCCTGAAAATTCACCATTGTACTCTGTACACACAGACCTGGATTCTTTCATCCTTTATAACGACCAATCTTTAGGAGAGCCAGAATCTGAATGCAAAAATACAAACGACAACACAGAGCCCGTGGACCTTAGCATAATGGCTACCTTAGAAGAGTACGATGAAGAAGACCATGGGCAGGACAATGAAAACAAAACTTACAATGAACCAGAAACACAATGCAATCAGCCTATTAGTCACACCCTGCAAACTAACACACCACGTGAAGAACAAGACAACCCACAACCTAGTATAGACCCCACAATGCAACGTAATGGCAAACCCCTGTGGGAAATGAATTTCGATGGGTCTTGTACTAGGAAAAATGATGGAGCAGGGGTGTGGCTACGTAACAGAGAAAATGATCATGCAGAGAGCCATGTTGTGAATATGCATTTCAAATGCACCAATAATATTGCAGAATATGAGGCTCTCATCCTGGGTCTGAACCTATTGAAGAAATTAGAAGCCCATAGGATAGTTGTGAGAGGAGACTCTGAGTTAGTAATAAAACAAGTGAATGGTGAATATACAGTGAGACATCCTCGACTTAGAGCATACAGGAATGATGCAGTAGATTTATTGAAAACCTTTGTTGAATATGAATTGGTATTTGTGCCTAGGAGTCAAAACATCATTGCAAATGGATTAGCTTTCCTAGCTAGTTCATATCCTAAGACTCCCCTTGACCAAAAAATCATCATTAAAACCAAGTTCAGGCCTGCAGTACCAGACAATGAAAAATATTGGCAGGTCTTTGAAGGAGATAAACAGATCGAAGATTTCCTAGTGGGCAGAAATGAGTTTGAATTTTCTGATTTCGACTTAAAACCGGATGACAGCTGCCCATGTGAGGATCCCCCAGATGAACGAGAAACACCCTGTAACATAGAAATAAACACCCTTTCTGAGGAAACTGGAAGTTCAACCGAAAAATGTGAAAATGCAGGTGATCAGGAAGTGGAGGTGTTGCAGGCCAAAGATAAGAACATACCCAGAGGCCTGGCACCCCTAGAGGACCTGTTCGACTTTGATGATGTAGAAAAAAAGCCCACTATAGAACATGCAGAAACAGATGTAGAAGAATGCAACATAGGCACTGAAGATAAGTCCAAAATGATTAAACTGGCTAAGTCTATACCTGCAAACATGAAGAAAAAATACATCGACCTGTTTAAGGAATTCATTGATGTGTTTACATGGAGCTATGAAGACTTAAATGCCTATGACACAAGCATCATACAACACAAAATACCACTAAAGGAAAATCAGAAGCCTTTCAGACAAAAACTCTGTAGGATCAATCCAAAACAATTTCCTGCGGTAGAGAAAGAGATCAAAAAGATGTATGATGCAGGCATAATAGTCCCTGTAAGGTTTTCTGATTGGCTGTCAAACTTAGTGGCTGTGAGAAAGAAAACAGGGGAGATCAAATTATGCATAGACTTCAGAAACCTCAACAGAGCCTCCCTAAAAGACAACTACCCTTTGCCTAGAATGGAACATATCCTACAGAAGGTAGTGGGCTCTAAGAGAATCTCCCTGCTTGATGGTTTTTTAGGATACAACCAAGTTCTGGTACTCCCAGAAGATCAACTCAAAACAGATTTTACCACTCCATCGGGCTACTTCATGTATGTGAAAATTCCTTTTGGATTGATGAATGCTGGAGCTACCTTCCAGAGAGTGATGGATATCGCTTTCTCAGATGAGATAGGACATTTCATAGTTATCTACCTGGATGACTTGACTGTCTTTTCTAAAACTGAAGAAGAACACCTGAAGCATCTAAGAAAAGTTTTTGAAAAATGCAGAAGGTACGGTCTGTCCTTAAATCCCAAGAAAACTATGTTTGGGCTGCAAGAAGGTAAACTTCTTGGCCACATTATATCTGAGAGAGGAATTAGGATAGATCCGCAGAGAGTTGAGGGAATACTTCAAATTACACATCCGAGAAACATCAAGGAATTACATTCCTTCATCGGGAAGATCAACTTCCTCAGGAGATTTATCCCCAATCTTACTGAGCATCTTAGGAAAATGACCAACATGCTGAAGAAAGATGCAGGAATTAAGTGGACGGTTGAAGCCAAGAAATCTTTTGAGTCAGTAAAACTTGCACTCACTCAGGCCCCTGTCCTGATCAGCCCAGATTTCTCAAAATATTTTCTGATCTTTTCATTTTCCTCCCATCATACAATAGCTGCAGTCTTACTGCAAAAGAATTCAGAAGGTGATGAACAGCCGATCACATTCTTCAGCAAAGCCTTAAGGGATGCACCCTTAAAGTACAACATTATGGAAAAACAGGCCTATTCCATGGTAAAGGCCTTAAAAGACTTTAGGGTGTACATTTTGCATTCTCACACCATTGCTTATGTGCCAAATTTAGTGGTTAAAGATATCTTGTCCCAGGACCCTGATGGGAAGAGGGGCAAATGGATTGCTACAATCTTGGAATACAACCTTGAAATAAAACCCACCAAGCTGATCAAAGGTCAAGGCCTAGCCCAATTAATGGTTGAATCAAACTTGCAGGCCCTTGACATTAACATGATAAATGCCTTAGATGAGCAGGAAGGATTGCCCCATCCAACAGTTGAGGAGAAGTTCCACAACTCTCCTTGGTATTTCGATATCCTTTATGTGCTCACTAATCTCAATTTCCCTCCAGAACTGTCCAAAACCAAGGCCAAATTCATAAAACTCAAAGCGAGAAACTACTGCATTTTAAATGAAAACCTATATTGGAAGAATCCAAATGGCCTATTACTGAAATTCTTGTCTGAAACTGAAGCTGAGAGAATCAAATAGGAATTCCATGCTGGGGAGTGTGGAGGCCACCTGAGTTGGAAAGCCACTGCAAATAAGATACTCAGGGCTAGTTACTATTGGCCTACACTCTTCAATGATGCCCATAAAATGATTCTTACTTGCCACCAATGCCAGATCTTCGAAGAGAGAAGAAAGCTCCTCCCCCTCCCTTTACAACCTATCACCATAGAAGGTCCCTTCATGCAATGGGGCCTAGACTTTATAAGAGAAATTCATCCTGCCTCCTCTGGATAACACAAATGGATCCTAACGGCTACAGATTACTTCACCAAATGGATAGAAGCCATACCCACTAGGAATGCCACTAATTCTGTCATCATTAGGTTCCTAGAGGACTTCATCTTATCTCGGTTTGGCTGTCCAAGGAAAATAATCACTGACAATGCTGCTGCTTTCAGATCCAAGAGAATGATTGATTTCTGTCACAGGTACAGAATAGCACTTGGCCATTCAACTGCATATTATCCCCAGGGTAATGGATTAGCTGAATCATCTAACAAAATCCTAGTTACAATCATCAAGAAGCTGCTGGAAGAGAACAAAAAGTCATGGCATAAAAATTTAGTACATGCTCTGTGGGCTGATAGGCTCACCACGAAAAAATCTATTGGTATGTCACCATTCTAGCTGGTTTATGGAACAGAAGAAGTTTTCCCTACAAGCCTTGGAGTTCCAGTAATCAAACTTTTCCAGGAGATCCAATCAGAGGAAGATGGCATGATAAGAAGAATCAATGAAACTATCCATCTGCAACAAACAAGGGAGCAGGTTTATAGCAGAGCTGTCAGAGTGCAGGAAAGCATAAAGAAGCAGTTTGACAAAAGAGCCAAAGCTTCAGATTTCAAATTTGGGGACAAGGTTCTGAAATGGGATTCAAGGAGGGAGGACAAAGGTAAACATGGCAAGTTTGACAGCTTGTGGCAAGGTCCATATCTCATCCAAGCCACTGTGGGTCCTAACGCATTTTTCTTACAAGAACTTGATGGTACAGAGCTATTTGGAGGTCCTTTCAATGGCAGGATTCTCAAGCATTACTTCTGTTGATTTTCATTTCCAGTTTCTTTTCCATTGTACATACCACTGCATTTTTACTTTCAAGAAAACAGAGAAAAATGTTTCAAAAAACAAGAATAGAAAGGAGAGGTTTAGACCTGCTCAAAGCTTGGACCTCTGAAAGGAGTGGCTCAAACATGATCAAAATCTGAGCCAAAAGAAGCAGAACAGTTGGTCCTAATATGCTCAACAACCTGGACCAGCAGTGAAAAGGAGAATCAGCTCTAACATGCCTAAAACCAGAGCTGAAATGAACAAAGGAAGTGACTCTAATTTTCCCAAAACCTGAGTCACAAGAAAATAAGGATGTTTCAAATTGCAGATCTCATGCCTTCACAGTTTTGTCTTCATTTTTCCACAAGTCTTCGCTCCAGCAAGTCAGACAGTCTCATCCTGGCTTGGTTGTTTTTCAATTGCCTGTTTTAGAATGTAGGAGAAGAAATATGTTGGACAGTCTAATCCCAGCAGATGTTAGATTAGGTAGAGAAGCATATGAGGCCAACATTCTAATCTGGTCTCATGGAGAAATAAGGGTAGATTTAGAATAGGTTTGTTTTTGTTTTGAAAATAAAATGTAAAGGGTCTGCTAGCTCAAATGCACCCCAAGGGAAATGTTAGAACTATAGTTTGGGTAGGTAGATTGGTTGGGAAATATTTCTGCTGATTCGTATTTTTAACCTATTGTGGCAGCTAAAATTGAAGAAAAAATGGATGTGCTAAGCAGCAGGCACCTGGCCTACTCCAAAGATCATCTCTAGTTTTTTGACTCCTTCAAGAAGAAGCCATCCCCATGTGGAGCCACTGTTAGCCCCCCTATGAAATTCTTGACAAGAAAGCTGGGGGCTATGTCATTTTGGAGCCTTCAAGGAATGTATTTCCCCTGAAGATCCATCCTCCTTGAAGTCTCTGAGTGCTTTGCCTTGTGCTAATCCCCTCAGTTGTTTTCCTATCTCTAAGCTTTATTGCCCCTCATACTCTTGCAAAACACCACCTTTTTACCTCCCTCCCCTTTGAAAAATTCCCCCTCTCCCTTTCTTATTTTCCCTATCAGTCCCATAAACCCCTCCAAAATCCCCTCTAAAACCCCTATACCCTCCGTTTCCTCAAATCTCCCTTTCCCTCCCTATCGCTACCTCCCCCGGGCCCAAAAGTGCATTAAAAATAAGTTAAAATGGTGTATTTTATGAGTTTGGGTCCTAGCCCCTTCTCCGCTAAGCCCCTTAAGCTTTTTCTCCCATGTAACCCAACTCCGTGACCTAAGCGCTGTCCCCAAAGGCATTTCCAATTAACCATGGAACTTTATAATAATATTTTTATTATAAATTCCCCTGCTTTCATCTCCACCATCCGTTTAAAATTAATCCAACGGTGCGGAATCCGCCCAAGGAAGTGGTCCCCACCCGCTTACACTGTGCCAAACCCACGTTGTTTTTCCGCACCACCTTTGGGCGCTGGGCTGTTTTTCCCCGACGACCAGCGATTCCATTAGCCGTCCGCCGCATGTCCTTTGTACGACTCCAAAACCACTTTCTCCCCGCGCATTAACTTTTGACCCAAGTCACGCAGCGAAATCATCATAGGCCGTTAGATCTGTGATGTCCCATCCGACGGTCATCGATCGACAAAGACGCACACCGTTTAACCCCTGCTCATCGCACCCGTTGGCCCACCGTCTGTCGTCTTCTGCCGTCGATCTCCATCGCAGTCGGGCGGTCCGGATTCTTTCTCCCGATGTTGACCATTCCACCCTCACCCGAGCCTCCACCTCATCCATCCACTTGGCTGTCCGTACGCCACGTCACTCCACGTGCATGTTCCGTACCCTTCGACCATTCTGTCGCATATAACGTCCCATTCTCGTGTTTTTTAATGTTTTTCATGCACTTTCACTCTGCAGACCGTCAACCACCTACCAGGGCGATTTTTCGTCGTTTCCTCTTCAATTTCTTCCGCCATGTCACTAATTGCACACCTCTCTCATCCTCCACATCATCCGCCACCCCGTCCATTGCGTCCTTCACAGCTTTCGTGTTTTTGCAGGATTTGCAGCAGTTAATGACTGACACGATCGCCCATTTTTCTATGCAGTGGCCAAGAAATGCAGAGAAGCCTTGTACCTAGATACATTTAAGGAAAAATGGCCAGGGAGGGTGAAGACAGGACGTCCATTAAAGAGAGCAAGGTTTAACTCTGTGGAAAATCTCTCGGCGCCATTAAAACCTGAGCTGATCTGTCAGAGGTCGAGATGAAGCATCAGAGTGCTTCAGCGCAAAGAAGAGAGATTAAGTCGTGCTAATGATCAACTTAAGCCTTAAATCGGTGTGTTACAGAGGCAAAGCACCAGTTTGAAGACCCCGAGGACCGATCAGGAGGTCCTATGCACAGTAAAGGTAACATCAGGGTTTATACATCAGCAGAATGTTTTTCTTCATCAAGTATAGGTTGTCCATGTAGCTTTTATTATACACCATGTCCCTGAAGGAATTCCCACACTAACAGCAGTTCCAAAACCGCTAGAGCATTTATATGACAGATCTCTCAGTAGTTCGTTTCATGCTTTGTTCGAAGCACCAGAAGTACCACCGCCGAAACATGTCAAACTCATATCTGAAGAAGATCACTCCTGCATGAAGAGGTGACAGAAATTAAATACACAGCTTTCAAACAGAATGGGCTTCGGCCCTGCATTCATTTTTGTATTTAAAATTACATTTAGTGTTCACCTACCCCCTTCGTCGACCTTCAGTTCATCCTCTGCTATAAAGCACAGAAGGAAATTTTTGTAATGGTTGTTGATGAGATATCAGAGAAATACAAGTATTTTCCTCTTGAGACAAGTTCTATGTGTAATATTGTAAGATAGGCTGAGATTTGATGTATTCAGACTGAATGTTCAAGCTATGGGCTATGATGTACCTGATTGGTGTTGCTTTTAATGTGACAAGCATATTTCTTTGGATCCTGATCTAAAGTAGCTGGTGATGTTTTCCTTTCTCTGTATTCGTGATTGACTTGCTTTCATTTCATTATGTTTCTTCAGGCTCGCATCAGAAGTTTGGCATAAGATTTACCCTTGATAGGTACCTTATGTTGCTTCTCTCCCAGCCCTTTATGTTTTCTGCTTATATGTGAATCCGAATATTGATTTCAATTGATTTAACCAGTGTAGTGGATGTTATTGCCTGCTCTCTGATGTATGAGTTAATGAAATCTATGTTCAGATGTTCTTGCTAGGATTTAGTTGGATGAGTTGAGAAACCTGGGAGGTATAGAATCCTGCCTCTGCCTCTTTAGCACCTTGCCATCTCATTAAGCCTTTCTAAGATCCCTTGTCCTACCTCTGATTTTGTCCAAGAAGGTCTAGAGTTAAATGACCTCTGACCTGATCTATAGACAGAGTCGGTTGGTTCTCTTTCTTTCATTTCAGTCCTTAATGTCTCATTCTAAATATCATCTTTAAGACCCAAATGCTCTAGATGACTAGCCCAACTGAAAGCTTGCACATTGGACACAAATAAATCCTTTCTTGACTCCATAGCCCAATGGCTTTGATGTTCCATGAGTTGTCTATCTTAGCCTAATCCCTTCTATGCTCATCCTTGTCTTATATTGGACCTTTCTTTCATGATTCCCAAAAACCAAACATAAACAATCAAACAAACAACCTCGAGCCTATAACTAGCCTAAAACCATAACTTAGAGTTTCAAAGACATAAATCCTTTGACTATCATAGAGAGATCCCTCTCTGGACCTAGGAGGGCTAGATCCTGAGGTCTGAAAGTGGTTCTATGTTGTCTCATCTTTTGGTCTTTTCAACCTGGCCAAAACATGGGAACCCCAACACACACCATTGTTTGTTGTTATGAATAGAGTTACTGTACAATCAACATTTTCTTAACTATCATTGACACTTCACTATCACTATATGTCACTGTGATGAATCTAATACATCATCCCATCATAGATTATAGATAGATAGAAGGTAATTATAGTCACCTTCCTAATTCATTGTCTTTCTAATTTTTTTTCGCTACTGTCAGCCAATTGTCAATTTCAAGGATTCATTGCAACAACTTGCAATATATATACAAGGTTAGCTAATTAAGCTTTTGCCCAGATCCAATAGTGAAAAAATTGTTGCACATATTCAAAACATCTTCAAATACTGAATTTTATTACTCTTCAAATCCTGGACTTCGGATTAGGTCTGAAACTCTTTAAGGTATCTCAAAATGTCTTCTCCAATGTGTCACAACAAAAACACTATCAGATCATTGTCTTATATAAGACTATTATTATTGCTATGTCACATATCTGCTCAAGCCTAGAAGGTATCTTGGTGTGATGGATTCTGACATCAACATATGTAGTTGTCAAGTATAGTCTTTGTTGCTTATTAAGGTCAAGGCTGCCATCAATCCAAAACCTTGCAAGGCATTTTATATGCTACTTCTATCTAATATAGATAGAAGGCTTGCAGTGTGAGAACTATGAAAGTAGTCCTCTGTCTATTCATACTGCTGCATACAGTGGAAACCATTGACAAAATTGTTATATTCCCAATAATGACGCTATATTGAAGCCAACTTAAGCACAAAATTCTGCTTGAATACCTTGCATATTGCAGAGTTTTAATGTTTTAGAAACTATAATATGTTTGAATAGACCTTGAAATACTTAGATTCAAACTCCATAATTTTGAATCAATTGTTTGAATTATTCATCTTTATAATGGTGTTGGGTCGTAGATGACTGAATTGATGACCAACAAACTGTAGAAGAATTGTGATCTAAAAAGGGTTGCAGACATATCAGTAAAACAGTTATCCGTAAATCTGAAATAGGTCATATGCCCTTGCCCTAACCAGAGATTATTGAAAATCTTCAAGGATTTGTGAACAATATTTTGGGGAATGTTCAAATAGTCCACAAGATAAAAGGATCATTGGTGTAAGTTTTAAATACAAGACAATCCAAAAGGAACTTCAAGACTTTCATGTCTTAACAACTCATGCTTTCTAATTTATTTGTAGCCCCAAGAGGATCGAAATAGCTCCTCACTTCACAAGATAGAAAATATGTTGAAATTCAAGGATTAGAGTGATATTCCACAAAGACGAGGACTTATGCTACAATTCTAGAAATGTCATCAATTTTTCATGTAATTTCTTTTAGAGCTAAAATATCAGTGAAATTTGATACCACCAAACCTTCCATGCTTAGTAATAAAGTTCTAATGAGGGCTGAAATTATATAAAGAAAAAGTTTTCAAACAAGCCTGAATGGATCATTAACAACCCTTATTGTTCATCGATTTATATTAATCACAGAGACAAGGGTGTTGCTCATAAATTATGCCGCAGGGAGTTATTTTAATTTGCATGGACGAGGAAATCCTTGTATAAAAGATGATACCCTTAAGGGGACGAAAGTCTACTCCTTGGAATTATGAAACGAAACTTGATACTAATAAATACACAGGAAATGGATGCAGAGATAAAGAAGTTTCTTCAAAAATATTAAAGAGGTTGTTAATGCTCAAAAATTACACAAATAAAGACCCTTCCTGCCATAGATGGAAGAAGAAATTACTACACGTGCAGAGACAGATGAAATTGTTTCCATGTTGTTGACTGATAGCTTTCCCTCGGGCCTGATATATTTCTCCCTGACTTGGGCTTGCCCTCACCTATGCTCGGATACCATGTTAATTTTAACATGTTCTTTGCATAGTACAGTTAAATCCATATGAGCCCAATTATCTATCCATAATTGAACCAAGCAAGTGAAGTCAACTAGGCTTATCGAATGAACCAGGGAGATGTCCCTGGAAATGCAGACTAACTCATAATTCTCCGTACGAATAAGAGACAAGGAAGGGTAAATTGACTTCTGAATTTCAAGAAAGGCCTCAACTCCTACAAGTGATGAAGAACCCTAGTCAAACTTGTTGATGTTCTGCCCTAGTATCACTTTGATGCTCTAATTTTTGTTAGGAACCCGTGTTTTCATTGTTGTTTGAAAGATATTATGACGTTTACATCATTGCAGTTTATCCATTTTCATTTTCACTCGTTGGCAACCCAAAAGGGATTGATTTGCGGTAAATGAAACCAACCAGTACAATTATGATTTCCCTCATAATGGTTTTGGTGACCGAAAGTGTTTAATTCGTAAGAAATAAAACCAAATACTAGCATTACGGTTTAACTTGCAGCGGTGTCAATGACCAGATATGCCTTTACTATGGAAAATGAAACCAACTGCTATAATGGACAAAGGTAAAGTTTAACACTGAAAAGGGAAGGTTGGCTTGGACAAAGATGAAGTTGAACACTGAAAAAAGAAGGTTGGCTTGGACAAAGATGAAGTTGAACACTGAAAATAGAAGGTTGGCTTGGGAGATTATACCTATTGCTTACAAAGTTTATATAATCACGATCTATCCATTTAAATTTTGCTCACAGCAGTGCCCGTGACCCTAGAATTGAACTCAATACCAACAACATGGTGGATATAGGTTTTAAACAAGAATGCAAGACTAGGGCATTGGGAAATATTCGCATGTCATTGGTAGGAATTCAACCTATACAGACTTGTAGCAAGGCAGTGGCATTGCAAGATCCCACTTAAAACCAGGTAAAGGTGGGAAATGAAACAAACCACTAAAATTGGTGAAAACTAATTTTAAATTCAACAAAATAAAATGGTGAGCATATCCTTAATCCTCCATTGCATTTTGAAAAAATCTAAGTTCCCTGATAACTAATTAGAGGGAGCCTGTCAATGGTTACAGTGATGGATAATAAATCAAGTATCGAATTCATAACGTGAAAGTATTAACAAGAGAAGGTTAAGAAATTACATGTTTTCAAAAGAAGGTTATATTTCAGACATGAATTGTTGGGGAGTGCAAGGAAGTTGGTATTCCTCTATAATTAGATTTGTTGCTTCCAGTGAGGCTTTTCCCAAGCACTTCTCATCTCCTCTTCCATCCCATTGCTTTCCATACTTGGCCACTGCTTGCCATACTTGGCCAAAGACTCCTTCAGAACTTCATCCATAGCATTTTTTGTGTCAAGAAGCGTGTCGACAGTAAATTCGGTAGTCAAGGCGTTAAAAAAAGAAAAAAACAGTGTACTAAATATTTAGTATAAACAAAAATATTTAGTAACCTTACACAATCCCCGAGATGCCTTGTGCTTTCATGAATAGCCAGAAAATTTTGTGTGTCTTTACTTGCAATCACAACCTTATCTTCAACGTTATCATTTTCATTTTTTGTAATGCAAGGGGATTCTGTCATATCTCACTTTGTCTCTTTTTCATTTACGATGTTACTTGCCAACTGCCCCTCTTCATAAAGACCCTTTATTGGAATATTTGTCTCAGCCTTGACCTTGATTTTTCTCTTGGAATTAATTTTGGTATTTATTGATTTGCCATTCAGAGCACGTATATCATATATCCTCTTCCCATCATTGTCAATATTACAATCCAGATTTCCCTCATTCAAATTGACCTCCATTTTTACCATAGTAATTATCTTATGATTCTTGATGCAGGGGCATTAGGCACAATAAAATACTTTGTATCTAAGTAGACATAGGGGGGTCTTACGTTTTTAAATTATCATGTAATTATTAGTCTTTTGAATAAAATAGTGAAGAATTGTAAATGTTTTTGAACCATTAGAGAACATGAGAGAAGTTGATTAGTTAGGAATGTGAAGGGACAGTCGAATTAGGATCAGTTCAGTTATTTAGGGATTGAGTCTAAAATTAGGAATTTAGGAATTTTAAGAGTTTGGTGAGCTGTTAGGGAACCTGAATCGATTCAGGTCATCATTTTGTATAAATGTAAATAGAATGGCAATTCAAGGGAGAGTTGTTCAGAGGGGATAGAATACTGAGGAAAAAGGGCCACTAAGTTTGAAGATCTGGCCAGGATCAAGAGGTTCTGTAAGTAATTTCACTGTATATATGAAAGTATTGGTTTGAATTATGCGCGTTAATTGATTGATTTATGTATGGTTAAAATCCTATGTTAAGGGTTGATATGTGGAATGTATGCGTAGTAAATGTTGTTTATTGAGTAATTGTATGTTAAGCTCTGTAATTGGGTTTTAAATCGTAATTCTACATATGATTGGGTAACTGATGTTATTTTCAGTGAATAAGCATTTATATATGTATTCCTGAGGGAGATTGAGGAAATGGCAGTCATCGACCACTGCAAGGATCGATGACATAGAAGAAATTCTGAATTCAAATTCAGAACTTGGCATATGGAAATGTCATTTTGAAAACAATATAATACTGGGGGAGTTCTGTCTGAACCCACGAAGGGGAATGGTTCTCTACCATAAGGAAGAACTAAATGCAGGATCTTGAAGTAGAACGAGAGAAAAGCATAATTGAAGGCACTAAGAGTTAACGCCTGTTCAAATAGTGTTGGAGAAGGGTTACAACTCGAATACAATGGGACTGTGAATTTAGAATCGTGAGCGATGAGACAGTAAAGGCATTGAAGAAAGGAGGCAAAACCATGAGTTACTTATGTGAAAGAAGAAATGGCGTAGTTGAATGCGAAGTCAAAGATTGTGAGCAAAACCTTTTGTGGAGCGGAACCTTGAATGAACAGTAAAACCGGAGGTTGAAAACCAACAGTCTCACACTTTTTAAAAGTGGTAAATAGTTTTTGTGAAAAAAACACGATTCCATTAGATGAAGGACGCATGGCATAAGGCGGTATTTGAAAATCGTTTCTATCACGTTTTTTTCGAGCGTTAAAGCTTGGAGGTTAAAAAAACACGATATTCATTATAATCGTCCAATGGAGGGTTGTGGAGATCCGATGGTAGGTGTATTTTGAAACTGCGTGGAGGTTAATAAGGTGCAAATCAACGATAGAAAACCTTAAGTCGGAGCGCGATGAATTGTGGACCCTTTGATCCGTTCAACAATTAGTTAATGAGGTAAGTACTGTGGGCCCGAACCTATTGCGTTGATAGTTGACGTTTAGTGTTAATGACTGGGGTTTAAACCATTTGCGGACCCGATATGTTATAGAGTATTGGTCAAATAATCATATGGTTGGGATGGCTGTGAGTTAGCCTTTTTCCCGAGTCGAGCCTTTGGGAGATAATGGAATATTAAAGGCTTCTTAACATTTGAATTGGGGGTCATAATATATGTGGAGATATATATATATATATATTATGTTTGATGATAGAGTCAAGCCTTGTATGGAATGAATTTGTGCGCTGGGCATATAATAATATTGGGCTTTTATAACGTTCAAATATTGGGTTGAGCTCCTTCAGGGTGAGAAACTTTTGGTTATTGAAATATTGAATGTTGATTCAATATATGAGGTTAGCCATGGAATTATAAAAGCTTCTGCATAGTATTAGAGTCTGCCAGATTTAAAATTATTTGGCTAGAATAGAATTGCAGTCTATATGCTCAAGAGTGTGATTGTAAGTTTGAGAGGGTAGCCCGGGCATCAATTCTTCCCCACCCTCAGAACTGGAAGAGACTCTCTATGTGAATCAATACCTTTTTCACTTATGGTTTTAGATCCAGTTAAGTTTTTTTCTTTTTTACGTTGTGAAACAACTCTTGGAAGAGCAGAGGATTCATCTAATGGCTTTTGAAATTTGCGAACTTTTGAAGGAGTGGAAGACTTAACCAATGGCTTTTCAAATTTCCCAGCATTTGATGGAGATACTAGAGGTGAACTAATTTACTCCTTTAGAGGAGAATTTTTAGTTGCTTCTACAGAAGCCATGGAACTCTAAACAGGCTTCAATTTCTTGACAAGGTCTTTCACATCGACATTTCCAGAACAGAGGCTTCAATTTATTGACAAGGTGTTTCACATCGACATTTTCAGAACGAATAGATTCCAAGAGACTGTTTATTGTGGATTCAAATAATTGAGATGTTTCTATGTCAGAACATAAGAAACTATCAGAAATAAAACACCTATGTGTGATGAGAGGACAGAAACTAAGCAATAGCATTGTAATGGATGGGTTTATGGATGTAAACCATTGCACAGTAGGTGGTATAGTAAACTAACCTATTAAGAAAACACTTAGGGAAAAAAATTTGTGTGCATTATTTCTTGTCAACAACATTCTTGCAAGACGCCATGAATTCCAGAATCTTTTTCCGACACAGCTACAATCTCAAGTGATGTGATCGGAATAAAAAATCTTTGTGAATGTACTTCTTACGTCTGGAATTTTTTCTTATTTCTACACTACGGATAGGTACATGCGTCTACATCATATTGGCGAGATTTTTAGCAATAATTCTACTCCAAATTATTTCCAGATTCATTCATGCCCCACAATCATAGTTAGCAGAATAACACATGCACATACAACTAGCAAAAAATTACAATAACCTTGGCAATAAAACTTAAATATTTAGAGGGTTACTTCTTGCAAGACAGTCATTCCTTACAATCTGATCATTACACCTAAGAGAAATAATACCTTATAAAACTACCAATTCTATTTAGTAGCACCGACGACCTGAAACTTTCATTCATTGCATCACTGCTAAATTATCAAAAAATATGGCAATAAGGAAATTGAATCATACTCGCACAATTGAAGAGTGGAGATAAAAATTGTGAGGCATGATATTTGCACCAATGAGGCTCACAGCTGTATACATATTTTCATGCTTCACTCTTGGAATCATTCCATTCACTATGGAGACAGCATTTGATTCCATGGATAAAGTGTCGGGTGCAAAGAATAGAACCACCAATCTTGTTATGCTTATAGATAATACTTCAATATGGTGTTTTCCCAGGAGAGGTAAAATAAGTGTAAATAAAAGTGCATCAACTATGCTCAGGATCACACACTCAAGCATATCCAGCCCCAGTAGAAGATTAATTCCAATAGTAGTTCCTAGAATCACTGTAAAATCCAGAGCTATCATAGAGGCCTCACATTGTAGCCACAGCAACATGCACACGGTTTGAGATTACTCCTCCACACAAATCAGAGCAAGATATTTCCCAGTCACGACTCCAATGCGAGATGCAAGGGACTGACATAAAATAGCAACCATATTTGACAGCATTAACAACCACAGAAGCTCAACCCCGAAACATGATCCACCTTCAATTGTTGTCACCCACTTTGCAGGGTCAATATATCCCATTGAGACTAGAAATGCAGGCCCTAAAAATGGGTATATTTTCATTGAAATACCTTGCATTGGCATTGTGCCATCCATCTCACTTCCCATTTTTAATGCTTCATAAAAACATTTAACTGAAGCATTATTTATTGAAACCTAGGTAACAAATATTTTTCCTTTGGATTTCCAAATTGTGTGTGCTTCCTTTTTACATTTAAACATGGTCTTTTAATATGTACAAACTATAGAAATATTCTAGCACATCACTAATTTTTCATTCATGCATAGAGAAAATCCAAGAAAATCAAACAAACTTCAATATATTACTGGGTTGCAAAATATCAAAAGCATCATCCATGGAATCCATCTGCTGCCAAAAGATAGGAAAGACACCTGCAAGTCTTATTGAAAGACAACGAACCATGCCAAGTTCCTTTTTGACATCATCCTGGACAAGAGGATGTACTCATAATAACTTTCTCCATACTGAATTATTTCCAAACTAAATCCTTACCATACTATCCTCACATCTACTTGTAGGAGTTTAATGCTTATATTCACAGTTTCAACATCCTGCCCCGCTAACTTCACAGAAGGCCTATATGGTGTAAAATCCAACTAGAAGAAAAATAAAATCAGAAACTGTGAAACTGTGAAACAGACAATATTATCAAGTTTTTGACCTAAAGGGTCTGTTGCTCATGCATCTCTCAAATGTTGATTTCTAAGAACATGTACTTCGCTCATTCGTGTGCACTAAATCCAAAACTACCATGTCTACACATTCTCATTCATCATACATCAGACTGAAAACCTGAGCCAAATTCAAACTAGACCTGCCACCTCCTTAATTCACAATGACCAAGACTGGCCTAATGCCTGACCTTTTTCGCCCTCAATCGTCGTGAATTTCAGGCACCGCTGAGAATAAAGCCAATCTGAAACACTTGAAACTCTCTTAACATCCTCTGAGGTATGCATATACTTCGAGAATCCATGGAGGAGACTTTTCCTTTATTTGGATTGTCTCTTTTTGTGTTTTCTTGGTAAATTTGGTTGGGGAGGATAAAATTTCCTCAACTTTGTAAATATTATTTTTAGAATTGAGTTGACTTTCCCGCCCAAAAAAAATTGGAAATATCAAACCACAAAATTAATATCAATCCCTGCATTCGACCGCAGGTTGCGCTGTTTGATGAGCTGCACTGCTAGCGGTACTGTCCCTAATTTATTATCATCTGAAGAACATAAAACCTCCTCCTGACAGGGTTGTTTCTAGAAATTTTCTTGGGCGTGAGATGGGAAATTTGCCTATATTCTCTTACTAAACACTTCGTCTGTCTACAAATTGCTTCCAAGAGGAGAATGAACTTTGGGTTGGAGGGTTCGGGTCGGTGTATATCGGTAAACTTTGAGATGGACGAATTGTTGCCATAAAGAGACTATATCAAGATAATTCTAGGAGGCTCGAGCCATCGTTCAACTTTATGGCTGCACCCCTGTAAACAGTCCAGAGTTGCTACTTGTATACAAGTTTTTCCCAAATGGAACCCTCACCGATCATCTTCATGGTGATGGAAAAAACCCCACGGAATCCCCACATAAGAATGAGGAATGCATATCAATAGAGAGAGAGAAAGATATTAGGACAGCGAGGAAGGATGCGTTACAAAAATACACATTGTTATTTGATGTGGCTCCATGGCATAGAGAGAGGGATTAGGCTACATTGCATAATAATGTTATAAGTCACACACCATTGTGTAGAGATGGAGGGAGGAAACATCAAAGCACGAAGGGAAGAATGGCAATGGGAGAAATTGTAGTAACAAAGTTTTTTTGGGTGCATCATTGCACAGGAAAAGGGAAATCATCTACCTAGTAGAGAGGGAGTTTCACAAGTTGGAGCATAAGAGAAATCAGCAAAACCGCACAAGAGAAATCAGCAGAACCGAGCAACTCTTCCATCTCTGCCCGGCTCACCAGCAGCGGGTTTCACAAGTTGTAGCACAAGAGAAATCAGCAGAACCAAGCAACAACATAAGTGGCTAGCGATATCTGAACTAAATATAAAAAATGGAAAACAATTTGAACATAAAATTTAAATCCATTTCTTACTCGCAAGATCCTTCGGCATTTCAGTGCAAAATGGAAACATTCTTCGATAGTTACTGATATTTGAAGCTTGCAATAACTTCAACTACAAACTTGGAGAAAGTGTCTACACATCAATTCAAACTCGTTAAAACCCCACTCCAGCAATAATAAAAAAATAAAATAAGTGTCCAAAATATTCGTGTTGAAACATTTTACAGGGTCCACTATTTCTATGATGAATAGGGTACTCTCCGAACAAACCTCACCATTCTCTCGAGCCAGAAACTCTGACATAGATCTCATTTTTAGTTTCGCACTATTAAGGGTTTCAGAATGCAAAATTTCTGAAACAGCTTTAGAAATGTCAGACGATGGACATGAAGGCAAGGGCAATGCCACCACGATCTAGAGATCTAAGCAGAGTGATGATGAATCAGGTGTTTCCTTCTCCATATGGGTATTCTCATCTGATAGCTTCTTTGTGCTTTCTGTGGGAGAAGAAGGGCACCTATTCGTGCGGGGTTCTGTGCCATTTTGGTGGGTTCTCTTATTTCTTTGGCTGAGGGTTAAAAAATCTGCCTTCCTCTTGTATCTGCCATTTTTGACAACTTGCTGTGGGTAAGCCTGGGGAGTTTTTCCATTGGTAGCAGAAGGCTGAGGGCCATTGAATGAACGAAGAGGGTATTTGTGTGAAGGAGACTACAGATATTGAAGTGGTGGAAAACTTTTGGAGGAAAGTTGGCTCCAATTACAATTCAAAAAATTCAATTATTCTCTACCAAAGTTCAAATTGTCCCCCCAACTCCAACAATTACGAAACTACTCACTTCCTGCTATTTATTTAAAATGAAATTAATGCAGCCATCACAAAGTGGCGTCTCCTAATGATATGAGTTGTTTTTAAATTTCTTTTAAAGTAGTCGAACATGTCTTTATAGAGTGGAAGAAAGTCTGAAATGTTATATATTGTAAATTCTATATTAGAGTGAGTTATCAGTACACAAGCAACAAAGCATTTAATATTATATGGCCATGATATATATTATTTAATTTTAAGTTAAACAGTATATAAAATATTTAGTGTTTTCTTCCAAGGTGCATGTTGGTTTCTATAATAGGGTGTGTGTTGGTTTTTTTCTTTCTTTGGGTAATTTCCAAAAATTTTCTATTAGAAAGGCTATAAAGTATATTTTTTAAACCATTCATTTTGTAATTATAATTAAGATTGTTTTCTCTGGAATTTGGTTCTCTTCGTTCCAAACATTCTGGTTAAGCCTTGTCTTTATACTTAAAAGCTTAAGGGTAAAATAGATTATTGGTTCCTTACTGTCTTCTGCCATTCCAGTTTTGTCCCCCAATTTAAATGGAACTCAAACTGCATTACGATTTCTTGATGTTTCAAATCCTTTTCGAATGGCATTGTGCATGTTGTATTTCCTCTCCAGAAAACCATTCTATTGTCAATTCAATGGAGAAATCATTTCGGAAATGAGAAGGAATAGTATGTTAATTTTTGAAAGATTGAAACACTCAATCCATATCCCACTGTTCGGGTAAATCTGAAACATTTGGAGTTTACTTTA
Organism: Pinus albicaulis; assembly: GCA_034641835.2. NCBI lineage: Eukaryota > Viridiplantae > Streptophyta > Pinopsida > Pinales > Pinaceae > Pinus > Pinus albicaulis. The sequence goes on along the minus strand of CM076569.1, from coordinate 935,447,917 downwards.
GATCCTGAGTTTTAAATAATTGCTAATTTTCGATATACAGGGTCTCTATCAGTCATAAGTTCAGACAGTATCACTCAGGGAAGAATGACAAAATGAAAAGGGAGGAAGTTACAACCACATCAGGCAGCTGGTCCAAGCAAAAGAGGAAGAAAGAGTAATCAACAAACTCTAGAAAATATTGCAAATATTTATGACACAGGGATTCCAAAGCATATTCATAAAACTATTCAGGGTTGGGAAAGGGATAGTGAAGATGAATATGATGATCTTCAAGAACAAAAGGAAAGAGTGGATTTTATCTCTGACCCAGGAAATACGAGAGGAAGAGTTTCTTTATTCCAACAATCAGTCAAGACATATTGGAAATTCAAATGTGTTTTAGCAAAGGCGATGTTGAGTATGCAAGAAAAGCAAGCCAATCCTTCAATTCTTTTTGAGCTCTAGCAGATGAAACAGGATATGTGGGAAATGACCAAGGCTCAAATACAAGCAAATGCACGAATAGGAAGGATTGAACGACAGCTCCTGAACATGCCGCAAGCTGAGATGCCAGGGTCAAATCCAAATGACCTGGCACCTGCTAATTCTTTAGATGGTTGACACTTTTATGTATTCAGTTTTGTATGTTTTTTGAAGATATTAAGTATATTCTATGTTTTATTTGTAGTTATTATGGACATAGTAAAGGGATATTAGCTATCAGTAGAAGGAAAAAACAATACCAATTTTGGTTGGCTTATAACCCTCTGAGGTGGCCAACAGTCCTGGTTTCCTTCAGGCAGGTTGAGGCTACCAATAACAGTGAAATTTGTATAGCAACTTTCTCTTTACAAAATAGAAAATAGACAGGTCCTACGAAATTTTAAAAAAATAATAATAATTAAGATTATTATTATTTAATAATCAGTATGGGTATCATGTCACACTTTATCATGATGTAAATATTCTTTCAAATGTATGTATTGTTGAAATTGAAGAGGGAAATCTATATGAATCTCGACATCTAGGAGAGAAACTTCATTGAGGGAAAGTTGTGAGAGGATTGCGAAAAATTTCTATTTAACTAAATTAATTAATAAAGGGACAAACTTGAGGAATAAGGAAGGGGGAATAGAAGAACTTTTGGTAAAAAATAGAGAGAAAGTGAAGATTAAATAATAATGCAAAGGTAACAATACGAGAACCATGGATAATTTTTTACCATAGAACCATTGTAACTTGTGAATTGGGTGCACAAAACCTTTCCACACTTGAGTGTAAGGAAGTGATGTGCAATGGAAGGCAATATGAAGCCTCTTGAGTTAGGGGCACTTGGTGTGGAGGTAAACACTGAAGTTAATGGGGACAGGCAATCAATGAGGGGTATCACCAAGTTCAGGGACCTGAAATAATTCTGAAAATATGTTTGACTAAAGAACATAAGGCATAATTGGAGAAGGGAAGAACTAAAGGTAGGGCTCCTTTTTTTTTATGCAGGTTTTACATGGCCCTATTTGTTGTGTTGTAAGGCCCCGACTTAGCATTTAAGTGTAATTATTTAACCTTATTGAAGGAGAGTGGCCTTAACCATGAGTAGTGTAACAAGCCCTCCTACTCCCTTGGGTTATTCTTGGGTAGTGGAAGGTGTTACTTTAAAGTTAACTGAATCTCCAAGGTATATTATGAAAATGGGGTCACAATAATCATATTTTCCCAAAATCCTTGAAACTCAAAACCAATGCCACCATCTAGTTCAATTAAACCAAATGATTAAACCAAATGTAGTGTAATTGTCTATAATGGTGGTCGATTATACGAGGAGAGGATTTTATGAGGAGGCACTAGATTTTTAATGTGATATGCAAAAAAAAAAGTACCAAACCTAACCTTTTCACACTCACCAATGTTCTGTCTTCATGTGCTAATTTGGTAAATTTGGAACATGGAAAAGGAGTCTTGTTTTGTGATCACCTCCCACGAGGATTCACCAACACCTCATCCAATTACGCTAGTATAAAAAGTCTCAGGCTCTCGGCAGCGAAAAGGAACATAATGCATGCACCCTCAATCTCTTCTACATACTTGTAGCTCTCCTCCCAAACCAAAGCCACTAGTGTTGTGTATTCACTTTGCCCTGAATCTTGTGCAAACATCCTAAGGTAAGGAACTGTTGCACCGAGGTATGGATCCATTATGTGTCCTATCCACTGAAGGAGAACATGTTCAAAACAATAGGTAAATTATCACAACTATCCCTTTGTGGGATGTTGAGAACTCCAAAATGCCACATGCTCATTAATGAAATCTATTTTTTGGGAACTTTCGTACAAGACTTGAAGTCATACTGAACTTGAACCTAAAGGATTAGGATCTGGGTAGTGAAAATGAACATCTACAATATGATTTGTACTATTCTCATCTAGATCATTTTTCATGGATATCTTCTAGAGTTGAAATGAATATTCTAGGTTCCATAGAACATCTCCCATGGAAGCCCTGTCGAAGCCCATCTCTTCAAATAACTTTTTGGTAGTCTCCCTAAACATTTTCAGAGAACCAGAGTTGATGGTCCCAACAAGGTGAGGGTCAATGATTTTTTCAAGCTTTCCCTTTTTCTTCCAGTGTGTTTCCATTGCACACAAGAACTCCAGTAACACTACTCCAAAAGAATACACATCAGATTTCTCTGTTAGTTGCTGCCTTTTGAAGTATTCAGGATCAAGGTACCCAAAGGCCAAAACTACCTTTGGATCCAGTCTTTGAATTTCCAAATTCTACCACCTTTTCCTGTGAGCCTGTTATTTCAATAACAACAGAGGATTCACAATAAGGGAATTAGATTACATTGACCATATATTGGAGCTTCATTGGTATCTTTCCAGTCAAAAAAATTTCCAACAAGTCGAGGGAATATAAAATGGTGCAGTTGAAAATGAAAGGAAAGATTGTTCTGTCGAGGCCAAATCCCACAATGCTAAGCTTGAAAACCCTCTCATTATCGCAGTTCACGCCTTCAAGCTCCAAGATGGTGATGTTGTAGGAGTTTTGATCTTGTCTCCAATTCATGGTCACACCCTAGAGCTCTAATATGGTGACATTGTAGGGGTTTTTATCTTGTCTCTAGTCCACTGCATGAGCTTGGGTACATAAACCTGGCACCATGTCGAGTTAAGGGGCATTATGAGTATTTGACGAATAAATCTAGATAGAGAAATGGAATTCTTGACACATTGGCTATCATACATATTTGGTTTCCTCTATCAATGTACCAAAGTCATCATTCCTCGAGCCTTCTTCCCATATGGTGGTGGGAGGTGTCTCTGTGCTTCCCTATGGTGGTGGGAGATGACATTTGGCTCCTTCGCTGGTGGTGTTTGTTTTCTATAGTGGGGGGTCTGGTCTCTCGACTCTGCACATGACAGGGTTCCTTGACCTTAGCGAATTATGAAGCCCCGGGTGTGGTGTGGGTGTTCTCCCTCCCTTGTCATCCATGGTCCTATGGGGGTGGAAAAATCACACAATTATCATGGTGGCTCCACGCCAAGGTGGAAAGAATATGGGGGTGTGCGCAACTCGTTAATGTGGATGCGCATGGGGGCCATGGAGGAAGTAAGCGAGGGATAGAAGAGGTGGGGGTTTGAGGGTTCAAAAGAAGAGTCATTGGGGCAGAGAAGGTTGTGGTGGCAAGGGGAATCATGGGTTTGATTGATTTGAGGTAAATGAGGGGCAAGTTATCCAACATTGCTGCCTATAGAACTGTCGTGCACTTATCGATAGCCTGATGCAAAGAGTGGACACAACTGAGAGATTTTGTCGTGAGGATCATGCAGAGCAAATGGAAACATTGGACAGAATGCACTATTTACAGTGCCAAGTCTCTTCAACTAGTATTTTTTGGCGAGGCCAAAATCAACTCACTAAAAAAGTAGAAAATTTGGAGACTTGGTTGGCGCACTTTGAAGGGTGTGGTCAGTGTGACTTATGTCCTCCACCGCATCTAGGAACATCCCCAGACAACCATGCATCCATCACGTTAGATGAATATTATTCTATTTAGTGTTATTTATGTTTTATATGTGTTTGGTGCCTCTGGCCCAACTGTTTATGGACAATGTGCCTAGTCCCTCTTTTGTATTTTTTTACATCTGGTGCAAATTTTTGTCAACAAACCAAGTCGAGGTGAGACCACCTGTTTTGTAATTGGCTATATATAATCCTTTTTTCCTACATGAATATAACATTGACTTACAAAAAAGCAAAGGTTCATACATCATTAAAAAATTAATTAAGTTTCATACTTAAATTAATAAATTTTCATACATATTTACTAAATAGGTCTATAAATATTTATTTTAGGTTTATCTATTTAGTATTTATCAAACGTAAATATGACGATTTAATACTATATTTAAATGAAATCACATGTTTAACATAAGAAATGTTATATTTATATATTTATTGAATGTAAATATGAAGATTTAACCTTAAATTTAAAACAACTCACACTTTTAACATAAATCAACGAAGTTTAAAAATTAAACTTTATGGCCAAATATTAAATTTAAATATAAATATTAATTGGGCTATCTAATTAATATTACCTTTACTAAAATTATAATGAAGGCATTAGTGTAAAGTTGATAGATGATACATGCAATTATGTTAATTGTAGATGAATCCGCCTGCACTGTTAAACTTTAGAGAAAAAAGGGTATTCATAATTTTAACATTGTAAATTCAGAGACCTCTTTGTCTCTAAATTTTAACACTACAAATGGATTCAGAGACACCTATAGTGAAATGTAACACTTCAGTACCAAAAGTGAAATTTTCCATATATGGAGTGGCACAATTAAAAATTACTGACATAAATGACTAATTCATATACTTGTTGTACTTGTTATTTGGGCGCCATATTTTTATTCTTGGACTATAATAGTCATTTACATTAATCATTATTAATTTTGTCACTTATTGTCTAGTCATATATTTTAATCTTAGACTAAATTAGTCATTTAAGTTAGTTGCTTTTACTTTAGTCACTTATTATCTAGTCATATATTTTATCCCTAGACTAAATTAGTCATTTAAGTTAGTCGCTTTTACTTTAGTCACTTATTATCTAGTCGTATATATTATTCCAGGACTAAATTAGTCATTTAATTTAGTCATTTTTAGTTCGGTCACTTAAAATTGCTCAAATTTAGTAGTAATTCACTTGAAATCATTGCAGTGACTAACATTTTTAGTCACCTAGTCATTAATTTCATCATTTTTTACTAGTGTATCAACACGTTGTAATATTGTTGGGGTTTGTTTGAGACTAGAGAGTCCAAAGGCTTCCATAGTTTCATGCATCATGACATTAATTGCAGCACTCAAATTGATCAATGTGTTAGGATTAAAATGTTATTAATTTTCACATTAACCACTGGGTTTCCAAGGTCAAAATACTTGGCTTCCAGGACCCCACCCTTCATTAGCTGTGAAAATTTTCATATTACATGTATAATATGGGGTATTTCTTCTTTCTCCCAAGTTTTCTAAAATAGAGTTCCCTAATTGCTTTAGAAAAAATAGGCACATCCTTGATGTCTTGAAGAAATGGTATTTTCACACACATTTATAAGTTCTCTCAAGAGATCAAATTTAGGTTGAACAATAGAATTCTCTTGGATCAATATTTCAAGGTAGGGTGAAGTTTAGTGTTTAGGATGTGGAGGTTGCAGAGTTGATTCATGCCCCAATTATTCATTCCATGTCTCTTTGTTTCGATCTTCAATAAAAATTAGAGGTTGGTTATTGGTTAGGGTCCTCTTAGATTGTAAATGAATATCATTGTAATATATGGATGAGATGGAGAAATTAGGATAAGTGCTACAACCTATGTAGGTTGAGCTACCCTCCCATTATTTGGGTTAGGGTTTAGTTATGTAGGCAGTTGAGGTATAAGAGGGTCATATGTGGGCACTTGCAGTTGCGGAGGAGGAAGGAGTTGTGTGGGAGGTTTTATAACATCTTGTTGGGGTTCTCTATAAGTGGGATTCCTCCACCCTAGTTTCCAAAGCTGGTTTGGGGGAGGAGGAGCCCATGATTGAGTTAAAAGGTTTCATGGTTGTGAGGTACACTGCATAAAAGGGTTACTCCACTAATAATTATTATAAAATAAGAATTTCTCTAGGACCATACATGGGGGCTTGGATTTCCATGGTTTCTTTGGGGAAACAAAGTACAAATGTTCTATTTATTATGATTCTTCATAAAAAACCTTCAAACCGGGCGGAGATAGGAAATTGTATTTTTTATGGTTGTTCTCACATATAGTACACATCTCTACCTGATTTACTCAACATTCTCTAATTGGATGTCTTTTTCTTCACTTTGGACATAAGATATCCAAAGTTTCTTCTACTTCCTCCTTCTTCTTCTTAGTCTTTAATAGATCTAATATAACCACCTCCTCCCACATTTACCCGCTTTTACAAGATCTCCAAGGTAATGATAAGACGCATGTCATTATGATATGACCCAACTACCAAGTTCCAGTTATGGAAGTGGGGCTGAAACACCAACAATTTTACAGACATCCCTCAGGGACTGTAGACCACTCAGGAGTCCTATAAGCCACCCAAAGTTACCAATCCCTAAGTCAGGGATTTTTTCACCAAAGAAACTCCCCAAACACATACAAAACATAACATTAGTGCTTTTATGAGGTCCCAACAACATATATTGCCAGTTTTAACCCTGTACAGTAATTATCTATAAATGAATTCTTAAAACAGAAAAATAAACAATAGCGAAAACATAAAACAAATATACACAAACATTTTCCCTTGGATCCAAAAACTGGGATTGCCAGATTAATTTTTCATTATTTTCCTTTCAATGTTACAATACATATATATACATGTTGCAGCATTCATAAACCCCAATCCATTAACCCTGGATTAGAACATAACCATAGTTCCTTGACCGGATCTACTAATTACCATGGGCATACAACCATCATGACCAAAACCATATACAAAACCCATGCACAAAACCATAGGTAGGCTCACCTACCTATTATAGAGTCCAAAACAAAATCCTAAGGAGTTGCCCCAGACCTCGTGTAGGGGGGCTGTTGCCCCCTATTGCATCTGATGCAACGAATAGTGAAGGCTATCACCCCCACTGTGACCCCCCCACACGTGCAACTAGTTGTGGAAAGAATATAACACACACCCAACATTCTCCCACTTGTCATTTTCTTTTCCACTCAAGGAGTCACAAGAGAGCTTAGTCATTGGTCCATCCCTACAACACCCATTGTTTCTCTACACCAAGAAAACTTCTCAGTGTTCACTGACTTCGTCAATTCATTTGCAACATTATTCAAAGTGTCCACCTTTAGCAACACAAATTTTTGTCCTCAACCATATCCCTCACAAAGTGATACTGAACATCAATGTGCTTTATCTTTGAATGATAAGCATGGTTCTTTACCAAGAAAACTGCACTTTGACTATCACAGTCTATCCTTATAGCTCGTTGTACTTACCCCATACTTGAACATAATTTCTGTAACCAAACTGATTCATTTCTTGCATGAGTGGCTGCCATGTATTCAACCTTTGTAGTTGAAATATCCACTACAGACCATCTTTTGCTCATTCAACTGACTTCTCCTCCAAATGGGTTAAACACATACCCACTTGTAGATCTTCTCTAATCTAGATCTCCAGTTCAAGTTGCATCAATAAATCCGTGGATGTCCAAAACTTTGTCTAATCCTAGTTTTCCTTGGTAGCACAAACCATAATCATTAATTCCATGCAAATACCTGAAAACCCGCTTCACTTATGTCAAATGATCCTTCCCTGGTTTTGACATAAACCTGCTCAATACACCCATTGTATGTGCAATTCCCGGTATAGTATAGACCATTGTATACATTAGGCTATCAACTTCACTTGCATATGGAACATGGGACATGTCCTCTTCCTCTTCTTGTGTTTTGGGACATTGTTCAACAAATAAATTTACACCTATAAGAATAGGAACCTTCACTAGTTTACTATCCTGCATATTAAACATCTACTATATTGTCTTGATATACTTCCTCGGGTTTAACAAGAGCTTCCTCTTTGCCCAATCTCGTTTAATTTCCATGCCCAAAATACAATTTGTAGCGCCAAGATCCTTCATGTCGAATTTGGAGGACAACCGAGTCTTCAAATCTTGGATAATTTATTTGTTATTTAGAATTAGCAACATATCATCCACATACAAGACCAAATAAATGACACAGTCACCAATTAATTCAAAATACACATAGTGATCTGCTTTTCTTCTGGTGAAGCCAAGTCCCCATATATATGTATCAAAATTATGATAGCACATTCTTAGTGACTAATTTAATCCATACAAATACTTTTTTAACTTGCATACTAGTTCTTTCTTACCCTTCACCACAAATCCTTCGGGTTGCTTCATGTAGATCTCTTCTTCCAGATCCCTTGAAGAAATGTTGTCTTCATATCCATCTGATCTACCTCAAAATAAAAAGAAACAACAACATATAAAAGTAATATAATAGAAGCTAACATGGAAACAAGAGAGAAAATATCACCAAAATCTATTCCTGAGACCTGGGAATAACCTTTTTCTACCAACCAAGCTTTTTATTTCTCCACCTTGCCTTTTGCATTCATCTTCTTCTTAAACACCCAAATTTTTCTTTCAATGGGTTTCCTTCCATCCGAAAAATCCACCAGATCCCAAGCCTCATTTTTTTCCAAAGATTCCATTTCATCAACCATGGCCTCTTTCCAAAGTTTGTCATCCTTTGTATCTACTGCCTCCCTGACAGTTTTTGGATCATCATCAGTAACAAAAAAAGAAAAATTTGAATAGAAAGTCGATGGACTATACCTTTAAGGTTGCCTTATCTCTCAAACTAATACCCTCAAAGTTGTAGTTTCTGGCTCTTCTTCTTCTTATTCTTGTTTTGTTGTAGAGTCTAATTATTCCTCCTTTAGCTCAAAACATAGTTACTGATCAAACTGGAACTATTACCTCAAAACGAGAACTCTAGCCCAAAAAATCTCAAAAAACATGGAAAAATAGCCCAAAAATGAAAAGTGTGTCTTCTGGAGCGCACTGTTTTTTTTAGGGTCAAATTTCAACATCTTTTTAAAATTATGCTAAAAACCAAATCTTTTTCTTCAAAAAATGATTGAAAAAAACCCTCGAAACAAGAAGTGTTGATGGTGGAATAACATCGCCAACTTTTTGTGTGCAAAAAACAACTTGAAAACAAAAAGTGTTGATGTTGGAATAATGTTCCAATTTTTTGTATACAAAAAGTAGCCTGAAAACGAAAAGTGTTGTTGCTGGAATAACGTCGTCAATTTTTTTTGTGCAAAAAATACCTTAAAAACAAAAATTCTTAATGTTGGAATAACGTCTTTTTCTTTTCGGGGTAAATTGTTAACAATTTTTAATAATAACATTAAAGATAAAATATCATGTCTCTGAAAAACCTTAAAATTTCAACGATAAACATGACTTTAAAGATAGAACATCAAAATTTTTAAAATTGCAACAAGTTTTACGCATGGTATTAAAGATAATCTATTATTGTGTCTCTGAAAAGACTTGAAAATCCAAGGATGACATTCAAGATAAAATATCTCCTTTATGAAAATAAAATTCCAACGATTTTTAGGCATGGTATTAAAAATAAAATATCACTTGTAAAAATAAAAATTAAAAATAAAAAACACAAAAAATTTCAAAAGAAAATTTAAAAGGGAAAATTAAAAAAAACACACAATTTAAAGAAAAAAAATAAAAATTAACCCAAAACAAAACAAAACAAAAATAAAAAATAAAAATAAAAACATTTTTCAAATTAAAATTAAAAAACAAAAAAAAGCAAATAAATTAAAAAATAATATATATATATATATATATATATATATATATATATATATATATATATATATATATATATATATATATATATATATATATCTATATCTATATCTATATCTATATCTATATCTATATCTATATATCTATATCTATATCTATATCTATATCTATATCTATATATATATATATAAAATAAACTAAAAAATAAAATTTAATTAAAAAAATTTAAATTTAAATTTAAAAATTTAAAAAATTTAAAAAAATAATAATAAAAAGTAAAATAAAATTCACTGTCAACACCCTAGGGCCAGCGGGGCTTGGCCAACGGGCGGTGGAGAGCTGTTAGCTCTCCGTTGCCTATTGTTCGAGCCCTGTGGCCCCCAAGGTGGCGACGGTGATTCTTGGAATCGACCCAAGGTGGCAGTGATTCCCAAAATCGACCGAGGGCAGTGATGATTCCCTGAATCGACCCAAGGTGGCAGTGATTCCCAAAATTGACCGAGGGCAGCGTTGATTCCCTGAATCGACCCAAGGCAGGAATCGACCCAGGGCTGCGGTGATTCTTGGAATCAACCCAGGGCGATGGTGATTCCCGGATTCGACCTAGGGCGTCGGTGATTCCCGGAATCAACCCAAGGCGGTGGTGATTCCCAGAATCGACCCCCGCCACCGTGGCGGCTATAGGGCTCGGCCGACGGGCAGTGGGATTCCAGGAATCGACCCCTGCAACCCTAGGGGTCACAGGGCTCTGATGATTGGCAGTGGAGAGCTGCAAGCTCTCCGCCACCAGTCTGCCAAGCCCTGAGGCCCCCAGGGCAGCGACGGTGATTTTTATTTATTTTTCTTTAATATTTTTTTTTTTGGTAAATTAAAATTTTGTTTTTTTTTTCTTTTTTTTTTATCTTTTTGTTTTTTTAATTTTTTATTATTATTAATTTTTTTCATTCATTTTAAATTTTTTTTAAGTTTTTTTTTTCTTTGATTTAATTTATATTTTTAAATTTATTTATTTTTATTTTAAATTTAGTATTTTTTTATTTTTTATTTTATTTTAATTTTAAAATTTCTAAAAAAAAAAAATAATTAAAAAAAAATATTATTATTATTATTATTATTTTTTAAAGTGTGTGTTAATATAAATTTTTATTGTTTTAAAATTTTTATTTGAATTTTGTTTTTAAATTTTATTTTATTTTTTAATTTAAATTTCTGAATTTTAATTATTTTTAATTTTAGTATTTTGATTTTTTGAATTTTTTTTAATTTTAATTATTTTTAAATTTGTTTTTTTTTTTTTTTTTTTTTTACCATTTTCTTTAATTATGCTATTTCTTTCTTTTTTGAAGTTATAAAAAAGTTTTTTTTTGGGTTAATTTTTATTTTTTGTGTTTAAATTACGAGTTTTTTTTTTTCTTTTTTATTTATTTATTAGTTGTTTTGTTTAAAGTTTTTAGTTATACAAGTTATTTTTGTTTTTGTCTACACTTTTATTGGTTTTTTTGCTTATTTTATTTATATTTTTTTATATTTGAATTTTTTTGTCATGTTTTTTATTTAGTTTATTTTTATGTCTTATTACCAAGATGAAAATCATCACTCTAAACAAAAAGGATTGATGTTGCATCAACACTTTTCAAAATTAGCATGAAAATCATTAATTTTTTAAAATAAATGTTCATGCTTGTGGAGGGCCCGATTATAGTTGTGTTGTACATAGGGGAGGCTCTCATCCCATGTGCGTGGATGCTTTGAGTTGTAAATATGCATAATGTGAATAAAAAAAAATTAAAGTGCTAAAAAAATAAACATTTTTCTAAATTGACATGATATTAAAAAAAAAGAATCAAAGAAAATTTAAAGTTCCAAAATTATGCTCCAAAAAAAAAAACAACTTATTCTACATCACCACTTTTCAAAATCAACATGAAAATCATGACATTTAAAAAAAAAATTCATAAGAAATTTAAAGTGCCAAAACTATGCTCTCAAAAAAGGGTAATTCTGCATCACCACTTTTCAAAATCGGGTGTTTTTTTTGCTACCTCAAAAAAACGGATACCAGGTAATTTTCTCGTTTGATCGGTAACTATGTTTCAAACTCTATCTCATTGGGTTCCTTCAGTAGGACTTCATGTTTAATAGCATATTTCACCTATTTAAACACTGCATCTTGATTGTACACAACCCTCCTTGTTTCTGGTTTCCAAATATTATAACCTTTTAAACCATCCTTATACCCAATAAAGATGCACCTTTCAGATTTACTATCTAACTTGGTTCTTTTCTCCTTTGGAACATGTACATATGCATCACATCCAAATACCCTCCAATGTGAAAGATAGGGTTTCTTACCATTCCATACTTCATGTGGAGTCTTATCCTCCAAAGTTGATGAAGGTGATCTATTAACCAGGTAACACGTAGTTGCTACTGCCTCTGCCCAGAATTCTTGTCCTAACCCGACACGACTAAGCATGCTTCTTACGTTTTCCATCAACATCATGTTCATTCTTTCTGCAACTCCATTTTTTTGAGATGTGTATGGATTAGTATTCTTCCATGTTATACCACAATTCTTATAGAAGTATTCAAATTCACTCTTGCATAACTCTCCACCATTATCTGTCCTCAACACCTTTTTCTTCTTCTCTATCTAGTTTTCCACCAGGGCCTTAAATTATTTAAGCTTGTCAAAGACTTCTGATTTTTTCCAGAGGAAATATATCCATGTATTCCTTGAGAAGTCATCTATAAATGATACATAGTACACATACTTACCCAGTGATGTAACCGTCACATATCCAAACACATCATTGTGCACAATCTCTAAAATCAGCTTCACCCTATTAGCACCAAAGGGGAAACTCACATGATTCTGCTTCCCATATACACAATGTTCATAGAAATCGAAATCCATAGAGAAATTAGACATAACTTCTACCATATCATTACCATGCAGTATTTGAAGGCTCTTGTCTCCAATATGGCCAAGCCTTTGATGCCATAACATGGTATTTTCTCCAGAGACCAAAAGGTTTTCAGCTCCACTTTCAGGAACCACAGAATAGTTGCACCCATCAATAATAGTGCTATCGAAAAGCTTGTACATAGTTCCAATTCGAACTCCCTTAATCAATACTAATGCTCCCTAAACCATCTTGCAGGTATCCTTCTCGAACACTGATTTACACATGCATCATCCATCTTGCTTACAGAAATCATATTTTTGTCCAATGCAAGAATAAGCAGAACACCGGGAAGTGGTTTAATCCTTCCACTTTGCAACTTCACCTTGAATTTTCTGCCTTTGATGATTCTGGCCTTCCTGTCACCCCCTAGGAATACATTACCACCATCATATTTCTCATACTCGCAGAACCACTCCGTATGGGGAGTGAAGTGAAAGGATGCCCCTGAGTCAATCAACCATGCCTCATAATCTACATGTGTACTTGAAGAATAAGCCAAGTATACATCCCCACCTTCATCTGATGTGGTTTTCCTTTCAGAACCCTTTCCTTTCAGTGCCCTTCCTTTCCACATTTCCAGCACACCTTTACAGGTTTTCCTGGAGATTTAGATATCCCTCTAGATTTAGATCTCCCACTTGAGGACTTATTTTTGTTTATGTTATGGGACTGTCCTCATACAAAAAAGGAATCTCCATTTTGGCCGTCCATATTTTACCATCTCATCTCCTCTAAAAGAAAGGATGAGTCTTTTTCATCAAACTTCAAGGTAGTTGTATTGATACCTATTGCAACAACCAAATTATCCCGCGAATTTGGTAGAGAACACAACAAATTGATGCACTTATCTTCATCTAAAATTTTAATATCAATAGATAAAAATTGGCTTACCACATAATTAAAGGCGTTCAAATTCTCTTTCACCGAGTCTCTATCCTTCATCCTCGGGTTATACAATTTTTTCTGTAGGCACAGTTTGTTCACCAGAGTCTTAGATAGGTACAAAATCCCTAAATTGTTCCACAGAGCCTTCATTGTAGCTTCCCCTGACACATTCAACAATATTGAATCTAAGATACACAATTGTATTGTGCTCTTTTCTTTCCAATCCAACTTCGCCTAGTCTTCATCTGGCATTTCCATTGGTTTAGTACCTAGATCTACTGTGATCCACTGATATTTATCCACTAGTAGATCCTCCATCTTGAGCTTCCACAACTCAAAACTATGACCATTAAATTTCTCGATCTCTATCTTTCCACTATTCGCCATATTCTTTCACTACAAGAATCGATCAGGCAGATCTCTGATTGAACATATTCTACTACATGCCTGAGCAAAACCCCGCAGTTGCAAAGGCGTCCCCTTGAAGCCGAAACATATATGATACCAAATGTAGGTTTTAACCCTGTACATAAATTACCTACAAAAGAATTCTTAAAACATAAAAATAAACAATAGAAAGAACATAAAACAAATATACAAAGATATTTTCCCTTGGATCCCAAAACCGAGAATACCAGATTGATTTTCATTATTTTCCTTTCAATATTACAATAAATATATATATGATCTAGACTTATGATGGAATGCAATAAAATACAAAAATAAACATCAAAAAATAGATGCAACAGGAATAACACTTCATTTCATTAATATCAAATACTGAAAATACTTACAGAGAGAATGGAAAATAAACGGGCTCGGGCGATGGTAGCTTATCTCTGAGAAGAGATGTGATGGCTACAAGCCTCTAAAATTTTGTATAATGAGGCTCGAAGGCCTATTTATTATTGAGAAACAATGGAAAACCCTAAACATCCAAAAAACTAACCCTAGGAGATGAAGTGTCAAAACTATGGGCCACATTTGGGTAAATTGGTACATTAACTTCTCAAGGATGTAACTTTAGCATACAATCTTTGTTTGACACACACAATACCTCGTTAGAAAGATATATATAAGGAATACAACTTTAGAGTGGCAAAAATTTATTGGTCACCTATGATGGTCCTGGTTTTCCAAAAAAAACGTCATTTAGGGCCTTAAAACGACTCCGGAAGTTCAGGACCCAAAAAACTGCTAAAAATGGTAAATTGTGCTACAATTAAGGAAACTAAAAAACTGAAAGAAACGGTGGTGAGGGTCCAAGTGGAATAGGCGGGTGGACACCAATATCCACCTGGATCAATCCTTCCCCCTTAGGAATCAATGTTCCCCATTGCATTGAGTTCCTCCATGAGATGAGGAAACTTCTACTGAACTTGGTCCCTGGTGAGCCAGTTGCCTTGGTGCAGGAGTTGGCCAGCTTTGAAAACCCAATACAACTATATTTTTTGCTGGAGAGTTTTCTTGATCTACATGTCCATGATCCGAGCAGTTGTGGCTTGTTCCATGCAGTTAGGGTTTAACTATGTTGGTGTGAGTTGTCCTGCAATGTTTGATGTGTCTAGTAATGGTGGAAAGTATGCACGAAGGCGGTCCACAATGAACACTGGGTGCAGGTCAAAGAATGGGGGAATTTTGAGAAAAAAATAATTGTCTCCCATAGCCTTGATAATGGTGTAAGGCCCATATCGGAGTAGTCTGAGCTTTTTATGAGCTTCGATTAGGCGTTCTTTTTGCAAATGCAACCAAACATTGTCGCCCACCTGAAACTTGTGTGGCACTCGATGTTGATTATGTCGCTTCTTGTACTTAGCATTGGACTTCTCTAGGATGTCGTGAACCTACTAGCAGATGCATTGAATGTGCTCAATGAAGTTGTTCGCCTTATCAACTTGGGACTGAACATGAGTCGAATCTGCCTGAGTAGTTTCAAATGGTATGGACACATCAATGGGAAATAGTGGTTGGAATCTCAAGCCCACCTGAAAGGGATTGTGGCCAGTTGAGTTGTGGAGAGCCTGGTTATAGTTTTTCTAGACATAGGGGAGGCTTTCATCCCATGTGCATGGATGCTTTGAGTTATACATGTGCAGAATGTGTACGATCATCCTGTTGATGACCTCTGTTTGGCGATCAGTTTGGGGGTGGAAAGTTGTGGACTTAGTGAGCTTGGTGTCCAACATCGACCAGATACTTGACCAAAATGTATTAAGGAACTTGCTATCCTAATCTAAGTGTTATGAAACCAACTGAAAAAATAGAAGAAAAGAGAGATCAATGGCTTAGAAATCATCCTCTTCGAGGGGGAAACCTCCTTTACATTACATAAATGAACAATTCTTGCATGATACAAATGAAAAAACATCCTTTCTATATATAGGAGTCCATGGGGTCACAATATAGTCCTAGCTGACATAACAATAATAATTTAAGGGCATAACAATAACAATAGTGGGATTTTATGGGGCACAATAATAACAATATGGGGACTACAGGGGTACAACAATAAATATAAGGGGGCTACATTAACAAAAATAAGGGACTACAATAGTAATATAGGGACCTAAAATGCCCCTCTACTTCAAACAGTGTTGTAATCAACGTTTGAGTAGTTTTGGATGCTTCTGTATAAAATTCTCATCCTCCCGTGTGGAATATTTAGTGGGTAAGTTCTTCCACTTGATGAGATACTCTGAAATTGATTGATTTTGTAGCTTTCGATTTCTTGTTTCCGTAACTGCTTCAGGTTCCAATATGATTTTTACTTCCTCATCAAGTTCTGGAAATATTTTTTGAACTAGAAGGTTTTCACCTATAATCTTCTTTAAGCATGAAACATGGAAACTAGGTGTAGACGGGAAGCAGGAAACTCCAATTTGTATGCCATAGTACCAATATTTTGCAACACATTGTAAGGACCATAGTACTTTGGTGATAATTTATTATCCTTCTTAGCTTGCTTGAGGGACATTTGTTTGTATGGTTGTAGTCCTAAAAATACCCAGTCTCCTACATCAAAACTCGTATTGCTGCAATGTTGATCTTCCTGTTGTTTCATTTGATTTTGTGCCAAATTTAGGTTACCCTTTAAGATTTGGAGAACTTGTTGTTGATGCTCGATGTGACTTCCACTGCTTGAACCTTAAAATTTTCTCTTAAAGATGATGTTATGGGTGGTGGATTATATCCATAAAGTACCATAAATGGGGTCATTTTTGTTGTAGTATGGAAGGAAGTGTTATACCACCATTCAACCAAAGATAACCACTTGACCCATTGTGTTTGTTTATCTAAAAAACAACGAATATATCCTTCCAAAATTTTTTTTACGATCTTAGCTTTCCCATCAAATTGAGGATGATAAGATGAGCTATGAGCTAGTTGAGTACCAAAAAAGAAAATATTTCCGTCCAAAAATTTCCAGTGAAAATTGGATCTCTGTCGCTTACAATAATCTTTGGGTTTCGATGTAGCTAATTTTGAATTGTCTCCATAAATGTAGTAGCAATTGTACTTGCTTTAAATGGATGAGATAGTGCACAAAAGCGTGCATACTTGGTAAGTATATCAACTACCACCATGATGACACTCTTTCCTTCGGACTTAGGTAAACTTGTGATATAATCCATTAAAACATCCTCCCAACGTTGACTTGGAATGGATAAAGGTTGTAGCAGACCCAGGGTCTTAATTGTCTTTACTTTATTTTGCTGGAAAACCAAACATTCCACCACAAACTTTTGAATAACAGATTTAAGGCCATCCCAAAAAAAATATTTCTTCACCCTGTGGTAAGTTTTTAAAAATCCTGAGAGTCCTCCTAAGGGAGAGGTGTCCAATTCCAAAAGAATATTTTTTTTTAGTTGGGAATTCTTAAAAAGACATAAGTGATCTTTGTACCATAAGGAATCATTTTTCCAAGTAAATGTATCATATGTATTGGGATCTTGCTGCAACTTTTGAATGAGTGTCTACACTTCTTCATCATTCTTCCATTCGTCCCTTGCTTCGGTTATCCAATCTGGTTGGATAATATAAATGGCACAAATCAATGCTTCCACCTCCTCATCCTTTCTTGATGGTGCACCTGCAACAACATTTAGCTTCCCTTTTTTGTACATGATTTCAAAGTCATAACCCAACATCTTTGTGACCCATTTTTTCTGCTCTTCTAAATATATTCTTTCTTCCAAAAAGTGTTTAAGACTATCATGATCATTTTTTACCTAGAAGCACCTTCCCATTAGGTAAAGTTGCAATTTCTTTAGTGCACATAGTATTACCAACATTTCCTTCTCTTATATAGCTTTTTGTAAATACTTTCCTTTGATTGGATGGTTTTCAAAATCAATGGGTCTTCCTTCTTGAATTAAAACAACACCAATTCCATTTCCTAAGGCATCACATTCCACAATAAAAAAATTTATGAAGTCTGGTGTAGCTAAGACCGGTGCTTAGCACATTGCCTCTTTAAGATGTTCAAAGGCCTTAGTTGCTTCAGGAGTCCATGAAAATGCATATTTATTCAATAATGTTGTTAGAGGTGCTGTTATTTGTTGGGCCATGAAAAATGTACGTTTTACCCTTATAATTAGCTTGATTTATTACTAACTTTCATGTGTTTACCTTCACTTTGGAAATAAATATAGAAGAATTAATTGCAAACAAAGGGTAAAACTAATTATCAACAAACTATGTGATTATGGGCATAAAATCTAACTTTTGTTATTTTTATGTGTAGGAAATCTGAACCAATTAACCGATGTTCAAACGACTGAAAAGCAGCAGCCAAGAAAGGGAAAAGATCGTGTTCTGTTCATACAAACTAGCAAAGAATGAGGAGGATCTCGCCTATTCTATAATGAAAATTGTTGGACAACTGTGAAATCCTCAAGATATCTTGATCCTGAGGATTTTCTATTATCCATTATGTTTTTCCATAGGATATAAAAGACTAATAGGTGAAATAGAATGGGAGGATTTTTGACCCATATGTTGTAATTGTGTATTATTTACATTCCTTCATAACATAAGCTTGCGTTCTCAGTAATGTTGTATCTTGACTATTGAATTTAATGAAATAGATAGTCGTTTTTCCATAATCGTGTTCTGAAGATCTTCTGGTAGAGACTTCTAGAGGCTTTGGGCCCAGTCACTAGGAGCTCTACTACTTTCTTGTGTTATATTCTTATTTTCCTTTTCTGTAATTAATCATTTATGTGTTTCGTAGAATCGATTTAAATCTCATCAACATTGAATGGTTTTCGTTTCCATTTATTTAAAGTCTTAATCACTTTTATTTTCCGCATGAATGTTATCTCTTGCATTTACCAGAGTTATTTGAATATTTGGATTGTTGTTAATTTTGAGTGATATTATTTGGTTGACAGTCATTGACAATTTCAATTGCATAGCATGACTGTGTTACTCATTTTTCAATTATTGCAGTATTCCATGTCTGATTAAATAGACTGTTATAGATGTTGATTAGTAATTCTGGTTAATTGTGAATTTTTTTAATCCTTGCATTTCAGTTTGCTGCTTCCAGAGAATAAATCAGAATTAAGTTAAATTGATTGATTAAAGTTATTTAATGATTGCTTTCAGAATTGCCTTGATTGAACTTCAAGAATTAGACTTTACTTCTTGCAACGATTTCAATTTGTTAACCTCTAATTTCACTTTCATAAATTGTGTTGAACACTCTTGAAATAAACAAACTTACCCTGGATTGATGATTAATTTAGGCATTAGGATTGATTTTAAATAGTCATCTTAATGCACCAACTTTTTGGCACTATTTCCAGGGAGAGTGTTTACAAGTGATGTTTTTATTTTCTTTTGTTGAAGAAGAATTGGGTATTAAAAACGAAAGGTAAGAACTTGCATACCAACAATAAAAACGATTGCCCATTATCCCTCTTTTCGGCAAAAACATAGAGGTTAAATAGAAATAGGTGTTTTTTTATGAATGACTAGAAAGAAAAAGATAGAAACAAGTTTGAACCCCCCATCCAAATCCATGAAACCTAAGGGATTGGTGACCCTTGGAAGAACAACATTCATAGATGAAATCATAAAAAAAGTTAAATCTTGGGCATTTGTAGGACCCAAGACCATTACTGAAAAGAGTCCTACTATAATCCCTTGTGCAGTAGGCTCACCATCTGCATCTTACGCCGATATTCATAGTGAAACAAAAGGGTCAGAACAAACCTTTCATATCACAGAACATTTGAATCCTGAGCCTTCACAAGAGGGAAATTATTGCAACTTGCAAGAAGGAGAGGGAGAAACTAGTGGTGCTATCGAAACAAACTTAAAATCTCCAGAACATGGATCTCCTAAATCTTGGTTGAAGAAGAAATGCCCAACATCCCAAATCATGGTAGTACTATAAGACATTTTCCAAAACTGACTTCTAGTCCGGTCTGAATTAATCTCCCAGACCAGGAAATCCCCGAAGGTTATTGGCACATCTTTGACCAGATGGTGCACAATCAACCCCGGGGACAAACATCAACATTGGAGTACCCCATTTTTGACCCAGTTGCTAATTCCCCTATGAAATTTATTCTGTTGCACAACATCCCCACTTTCCATGGATTAACTTTGGAATATCCAGATGCTTTCTTTTTTGAATTTGATGTTTTTTGTAGGGCATATGATTACACCACTGACCCTCAAAAATTAAAATTGTTTCTCTCTACATTAAATGGTGTAGCTTTGCACTGGTTTATGGGGCTCAGTGGAGGGACTATTAATAACTGGGATTAAATGAAAAACTATTTTCTTGCTAAATATCAATACTACTATAGGACTAGAGAATTAAAACATGAAATATTCAACATGACTACAAAAGATAACGAAACATTAGAAGAATATGTTGAATGGTTACAATACAATTTGCAAAGGTCCCCTTACGTTTCATTGTCTAAAGATGTCTTAAAAGTAATTTTGATAAAAGGAATGAAAGATGAATGGATAGAAACATTAATATAATGGGGAAAGGAGACATCTATCAGGAAAATTATGAAAATATTATTTAATTATGTGTCAGGTGCTCTAGAGGCAGCACGGAATTAGGCCAGTAGGATGGAATTCAACTGCCAGGAATAACAGAACTTCAGGCGGCAGTGTAACACGAACAGAAATCGACAATCTCTTGGAAGACTTCATACCGATATCTTAGGTACCCTCACAACACAATTAGATGTCCTACAGGCCAAGTAGAAGAAAGCATTAGTGGAATAGAACTTGGTCATATTTTTTCCACGATGTCAAAAGAAGCACAGCCAGCAAGAATGCCCATTGGATATGGTCCAAATATGCGCCATCTGCACTAAATACCATGCCACTGAAAAATTCCCATCACTTAGAGGGTTGAAAGAAGACTTCAAAGAAGCAAAAGAAGAAATAGAACCAGTATATTTAATGAATCAACATCGAAAATGGCAAGCTCGATCTTCAAGTATGTCACAAGAACCATCTCAGTTCTTTCCTTCTTCGCAATTTAATCAACAGCAAAACCCTGGAACAACGTGGAAAAATCAACCTCCTTTTTTCACCTTTCCATCCCAACCATTCTCCATGCCCCCTTCGCCAACTCAATCCTTTCTAGGAAGAAGTTGGCCAAATTCTTCACTCTCTCCTTCATTTTGGCAGAACAATCCATATTCATCCGATTGGCTTTCCTCTACCTCACAAAATCCAAATTGGTCCCAAAACTGGCAGCGACCTTTGGGAATAACCAATTCACCTATGGGAATGGGTCCTCAACCTCAACCCACAATACTAGATCCATATCCGTTATCGCATAATTCTCAGCCTTTGATACATCCTCAACTGCCAGCTCAACTGAACTCAAATCCCAATAATAGACCAGTGCAATTGATACAGATCGTTGAAAATCCAGACCTCGAAACCGAACAAAAAGAATGCAATGAACTTAGGCTGAGATCTGATGTGTTATTAACTCGGGGGAAATTTTAGACCTCCAACAAGACAAATTAGAACCCCCAACTGAACTTAATCCATCAACTATGATCAACACAAAAATAAAATGGGGAGAAGGCAAAATTGAATAAGAAGATTCTGGAAAACTTATCAATACCACTGCCCTTTCCCCAAAAGATTAGTGATACCTAAACGAATTGTCTATCCAAATTTTGATCTTTTGGGGGAACTTAAAAATCTTGGTATTAAAATTCCTCTCCTCTAGGTCATTCAAGACATCCATATCTATGCTAAGAAAATTAAAGAATTTTGCACCAAAAAACCTGTGAGGAAAAAAAAAACTTCGCCAACTGTCCATGTCGTAGAAACCTTATATGATTTATTATTGGGTAGGGAAACACCGATAAAATATGAATATCCAAGAATTCCTATATTTACGGTCCAAATATATGGCCGCTCTTTTCCAAACACACTAGTCGACTTGGGCGCAACCATTAATATTTTGACTGCGGAAACCTGTGAAACACTTGGTATCGCCACTTTATAACCAACCACCACCTTGCTAGAACTTGCTGACCGATTAGTTGTTAAACCATAAGGAAATTTATAGGATATCATGGTTTCCATTCACTCATGGGAATACTCGATATATTTTCTAGTCATCAAATCTGAAAATTCAACTGGATGGACATCCCTTGATTTTGGGTCGACCTTGGTTGGCAACAACAGATGCTTACATAGGTTTGTGTACAGGCAGCATGACCATTACTAAGGGGGATGTTGTAAAAAAGCGTGTTCTATATCCCCCCTATCAAACCAAGTCTTCCCATTGTAAAAATTCATAAACACCTACCAACATACCTGGAAGAAAATATCCATTCACCACTCACAGTAGCAGAAGCCCTCGAATTCAAAAATCAGACTGAAGATGACATAATTAACAATTTTATTAGTCAACTAGCTACTGTGGAAAATGAAAAAAGCCAAATATTAAGAGAAATTCTTGATAATGAGGCCCACGAAGATCCTTTAAAGGATAACGATGACCAACACATACCCACAACTGTCATTCATAATAGCGGACCTGTTAAAATTGAACCAGGAAAAATTTTGAACATCAATGAAAATCTGAACAGCGACCAATAGCAGAAGCTCATTAAATTTTTACAAAAATACAAAGGAGATTTTGCTTGGTATTATTCGTACATGAAGGGCATAGATCTTCAATTGTGTACCCATAATTTTTACACCAAAAAATATGCTCGTCCCATCAAGAAACCTCAACTAAGATTGAACCCACACCTTAAAGATATCGTGAAGGAATAATTATAGAAGTTTCTAGATGTGAACTTTATTTATCCTATTTCGAATAGTAAATGGGTCCCTCCACTAGTAGTTTTCCCTAAGAAATATGGCAAGTGGTGAATCTGTGTGTATTACATGGAATTAAGCAAAGCCACGTAGAAGGACCACTTCCCTCTTCAATTTATTGATCAAGTCCTTAATAAATTGGTAGGGAAACGATTCTTCTCCTTCCTTGACAGCTTCAGCGACTATAATTAGATCCAAATTTCCTCTGAAGACTAGGAAAAAACCACTTTCACCTGCCCATGGGGTACGTTTTCTTACAAAGTGTTACCCTTCGGCTTATGTAATGCCCCAGTTACATTCCAGAGGGCCATACTCAGCATTTTCGCTGATATGATAAACGAAGGACTTGAAGTTTATATGGATGATTTCACCCCATATGGGGATGATTTTGAACAAGCACTGCAAACATTGGAAAAAATTTTGGAATAATGTATCCCCACCAGGTTATGGTTGAGTAATGAAAAGTTTCACATGATGATGATGGAAGGTGTAATCCTAGGACACTACATCTCTGTGGCTAGAATAGAGGTAGTTTCGGCAAACTACAATTTCATATTTTTTCAGATGTATCAGACACAGTGATAGGAGCTATTCTCAACCAAGAAGAAGCCAAAAAACTCTACATTATTTATTATATCAGCAAAAATATCACCCCTACTGAACTAAATTATACAGTAACAGAAAAGGAATTCTTAGCAGTCATATATGCCATAAATAAATTTAGACACTACATAACTCACTATCGAGTATTTCTGTATACTGATCATTCTACCATTAGGTACTTAGCTAATAAACCAATTACAAATGGGAGAGTGACTTGTTGGTTGTTACTTTTGCAAGAGTTCAATATCACCATTCAAGATCGTCCAAGAAAGGAGAACCTAGTTGCAAATTTTATGTCTCAGGTTCCAAAGATAAATAATCCGCTAGCAGTAGATGACCAGATTCCTTATGAACACCTATATGTTGTAGCAGTTAAAGTGCCATATTTTTTAGATGTGGAAAATTATCTCACAGAGGGAAAATTTCCCAGGCATTTAACATCAAAATAAATGAAGCTGATTGTCCAACTCAGTGCCCAATTTTCTTGGATTGGTGGAAATCTCTTCCGCATAGGGGCTGATATGCACATACGCGGATGCATCCAGGAAGATGAAATTTTCAACATCCTGAGGGCCTTCCATAATGAACCTTGCGGTGGACACTTCACAGACCACAAAAACGGGCACAAAGTATTACAAATGGGCTATCATTTGCACACGATTTTTAAGGATGCTAAGAAATATGTGTAGACCTATGATAGATGCCAAAGGATTGGTCGCCCTGTTCAATCTAATGAAATGCCCCTAAAACCACAATTGGTAATATAACCTTTTGGACAGTGGGCATTGGATTTTGTCAGTCCATTCAATTCACCCTCAAACCAGAAAGCTTACATACTAGTTGCCACATAATATGTAACAAAATGGGTTGAAACAGTAGCATTTCCAAGAGCTACAGAAGAAACTGTTATTAATTTTATTTTTGAGATATTTGTGTGGTATGGTTTACCTAGGGAAGTGAAAACAAACAAAGGGGCGCAATTCATAGGACATAAGATTACAGCCACTCTATGTAACCACCACATCACGCATAGAATCACTTCTCCATATCACCCGCAGGCGAACGGGTAGGTCGAAAGTACCAATAAGGTCATTCATTAGGGCAATTTTGAGGTCTAAAATGGGCCTCCTAAGAAAAATGTACAACCAAAATAAACTTTATAAGAACCAATAGGATTCAAGATGGTGATTTCAACCATGGGGGATTATTCACCATTTTTCAAGTAAAAAATAATAATAATAAAACTACTTTTTCAACTCATATTTTCAGCCTATCTCCCAAAGTTTTTACTCAAATTTCAATCGAGAGTACTCGTTGGATGAAAATTTTCATTCTCATCCAAGGAGTACCATGTTGCATACTTTTGATGGGCCTTACTACATGAAAAATGAGAAATACATTAAAAAACGTGATTGCAATCATGTTTTTGATGTATTTCTCATTTTTCGTGTAGCAGGGTCCATCAAAAGAATGCAACATGGGTACTCCTTTGATGAGGAATTAAATTTTGCATCCAACAAGCACTCCCGCTTGAAATTTGATTAAAAAATTTAGGAGATAAGTTGAAAATACGAGTTGAAAAAGTAGTTTTTCCTTTTTTCTCTCTAAAATTTGACGATGTAATCAAATCTTATTTTATTATTTCCACTATTATTTTATAATTTCCTTAGGAGGCCCATTTTAGACCTCAAAAATCCCCTAATGGAAGCAATGCTGACTAAGACAGTTTCAACACATCGAAGGGACTGGGCTACTAGACTGCCAAAGGCCTTGTGGGCTTATCGTACAACTTGGCGAAATACTACTGGACATTCTCTGTACCAACCTTTAGTCGGAAAAGAACCTATTTTTACCATCGAATTTGAAATAAATACTCTCAGAATAGCTCAAGAAGTGGGACTAGACTTGACATAGGCTCAAACTAAAAGACTTCAACAGATAAATGAATTAGATGAAGACAGGTTACTTTCTCTAGAATGTACCACAATCGTTCAGCAGCAACGAGCTAAGTGGCATGACAACCTTATCAAGAAGAAGACATTTCAGGAAGGATACTGGGCACTCCTCTACAATTCCATATTTCAAGGCTTCCCAGGTAAATTACAGACAAGTTGGCTCGGCCCATATGAAATTCAAGAAGTGCATAACGATGGCACTCTCACTTTAACCACCATAGATGGGACCATCTCTTCCTTCCGAGTAAATAGACATTGGGTACGTATTTATCATAAATCACTCACAAAGGAGTCTTTTTTTCCAAGAGGAACGTGACGACCCCGCATTCAAATTTTAGCTGCATGGAGTAATGACCTGGTAGCTTTACTTTCATGAAAATTTGTTCTTTTCAATTTGTAAATAATGTATATATTTTCTTACATTTTATTATGATTTGTTGTTTTCAGATAAGCATCATTTTATAAATACAAAAAGCCCTTGTTTTTCCTTTCTTTCTTTCATTTTGATGAGTTTTTGCTATTCAATCAATTCAACAGTCGATTTTATTTTTGTGTGTTTTTGTTGTTCAATCAATTGAATAGTTGTTGTTCAATCAACTGAACAGTTGTTGTTTAGTCAAATTTTATTTTTGTGATTTTTTGTTGTTCAATCAATTGAACAGATGTTGTTCATTTGACTGAACAGCTATTGTTCGGTCAAATGAACAATCAATTTTCTTTTTGTGAGCTTTTGTTGTTCAATCAATTGAACAGTTTTTGTTCAATCGATTGAACAGCTACTATTCGGTCAAATGAAAAACCGATTTCCTTGCGCATTTTTTTGTTGTTCAAGCAATTGAACAATTGTTGTTCAATCGACTGAACAATTGTTGTTCAGTCAAATGAATAGCTAATTTTTCCTTCATGTGTTTTTGTTGTTCAATCAATTGAATAGTTGATGTTCAATCGACTGAACAGTCATTGTTTGGTCAAATGAACAGCTAATTTTTCCTTCATGTGTTTTTGTTGTTCAATCGACTGAACAACCGTTGTTCGGTCAAATGAACAGTTGATTCTTATTTTGTGTGTTTTTGTTGTTCAATCAATTGAACAGTTGTTGTTCAATCCATTGAACAGTTGTTGTTTGATCAAATGAATAGCAACACTTTCGTAATAAATAGTTGTCTAAATGAACTTTTTCCAATTTTATTGCCATATAACCATGTTTTGCATACATTTTGTCATGGAAATCATCTCGTTGAATGGGGAATGTGCATCTAGGAAGGAGAAAAATAGCGATACTAATAACAGTATGATTTTTTTTACCTTTGATGGGTATCTTTATTTTCGGACATTGATATGGTTTTAACTATATAATGGCTTGTTGGATATCTCTTCTTTAGACATATTATAAAGGATTCATTATATCAATCCATGTTTTCTATCTTTTTACACTACCAATGGTTGATCTTCTAGGGTAGGGTGACTTAGGAATAAGGGTATAACTTTTATTGGCATTTCTTTTCACTCCTCGCATCATCCCTAACTCTTAAGGAGTTAACAAGCCTCCCTCTATTTTATGATCCAATAAAAAAAACATACAAATATGAAAATAATATGGAAATATTTTAGAGAGGATAGGGTGTGTCATCATGAGCCAGCCTACCATGATCATATGGAGATAACAAGTAACATTCCCATAATGGCCACCACACAAGAGAAATGACCTTATAGCCAAGTAAAAAATGCCTGAAGGACAGGAGGTCTCATCACGAGTTGGCCTGATTACTTTGTTAAATCCTAGTGAATGGCACTGTGGTTATCTGGTTACCATGTCAGCGTAGTGTTATCTCCATAAGAACAACTAAATTATCTAAATACTAAACAGAGGATTCTAGCTCATTTTTGGGTTAAAAAGAAACCCTATCGAGGCTATGGACGTTTGCTGGCAGCAGTGGATCTGCTTGTGGCATTGGAGTTTCATGATAACAGGCAATCATTTTATATTCACTTATTTATACCAACTCATTCCCAAAGGAGAACTTACCATTTGAATAATGTTATCTTTATACTAACCAATATGCATGGTAAAACTACACTTTCATATGAATTAACTTAATTATGCCTAATCACTTAATCCCAATAGCTATTACCACTCTTTACCTATCATGTTTATGTCACAACTTTTCATCAAAGCAACAAAAAAAAATTCATAATAATTATTTCTCCGTTTTTTTGCCTTTTTAATCATTTCCCCACTTTCCTTATGATTTGAACTGATTTGATTGATTTCTACCACAATTTACATCACTCTGGTTATTATTCCACTACATTAATGATCCTCAATGTCTTTCCTCTTTTTCTACGCTCTAAGGGCATGGACACACTTCTCTCATTGGAGGGGAAAAGGTGTACATTATGAGAAAGCATGTGAACTAATTATCAAAATCTATCGAAACCTACTAATATGATAGACAAATATAATTTCATTTATACTCTTTCTAAAAACAAAAACAAAAAAAATTTAAAGTATTTTCTTGCAGTATTTGTATTGTTCCAAATTTACAAAGTCGTGAGAAATGCATGCATAAGTGTGAATTCAGTCTCTGAAACACAGCGATCATGGGTGGGAAATCTGTTTGTGACGAGCCCACGGCACTCAATATTACAGAACAGCCTCGTGCTATCCTTCAGAGTGCTAGCTCGCTCCCATATCTGGACAAATTACAGGGATTCCACATGGAGATAGCACTAGAATTCCTGCAGAACCTGTAGGATGGACACACAACTGTGAAGCACAGAGATATTATAGTATCAGAAACTGTAATAGCTAAGGTTTTTGGACTTCCAGCAACAGGAACAAGGTGGATTGATAAGCATGTTCTCTTACATGACGCAGTTGCAGTGTTCCAGGACCCAGACGAGAAATTGGTATGTAAAGGAAAATGGATTCACTCTGCGTCTAGAAGGAACCTTGGCAAGAACTAGAAATAATTGTTGAGAATTATATTATGTGTGACGGATTGCAAGACATGGTAAAACCCTGAAAACTCAAACTTCTAGCCATACTCAAATAGAAAATCTCAGTTAATTTTTCTTTTTTCTTGAATTCTTTGTTGCATGATATATCTAGTCGAGTTAGGAGGGATAAGAATCCACATATAGTTATTAGCCATCATGGTCTAATAAATTTGATTGGCATTCATGAATTGACTAAGCATCAGTTAACTTGGGACATATTTTTAAACCATGTCCCAACCCCACAGAAGAAAATCCTGATAATAGAGAAATTGAGCAGCTAAGAATGGAAATATAAGTTCCAAGGAAAGCAAGAAGAGAAAGAACTTATCCCTCGACCTCGGGTCCAGTGAAATGAAGATGCTCTGAATGGTTAAGTTCACGACAAGACACCTCAACCTTGGCCGATGAGGCAGGGCCATCCCATACACCTCCTCTAAACACGCAATATGAATTCCTCCAGGAATATGAGGAAGAAATGTTCTGAGTGCTGGAAAGTATGAGTATCATTTCATGAAGAAAGAAATCCCTCTGGGAATTTTGAGGGACAGAGTTACCCCATAGACTAGTCTGCCTCTGCTAGCAATTCTGGCCACACTGATATTATACCTTTCAATGAGGAACTGTAGGATTCAAGGGATTCAACTCCCTATGGTAATGAATATTTGGAATAAGAATACTTTGCAGAGAGAACTCTTGAGTCTGAAAACTAGTCGGGTGATACTGTCCCATTGGACCAGAACACTGATATAGGCATAACCTCTATGGTGCCTAAAGAAAACATCGTCCCATTGGACAAGGATACCAATATAGGCACAACCCCTTTAGTGTCTGAAGAAGACATTGTCTCACTAGATTATGGCCTAGAAATTGGCACAACTCCCCTTGTGCTTGAAAAAAGTATCATGCCCTCTTCTATTAAAAATATTATAAAGAAGAATAAGCCAGTGAGGGCTAAGTTGAGGAAATTGCGCAATAAATACAAGAAATTGAAGAAAACAGTCAAGCAATTAAGGGAATGGTTAAAAGAGGCAAATAAGGCCTGGAAGCCTAAAAAAGAAATAGAAATTATTGAAACCCAAACAGAATTGGAAACACAGACAAAGGAAACTTAGACAGGCAAAACACATTCTTATACTCCTATAATAAAATAAGTTGTTATTTCAAGGCTTAAAAACGATTTACAGACCCAGCTTGTGTTGGATAAATATAAGAATGAAGTGGTACCCCTACAAGTGAATCAAGAGCTACTGGAAAAACTCAACAAGCTTACTGCAACCAGAGATGAAACTTTCGCCAGCTTCAGAGGTGAACAGGAGAAGGTAAAGAAATCACAAGCTCAGCTTGAAGAAGCCACGAAGCAAACAAATATTATTTGCTCGCTTTACTCGGATGTCTTGTCTTGAATATCACCTACTACTTATTATGCTCTGTTTTTATTAGAGAGATATATGTTATTAAAATTGAAAGCCATTAGAGCAGGGAAACCCACCGAATTTAAGACCACTACAGAATTTTTCCAGTATTGTGGGGAACATAATGATAAGTTTCAACACCTCCTATGTGAACTATATTTACACAAATTATTTTTGGAAGATGAGTGACATAGTAACCCTAGTCCCTTCATAGGGGACATCGAGTTTCAAGAATTCCTCTCTTTTGTTGATAATCAGATCAAGTGGGATAAAGCCTATAACATTTTTCAGAGAATGGAACATGGCTTCGATCTCTGGGTTAGAGGAGAACCCACTAAACTCCTACATCTCTTCACTCAACATAAGAGATTCATGAAACAGGAAGGGGTCATAGCTAAATTGGTACCACTCCACAAGGAAATTGTACAAGAAAGGAGAGAATACTTTCAAGAGATCAGAGAAGATTCTTTGTTAGCAGCCAAGCAAAGATGACAGGCCTCCACCAACAACATTAAGAATCAAGAGCCCTTTAATTATAAGAACTTCAAAGTTGTTGTTATTCATTTCAACACATACAGAAACATAATTTTATGCATGGGTCTTACATGGATAGGGTGTCACTATAGGGTCCCTATTATATGGTACCCTCCTGAAGGCTATCATCATGACTATAATCTTCCAGAGGGTCATGAAAACCAGGATTTTTCAAAATTAAAATGGAAACATGGTTTTAGATTATGTAAGGAGGAAGTCTATCCTACTTATTCCTTGACATTGTTACACCTCAACCATCTCGTTGCATGAGGACATGCAACAAGGTAAGCTAGGGAGTATGTTGGGCCATGAAAAAGGTACGTCTTACCCTCATAATTAGCTTGATTTATTACTAAATTTCATGTGTTTAACTTCACTTTGGAAATAAATCTAGAAGAATTAATTGTAAATAAAGGGTAAAACTAATTATCAATAAACTATGTGATTATGGGCATAAAAGTTAACTTTCGTTGTTTTTTTTATGTGCAAGAAATTTGAACCAATTAACTATTATTCAAACGACTGAACAACAACAGCCAAGGAAAGGAAAATATCGTGTTTTATTCATACAAACCAGCGAAGAATGAGGAGGATCTCACATATTATATAATGCAAACTGTTGGACAGCTGCAAAATCCTCAGGATCTCTTGATCCTAAGGATTCACTATTATCCGTTATGTTTTTCCATAGGATATAAAAGACTAATAGGTGAAATAGAACGAGAGGATTTTGACTCGTACATTTTAGTTGTGTATTATTTACATTCCTTCAGAACATAAGCTTTCGCGCTCAGCGATGTTGTATCTTGACTGTTGAATTTAATGAAAGAGATAGTGGCTTTTCCATAATCATGTTCTGGAGATCTTCTGGAAGAGACTTCTGAAGGCTCTGGGCCCGGTCACTAGGAGTTGTACTACTTTCTTGTGTTATATTCTTATTTTCCTTTTCTGTAATTAATCATTTATGTGTTTTGTAGAATTATAATTGATTTAAATCTCATTAACATTGAATGGTTTGTGTTTCCATTGATTTAAAGTCTTAATCGCTTTTATTTTCCGCGTGAATGTTATGAGTCTTGAATTTACCAGAGTTATTTGAATATTTCGATTGCTTTTTTATTCTGAGTGATATTATTTAGTTGATTCGTCATTGATAATTTCAATTGCAGAGCACGACTGTGTTAATCATTGTTTAGTTACTAGAATATTACCTATCTGATTAAGTAGATTGTTATAGATGTTGATTAGTAATTCTGGTTAATTGTGAATTCATTTAATCCTTGCATTTCAGTTTGCTGCTTCCATAGAATAAATCATAATTAAGTTAAGTTGATTGATTAAAGTTATTTAATGATTTCTTTCATAATTTCCTTGATTAAACTTCAAGAATTAGACTTTACTTCTTGCAACGATTTCGATTTGTTAACCTCTAATTTCACTTGCATAAACTTTGTTGAACACTCTTGAAATAAATAGAATTAACCTAGGTTGATGATTAATGTAGGCATTAGGATTTCTTTTAAATATTCATCTTAATGCACCAATGTTATTCTCCCATAATTCTTAAAAACTTGTGATCATACCCTGTTAACCCGAGAAATCCTCGCAACTTCTTTATGGTTGTTGGGACTTTCCATTCCTTAATGGATTTAATTTTGTTAGGGTCTACCTTAACATCCTCCTAAGATACAATATGACCCAAATATTCCACCTCTTGTACTCCAAGGAAACATTTCTAGGTTTTTTCATATAATTGTTTCTCTTCCAATAGTTTGAGCACCCTGTCAACATGTTGAACATGATCCTTCCAAGGCCTGTTGTAGATTAGTATATCATCAAAAAATACTAACACAAATTTTCTAAGGAAGGGTTTGAAAATGGAATTCATAAAACCTTGAAAATGACCCTCATGAGTTTGAAATGTTGTTTTCAAAATATCTTCAGTCTTCATTCTATTTTGATGATATCTTGAACGAAGATCCAACTTGGTAAAATAAATTGCTCCATGTAACTCATCCATTAATCCATCAATCACAAGAATGGTAAATTTATCTTTAATAGTGGGCTTATTGAGCTCCTTATAATCTGGACACATGCGGCATGATCCATCCTTCTTGTGCACCAATACTACTAGAGCAGAGAAACAACTTTGACTAGTTTGAATTATACCAACGTCTAACATTTCTGCAATCATACATTCAATTTCGCTCTTTTGGACATAAGGATATCTATAAGGCCTGATGTTTGGAGGAACACTTCCTACAATAAAATGAATAGCATGATCATGATAATGAATAGGTGGGATTCCTTTAGGAGTTTCAAACACCTTGGAATGATTCTTCGAGGCTTTTTGGAGATCTAGAGAAATAGATGATTTTGATTTTGGAACTTCTAGTGAGCATAATTATGAAATTACGCCTCATTTTTTCTTGCTTCAGAAGGTTTTTCATGACATTAGAGCTTATTATCTTTCTTGAATTCTCTGTGATACCCCGTAATTCAACTTCCTTTCCTTCCAAAAAAAAATTCAATAAAAGTTCTGGAAAATTAAAAGCTACCGTCCCCAAAGATTGTAACCATTGTACTCCTATTACAAAATCCGCACCTCCCATTGGAATGGAAAGCATTGGGCTATTCAATACATATTCCCCCATGGTTAGCTTGATATTATGGCACTTTCCAGAGAAATTTATAGTTCCTCCATTTGCAACCATCACTTGACACTTTGATGTTGGGTATAGGAAGAAAGTCAATTCCTTGTCTACCT
This sequence comes from Pinus albicaulis, assembly GCA_034641835.2. Lineage (NCBI taxonomy): Eukaryota > Viridiplantae > Streptophyta > Pinopsida > Pinales > Pinaceae > Pinus > Pinus albicaulis. Next base: position 935,414,562 of record CM076569.1, on the reverse strand, counting down.
TACAATTGATAAAAGTATGGGTACTACCCGAATCAATCAACACTATTATATTTTTCTTCTTGATATGTCATATCTTAAGATTTTGAGGAGTGGTAATTCCTGCCAATGCATTACAAGATATGGTCGGACTCATTTCTTCTTCCTCTAGGGTTGGTTCCTGGTGTATATCCTCTTCTTTTGAAGTTTCTTGTTCATTTTCTTCCTCCTCTTCACAATCTATGTAAAATAATTTCTTCTCAGCACACTTATTACCTTTAGTGTATTTTCTATCACAACTGTAACAACGTCCTTTTCTCTTTTTTCTTACAATTTTTGTGGTGTCAACCTTGTAGGTTGTGGAAGTCTAGGAGTAGAAACGCTTCCATCTTTATAGATGTGAGTGTTAGGCTTCCTTGTCACCATAATTTTACTTTCAATTTTTTTTGCCAACCTGAATGCCTTCTCCAATGAATCAGGTTCACAAAGGTGAATCTCATGTTGGATGTTATCCTTTAAAGTCCCTATGAATGAAGAAAATATCTAACACAGTTATAATACCACGTATAAATTATATCAATGGACTCAATTCGATCATGTAATGTACTAAAACAAGATACTGAATCCTTATACAATATTTGTAGAGTATAAATCATGATCGCTCAATCACATGCAAGTAAGAGAAAGAAGTAAATCAATACACAATACCAAATATTATTGGGGAAATAAACTACTCAAAACCCCTCCATATTTATTGTATAATCAACCAAGGAATCATGAAACAATACAATGCATGTGTGCTCACCACAACCTCATACACTCTACCAATTGTCTCGCACTGAACTAGGAAAAATTGGGCAAACACGTAGCCAATTATCATCCTACCCTCAGCCTACCCTGCTTATGCAATCCCTAGAGAATTAAATCCCTATTAAATAGGAAATTCATCCTTCCTTGATTGCGCAATTCATCATGGGCTTCTTGTGGTTATATAAATACATCTAGGCAGTTTGCTAAAAATACAACTAATAGTTTACTTGCCTTGAATCTTCGTCTCAACTGGGTCTCCACCAGAATTAGCATGCATGCAGCTATAAATAGTGAATCATCAGTTACTTGGTAGATCACTTCTGGTGAGTTAAATCTATTTTAATTCACTTGATCTTCCACTAGCTCATCAAACAGTTAGAACTAGTTAAACTGATTTTAACTCAATTAATGTGACTTAACTAATCCTACTCACACTACACTAGTGCTACAATTGAAACTAGACCCTATTAATAATATAATCACTCTACATGCCTATCCTTTGACCCTCAACTTTAAATTCTTGAGCTAACTAAGTCTGTCACACTTAGCTAACTATTACAATTTGTTATGAGATAGGATTACAATTTATTTAAAAATTGGTTGCACACTAATGTGTTGCTAGGATCCATCATTATGTGACATGTGATCCCACACCAATGTGTGTGTTGTTTCAGGATGCCAATTTCATTGTTTCTTGTTGCAAATTTTAACACTCCCCCTCAAAAATAAAGGAATAAATCTGTCTTGATCCGGTACCTTTGGAATGTTATTTCATGCAACACTTCCTAGTGTTGTTCGCACATGCAACTCTCTTGAAACTGAGTAGCCTCCAAACAACTGAATCAGTGTAATACATCTGTCATCAGATTCTTTTGACTGTTGCTAGCTACTTCACATGTCTACTCAACTCGTTGTGTTGCCGACATCTGTATCCAAGCACTCTGCACTGCTGCCAACTCTGATCTGTGCTCCAGTATCTGACACTTGTCACTTTGATTTCTATCCTCCTAACATCCGACTACATCAATCTAACTGATCCTTCCTGATACTGTTGTATTTTGGGCTCCTTGTATCCAGGTTCGATCCATGAGACACACCATCTCAATGGACCCTGCAAAAATTTCTTCTTGGGATCATATCTGCACAACACCCCACCTCACACTTGTAGGTATAGTTGTATGTACTCTCTCTGCCCATTTGGCTCAAAATTTCCCCCTCCTATAGGTCTATGTTTTCTTCACCTTGTAGATCCACCAGGATCGAACCACTGACTTCCCCACCGGTCTTGGGACCACTTCCCATGCACTATTTTTGATAATGGATTCATACTCCTCAACCATGGCATCAACCCATTTTTGTTGTTGCATTGCTTCCTCAAAAGAGGATGGTTCTGTCACAATACATTCGCTCATAAGAGCCATGTATCCAATATGCATGTCTGGGGACCTTCTCTACCTACACTATGATGTATGTGTTCTTACATGCTCTATCGCATCTAGCATCAATTTTTCAGCCTCTCTGGTGCTCTTCCTACCATGTCTGGTGGATGGTTCTGCATGAATGGTTTCTACCACTCCATGATCCTCTGCTTGTGGTTGCTCCACATCCTGAGGATCATCCTTTGGAACAAAGAGTTCCTTGTCTACATGCAAATCAAACTCCCACTCAAGGGACAATCGCATGGCCTTCTCCTCATCAAATTTAACATCTCTCCTGACAACTATCATCCTGCTAGCCAATAAATACACCCGATAGTTATGGGGAGTATTAGTGTACCCCATAATTATCCCAACCTCTGTTGTTCGTTCTAGCTTCTTCTTGGAATCTTTGGTCACATGGAAATAGACAGATGAGCTAAAAATTTTAAAATATGAAACATCTGGTTTCTTACCTGAAAAATCCTCCTCTGGTGTACTCATTCCAGGTATCCGATGAGGACTCTGATTATGCACAAATACCATTGTGTTGTATGCCTCTATCCACCGATGCAATGGTAGGCCCTGATCATGTGACATAGCTCGTGCTACTCCCACAATTGATCTATTCTTTCTTTCTACAACCGCATTTTGTTGTCAGTTATGAGGTGTAATAAATTCTCTCCGAAATCCTTCTTTGGCACAGAATTTCTTGAATTCATTAGAGATATACTCACAACCATTGTCGCTCCTTAGAACCTACACCTTCTTCCTTGTATCTTTCTCTACCAGTGCTTTTAACTCACAAACTTGGAGAACACTTAATATTTCTTCTGCAGAAAGAAGATCCAACACTTTTTAGAAAAATCATCAACAAAAATCACATAATACATGTGTTTTGTTGTGGAAAGCATATAGAATGATCCACACATGTCTCAATGAACTCCCTCAAGGATTTTCATTGTTCGGTTCTCCTTATGAAAAGTGGCTTTAGTGTACTTCCCCATTGTACATCCCTTGAATGTTTCTATCTCTGCAAGAGTGCCCTTTGGAACACCCATAGAAATCTATTGCATGATGCTCAAAGCACTGTGGTGTAGATGGCCCAATCTCTTGTGCCATAAATCACCTGTATCCTAGCTCACCACCTTCCTTGATTTACTTCTCAATGTTGCACAACCATCTACATCAAGTTTGTAGAGGTTCTTCATATAAGAGCCCAAATCCTCTTTACATGTGTTGTGGCTTTGTGATGAAGGAATGTCTTTCCTTCACTTAAAACCACATCATATCCAAGATCTCCAACATAGCAACTGAAACTAAATTTTTTTTCAAGCCTGGTACATGCATGACATCTTTTAATAAGACATTTTTACCTGACTGTCTCTAGAAATTAATTGTACCAATCTCGGTAGCATTATACCTCCCGTCATCACCCATCTCGATGTGCATCGAAGATCCTTCTCTTCCAAGATACTAAAGAGTTCTTTGTTTCTCGTCATGTGGAAAATGCTCCACTATCCAAGTACCACATATATCCCATCATAGTTGACGCCATGCATGTGATGAGAGAGAAGTACAACTCAAAATGTGGGGCCAAAGCTTCACCCATTGCAGCTCCTAGAGCCTTTTTGTTGTTCTTCTTCTTTTATGGACAATTTGTGGCATAGTTTCCATGATCATGACAGTGAAAACATTTCACCTTTGACGTGTCAGGCTTCTTCCTTCTTTGTTAGTCTCATATTTGGAATAGGACTTATTCCCCTTCCCCTTCTTTTCCTTACCATCCAAGGTACAATTTTCCTCATCATCAGTCTTGGATCAGGATCCATCCCTAGTATTCTGCTGAAACACTTGTTGTACCAAATCTAACCATATGCGCTCCCAATCTGGTAACTTCTCCCTCCCATTCACAGAGTCTTGGTAACTATGACAGCTCTTGTGAAGGCCTAGAAGTTCTAGGCTCACCAAGTCATCATCAGATACATTAATCCCAACACTTCCAAGCTCATCTCGACATTGAGTGAACTTGGTTAAGTATTTCTGGATTGTGTCAACCTTCTCCATTTTTATTTTCCTGAGCTTTTCCTTGAGTGCCAATTTTTTATGATCCCACACCAGTGTGTGTGATGTTTATGGATGCCAATTTCATTGTTTCTTGTTGCAAATTTCAACAATGAAGACATCAATCCTGTGTTCCTCTGGAATATCAGTTACCCTTATATTCAATTTTTATAAGTCCTCAATGTGCTCCACCATTGAACCCTTCTGTTTGAGATTTATCAATTGGATAAAGAAGGTGTTTCTCTTTGTATCCTCATAATGTGCTATCATTTCCTCTGTAAAAATTTACCAAGTGACAATTTTTTTACGAGAGAAAAGTCATCGATACCATGAAAATTTATTTTGTTCAAAATATAAAGTTTCAATGTGTACCTTTTGTGTTATTTGCACATTTTGGAATAAAAATATTGCTCCATATGTAGTATCCATGTTATGGGATCCTTGCCATCAAACTTCCTCATATCAATCTTTGGAATATGGTGGGTTTTCAACCCAACATTAGAGTTTATGAAATCAAAATTAACATTTATTTTTTTCTCATCATGAGTTTCATCTATTACCTTTTCACCATTAGGAATCATTTCTTGTATCAACTTTTTCAAACCTTCCATGCCTGCTTTTAGATCATTCTTCATGTCTTCCATGTTTCCTTTCATTTTTTCATCGATCTTAGCTTCCATCCATTCTTCAAACCATCAATCTTAACTTCCACGACTTTCTTCAAACCATCCATCTTAGCTTCCATGCCTTTCTTCAAACCATCCATCTTAGCTTCCATTTCATTTTTTGTTACTCCTTGGAAGAGTGAACTTTGTTGCACTTGGTCTTGTAATTTTGGTATATCATGTTGCAATTCTTCCTCTTCATGAGTCATAGTAGAGCCTTCTGAGGGCTTAATGGATGTTGAATTAATTTTAGGGGGGATTTTAAAATCCACTATTGATATCTATGCTTCAATATTCCCTTGGAATCACTTCAAACTGATTTTTCAAACAAGACTTATGCAATTTAAAAAAAAATACACACTTTTTTCTTGCTTTTGAGGAGCTCGATATTGAAACTGATGTATCTCTGTGATTTCGGATCCCCAAGATTTTATCTTCTGTCCTTTATTAGCCCTTTGAATCTTTTTTCCAATGCCATAGGTCTAACCTGATTTGGATTCTTCAAGGCAAAGTTATGCCCAATCTCCCACAATTACCTAATTTTTTACTAGTTCAGTAGAGCGAACTTGTATGGTGTGCCATGTGTCACTATTTCCTCCTTCGGCTTTGAAATCGATACATGTGAAACAAAAGTTTGTGTACTTTTGGAAAAAATTTACAGAATTCCAATATGATTCTCAGAAAGAGAGTTATGACGATTTTCTGAAGGTCACCTCTTTGAGATGAAATTCAGGAGTCTACAAAAACCCTAACTTCCACAGATCATATCTCTGAAAATATTACAAGCCAAGATTTGAAATTTTTACACAAATTTCCATAGTATTTCTTCAAAAATGGGTTTTTTTAGCTTCCTAACCTTGGTAGAAAAAAATTTATAGCGAAAATTACACGATGATTTGTCTGAAGCAGCGAAACCTTAGAATCCAAAGCTCTGATACCAAATGTTATGAAACCAACTCACGAAATAGAAGAAAATAGAGATCAAAAACTTAAAAATTGGCCTCTCAAGGGGGAAACCTCCTTCACATTACATAAATGAAAAATTCTTAGATGATACAAATAGAAAACCTCCTTTCTATATATAGGAGTCCATGGGGTCACAATATAATATTAGTCGATATAACAATAATAATGTAAGGGCACAAAAATAACAATAGTGGGATTTTATGGGGCATAATAATAACAATATGGGGACTATAGGGGTACAACAATAAATATAAGGGGGTTGCACTAACAATAATAAGGGACTACACTAGTAATATATGGACCTAATACTAAGATAATGGACTCTAGGATCTCAAAGTGTACCCACACTCGTTCAAAGATGAGTTTCACAGTGGCTTTTGTTGTGATATTCTTCTTGTAGGCTACCATAATGGTCATTTTAGAGAATATGTTGATGACCAAAAAAACACAATCATTTCCATCCTGGTAGAAGGAAGGCCTGACAAGTAATCCATGGAGATGGATTCCCAAGGTCAACTAGGGGTGGGTAGTGGAGCATATAGGCCTTGTTTCTTGATGGTCGGTTTGGAAATAGCGTAGGAAATGCAGGATCTGGTGTACTTTCCAACATCATATCGAAGGTTCGACCAATAGAAATACTTCTCCAGTGCTTCTACCATTTTCTCAACCCCGAAATGTCCAGCAACCCAACTGTAGTGTGCTTCCCAAATCATCTTAGCATGCTTGCTTGAAGAATCACAAAGATGTCCTAGGTGGAATAAAAATGCATCCTGGAGGTGAAATTTTGGAACTTTCTTACCCTCCAGGAGTGTCTGGTATGTGTTTCTGAATTATGGATCACTTTGGTAGAGATGCGGCTAACCCGAAGTCTCGTGCCCACAAGAGTCGAGCACATTGGTTAGCACCACGATCGACAGTCGACGAAGGAAATATGCAACGTTATTAGTGCTTCCCTTCTTATACTCATTAGGGGAATTCTGAGGTCCAAAATGGGCCTCTTAAGGAAATTCTAAAATAATAGTGGAAATAATAAAATAATATTACATTACATCATCAAATTTTGGAGGAAAAAAAGGAAAAAAACTACTTTTTCAACTCGTATTTTCAACTTATCTCCCTATGGGTTTACTGAAATTTCTAGCAAGAACACTTTTTGGATGCATAATTTGATTCCTCATCCAAGGAGTACCCATGTTGCATACTTTCGATGGAACCTTCTACACAAAAAATGAGAAATACATGAAAAGTGTTATGGTAATCACGTTTCTTCATGTATTTCTGATTTTTCATGTAGCAGGATTCATCGAAAGTATGCAACATGGGTACTCCTTGGATGAGGAATTAAATTTTACATCCAACAAGTATTCCCGCTTGAAATTTGAGTGAAATCTTAGGGAGATAAGTTGAAAATACAACTTGAAAAAGCAGTTTTATTATTTTATTATTTTGTAATCTTTTTACTTTTTTACCCCAAAAATGGTGAATCATCCTCCATGGTTGACATCATCATCTTAATCCTATTGGTTCTTATAAAGTTTATTTTGGTTGTATATTTTTCTTAGGAGGCCCATTTTAGACCTCAAAAGTTCTCTAATGTGATGTTCAATTGGAACTGTTGCAGGTATGTGGACCATTTCTGCTGGCGATCATTCTGAAATTTCCCTTGTGTCTGTATGAACTACAGGGGTCGATGATTTCTGTGGATGATCGTTTCCTTCCCCAAAATGTAATGCTTTCATTGCTGGCAGGCCTGCACAATGGAATACATTTCTTTGTCATAGGTGTGATACTTTTGAACTGTGCCTAAAAGTGTCTCACTATGATATGCCATTAGATGCCCCTGCTGAGTAAGTAATTCCCCAATAGCATATATAGTCAGAGGCATATGTCTTGATCTCAAATGGTTGTTGCAATTCAGGTAATGTGAGCACTGGTGCAGAGCAGAGGTGATGCTTCAAACTCTGGGAATTCCTTTTGTTGAGATACAGACCAAAATAATTTTGCTTTCACTCCTCCCCTGGTGACTTGACTCAAATGCCAAGTGATATGAGAGAACCCCAACATGAACCTGTAGTAGAAATTGGCAATACCTAGAAATTTATGGAGCTATGTTAGAGTGTTTGGGGTTGGCCAATCCCGAATGACCTGGATCTTTGCTGGGTCCACATGCACCCCTCGCTCATCAATAATGTATCCCAGCTATTAAACCTAGGTCATGCCAAAATGACATTTCTCCAAATTGGCACACAACTTGTGTTGTCGCAATGTTTGGAGGACCTATTGAATGTGGTGGAGGTGCTCTTCCAAACTCTAGCTGAAGATCATCATGTCATCCAAATACACTACCATGAATGAGTTTTTGAATGGTCGCAAGATGTCATCAATCAGCCTTGTGAAAGTTGTGGGAGTATTCGTCAACCCGAAAGGCATGCCTAGCCATTCAAAAAGGCCCTCCTTGGCTTTAAAAGCAGTCTTCCACACATTGGAGGGCTCTATTGGTACCTAGTGATACTCGAACATCAAGTCAGTATTTTTGAAATATCCCCCCCCTTGAGTTGGTCCATAAGGTCAAAAATATGCTGGATCATATACCTATTTCAGGAAGTGATGTTGTTCAACATCTGATAGTCAATACAGAGTCTCCAAGTCCCATCCTTCTTCTTCAATAACACGATCGAGCTCCCACAGGGAAATGAACTCGGTGGGATGTGAAATTTATGCAATGTCTCTTGAATCTACCTCTTGATTCTGTCGTTCTCCAAAACATAGCATCGATAGATCGGTCCATTGGGTAGTAGTGTGCCTAGGGTCATATTGATGGAGTGCTTGAGCTAACAATGTAGAGGTACCCCTGCGGGTGAGGTGATGATGTCCCTCTACTCCTCCATGACCTTTTCCATCTGTTGCTGTCATGCGTAGGAGCCCCATCTAGAGTTTGTGGCTACAATCTTCATCTTTCCTGGAGGGTAGATCATCAGGAAAAAAATATTCCCGGTTTTGGAAATGAGCTTACTGCATTTTTTTTCAATGATCAAGTAGATGGTGGTAGGTGGTGATGTATTTGGTATCATGTACAACTTATTACTGAAAGTAACAATAACAGCGTGAGGCCTAGACTCATACATAACATGTCACTTCCACAGGTATGGTTCACCTAATAATACATCACAAACATAAAGAGGAGAAATATCACATAATACCTCAGCTATGAAGGGCTTGATGTTGTAGGGAAGGTGACACTTTTGGATGACGTGGATATTTCATCCTTAGTGAAGCCATCCGATGGTGTATGAGTTTGGATGTGTTATGGTCGGTAGGTCTAACTGCTTCACATCCTCTACCGAAATGAGGTTCTTTTGGCTCCTTCTGTCGACAATGAACTGCAATGGAAAACCCTTCAACCACATTTGGGAATGAAATAGGTGCTCCCCCTCCTATGGATCTTCGGGTTCCTCCTTCTAGATCTTGGTGGTGGAAAAATTGGCATTGGACTTTGCATCGATAATCTGCTTGCCCTTGGCATTCCCTTTGTTGGGTTATGACTTAGAGTTGGAACATGCATATAATTTAGAAGCCTTCAGCTTAATCACTAGTGACTGCTTGGCCCGACACTCACTTGTGTTGTGAGTGGAGCTATTTTGGAACTCACACCACTTTCCCATGTCTTTCTTTGGCTTTGTAGTGTTTTTCTTTGTTTGCGGATTTGGCAGGTTATCCTAGGTCGCCCCGCCTTGGCTTTGTCCTTTATTCTGCAGTTTTGGGGCACCTTTCCCTTGCTTTTAATTCATAAATCCAAAGTCTAGATTCTTTTGTTTGAATTTATGCTCTACCTTGGCAGCATATCGGTATGCTACACCAAGTGAGGAAATGTCGAGGAACTCCATTTCCTCCTGAATTCATCTGTGCATACCACTGTGGTAATTCAACACCAAATTTTTCTCTGAATCATTGATACCCAACTTTGTGTGCAGGGTATGGAACAAATTTTTTAGATCATGCACATATTTATCCCTTTGTTGCTACAATGTAGTCCATTGTATGTACTTGTCCTCATAGCTCCCATTGGATAATATTGTTCCTTGATGGCATCTCGGAAAGAATTCCAATGGGTGTGGCCTAGAATAGTGAGGTTTCCCTCTCATCCTTTTGCTCACAATAGGTTTCCCACTAGTCCCTAACATGGGGGGCATCTTTGAGGAGTAAAAAAAGTAATATTTTCTCGATTGGAAAATTCATAAACCGAGAAATATCCTTCTAATAGACTCAATCATCTATGTACGACGTCTGCATCTATTTGGCACTCAAATATGGGAATGTCAAAGTTTACTTGTACCTTAAAAGGAGTCGCAACTCCAGAGTGTTTGTTAGATGAAGTGCACCATCGATGGGTAGTCGTTGAAGGATCTGGGCAAATTTATCCATCATCGCATTCCTTTTTTTCTCGAGGACCTCCTCGAACAATATTTCGATAATTTCTCCAGCATCATTGTCTTTCTTTTCTTTTTCCATTTGAGGTTGTCGGGGTTTGTGACGCTAATATTGAAAGGTTTCAACCAGATTGAGCCTAAATCCTTATACCCTGACCTCGTTAGGGACATGAAAATAATGATTGAGAAAGAGAAGACCGCTCTGATGTTAATTTTTCAATATTGTTCTATGTTGTATCAATTAATTTAGCCTAATTAACTTTTCATTAACAATGCATCCAAATATAAGCAGTGTAAATAACCATAAAAATTATTGAAGATAAAATAATGCATGAAATGACAAAGAAGACAATAGCACAACCATAAGAGACAACATATTGGTCAAAGACTATGGAAAAACCCCATTGTGGGGGAAACCCTTTCAAATCTTCTTCTTCAATAGATCATCATAAAAACTTTTAGCAGAGAGTATAATGAGCCCAATACATATATACATCGAAAAAAAAAATATCAGATCTATGGATATGCAGATATACAATATCAAAAATCATAGATATGATGTATCACCAAACCCAAGTGATCTCAGTTGCCCCTTTCTAGATTTAGATCCAGACTTTTTCCAATGACTGTTCTGATGTGATTGTGATTGTGTGATGGATGAAAAATGACATTGCGCAAGAAACTAACTGTGAATCAAATCAGATCTGCCAAGTAAATATCTTAATCAATACCTTAATACTTCCTTCCCAAGGATGAGGCATCCATAACCACAACCTAGGCGTTCTGTGCTCATGGCTAAGGGTCTAATCAACCTTGAACCCTAACCGTGCCCTAAAGACTGAATTCATGTGACTTTACCAGCTTGATTGTGGCCTTAACATCGCTTTCTCATAGTTATGGCTAGGTTCAACCACTACTTGCTCGTGGTCTGCCCGCGGTTATGGCCCATAACACCTAGATCGGATGTGAGACCCTACCAGTGATCCTGATCCCTTTGTGCAAGCTCCTTCTGAAGTACTAGTGCAAGCCAAAAGAGAATATATGAACCATCAACCAAAATAGCATGAAGATGATCTCATGAGAAAATGTGTGCAAATGAAATTGGGGTTGCTTCTATTTATAAATTTGTGAGGAACCACTTGGGGCTTTGACCGAATCCACATGCGGTTAGGCCAACCCATAAAATAATAAAATAATTCATAACTTAATTTCTTCTTAACTGATTGTGGAAATCTATAAGTTTATTTTGGTCCTCTAGAAAGGAGGAATCTAACACAAACATGATATTAACAATCTGAGTTGTCCAATGTGGAATTTGACTCTAGTTTCTAAAATTAACACTCCCTCTCAACTAGGAAGAATTCCACTTGGTAATTTATGCTTGTAGATATTTATATCAAGGTGTCATCAAGGCTCAACACCATCTGCTAAAAATTTCTTGAATCTAGAAGAAGAATAATTGAGGAGCAATAGCTTCTACTCATACCTAGAAACAGGATAATACAACACACATGGGAGCACATCTCTGACCCTAGGTCCTAATCGCGGAGTTCAGTCTCAACCCGGAATCATGAAAGGGGAGCAACTCTCAACCCATCCCGTCGCTTATCGACCTTCCCATCAATGACTCTCAATATTCAAGTGGTAGAAAACCTGCATCATAATCAACCTAGGTTGTACACCCCAAGTACACTTTCAACTTGTTGGAAAAACGAGGAGTGGTATTCCCATCAAGCCTTGCTTGAGGGTATGATTCCAACTAGGGTATACTCTACATAGACCAAATAGGGGAGCAACATCTCTGACCCTATGAATTTATGGGAGCAACATCTCAACCTTGGGTAATAGATAGGAAAATGCCATATTTTCCAAATTTCCCTCAACCCCAAGAGCCCCTCATCTCAATTCCTCACCCTAAGAGCTCAAGCAGGTAGGAAGAGCTTGCTCAATGTCCTCGATCAGTGTTTCCCCTTAACCAAAGGGGCTACATCCATTAATCCAAGTTGCTCTCTGAAGACCAAGAACTTTATTTTTCGAAAGTGCCTTGGTGAGAATATATGTTATCTGCTCATCAGTCGATATGTGGTGGAGTCTAATAGCTCCTATCTACACCATGTCATGGATGAAGTGATATCGAATCTCAATATGATTGGAATTTTCATGAAATACGTGATTCTATGCCAAACGGATCCTGCTCTTTTTCTCATAATATATCACTTTGGTATCTAAAATTTGACCAAAGAGCTCACCTAAGAGCTTCCTTAACCATACAACTTCACAACTAGCCATGCTATAAAAAATGTATTATGCTTTGACGGTGCTCAAATCTACCAACTTTTGCTTCCTTCTCATCCAAGATATCATGGTAGAACCAAAACTTAAACAACATCCAGATGTAATTTTCCTATCAATGACATTACCTACCCAATCAATGTCAATGTATCCATTAAGTTGGATATCTCCAACAAAATACCTCAGACCAAGTGTGATGGATCCCTATAAGTATCTTAATACATGTTTAGCCGCAATCCAATGTGCATGAAGGGGCTTAATCATAAACTGACTCAATATGTTAACTGCATAACATATATCTAGACATGTGTTCATGAGGAATATCAAAGCTACAATGAAGTGTCTATACTGGGATGGATTTTCCATTTTAGGTCCATATGTTTTTCCCCACAACTTCTTGAAGTTCATATCCATTGGAGTAGTCATCGATTTGTACTTGGTCATACGAAACCTTTCCAACAGCTTCATTACATACTTTCCCTATGAGGGAAAGATCTCACCAAGTCTTTGCCACACCTCAAGGCCCAAAAAGTAGTGCATGAGACCGAGGTATTTCATCTCAAATTCTGAGGAAAACTTCCTCTTACATTCGATCATCAGTGGTTCACTTCATTTTAAGAATAAATCATCAATATAAAGAACCAGTATTAGTGGAAAACTTTGGAAAATCTTAAAATAGAGGTTGGGATCGGCATTAATTCTTGTGAAACCCAATTTCATTATATAGTTGTCAATGTGAGCATACTAAGCTCGGGGAGCTTGCTTCAATCTGTACAATGCTTTCTTCAACCTGCAAGCATGCATTCTGTGATCTTCCACTTCAAATCCCTGTGGATGTTTTGCATATATTTCTTCCAATAACATACCATGGAGGAAAGTGGCCTTTACATCCATTTGGTGAAGGGTCCATCCTTGACTAGAAACAAGGGTAACTATCAAATGGATAGTTATATATCGAGACATACGAGAAAATATGTCATCATAATCTTCTCCCTCTTTCTGAGAGAAACCACAAGCTACGAACCTCACTTTTTACTTGTCAATGCTTCCATTGATTCCATGCTTGATCTTAAATAAACATTTCAAAGTCACAACAAACTTCCCATGCAGTCTTGGTACAACATCCCATGCATAATTTTTTGCAATAGATTCATATTCCTAGGCCAAAAAATCCTTCCAAACTTGTTCTTTGACTTATTCTTCAAATGAGGATGGTTCGGCTTGAATCATGGTGCTCATAGTAGCTACATATCCCTGATACCTACAAGGTTCCTTTCTTTCTATGAATGATTGACGAATATGAATACTTATTTTACTATCCTATAGAGTTTCTAGAAGCCGAAGTGGTATTTTCCTTGTAGGAGAATCACTAGGAGGTGGATCTAGAGGATCCATAGGCTCCATATGAGTATATATATCAAATGACTCTCATATAGAAGGATCATCTAGAATGTCCTTGCCATCATCATCTTCCTTGGGAAGCGAAGAAATATCTTTAGATTTACTAAGTGCAACATTTTGATGGCATCAAGCAACCCTTTTTACCTTTCAGAGGCTCTAAACAATAATACTTCTCTCGACTCCCTTTTTGAGAAGTTTGCATAAAATTTTCTAGTTTTCCTAGTGCTTCCACAACAATACCAAACCCCTTCTCTCTACTAAATATTGTTTCAATTATTTATAAACTAGTGGGCTGCAGGCCACATTAATATATGGGTTGATATAAGATGTCCTATGTCATTCATCCCTTCAAGCCAACCATCTTAATATTCTTCAAACAATATGGAAAAATTTCTCTTAGATGCAATTCTAAATGTTTTTCAATCAATATTTTCTTTACCTTTGATTTTCCAAAAGCTTTAAATACTCCTCGAAATGATTCCACATCACCGTACTCTCCTTGGTCTCTGGACAAAAAATTTTACGCTGACAGTAAGCTCTTTAACAACAATGAGAAAAAATATTATGTGCCACTTTATCACCTGTTCCTACACAAGCCTTTACCACAGGAACAAGTGCAGCTATGCGGGCCTAAGAAGGATGTAGTCTAGAAGCTACAAACGACTCCTCGAATATCGAATTGACTGCAAGGTGTTATCTTCCTTGTTTTGCTTCAATTCAGAAGCCATTTCACAGATCTTTAGTGGGGTTTGAGGTGGTTGGAGGATTATTTCTTACACTTAGATGTTTTGTTCCAAATGTCTGCAAGAGATGGGAACAAACAAATGAGAATATACAATGTTTGCAGACTCATCGAAAACCAATCCCACGTGATGTTTTCACAAGGTCTTCAACCCCTTCACAATTTGAATACAATCCCACGCATCAATTGTAAGGGAGAATGTACTCATTGCATTCTCTCAAAGATCCAATACTTAGTTACACAATTATTGTGATTATGTAGAAACTAAACAATCTTTATGCCCTACTTAACACAGACCCTTGTATTTCTATAAAAAAAACTCGATCACAGAAGGGAGATTTCAGGATTAAGATGGAGGTACAAGAACCATCGCTTTCAGTAGATGGATCTCAGTGTTTACTGATCCAAGCATTCTCTCTCTTGTTCGGATTAACACTGTAATTTTTCCATCTCTGTAACTAACTATAACACTCTAGAATTGACTCGAATTGAACATAAAAATTATTAACAATGCTTTTGCATTATTCTTTCATATTTAATAAATTTACTTTTCCTTCTATTAAACATTCACACAACTATACAAATTTTACAAAGGTTCAATCTAGCCTGATTTTCATTCAATTAGCCATTCTTCTACTCCACTCCTCATGCCCGTAGGATTACAATTTGATCTCTTCTGTCTCCCATTCCCTTTCAATTCTAAAGAAACTAAATAATCACAACCTCCTCTCCACAAATAGAGGAATTTACTATTTTAGAAAAACCATCTCCTACTAACTAGCAACAAATTAATCATCTGGCTCAATCTCCTCGCAGGGAGTTTTAGATAGCCATCTATTCCTATTTTAACTTTGAAATTGACAACATACAAAAATAACAATAATTATCCACTAAAATACTTTGAAAAACAAAAGTCTCCAAATTCTTAGGACTGCTAGTCCTCTTCCCAAGCCACAACATGTGATCGATGCATCACATTGTTGGATCTACCTTGATGCCACTATATCAGACTCCCAAGGTAGGAAAATTATGACCTCCGGGTCATATGCATCCAATTCCAAATCACCTAGTTTCAAAAATTTGTTTTGTAACTTGTGCCTTCATCAAGTTCTCGGTCCAAATCCACACATTCACCTTTAAGCTGTTGATTTCCTTCTACCACCCTTTCATCCTTAATTTCCTTGAGGACATCTCCCTTTGCAATATCCATTTGTTGTACTTGAACCTCAATTTTACTTCCATACTCAGAATCCTTTAGCAAATATTTCAGCAACTCAACTTCCCTTTGACAATTTTCACATTCTTCATCATAATGCCAATCATAGCATTCTACTTCCATACTACTTTCACCTTCCATCTCAGCAATATTGTATTGCTTGAGATCAGCTACCTTATTTTTTGCATTTATCATTTCAACTTTTAAACCATACTTCACAGCTTCATTTTCTTCATTGTCCCTTAAGAAAATTTTATGTTCATCATTACCATACTGCAACAACATAATTCTATCATCATTGTGAGACATAAAAGCCTCATTTCTCTCCATTTTAGCTTGATCTTCAAAACCAAATTCTTGATCTGAACTCACTTCATATTTCCTTGTTTCTACACATAGATTGTTATCAGAATTACATAAATTTTCTAGAACTTCTGCCCTACTCTGTTTTCTCGTGAATTTAAGGTTCCTGGCAGCCTCCTTTTTAGATTTTTCATTGATGACAACTCCCTCCTTCTTATTCAGCTTTGATTTTATAGTCTTAATACTCATTCTCTGGTCTTCTAGAATGTTCTCCAAAAGACTTAACTCATACAACAAACCTACCATCTCACTTGAAATTTCTTTCACAAGCTTTGTACAAACTTCACTATCTTCTTCCTGTACCTCAATTATCAACCTGCTTTCCTTATCTTGGTTGTATTCAAGTTCAACATCCTTTAGTATCTGATGATCATCTATAGCAACACTTAGTAGCTACTCTTCTTTGGCATCAACCTGCAATAACTGTCCAATATTTACAAGATTTTTCACAACAGTATTTAGCAACTGATATTCCTCCTTCATCATAAGTTTATACAAACCTTCTTCCATCTCTTTAAAAGACAAAATTATGCTTTCCTCTTCTCCTATGACAATATGAGATAGTTGTCTTGCTTTAGTATTTCCTACATTCATACACAAAACATTAGTTTTAAAACCATGAGCTTCTAAGATCTCTCTGGATGGTCTCACCATCAATTCTTCTAAACAAATTTCACTGTCAAAATACCCCATCAAACTCTTCTTGAATTTTATATCCACTTCATCATTTTTTTCAAGAAAAATTTCTATTTCATATTCACAAGAACAAACTTCTTTCTGCTTCATCAATTTCTTCTCGAGTTCAACTTTCTTGAGTTCTCTATCTTTCCTCAAAGCTAGTGACTGTAGTCTTTGTTTCTGCTACAATGCAGACCATTGCACTCTCTTTCTTATCATCACCTAGCCATAATATCCATCTCCATTACACCCTTTAATTAGCTTCTCTAGTTTACTAAACCTTTATTTGAATTCAACAAACTCTTTGTCACATTCCTTTTTACCTACCTTCTGAATGTCCTTCAGTTGAACATCCTTCTTCACTTGATTCTAGTCCTTCTTTGTATTACTTATATGAATATGAATAGTCATCTCTTTTCCTAACTTCATGATAATATCAAGAGTCTATATTTCTTTCCTCGTGCCTGAGCAATCTACCTGACCACATTATATCGTCTTCTCCCTTGTCTATGTGACAGTTCCAAATGATTGTCTATCATAATCAAAGTTTATACAACCTA
Organism: Pinus albicaulis; assembly: GCA_034641835.2. Lineage (NCBI taxonomy): Eukaryota > Viridiplantae > Streptophyta > Pinopsida > Pinales > Pinaceae > Pinus > Pinus albicaulis. Next base: position 935,396,987 of record CM076569.1, on the reverse strand, counting down.
CAAACATACAATAATCATTTGTTTCAAAAACATAAGGATCCATAGCCTCTCTTGTTGTCTCAAACATCATTATTTCAGTTGGTTCTCATCCTTCCAAGGATCCATGAAAACATCAGTTGGTCTCATGTCTTCATCCTCTTCACTACTATCCCAAGAATGGACCCTTACTCAGGTTCACATAGGTAAATCTCTTCCTCAACACACATCCTATGCTGCAACTCAGCTCCTCTGAGTTATTCTTATAGCTGCACACGTGTTTCATGTCTCAGCCTACTCTGCAACTGACTCCACTTGATTCTTTTATTTTGAATAACCCAACCATACTTTTGGTGTTCCATATTCCCCTGTATGAATTCTCTCATCACTTCTAGATACATTTTCATCTCAGCTAATTCTCTATTAAGTTTATTCTTACTTGATCTTTCATAATCTCCCTTAGAAAATTTACTATGAATATCAGTAGCCATAGTCTTCTTTCCTTCATGAACTCCTCTTTTTTCATCATGGACTACAAAAAATCCATCTCTACAAGCTGACTCCATCAACCTGTCTGTAGATACGACACCAAGCTTTTTCATGCTTAGTATTTTACTGGCATCTTTACTAATTTCTTTCTTCTAATTGTGACTCCTTCTTGAACCCTTCAGATAACCATCATTGGTCACCTCTTCTTCTTCCCTCTATGGAATCATCTTGATCCACCTTGTGAGCTGCAACAAACCCCCTTTATCTTTGAAACAAGTGTAGTACTTGTCCCCAGTCCCAAGTCATCTCTTGGTGACTCTTCTTCTTCTTCTTGGCTCTTCAAACAGAACCTCTCATTGAGCACTCATGCTCCTCATATTTTAAAGCTTCTAGTTTGTTGCTTTGAAATTACTCAACTTTCTTGGAGAAATATAGTTAGTCTCCCTTTTCTAGCAATGCATTCTATTGTCTAGGTTCATTCACAATATTCTTTCACTCTATTTTATCCTCTGAGGATTTCTTCATACCCTCTGCACTCAATATCTCTTCCAACCTTCCTTTAACAGATTCACTGTCATCCACTCATCTTCTCTTGCTTCCACCTGCATGTAGTTAATCTCTTCATACAATAGTCAAAAACTCTCAAAAATCTTGACTCTTACCAATTTAGGCTTCAATACATATTATTGCTGCAATTTTCTGTCATTGTTCTTCAAACCAAGAAGAATACCTCCTTTGTAGATTAGTTCTTCAAAAAACCTATCCTACCTCTCCTCCCAAGGTAGAATATCCTCCATGCACTTTAATGCACTAATATTGCAATCAAACATTTATCATATAACAGTTTCAAAAAAACTTTCAAAACACATTACCTCAAATCATTCCCCCAATCTTGTTAATGCTAGAATTCATGAACCTTTCTTTCCAAGGATTCCTGGTGAGCTACTCCCTCAGCCTATACAGTAAGCAAGTTTCTTCATGTTGTTATTATACCTCACCAAAAATACCTAGGCTTCTTCTAGCAATCACCTTCCCCTTTGTTCTTCATAGAGAACCTTTTCCTGCTCTGATACCAAAAATGATGGCATCAAGCAACCCATTTTACCTTTCATAGGCTTGAAACTATAATACTTCTCTCAAATCCCTTTATGAGAAGTCTCCATAAAAAAATTTGGTTTTCCTAGTGCTTCCACAATAATTCCAAACCCCCGCTCTCTGCTAAATATTGTTTCAATTATTTATAAACTGGTGGTCTGTAGGCCACATCAATATATGGTTTGATATAAGATGTCCTATGTCATTCATCCCTTCAATACAACCATCTTAATATTCTTCTGACAAATGGAAAATTTTCTCTTGGATGAAATTCTACATGTTTTTCAATCAGTATTTTCCTTACCTTTGATTTTCCAAAAGCTTTAAATACTCCTTGAAATGATTTCACATCACCGTCCTCTCCTTGGTATAGATGATACCACCAACCATCGCAAGTGGAAAAGACTCCAATCCATATTTCCCACTCAAACCCAGTCTCTGTACAATAGCTTTTACGCTGATAGTAATCTCTTTAACAACAATGAGAAAAAATATTATGTGCCACTTTATCACATGTTCCTACACAAGCCTTTACCACAGGAAAAATTGCAGCTATGCAGGCCCAAGAAGGCTCTGGTCTAGAAGCTACAAACGACTCCTTGAATATCAAATTGACTTCAAAGTGTTATCTTCCTTATTTTTCTTCAATTCAGTAGCCATTTCACAGATCTTTAGTGGGATTTGAGGCGGTTGGAGGATTATTTCTTACACTTAGATGTTGTAATCCAAATTTCTACAAGAGATTGGAACAAACAAATGTGAATATATAGTGTTTACAGACTCATCGAAAACCAATCCCATGTGATGTTTGCACAAGGTCTGCAACCCCTTCACAATTCGAATATAGTCCCATCGCATCAACTGTAAGGGAGAATGTACTCATTGCATTCTCTCAGATATCCAATACTTAGTTACACGATTATTGTGATTATGTAGAAACTACATGATCTTGATGCCCTACATAACACAGACCCCTATATTTCTATAAACAAAACTCAATCATAGAAAGCAGAGTTTAGGATTAATATGGAGGTACAGGAGCCATCTCTTTCAGTAGATGGATCTCAACATTTACTGATCCAAGCACTCTCTCTCTTGTTCGGATTAACACTGTAATTTTTCTATCTTTGTAACTAACTATAACACTCTGGAACTGACTCAAAATGAACATAAAAATTATTAACAATGCTTTTGCATTATCCTTTCATACTTAATAAAATTACTTTTCCTTCTAATAAACATTCACACAACTATACAAATTTTACGAAGGCCCAATATGGCCTGATTTTCATTCAATTGGTCATTCGTCTACTCCACTCCTCATGCCTGTAGTCTTACAATTTGATCTCTTATGTATCCCCATTCCCTTTTAATTCTAAAGAAAACTAACTACTCACAACCTCCTCTCCAAAAATAGAGGAATTTACTATTTTTAGAAAAAATATCTCCTACTAACTAGCAACAAACTAACTAGATGGCTCAATCTCCTTGCGGGGAGCTTTAGATAGCCATTTATTCCTATTTTAACTTAGAAATTGAAAACATACAAAACTAACAGTAATTACCCACTAAAATACTTTGAAAAATAAAATTTTCCAAATTCTTAGGACTGCTATTCCTCTTCCCAAGCCACAACATGTGATCAATGCATCACATTTCTGGCTCTACCTTGATGCCCCTACATCACATTTTCATTAAAGGTTATATATATGTTAATTTAAACCTTCCTTTGACTGGGAATGTATATTATATAAGTCAAAGGAAGGTATATTCTATAAGCCTTGGATTTTTCACTGTAACCAATAAACAAACATTTTCTACATGTAGCTTCCAGCTTATTTCTTTTGTCTTTCAGCACATGAAAGAATAATGGACATCCAAATATGCAAAGATGATTGATGTCAGGTTTCTTATTTGTAAACATTTCTTTTGGAGTCCTGTTTCTCAATGCTTAATGAGGCACCCGATTTTGAACATACACAACAACATGTGTGGCTTCATCCCACATAAGCTTTGGTACCTTATGATCATGCAGCATGGCACAAGAAACTTCCATGATTGATCGATTCTTTCTTTTAGCTAAGCCATTCTATTCAGGTGAATAAGGCACAATGGTTTCCTTATTTCTTGCAAAATGCTATGAATTATTTTGAAATGAATTCTCCTTTGTTGTCATACTTGAAAACTTTGAGTCTTTTCCCTGATTGATTCTCGACCAAAGCTTTGAATTCCTAGAGTCTTTCGAAGTTTTCATCCTTGTGCTTGAGGAAGTACAACCAAGTATTTCCTGAGAAATCATCAATGAAGGTGATGTAATAAAGATGACCACTAACCAAGTGTACAAGCATCATACCACATATATCTGAATGAATCAGCTGGAGGATGTCAGTTGTTTTGTTCTTACTAGAGGGGAATGGTACCCTTGTTTTCTTTTTGCTTGCATAAATTTAACAAACTCCATCATGCTAAGCTTGAACATCAGGAATACCTGATACTAGTCTCTTAAAATTAGGAAGAGCGTCATAGTGTAGATGAGCCAGCCTATGGTGCCATAATTCACTGAGATGATTGGTGTTGTGAACAAATGCTATAAGTGGCCTTCATGTGACTTTAGAGTCCCTCGTATCTCAGTCCTAATGTGAATGCATCATTCATATGTGAATCATCAGGCCAAGTTAAGACCTTTCCATTGATGAAGGAAACCCTCATTCCGTTATCTTCTAATGTGGATATAGAAATCAAGTTCTTCATAAGTCCTAGCACATACATAACATAATTCAACAATATTGATTCCTCAGAGTTCAATTCAAAATTCACATATCTGAATCCTTTTACAGGATGAGTGGATTTATCTCCAAGAATAATTTTCAACTTAGCTTCCCTCTCTACCAAATTAGACAGACTTATTTGTATCCAAAGAAGTGATGAGTGGCCCCACTATAAACCAACCAAATATCCCACAATCTGGTGGAGAAAAACTAGTAAGTGCAAAAATAAGAATATATTCAGTTTTGTTCACAATATTTCTTTCATACCTGGAAGCCCTTGACTTCTTATGAAAGTGATGTTCTTCTTCATGATCACTTGAAGGATCCCTCCTCCTTTCAAACTTTCTGTCACGGTTGTACCTTTGATTATCTCTTCTTCTTTTATCATTGTAGTTTCTTCTAGTGTTGTATCATGACATCTTTCTCTTATCGGGATAGTCACGAGCATAGTGAACTTTCTTCTGGCAGTTGTAGCATTCAATATGGGTGAGTGACCTATCATTCCTTCCTTTTGAGCTTTTAGGAGGAGGTATTTTGGAAGGGCCTCCTTTTGATCTCTTTATTTTTTTATGGGTGACATATGCAAGAGGCTCTCCTTCTTCATGCTTATGAATCCTCCCTCTTGCTATCATTCTTGATTCTTCTTGAGTGAGCTTTCCAACAATCTCATCAAATGACGGAAGCAAGTTATTGTTGCTGATAGTAGTGATGAATCTTTCCCAAACAGAAGGAATACCTCTAAGGGTCATGACAGCCAACTCTCTGTCAGGTAAATTTTCTCAAACCCTCTACAATTGATCTCTAAGACGAGATATCATCATGATGTAAGACTGAAAAGTTTCACCTTTGTTCATCTTCACTTCCTTGAGTTGATATTTCAAGGTGATGATCTCATTTAGTTTATTCACTTCATACATGTTGAATATCGTGTCATACATATCTTTAGATTTTCTTAAGTTCCCAACATATGCAAGTAAATTATCTTGTAAACTATCAGCTATGATTTGTTTTGCTTTGGATTCACATATTATATATGTTCTCAATGGTGGTGGATGCATCTTCTGGAGGCTCGGGCATCCTTCCTTTGATGTATTCCAACACATTGTTGTTGTTAGCAATGATCTCTAATTTGAATTTCCATGGAACAAAATTAGATGCATCACCCGGTTTCTCATGCTCCTTGAAGGTAGAGGAATACATCTTGACCTTGGCTTTTAGATCTACTTTCTGATAGACTTGTAGATATGAATTCTGATAGACTTATAGATATTCTTTCCGATATAATTGTATATCTTCTTTCTAATAATGAGGGCTTCATTTCTTGTCTTCTCTTGGGCATATACTTCACCTTAGCTCTAATACCATGTGAATTTTTCAATATTGTTCTATGTTGTATCAATTAATTTAATGAAACATATGTTAGAATAACACATAGAAAATAAAGAGATAAATATGGTGGAGGCAAATAAAGCACACAACACAGATACTAGATACGTATATACGTGGTTCACCTGGGCTGGGCTACGCTTCCACCTCCACAGCCTGGCCCTTCCTTTTCTATTATCCAAAGAAGAATGAATATAAAATCCAAGAACGCTATAATATCCTCTGTTCTCTCTCACAATCTCCCTCTCTATTTCTCGCTCCGAGAATACACATACAATGCACAGCCACAATATAATGCCCTCATAAAAGCTAGGGGTTGCCTTCTAGGGCAAAAAACCCTAATCTAAACATAACTTCTACCGTCAGATCATTTGCCTAATGAACGGCCCATATTTACTAGAAATTACTATACTTTTACAAGGAAATTTTACATCTATTTTTAGCTTCGGGGGCGCTACCCCCGAAAACCCCCACTAGGGGGCGGCTCTGAAAAGCGCTGCCACCCCCCCTGGATCCCCGACGGCAGCGATTAATTACGGGCGGAGTTGCCACCCCTTTTAAGGTACAGGGGTCCAATGGTGTGATACAAAGTAAACAAGATAATCAGGCTCCACACCCAACAAATAACTTTTCATTAACAGTGCTTCCAAATATAAGTAGTGTAAATAACCATAAACAATAATTGAAGATAGAACAATGCATGCAATGACAGACAAGACAATAGCACAACCATAAGAGACAGCATATTAGTTCAATACTAGGGGAAAACCCCACTGTGGGGGAAACCATTTCAAACCTTCTTCGTCAATAGATCGTCATAAAAGGTTTCAATAGAGAGTACAATGAGCCCAATACATATATGCAGCAAAAATGAAAAAATCATATCTATGGATCTGCATATCTACAATATCAAAAAGCACGGATCCGATGTATCACCAAACCCAAGTGATCTCAGCTACCTAGTTCTATATCTAGATCCATACTTATGTCAATGACTATTCTGATGCGACTGTGACTGTGTGACAGATGAATTATGACGTTGCGCAAGCAACTGACTGTGAACCAAATAAGATCTTCCCAGTGAATCTCTTAACCATGACCTAAATACTGTCTTCTCGTGTTTGAATCATCCATAAACGCGACCTAAGCATTATGTGGCCATGACTGAGGGTCTAATCAACCCTAGACCCTAACTGTGCCCTGAAGACTGACTACCTGCAACTTTACCAACTCGACTGCGGCCTTAACATGGTCTGCCTACAGTTGTGGCTAGGCTCAACCGCTACCTACCCGCAGTTATGGCCTAGAAAAACCAGATCAGATGCGAGACCCTACCAATGATCTCGATCCCTTTGCGTGAGCTCCTTCTGATGTACCTGTGTGAGCCAAAATAGAAAATATGAACCAAAAAACAAACTAGCATGAAGACGATATCATGAGTGAATGTGTGAAACTAAACTTGGGGTTGCTTCTATTTATAACTTTGTGAGGAACCACTTGGGGCTTCGACTGAATCCACATTCGGTTGGGCTGACCCATAAAATAATAAAATAATTCATAAGTTAACTTCTACTTAACCGATTGGGGCGATATATAGGTATATTTTGGTCCTCTCGAAAAGAGGAATCTAATGCAAACATAATATTAACCATCTGAGTTTTCCAATGTGGAATTTGACTCTAGTTTATAAAAATTGACATCTGATACCACTGATCTAGACTTATGTAGGAACACAATAAAATACAGAAATAAACATCAATGTAGAGATGTAACAGGGATAACACTTCATTTCATTAATATCAAATTTTGAAAAATTCTTACTGACAGAATGGAAAATAAAATGGCTAGGGAGATGGTAGCTTATCTATGAGAAGAGATGTGGACTACATGCCTCTGAATTGTGTTACAATGAGGCTCAAAGGCCTATTTATTATTCAGAAACAATGGAAAACCCTAAACATCCAAAAACCTAACCTTAGGAGATGAAGCACCAAAACTATGGGCCTTGTTTGGGTAAATTTGTACATCAACTTCCTGGGGACGTACCTTTGGCATACGATCTATGTTTGATGTGCACAATACCTTGTTAGAAAGATATATCTAAGGAATAAAAATTTTGAGTGACCAACATCAATTAAAAACCCATGTTGGTCCCATTTTTCCCAAAAAACGTCATTTAGGGACTCAAAACAACCTCAGAAGTTCAGGACCCGAAAAAATGCCAAAAATAGTAAATTGTGCAACATTTAAGGAAACTAAAAGATTAAAAGAAACAATGGTGGGGTTCCAAGTGGAATAGGTAGGTGTCCACCAATATCCACCTAGATAAATATACATGGTGAAGCATTTATAAACCCCAATCCATTACCCCTGGATTAGAACATAATTGAAGTTCCCTTCACCCATTCTAAAAAATACCATGGGCATAAAACAATCATGCCAAAAACCATGTGAAAAACCCATGCACAAACCCATAGGTAGGTCCACCTACCTATTATAGGGTCCAAAAAAAAAATTCTCAGGGCATTACCTCGAAGCTCGTGTAGGGGGGCTACCGCCCCCCTACTACACCTGACACAACAAACAAGAGTGGTTTTCACCCCTTATGACCCTCCCCACCCCCGTGTGTGCGACTAGTTGTGGAAATAATATAACACACACCCAACATGCATAGGATTTCCTCCATGCGGTTATGACTAAAATTTACCAGTTCAGTGCCAAGGGTTCTAAGATCTAAGCCACTTTTCCATGTTAACCTCCAGACCACTACCCAGAACTGCCTGTAACTTTCCAAAATGTAACCAAAGGCAATGAAAATGATAATCAATCAAAACTCAAGTAATAACTTGACCTAGACATTCCTAATCCATGATATACATTTCGTCAAACATATGATAAATGTGAAAGCTACAGGTCATGAATGCATATATGTTTATAAATAGACAATATTCCTCTGAGATTCACCAAGAAGGCCTAATGCCCTCTGAATATAGTTGCAATAACACTTGTTATCCCATTCATTCATCAACCATCCATTATCTTATCAAATCATGAATAAGTTCCATAGATAGAGCACATCATATAACTAGGCATATATCCAACAAATAACCATAATAGAAGCCATGAAAATCCAACCATAATACCACCATCATAATCAATACCAATGCTCATAGATCACAATAGGTAAATATCTCATATTAACATATGAAAATTCCCACCAAGTCAGGGACTTCTACATACCACTCAACCATATATTGGGTTGAACCAAATCTCTCTGTCAACCAATCACCCCCACACCATATTCCAAGCATGAATATGGGATCATAAGGATTAAACCAAAATAAACCAACTAGGATTTCCACAAGCAAAACCACCTCAACCCTCCACTATTGTGATCTCACCTATATGGTCTAGAGATCACTAACATCAACTATATCGGTCTCTACCCAAGCTCTTTATGACTCCAAGAACTAGTAGCTCAACCCACAACCAAATTCGGGCTCCATAGAATTTGTTCCAATTCGTGGATATAGGGACTAATAAATCAACCCACAAGGCTCTAGAGCATTTGTCCCAACCTTCAAGCTCTAGGAACTAGTAACTCAACCCAATTTGTTTAAGGGCTATAGATCATTTTTCCAACCCATAACCATAGGTAACCTAAGAACCAATCATAAATATAAGTGGGAAACCCACAATACCACGGTTATCCAAGAAATGAAAAGGCAAGGTTGAAACCAATTTCAACCCAGTAAAATATCCATGTTAATGACAACACATAACCAAGGAACCACATGCATATACCATGCATCCAAAAATCAACAAGGAAATCACACATGTAACCCGTTACCTACAAATTAATCCCCTTCCTTGCTCTCCTTTTCTTGTCATTTGCTTCCTTGTTTGTATTCTTCCAAATTCAAGAGAATGCTAGAGTGCTCCAAGAATTCTCTAAGTGTGCAAGAGGTTAAGAGAGACAGTGAACAAGAGCTCAACCCAAAACTTTCAAAATCTAGAAACTATTTCTCTGAAGCCTTTTTATCATTGATGCCTCTATTATCTTCATTTTCCTTCATTTTTCCTCTAATTTCCCTCGCATGAATTTTTGTGTTTCTTCATCTCCCTTTTTTCCTGTTTTCCTTTATTTTCATAATTAAATGCTAATTATTTCCTCTTTGCCTTTTCCAATTTCCATAGCCATTATCAATCCACAAGTGATGCCCAGTATAGTGTTATTGCCACCATTTAACTTGGAATACGTGTCCCATGACCTTGGAATTATGTTTTTTTATCAATCAAGGGTTGTTAAAAACCCCTCCCTCTTAGGGGAACACTATCCTTGATGTTAAATGACACTTATAACTAGCAAAACATGCTTCCCATGGAGCTTTATAACACAAATCAATGCAACATTTACATCATACTAAACTGCTGAACCCATGAACACCATACTGCTTGTTGGAACTTTATAACACAACTTGATGCAATATTTACAACACATTTCTTATTAGAGCTTTATAACACAACTCATTACAATATTTACAGTACACATATGCATATGTAAACATAATCCAAAACACATATACCAACACACCTTTTTCAACCAGTAAATAAAGAAGGATACATAGCCCCCATATGATCAACCATCTCATATGTATCTTTATCAACGGGCCCAAAGTGCCTCCATTGCACTTAAAATTGCTCTATTTCTCGATTCCGAAGCATGAGTTGTTTCCTCTACAAAATGCATTGAGGCTCTGACTAGAACTCTCCCTCTGGTTCCACCTGCAATACAAACCAATCAATCACATGATCAACATCTTGGACATATTTCTTAAGCAATGAAACATGGAAAACATCACGGACTTTCACTATTGGCAGTAGTGTGTAGAAATTATATACAATATGTATGTATATATCTGGACTCTCCTGATCTCACAATATTTATCTTCTTGCAAAATATAGAATCCTTCCACTATAATTCTTGCGGAAATTTAATCAACAATTGCAAAACATGAAGCAATAAAAACACACATAACACAGTTGTTTAACGGGAAAGCCTGAAGCTGAAAACCCCAACTATCATATTATGTATCATGGAGATCATGTAACAATCTCATACAAATATTAGTACATCAAGCTCTCAGTACAATCAATCGTCACACACTAACATAGAAGAAATATGCAAATCCATGCAGCAATCTCTGCCCTCCTGCTAGCCTGCCTCCACTGCGCAATCCAAGCTAATTACAAAGACCAATTCGATGTAATCCCACTCTCATTGACTGCATTATTATCATTGGCTACTCCAATGTATATGTAGATGCAATCCATGCATCACTAGTAGTCACAACGGATAGTCCATCTTGCCCTTTCACTTATCTCTCCACTGAGTCTCCACTGGAACTATCATGCACTGTAGTTAACTATTGTATTGTTCAACTGATTAATGAGTTAATATTTAGTGAATTAATTAATAATTAATTCACACCACTCTCACTAGTGTATCAATCAGTTATATTAGATATAACTAGCTCAACTGAGTCTAACTGAGTTAAACTGAATACAACTCCATGAACTACTCTTCCAACTCTGTCATAACTTTGCCACTTCAGTTCTAACTGAGTCCTCCATGCATGAACTCTAGTAAACCCTTAGGAATTGCGTAATTCCTTCAGCCCACTGATTTTACAAATATTTTCACTGAAATAAAGTGCTCCAAGAGAATAAGTTGCTATTTAGATTCTGATTATTATTAAGAGCTAATAATAATCGACATGCATCTATTTTTAGATCAGCGATATATAAATAGACTTCGCCCAATATTCTAAAAATAGAATTTCATCTATTTTTCAAATTTGACCAACCATCTACAAATAGCCTCCTGCTACATATAGAATATGCTCACCATGTCTAAAAATAGACATACACCTAAAAATATCTTGTGTGGGCCCCACCTAGTTTAGGTGATTATTTTCCAACTAGGATCAAGGATGATGTTTCAGGATGCCTCCTTCACTGTTTCTTATTGCAATCTTCAACACTCCCTCTCAAAAAGAAAGGATTTTCTTTGCATGCGACATGCAACTCCATGCATTCGCCCTACAACCTTTGCTGCAACACTTCCGAAACTGAAAGGCTCCAAACAACTCAATCAGTCTAATTCATCTATTATCAAAGTCTTCAACTTTTGCTTAGCTACTGCACATGTCTTCAGGAACCACTGCGCTATTGAACTCTGCACCCATGCACTCTGCACTTGCTATCAACTCTGAACCGCGCTCCAGTATCCAACACTGTCACTTTGATCTGCCTGCATCAATCCAACTGATCATGCTACTGCTGCTCTATGGGCACCTCGTAGCCAGGTTCAATTCATGAGATCCACACCATCTAAATGAATCTTGCCCAAAAATATCCTCTTGGGATTACTCATGAATGTCGCCCCACCTCTCACCTGGTGGTATAGCCGCAGGCACTCCCTCTGCCCATCTGGCATAAAATTTCTCTGCATGAGTGGTTGCTCCAACTCCATGATCCTCATCTTGTGGCTGATCCACATCTCGAGGTTCACTCTTAACTACATGCAAATCCTACTCCCTCTCAAGCTTCAATTTCATGGCTTTCTCACACTTCCCAATAGTAGGAAGCTCCGTAGAAATCCCATCTACATCAAATGTATAAAGATTCGTCTCCATCTCCAGTTGTGGCTGCTCCACAACCTTCTAAGACTGCTTCTCACGCTGCATGTTGAGAGGCTCCCTCTCAACCACCAAGTTACTAACCTTTTCTTTGCTCCTCAAATCTTTGCATGCATCTTGTACTTCAGTGCATGTAGATTCTTGGCTCACGCACATTGCAATTGTCTCGTCGTCGCAAAATTTTCTAACAAAAGAGCTGATTTTAAATAGATGATATCTCCCTCATCCGAGCTCCGATTCGATCGTTTTTTTTTTCAATTTGGGTGTATTTTCACAAGGAATCCAAATATGCTATTTTTTTCTGAAAATATTGCACAAAAAATTTCAGTTATTCTCTGGAAACTCGTGCACCCTAAAATTCCTGCTGTCATTCCATGTAGAAAATCTATAACACAACTCCGATACCATGTAGAAAAAACTATAACATAGCTCTGATACCATGTAGAAACTATATACAATATGTATGTATATATCCAGACTCTCCTAATCTCACAATATTTATCTTCTTGCAAAATATATAAACCTTCCACTATAATGCTTGCGGAAATTTAATCAACAATTGCAAAACATGAAGCAATAAAAACACACATAACACAGTTGTTTAATGGGAAATCCTGAAGCTGAAAACCCCAACTATCATATTATGTATCATGGAGATCATGTAACAATCTCATACAAAGCTTAGTACATCAAGCTCTCAGTACAATCAATCGTCACACACTAACATAGAAGAAATATGCAAATCCATGCACCAATCTCTGCCCTCCTGCTAGCCTGCCTCCACTGCGCAATCCAAGCTGATTACAAAAACCAATTCGATGTAATCCCACTCTCATTAACTGTGTTATTATCATTGGAAACTCCAATGTATATGTAGATGCAATCTATGCATCACTAGTAGTCACAACGGATAGTCCATCTTGCCCTTTCACTTATCTCTCCACTGAGTCTCCACTGGAACTGTCATGCACTGTAGTTAACTGTTGTATTGTTCAGTTGATTAATGAGTTAATATTTAGTGAATTAATTAATAATTAATTCACACCACTCTCACTAGTGTATCAATCAGCTAGATTAGATACAACTATCTCAACTGAGTCTAACTGAGTTAAACTGAATACAACTCCATGAACTACTCTTCCAACTCTGTCATAACTTTGCCACTTCAGTTCTAATTGAGTCCTCCATGCATGAACTCTAGTAAACCCTTAGGAATTGCGTAATTCCTTCAGCCCATTGATTTTACAAATATTTTCACTGAAATAAAGTGCTCCAAGAGAATAAGTTGTTATTTAGAGTCTGATTATTATTAAGAGCTAATAATAATCGACATGCATCTATTTTTAGATCAGCGATCTATAAATAGACTTTGCCCAATATTCTAAAAATAGAATTTCATCTATTTTTCAAATTTGACCAACCATCTACAAATAGCCTCTTGCTACATATAGAATATTCTCACCATGTCTAAAAATAGACATACACCTAAAAATAGCCTGTGTGGGCCCCACCTAGTTTAGGTGATTATTTTCCAACTAGGATCAAGGATGATGTTTCAGGATGCCTCCTTCATTGTTTCTTGTTGCAATCTTCAACATAGTGCAAGTCAATAGTACACTAGTTCAATCATCTCAAGGATCTCAAAATACCCACAATACTCAGGTGCTAGCTTGGCACATGACCCAACCCTCAAGGAGATCCTCTTGTGATTGATGCACAAATACACACACTCCCCAACTTGAAAATTCTTGAATGATCTATGATAATCCGCATAAATCTTCTACCCTTCATGTGCTGCCTTTAAATTCCTTCTGATAACCTGCATTTCATGTTCCATCTCAGCCAACATGTATGGTATAATCAATACCCTATCCATTGGATCACTCTAGCTAATAGGAGTATTACAACTATGTCCATAAAGAGCCTCAAATGGACTCATCCTTAAGGATTCCTGATACCCATTATTATATGCAAAATCTACTAGTGGATGATACTCTTCCCACTTCTTCTATGGATGCATGACATACGTCCTCAACATGTCCTCAAGAATCATGTTAACCCTCTGTGTATGTCCATTTGTCTGCAGATGATAAGATGTGTTTAAATCTATCTTGGTCCCCAAGCCTGTAAACAACTCCTTCAAGAACATAGAAGTGAATTTGGAATCTCTATATGATATTATCTCCTTGGGAACTCCATGAAATCTCACTATATACCTGATGAATCCTTATGAACTACCTCTCTAGATGAATTAGTAGACTTCACTGGAATGAAGTGAGATACCTTGCTCAACCTATCAACCACAACCATGATGGAATCATGTTGTTTGGATTTCCTCATAAAACCTTTAATGAAGTCCATGGAAATTACCTCCCATTTCCATTCTAGAATCAGAATAGGTTGTAATAGACCAATTGGGTGTTTACACTCAGCTTTTACCTGTTGACGGTCAAAATATCTTGCAACAAACTCTGCCACTTATTTCTTCATGTTCATCCAATATTATAACTTTTTCATTGTTGTCAAAGACTTCTGATATCCGGGGTGACCTGAATATGGCTTGACATTAAATTCTCTCAAGATGAGCTTCTTCAACTCGTTGTTATCTGGCACATAAATCTTGTTCCTAAATTTAACCAAGCCATTTTTGTGAGGTGATACTCTTCATGCCTATCACCTTCACCCTGCTGCCGCAATCTCTACTTTAGTTGTTGGTACCTGTCATCATGCTACCCTGCATGCAAGGTCCTATCCTACAAATTTGTCCCATAAGAGGTCACAGCTAAAATGTGATTCACCTGCACTCTCATTGATCTCAAATTCAAACTCACTAAGGGTATCCAACCATACAAATTGCCCGACATTTAGATTAGGTTGGTCAAACAAGTACCTCAACCCACTATGATCACTCATTAGAACAAAACTCCTTCCAATAAGCTAATGTTTCCACATCTTCAATGCGTGAATGATAGATGCCAACTCAAGGTCGTGAGTCACATAGTTCCACTCATGCTCATTCAACTTTCTTCACTCATAGCATACCACATGCCCTTCCCGCATCAGGACCCCACCAAGTCCTTCCTTGCAAGAATCTGTGTATACCATGAATTCTTTATCAGGATTTTCAATATTCAAGATTGAAATGTTTGTAAGAAAATTCTTCAACTACTCAAAGTTGGTTACACATTTCATTTTCTTTGCAAGGATGTGATAGTATAACCAATCTTCGATAAGTTCCTGATGAACCTCCTATAGTAACCTACAAGTCATATGAATTACCTCACCTCATCCACATTCCTAGGAGTTAGCCACTCCATGATAGCTTTAATATTCTCAAGGTCCACTGTTATCCCTTCCTTGGAAACAACATGTCCCAAGTAATGATTATGATACTTAAATAAATTTCACTTGTTGATATTGGCATACAATTGATGCTCCCTCAGCAATACCAACATTGTTTCCATATGCTCTAATGCTCTTCCTCATTCTTAGAGTATAGAAATATATCATAAAAAAATACTATCACAAACTTGTCCAAGTAAGGATGCAACACATTATTCATCAAACACATGAAAGTGGCTAGAGCATTGGTAATACCAAAAGGAATCACCACAAATTCATAGTTCATAGAATGCCCACCTCCCCTCACACCTACCCAAGTAACTAGCCAACTAGGGTAAACATGAGATGAGGGGAAGTTAAAACAGAATCAACCTCATTTGTGACTTGAAGAAAGTATAATTGAAGCGGAAAACCATAATACAGACCTATACCACCTGCTACAGGACCAACAGAGGCTATCCCAGTCATCCACCTGACCTGTCCCTAGGTCCCACTGATATTTCATGAATAAAACCCCTTGGACGCATTTGCATGCTTGCATACATGCGTATGGGTGTCTCATGATGCATGCATAAGCCTGCATGCTTGTGTTCAAGGACTAAATTGCCCAGAACTATGCTCGCGTCTCCGGGATTTAAGGCACTTTTTAAGAACAGAATCCCAGAAATTGCCCAGAACTTCCCATAGATTTTAGGAATCATTAAATACATGAATAAAATTCCAAATAATCAAAAATTGACTCCAGGACTAGACCTGACCATCCCCAACCAGGACTGACATTCTGTCAAACACTTGGCATAAATGAAATCTACAAGTCTAGGATACAAGACATAGCATGAATGACTGAAAAAACTTATGAAACATTACAATTAGGATCATCATGCTCTTCCTTAACCATATATGCCATCAATTAGGTCTTGCATCCATCATTTTAACAATTACAAGTAAATACATGAAATAACCATGACATGGACCAATCATTTAAACTTGCTTATAACTAAAATAAAACCATGGAAATAATAGTGAGATAACAACCATTAAATCCACACATTAATAGGTACAATATCAAGAGAATGTAGCTTCCATTAAACATAGGAAAATACTGACCAAGTTCGGTACTTCCACGTTCCACCCGACCAAAGACATGGCCGAGCCAATTCTCTCTTCAATCAGTCACCCCCATGCCATATTCCAAGAATGAATGTGGGATATCATGGATACTCTCATCCAAGATAAAACAAAGGGAATCTAAACGATAAACCACCTCCACCCTCACCATAATGTGATCACACCAAATCAGTGCTTTGCTCACAAAACTGAGCAGAACTTGGAAATGCCATTAGGAATCCATCACTATCCATCAGGAATTTTCCATCTCCTTGTCTCTCAGGCTTTACTGCAATCCAATCCTTAATTACTAGGCCCTAAATTGAGACACCTCTCTTAGGCTTTACCGCAATCTAATCTCGGATCACTAGGCCCTAAATCGAGACACCTCCCTTAGGATTTACCATGTATCCCACCAAAATTGGTCAAGGGATTCCTAGGCCTTTGGGAATGAACCTTAAGGCCACCTCTACCCCAGATTCTGAAATCCATCTGGAAAATCCATCTTGAGATTCAACAAGATGATGATCCTAGTGAAAATTCAACACCTACACTAGGTGGGGCCCGCAGGCTATTTTTAGGTGTATGTTTATTTTTAGAATGTTGAGAAAAGTCTATTTATAAAGGAAATATATTTATAGATGGTTGAGAAAATTCTATGGATGGATAGGCGTCTATTTTTGGAATGCATGTGCGAAGACGTTTCGTCGATCGCATGTCTAAAAATAGAATGCATGTCGATTATTGTTATCTCTTAACAATAATTAGACAATAAATAATAATCTATTCTCTTGAAGCATTTGATTTTAGTTAACTGATGTGGAAAAATATTTAACTGAAGGAATTTCGAGTTCAAAGGCTGGTCATTGGGACATGCTAGTGGACTTCGTTGTAACTGAGTGATACAAAGTTGTAACAGAGTTGGATGTGTAGTTATGTGAGTTGTAAAGTATTTTAACTCAATTAAGGGAGTTAAACTTAGTTGTGCTAGTTGTAACTAAAGATACACTAGTGAGAGATCAGTGAATTAAATATTAAATTAATTCACATGGAGTGATCTCACATGCAACTAAATATTTACTACTATTAACTACATGCATGTCAGATCCAGTGGAGACACAGTTGAGAGATAGGTGAAAGGGACAGTTTGACTATCAATTGTGACAATAGTGGGTGCACACTTGCAACCAAAAACGCATTGGAGATGTCAATGAGGATTGCGCAGTCAAGGCAAGGAAATGTTGAATTCATTCAGGGATTGTGATCATCAGGGATTGTGCAGTGGAGGAAGGATGTCTGGAGGCAGTAAATTGGCGCATGTATTTGCCAATTTTTGTATGACAATGTGAGACAATTGTATATTGTACTAAGAGCTCTTAGATGAGAGTTTTGTATGAGATTTTTTCATGATCCATGATATATACATAATATATGATAGTGGGGTTTTTAGCTTTATTCTTTCGCGGTAAAAACATATGTGTTATGTGTGATTGATCTTTCTTCATGTGTTTGCAATTAGCGATTAAATTTCTGCAAAGATTTAAGTAGAAGGATTATGTATTTAACAATGGCATATAATTGTTAGATTAGGAGAATCTGGCAATACATAATTGTATTAAAATTTCTACATGGTATCGGAGCAAAGAAGATTGCAATATTGAAGCAGTATTTGGGTTTGTTGGTGGAAACAATTTGAATTTGCTGCAAGAATTTCTTGGTGAGACAATTGAGTAAACATCAAAATGGATTTCAATGGTTTGCAATTAGAGTATGCACTCAAGGGCATCTGAAACTACATTGCATGGAAGGATAGGATGGAAGAAGTGCTTGAAGATAATGACTTGAAGGAATTCATTGATGGTGATGTTCCTAAGCCCACTTCGATGGATGCTGCATTACTTGACGCCTGGCAAAAGAAAGTAGTGAAGATGAGAAGGCTTTTGTTGGAATGTGTGAGAGACCATATTGTCTCAAGCCTTCATGGGAAAGCCACTCCATTTTCAATGTGGAAGGATTTGATGGATCTTTTCGCAAGTAGCAGCGACCATAAGAAATTGGCGTTGAAGGATAAACTCAGAAAGATCAAGATGGAGAAGGGAAACAACATTCCTAAGTATCTCACAAAGTTTTTCCAATGTCTAGATGAATTAGGGAGTGTCGGAATCACATTTGCTAATGATTATTTGGTGAGTTTGGCTCTCTTGGGACTTCCTAAGAGTTGGCACAGTTATCAAGACTCTGTCAACGGATGGGAAAAACAGCCAGATTGAGAATGACTGTGGTCGTATCTAGTGTAGGAGGATTTCAGGAAGAACACCAGAGATGGCTCTTCATCAAAGCATGATGATGAAGAGGATTGTGCTTTGGCTTCCAAATCAAGGAAAGGGAAGGGGAATAAATCCCATTCAAAATTTGAGGCTAAAAGCAAGAAGCTGGATTTGTCCAAGGTGAATTTTTTTCACTGTCACGAACATGTGCATCTTGCCACTAAATTCCCACAGAAAAAGAAGAACAAGAAGGTTGTTGGAGCTGTAGCTGGTGAGGCCTTTGCCTCGCAATTTGAACTTGATTTCTCTTTTATCATATGCTTGGTTTCAAGCACAATGGGATTGGTTTGGTATCTTGATAGTGGTGCTTCCTTCCACATGAAGGGAGATAAGGAGATTTTCAGTGACTTGGAGGAGAAAGATCTCCAAATGCATATAGAGATGGGCGAAATGGATGATACAGTGCAATCGCCATTGGTACCATTACCTTTGAGAGGGAGCCAAGTAAACCATTTCTGTTGAAATATGTTATGCATGTTCCAATTTTGAAGAAAAACTTGGTCTCAGTTGCGATGTTGGAGGACAAAGGTTATGACATTGTTTTAAGCGATGGAAAATATTTCCTGCGACATAAAAAAACAAGTAAAACCAAGAGAATAGGGATTTAAGTCAATAAACTCTACAAGCTAGAGGTAGATGGTTGCACTGCAATGGTGGGAAAATCAGAAGAAGTGGTGAGCCGGGATCAGGGCGAATTATGGCATAGGCGATTGGGCCATCTTTACCATGGCGCCCTGAAGATTTTGCAATAGATTTCTACTGGACTTCCCAAGGGTACACTTGCACAGTTAGATCAGTGCAGGGGATGTATTATGGGTAAGTTTGTGAAGGCCACCTTTCATGAAAAGAGAACTATGCTTCGGTGATCTTGGAGAGAGTTCAAACAGACATGTGTGGGCTAGTCTTGGTTGCTTCAACAGAAAACACAGGTATTATGTTATTTTTTTAATGACTATTCTCATAGATGTGGGATCTTATTCATGTGGAAGAAGGGTCAAACATTCTCAAATTTCCATAAGTTCGAAAATTGGTGGATAAAGAGTTGGGGAAGAAAATGAAAGCTCTGCAGAACTATAATGGTGGTGAATTCATCTCGAACGAATTCAAATACTTTTGTAGAAAAGAAGGAATTCGAAGAGAACTCATAGTGCCTCATAACCCACAGCAGAATGGGGTCGTGGAGAGGAAGGACAGAACGATCGTGGGTGTTGCATGAACTATGATGCATGATCAGGGCCTACCAATTCACTTGTGGGCAGAAGCATGCAACACTTCGGTTTATGTACAAAACCATTGTCCTCATAGAGTACTTGGCATGAGTAAAGCTGAAGAAGATTTTACTGGTAAGAAACTGGATGTTTCTCACTTTAAGATTTTTTACTAATTTTTTTATGTGCATGTGACCAAGAATGCCAGGAAGAAGTTGGAGCCAACTGCTGAAGTTGGGATATTTGTGGGGTACACAGAAATGCCCCATAATTACCGTGTGTATTTTCCAAACATTCAAATGACTATGGTAAGACGAGATATAAAATTCAATGAGGAGAAAGCCATGAAGTTGTCGCTTGAGAGGGAGATAGACTTGCATGCAGAGGAGGAACTTCTTGTTCCCAAAGATGAGTCTCTATATGTGGATCAGCCACAGGAAGAGGTTCATGGAGTGGAGGAGTCCACTCACACAGAGCCAAACATCAGAATTGGCAGAAGGTGTACCACAGAAGCTGAGAGGCTAAAGCTTGATGTGGCACAGAATGTAGGAGTTCCTACTTCACAGTGTAGACAAAAACAGTATCCTGATTGATTCACTAGATACATGGCTCTCATGAGAAAATGTATTATGACTGAGCCATCTTCCTTTCAGGAAGCAAAGTAGGAGCCCACATGGGTAGATTCAATGTGGAGGAGTATGAATCAATTGTTAGAAACAGTGCTTGGGAAATTGTTCCAAGGCTGGTTGATAAATCAGTGGTGGGTTCAATATGGATCTACAAAGTAAAGCAATCAATTGATGTGAGTATTGAGAATTATAAGGCATGATTTGTGTTCTGGGGCTTCTCACAGATTGAGGGGATTGATTATGAAAAAACCTTTGCACCTTTCGCATGATATTCTTCCATAAGGACCATCCTTTCTCTCTCAGCGCAGATAGGTTGGCACATTCATCAGATGGATGTGAAGACTACTTTCCTTAATGGGATCATTGAGGAAGAAGTGTACATTGAGCATCCTAAAGGATTTGAGATCTTCAGCAGTGATTCGCATGTGTGCAGACTCAAAAGAGCGTTGTATGGGTTGAAGCAAGCACCTCGTGCTTGGTACACTCGGATTGACAACTATTTCACTGGACTTGGCTTCACCAAGAGTGATACGGATGCAAACCTATACCACACTGTGGTGGAGGGTAAGCTTTTAATCATTTTTCTTTATGTTGATGATTTAATACTGATTGGTGGTGAGCAGATGATACACTCATGCAAGGAGGACTTTGCAAAGGAGTTTGAGATGAAGGATATGGGCCTCCTTCACTATTTCCTTAGATTGGAAATATGGCAGTGAGAAGGTGAATTGTTTGTGTCTCAAGGCAAGTATGCAAGGGAGATACTCTGTAAGTTTCACATGGAGGGTTGCAAACCCATGGATACTCCTCTTCCAGGAAAATGGAGGAAAGAGGACACTACATTTGGAGAGGTAGTGGATGCTACTGTCTATCGACAGTTGGTGGGTTCGCTCATGTATTTAGTTAATACAAGACCAGAAATATGCTATGTGGTGAACCAGCTTAGTCCAGCAATGGTTAAGCCTATCAAGATCTTTTGGAAGGCGGGCAAGCATTTCCTGAGATATATCAGGGGCACATCTGAGTATGGCTTATGGTACAGACAGACGGATGAGGTGAAGTTGCATGGCTTCATGGATGCAAATTGGGCAGGAAGCCTAATGGACAGTAAGAGAACATCAAGAGGGGTATTTAGTATTGGACCTATAGTTATTTCTTGGTACAGCAGGAAACAGAGATCTGTGGCACTCAGTTCAGCGGAAGCAAAATACATGGAAGCAAGTCAAGTTGCATGTGAGACTATCTGGATGAGGAAGATCCTGGTCAATTTGTTTGGTTCTCATTTAGATCCTATAGTGACTCATTGTGATAATCATAGTTGCATTAAAATCTCGATTAATCATGTGTTTTATGATAGATCTAAGCATATAGATATTTTGTATCATCATATCAGAGATTGTGTGCAGTGGAAGATCATGTTGCTTCAGTACATTCCTATGGAATATCATGATGCAGATATTCTGACGAAGGCACTCACCATGAGAAAATTAGAATACACTAGGTGTGGCCCGCAGCCTATTTTTAGGTGTATGTCTATTTTTAGAATGTCGAGAAAATTATATTTATAGTGGAAATATATTTATAGATGGTTGAGAAAATTCTATGGATGGATGGGAATCTATTTTTGGAATGCATGTGCAAAGACGGTTCGTCAATCACATGTCTAAAAATAGAATGCATGTCGATTATTGTTATCTCTTAACAACAATTAGACAATAAATAATAATCTATTCTCTTGAAGCACTTGATTTCAGTTAAATGATGTGGAAAACCAGTTAACTAAAGTAATTTTGAGTTCAAAGGTTGGTTGGTGGGACATGCTAGTGGACTTCATTGTAACTGAGTGATACAAAGTTGTAACAGATTTGGGTGCGTAGTTATGTGAGTTGTAAAGTAGTTTAACTCAGTTAAGTGAGTTAAACTTAGTTGTGCTAGTTGTAACTAGTTGTAACTAAAGATACAGTAGTGAGAGATCAGTTATTAAATATTAAATTAATTCACATGGAGTGATCGCACATGCAACTGAATATTTACTACTGCTAACTACGTGCATGTCAGATCCAGTGGAGACCCAGTTGAGAGATAGGTGAAAGGGATAGGTTGACTATCATTTGTGACTATAGTGGGTGCACACTTGCAACCAAACACACATTGGAGATGTCAATGAGGATTGCGTAGTCAAGGAAAGGAAAGATCGAATTCATTCATGGATTGTGATCAGTAGGGATTGCGCAGTGGAGGCAGACTGTCTGGAGGCAGTAAATTGGCGCATGTATTTGCCAATTTTTGTATGACAGTGTGAGACGATTGTATATTGTACTGAGAGCTCTTGGATGATATTTTTGTATGATTTTGTTTTATGATCCATGATATATACATAATATATGATAGTGGGGTTTTTAGATTTATGCTTTCCTGGTAAAAATATTTGTGTTATGTGTGATTGATATATCTTCATGTGTTTGCAATTGGCGATTAAATTTACCCAAAGATTTAAGTAGAAGGATTATTTATTTAACAGTGGCATAAAATTTTTAGATAAAGAGAATCTATAAATGCATAATTTTATTAAAATTTCTACAATCCAAAGCTCAAAAATGAGATCAAAATCCCAACACACCATAACATCTAGAAAAAGGAAAGGAAATGTTGAAAAGCACTTTCATAACCTGACAAAACCATGCCACTGACATCAAGATAACCAAATACCAACTTGCATAAGCCATGCATGTCCAAACCAACTAGGAAATCACACATGCAATATGTTACCTGCAAGTATTCTTGTTGAAGCTTCTATATCCTGCTTTTCCTTTCTTGATCTTTGGTTTCCTTTCCTTCCTTGTCCTTCCTTTGCTTGCTTTCCTCCTCCTTGGCACAATGTTCAATTGCTCCAAGAAAACTCTAGGTATCCAAGAGTGAGTAAGAGAGAGAGAGAATAATGAAATAGCTCCAAAACTGAACTGACAAAAGGTACCAACTAATCCTCAAAAGCCTTTTTATCAAGGAGGCCTCTAATTTCTTCATTTTCTATTATTGTCCTTCGTTTTCCTCCTCACATACAACCTGTGAACATTTACCTTTATTTTCTCCTAATTTCCTCTATTTTCATAAATAAATATGCCAAAAAAAAAAATCCTCTTTAATGACTTTGCCTTTTCCATTGCAATTTTTTATTAGCCATAACCGCATATCCAATCATGCCCACTAGGATATTTTTCCCAACATTCAACTTGGAATAAGTGTCCCTTAATCGTCATCTTATTTTCGCCTTTATTAACTTTTTATGACATGAATTTTCCCTGGGTCTATTACATAACCCTCCCCCTTGGGGAACATCATCCTTGGTGTTAAACCACACCTACACCTAAGCAAAACCACTAAAAAGAAAACCTACTGCTCATGGATTTTTATAACTTATCTCGATGCAATATTTATAATTAGTAACATGCTCAAAAGAAAAACCATGAAAAATGACCATATAAAATCCATGCCGCTTATTAGATATTTATAACTTAGCTCATGGTGGTATTTACATCCACACATAAATACATATACCAAAAACATCACCAAAAATATATACCAAACACCAAACTAAAACTGCTTTGCCTCAATTGATAAAAAATGAAGGATACAAGGCCCACATCTGATCCACCATCTCCCATGTAGCTTCATTGGGCCCAAAGTGCTTCCATTGCACTTTAACCTTATTGGTGGCTCTATTCCTGAGCATAACCTACTTCCGCTGCAATATGCATTGAGGTTTCGACTGAAATTCTCCTTCTTGATCCACCTGCAATACAAACCAATCAATAACATGATGAACATCCTTTATATACCTTTTAAGCAATGAAACATGAAACACATCATGGAATTTCACTGTTGGAGGTAATGCAATTCGATAGGCCACTGGTCCAATCCTTTCAAGGATATCGAAAGGCCTGCAATACCTTGGTGCAAACATGGCACATGATCTGATCCTGTAGGAGCTCTTTTTGGGCTTGACACGCAAATAAACATGCTCCCCAACCTGAAACTCCATAAATACGCTATGATGGTTTGTATAACTCTTTTTTTTGTCCTGTGTTGCCTTTAGATTCTTCTTTATAACCTGCATTTCCTTCTGCCAATATGTCTGGTCTAATCAACACCCTAGTAATTGGATATCTCCAACTAATGGGAGTGTTACAACTCAGTCAGTACAATGCCTCAAAGAGAATCATCCCCAATGACTTCTGATACCCATTGTTGTATGCAAACTCAACCAATGGTAGATACTCTTCCCATTTCTGTTGCTGATGCATCACATACATCCTCAACATGTCCTCCAAGATCGTGTTGACCCTCTCAGTTTTTACATCTGTCTGCGAATTATAATTTGCGCCAAAGGCCAACTCTATGATCTAGGTGTATATTGGTGGCCACCTACCTATTCCAGTTGGACCCCAACCATTGTTTCTTTCAGTTTTTCAGTTTCCTTAATTATAGTATTTTTTACTATTTTTAGCAGTTTTTTGGGTCCTGGACTTCCGGAGCCGTTTTTAGGCCCTAAACGACGTTTTTTGGGAAAACCAAGAGCAACATCAGTTACTGCTCACACTCAAAAGTTGTATTCCTCGTATAGATATTTATAACAAGGTATTGTGCAAGTCAAAAAAAGATCGTATTCCAAAGTTACGGCCCTGGGAAGATGATGTACCAATTTACCCAAACGGAGCCCATAGTTTTGGCGCTTCATCTCTTAGGGGTAGGTTTTTGGATTTTTAGGGTTTTACATTGTTTCCCAATAATAAATAGGCCCTTGAGCCTCGTTATAACACAATTTAGAGGCCTGTAGCTACCACATCTCTTCTCAGAGATAAGCTACCAGCACCCTAGCTATTTTATTTCCATTGTGTCTGTAAGCATATTTCAGTTATGTGATATTAATGAAATGAAGCATTATTTCCATTACATCTCTAAGTTTATGTTTATTTCTGTATTCTATTGTGTTCCTGCATAATTTTGGATCAGTGGTATCATAACAGTCTTCTCTTTCTCAATCCTTCTTTCCATGTCCCCAACGAGGTCAGGGTATAAGGAGTTAGGGCTCGATCTGGTTGAACCTTTGCAAGATCATCCTCGCAAACCCTGACAGCTGCCCATGGGGGATGAAAATAAAGACAAGGGAGTAGGAGGCCCTATCAAAATATTTCTCTAGGAGGCCCTCGAGAAACAAAGGAATGCAATGATGAATAACTTTTCCCAAATTCTTCAACGACTTCCCATCGACGACACATCTGCATCCAACAACCACTCTGGAGGCACAACTCCTTTTAAGGTACAAGTAAACTTTGACATTCCCACATTTGAGGGCCAAATAGATGTAGACATCATGGATAGATGGTTGAATCTATTAGAAGGGTATTTCTCGGTTCATGACTTTTCCAACCCGAAAAACATTACTTTTTCACTCCTCAAAGCGGCCCCCCATGTCATGGACAGGTGATAAACATACTGTGAGCAAAAGGACGGGAGGGAACCCTCTCTGTTTTTTGTCGCACCCACTTGGAATTATTTTTGATATGCCATCAAGGAACAATATTATCCCATGGGGAGCTATGAGGACAAGTACATACAATGGATGACATTGCGGCAACAAAGGGATCAATATGTGCATGAGATGACGAATTTTTTCCATACCTTGTGCACAAAATTGGGTATCAAATTTTCAAAGAAAAATTTGGTGTTGAAGTACCACAGTTGTCTACACAGATACATTCAGGAGGAAATGGAGTTCCTCGAAATCTTCTCGCTTGGCACAGCATATCGATATGCTGCAAAGATTGAGCAGAAGTTCAAACAGAAGAAGCGAGACTTTGGATCTGTGAATCAGAAGTAAGGGAAAGGTGCCCCAAAACTAGAGAACAAAGGACAAAGCCAAGGCAGGGTAGCCCGAGATAACCCTCCAAATCCCTAAGCAAATAAAAACACTATGAAGCCAAAGAAGGACATGGGAAAGTTGTGTGAGTTCCATAAGAGCTCCACTTACAACAAAAGTGAGTGTCATGCCAAGTGTTGAGATTGCAACAAGATGATGAGCTTAGTGGAAAGAAGTCGCCTTCACTAAGTGGGTGCGCAGGCTATTTTTGGCGCAAAGTCTATTTTTAGACTATGTCTATTTTTAGACGTGTGGATCATATTCTGAGTTGCAGGATGCTATTTGTGGATGGTTGGTCAATTTGGAAAAAATAGATGGACTTCTATTTTTAGACATATTGGGTGGAATCTATTTTTAGATTGTCAGTCTAAAAATAGATATGTCGAATATTATTAGCTCTTAGTAATATTTGGACTCTAAACATTATCTTATTCTCTTTGAGCACTTCAGTTAAGTGCACAGATGTGGCACAAGAGCTGACAGAAGGAATTACACTATTCCTGAGGGTTTAATGGAGCTATTTTATGATACTTCCATGAATCACAGAGGTTGGTGTATTATAAGCACTGGCAGTTCATTAATCAAGCTAAAACATAGTTGAGCCAGTTGTATCTAGTCTAACTGATTGATACACTAGTGAGAGTGGTGTGAATTAATTATTAATTAATTCACTAATTATAAACTCATTAATCAACTAAAGAATACATCAGTTAACTTCAGTGCATGGACAGTTTCAGTGGAGGCCAGTGAAGAGATAGGTGAAAGAGCAGTGTGACTATCAGTTGTGACTATATTGTTGCATGATTTGCAACAACCAGTGATTGGAGATGCCAATGAGGATTGCGCAGTACAAGCTAGGTGGTTCGAATTTATTTATGAGCCATTCTTCAGCATTGATTACATAGTAGAGGCAGGCTATCAGGTGGCATAGATTGGAGCATGTGTTTTGCTATATCTAGCTTGATTAGTGTGTAGCAATTGGAGATTGTACTGAGAGCTTGTGAGGAGATTTGTATGATGATTGTTACATGATCTCTATGACATATAATATACAGATAGTTGGGGGTTTTCAGCTTTAAGCTTTCCCATAAAATATTGTGTTCATATGTGTGATTATTTATGGTTTTAATGTGTGCATGCGATTGTTTTTATTTCCGCAATTAATGATCAATGGTAGAAGAGATTTTGTATTGTGCATGAAGCTAGAATAGTGTGTGATCAGGAGAATATCAGTGGGTAAAATATCAGTTATTCAAATTTCTACATGGTATCAGAGCGATATTGATCATTGGAGCAATTGCAAAACATTGAAGCGGTTGAGTTTTGAGCTGGTGGAATTCGGTACCTATGTGGAGGGCTTTCGGTGTCGAAGTTGATTTGTCTTTCAATCCGTATCAGGAGTATGCTCCCTTGAGGTGCCTCAAATTATACTTCATGGAAGGACAAAGGATGGAGGCGGTGTCGTGATGACAATGAAGCCAGAGGAGTTCATAGATGCAAAAGTCCAAAAAAAAACCTACTGGTGATGCTACCGTACTCTGACGTGGAAGTGTGGGCAAAGAAGAAGAAAAGGCTCAATAGATTTCATAAGGTGTAAAGGATCACATAATGTCCAGCCTTCATGGTAAGTCTTCTCCATTCTTGATGTGGAAATATTTGATAGATTTATTTCTAAGCAAGAGCGACCAGAGGAAGTTTACACTCAAGGATAAACTGAGGAACATAAAAATGGAGAAAGGCTACAGTATGCCCAAGTACCTCATGAAGTTCATCCAATGTAGGGATGAGCTGGGAAGTGTGGGGATGATTTTCGATGACGAGGACTTGGTGAGCTTGTTTCTCCTTTGGCTTCCGAAGAGTTGGCATTCCTATCGTGGACTTTGCCACTTGTCGGGAGAAATTTCAGATGGGAGCGACTTTGGTCGGATTCAGCAAGAGGAGATAAGGCTAAGTATTGGGTGACGGACAAGTTTTGGGGCAACTCAGTGAAGAAACTCAGGCCAAGTCGCCAGCGTGAAGGGGAAGAGGCAGCACAAGCTCAATCTGGTGCGGCCGTGGTAGGACATGTCCAAGGTGAAGTGCTTTCACTGTCACCAACACGGACATTACGCCACTAATTGTCTACAGAAGAAGAAAAATAAGCAGGCTGCTGGATCTGCAGCTGGAGAGGCCTTAGCCTCACAGTTTGAGCTATATTTTTCACTGATCGCATGCTTGGTCTCAAGTGTGATGGTTCTAGTGTGGTTTCTTGACAGTGGTGTGTTTTTTCATATGACCGGAGACAAAGATTTTTTTACTGATCTAGATGAGAAAGATCTTGGAGTGCACATCGAGATGGGCGATGGTGGTAG
Source organism: Pinus albicaulis (assembly GCA_034641835.2). NCBI lineage: Eukaryota > Viridiplantae > Streptophyta > Pinopsida > Pinales > Pinaceae > Pinus > Pinus albicaulis. The sequence continues at coordinate 935,367,691 of CM076569.1, read as the reverse complement.
ATACAGTGCGACCGGTATCGGTACCATTTCCTTTGAGAGGGAGTCTGGTAAACCCTTCGTATTGAAGGAAGTGATGCATGTTCCAGGATTGAAGAATAATCTTATCTTTGTGGTGATGTTAGAAGACAAGGGATATGATGTTGTTTTTAGCAAGGGAAAGGCTTTCCTGCGCAGTAAGGCAACTGGTGAGACTCGGAGGATAGGGGTTCGAGTTAAGAACCTTTATCAATTGCAGGTAGATGGCTACGCAGTAATGGCAGGCAAGGCAGAAGGAGTGGTGAGCTGGGATGATGGCGAGCTATGGCACCGGAGATTGGGCCACCTTCACCATGGAGCTTTGAAGATACTGTAGCAGATTTCTACTGGGCTTCCCAAAGGTACACTTGCGCAGTCAGATCAGTGCAAGGGATGTACTTTGGGAAAATTTGTGAAATCCACCTTTCACGAGAAGGATAGTCGCGCCACGACGATCCTTGATAGAATTCACACAGACGTGTGTGGACCTTTCTCAGTAGCTTCGACAGCAAAGCACAGGTACTATGTGATATTTGTTGGTGATTTTTCTTGTAAGTGCTGGATATTCTTCATGCAGAAGAAGAGCGGGACATACTCAAAGTTCTGTGAGTTCAAGGCATTGGTTGAGAAAGAATCGGGGAAGCAGGTGAAGGATCTTAGGAGCAACAATGGTGGTGAATTCATCTCTGGCGAGTTCAAGGAATTTTACAGTGCAGAAGGAATTCGAAGAGAGCTCATAGCACCTCATAACCCACAGTAGAATGGGGTTGCAGAGCGAAAGAACAGAATGATTGTGGGTGCTGCACAAGTGATGTTGCATGATCAGGGCCTTCCCATACACTTGTGGGCTAAGGCATGCAACACTGCGGTTTATGTGCAAAACCATTGTCCTCATAGGATACTTGGCATGAGTACACTCAAGGAGGCGTTTTCTAGTAAGAAGCCTGATATTTCCCATTTGAGGATTTTTGGTTCACCTGTTTACATTCATGTGATGAAGGATGCTAGGAAGAAGCTGGATTCGACTACAGAGGTTGGGATATTTGTGGGGTACACTGATACACCCCACAACTATCGTGTGTATTTTCCAGACAGTCGCAAGACTGTTGTGCGACGAGATATCAAATTTCATGAGGAGAAAGCCATGAAGTGTTCACTTGAGAGGGAGCCACACTTGCATGCAGATGAGGAGCTATTAGTTCCTAAGGATGAGTCTCTGGATGTGGATCAGCCACAAGAGGAGGTTCATGGAGTGGAAGATACCACTCATGCAGCGCCAACCATCAGAGGCCGGAAGCGCACTATAGAAGTTGAGAGACTGGATCAAGATGCAGAGAGGGTTGTAGGAGCACCTACATCACAGCGCAGACAGAGATAGTCACCTGACCGATATACTGGATACATGGCTCTTATGAGCAAGTGTATCGTGACAAAGCCATCCTCTTTCGAGGAAGCTGTGGAGGATCCCGCATGGGTAGATGCCATGGTGGAAGAGTATGATTCGATTGTCAGAAACAGTGCATGGGAGATTGTCCCAAGGCCGGAAGGGAAATCAGTGGTGGGTTCGAGATGGATCTACAAAGTGAAGCAAGTAGCTGACGGGAGTGTGGAGAAGTACAAGGCAAGATTTGTTGCCCGAGGCTTCTCACAGATTGAGGGGATCGATTATGAGGAAACCTTTGCACCTATCGCAAGGTATTCTTCCATACGGACGATTCTTGCTCTCTCAGCGCAGATGGGGTGGCACATTCATCAGATGGATGTGAAGACTGCATTCCTCAACGGAGTCATTGAGGAGGAGGTGTACATAGAGCAGCCCGAAGGTTTCGAGATCTTCAACAGCGAGTCGCATGTGTGCAGGCTCAAGAGAGCGTTGTATGGGTTGAAACAAGAACCTCGTGCTTGGTACACATGGATAGACAGTTATTTCACTGGACTTGGATTCTCCAAGAGTGAGGCGGATCCTAACCTATACCAGATTTTGGTGGAGGGTAAGTTGCTGATCATTGTACTTTATGTAGATGATTTGATTTTGACAGGTGATGAACTGTTGATACACTCATGCAAGGCTGATCTTGCAAAGGAGTTTCAGATGAAGGACTTGGGCCTCCTTCATTATTTCCTGGGATTGGAAATTTGGCAGCGCAGTGATGGACTGTTTGTTTCTCAAGGCAAGTATGCCCGGGAGATACTGGAGAAGTTCAACATGCATGGCTGCAAGCCTGTTGATACTCCTCTTCCTAGTGGTTGGAGGAAGGAGGATGCTACTTCGGCGGAGGTAGTGGATGCCACTGTTTATCGACAGTTGGTGGGGTCGCTTATGTATCTGGTCAATACACGACCCAACATATGCTATGCTATTAACCAGCTTTCACAAGCTATGGTTAAGCCAACCAAGCTCTTCTGGAAGGCAGGCAAGCATGTATTGCATTATCTTAGAGGCACATCGGGATATGGATTGTGGTACAGACAGTCAGATGAGGTGAAGCTGTGTGGCTTCACGGATGCAGATTGGGCAGGGAGCCCAACGGACAGAAAGAGCACATCTGGAGGGATTTTCAGTATCGGGTCGACAACAGTTTCTTGGTACAGCAGGAAGTAGAGATCCGTGGCACTCAGTTCAGTAGAGGCCGAGTATATGGCAACGAGTTTGGCTGCATGCGAGGCTATATGGATGAGGAAGATCCTGGTCGGGTTGTTCGGTTCACACTTAGAGCCTACTGTGATTTATTTTGATAATCAGAGTTGCATCAAACTCTCGGTTAATCCAGTATTTCATGATAGATCTAAACACATTGACATCCGGTATCATCATATCAAAGATTGTGCAGCGGAAGATCATGTTACTTTCATACATTCCTACAGAGGATCAGGATGCTGATATCTTGACGAAGGCGCTCACCAGGAGAAAATTCAAATACCACAGGGGCAGGATAGGGGTTGCAAATAATCCTTATCTTGTTGAGAGGGAGTGTTGAGATTGCAACAAGATGATGAGCTTAGTGGAAAGAAGTCGCCTTCACTAAGTGGGCCCGCAGGCTATTTTTGGCGCAAAGTCTATTTTTAGACATGTGGATCATATTCTATGAGTTGCAGGATGCTATTTGTGGATGGTTGGTCAAGTTGGAAAAATAGATGGACTTCTATTTTTAGACATATTGGGCGTAATCTATTTTTAGATTGCCAGTCTAAAAATAGATATGTCGAATATTATTAGCTCTTAATAATATTTGGACTATAAACATTATCTTATTCTCTTGGAGCACTTCAGTTAAGTGCACAGATGTGGCACAGGAGCTGATAGGAGGAATTATGCTATTCCTAAGGGTTAAGTGGAGCTATTGCATGGATACTTCAGTTAGAACTCATGTGAGAGAGTTTGGTGGAGTTGATTGAGAAGTTAATGGAGTTGTGTTCAGTTTAACTAATCTAAACATAGTTGAGCTAGTTGTATCTAGTCTAACTGATTGATACACTAGTGAGAGTGGTGTGAATTAATTATTAATTAATTCACTAATTATAAATTCATTAATCAACTAAAGAATACATCAGTTAACTTCAGTGCATGGACAGTTTCAGTGGAGACCAGTGAAGAGATAGGTGAAAGAGCAGTGTGACTATCAGTTGTGACTATACTGTTGCATGATTTGCAACAACCAGTGATTGGAGATGCCAATGAGGATTGCGCAGTACAAGCCAGGTGGTTCGAAGTTATTTATGAGCCATTATTCAACATTGATTGCGCAGTAGAGGCAGGCTATTAGGTGGCAGAGATTGGAGCATGTGTTTTGCTAGATCTAGCTTGATTAGTGTGTAGCAATTGGAGATTGTTACATGATCTCTATGACATATAATATACAGATAGTTGGGGGTTTTCAGCTTTAAGTTTTCCCATAAAATACTGTGTTCATATGTGTGATTGTTTATGGTTTTAATGTGCGCATGCGATTGTTTTTATTTCCGCAATTAATGATCAATGGTAGAAGAGATTGTGTATTGTGCATGAAGCTAAAATAGTGTGTGATCAGGAGAATCTTGGTGGATAACATATTAGTTATTCAAATTTCTACACCAAGCAGTCATTGGTGGTCGATTTGAAGGCTTCTGAATCAGATGCATGCTCCAACACTGAATCAGAACCCGACAAGGGGAATGATAAAGGGAAGAAAATTATCGATGTGGAGCCCAATGCCATTATTGCTACCATGAAGTTCCAAAAGGATGAACCAGAAGAACCAGAGGAGGGGGTGCACCTCTTCCATTCCTAGAAGTGGGTAAAGAGTTCCCCGTTGCAATTCATTATCGACAGTAGGAGCCAAAAGAACCTCATTTCAGTAGAGGTCATGAAGTGGTTGGGCTTTCCAACCACAACCCACCCATAGTCATACACCATCGGGTGGCTTCACCAAGGATGAGATCTCCACATCAGCCAACAGTGCCACCTTCCCTACAACATCAAGCCCTTCACGAATGAGGTATTATGTGAAATTACTCCTCTTGATGTTTCTGATGTATTATTAGGCCAACCATACATGTGGAAGCGACATGTTGTTTATGAGTCCCATCCTCGCTTTTTTATTGTTACTTTGGGCAATAATTTGTACAAGATACTAGAGGTAGCATCGCTTGTCACCATCTCTTTGGTTACTACAAAACAATGCAGTAAGCTCATTTCCAAAACTGGGAAATTAGTTTCCCTTATAATATGCCCTCAGGGAAAGAAGAAGATTGTGGCCATGACCTCCAGTCAAAGCTCCTCCGCATGACAACAATAGATGGAAAAGGTCATAGAGGAGTACGGGGACATCTTCACCTCGCCCATAGGGGTGCAAATGCACTGTCAATTCAAGCACCCCATCAATCTGACCCAAGGTGCGTCACTGCCCAATGGACCAATCTATCAGCTCTCTGTTCTATAGAATGGAAAAATCAAGAGGCAAATTCAGTAGCTGCTGTAGAAAGGTCACATCCGACCAATTTCATCGCCCTATGGGAGCCCGATCGTGTTGGTGAAAAAGAAGGATGGGACCTAGAGACTTTGTATTAACTATTGGGCATTGAACAAGATCATTGTCCAGAATAGGTACTCGATCCCACAAATTGATGACCTTTGGGACCAGCTCAAGGGGGAAAAATATTTCAACAAGATCGACTTGAAGTCTAGGTATCACCAGGTACCAATCGAACCCTCTGATGTATGGAAGATTTCCTTCAAAGCTAAGGAGGGCCTTTTCGAATGGCTGGTCATGCCTTTTGGGTTAACGAATGCTCCCGCAACCTTCATGAGGATTATGGATTACATCTTGTGGCCATTCACCAACTCATTTTTAGTAGTGTACTTAGATGAGATCTCGATCTTCAGCCGGATTTTGGAAGAACACCTCCACCACATCTGATTGATTTGGATCAGGACCTAAGTGATAGCTCAAATTTCAAAGTTTTCAGAAATGTTCCAAACCTGAGTGACCGGATAGATCTCATCTTCCTGATTCTGGTGCCTTGAACAGTTAAAAAAACCAACACCGTATGAAGAATTTATCACGATTTGAGAAGTCTAGTAAACTGTAAATTTTGACATTTTGACCAGTGTTGACTGCGCAAAGCTACAGTAAAAAAAAAGAATATTTCAGGGAATATTCCTAGAATATTCTTGGAATAATTCTCGAAATATTCCTTTTGGGCATATTACAAGAGGAAAAGTGGCGTATTCTGATTTGTTGAATGGTTTTGAAGGGCCAATGGAAAGGTGTCACGTGGCCAGCCTTGAGGCAGCCACGTGGCCCTTGAACTGCGTGTTAAAATTTTTGTGGGTCTGCAGGAGTCAACCCTGCGACCTCCGGCATAGCACGCAAAGGTCTCCACCATCTACACTACAAGATGTTTCTTAAGCTTAAGGGTTTCACGTTATAATTTAATTTTAATGTAATGTGGTTTGGGGGTTGGGACTGCCAACGGTCCCAACCCGCCAGCGTTCCCATAGAACATGGTTACATTGCAGTGTTGTTGTCGCAAAAAATTTCATACACCTGCCAGCATATCTGTAAACAAATTAATGTGTCACATGGATTTGTTACAACTCTGCGCAGCTACAACCTCCGATGGTTTCATTAACACAACTGCAAACCCAGAGTTCTGCCTAACCACGGAGTATGGGCTTTGGTTCTGCCAACTGTCATGGTAACCGTGGAACGGGGGTTAGCATGTGGCCACCCATAACTGCCCAAGCTTAATTCTATGGCTATTTTGGAAAAAAAATTAGAATGTGCTAATGTTGTACGGAAAATTCCAAACTAACACCAGTTAAGTGGAGTCCTCCACAATTAGTGGAGCTTTTCTAGGTGTTACTGGGAAAATGAGTTGGAGGCTCAATTTTCAACCATTATGAGTGAACAGAGAGTCATTCTTAGTTAATTGGAGCATTACGGAGCCATTAATGAGGGTTATAGAGCCATTAGAGAACTTCTGAGTGTAATTTTTCTTCAGATAAGTTCCAAGGGCCACCAGGGGCCAGCAATAGAAAGAGGCCTAGCCAGGGCAGCTAGAGGCCATTCCCATGAAACAAATAGTCATCTTTGGATTTTTCAGACATTATAAATCCATTGGTGAGGTTTTTAGAGCCATCTAAGGACTTCTGAGCATGATTTTTCTTCAGATAAGTTCCAAGTGCCACCAACACCACCAGGAGCCAGCAGGAGAATGAGGCCTAGCCAGGGCAGCTAGTGACCATTCTCAACAAACCAATAGTATATTATGACTATATTGAACCTTATGAATCCAATGGAAGAATTTTTAGAAGCATTTGGATAATTTTTAAGGCCGAGAAGCTACAGAGAAGTTTTCAGTGAGCCTAGAGCCACAGGGTGCCACCAGGTGTTGGGGGCATAACCAGAGCAGCCAGAAGCCAATTTCAGCAAGTGAATAGTCTATTATGACTATTTTGAAAATTTTGAATCCATTGGAGGGATTTTTAGAGCCATTTGGAGACTTCTAGAGCTGAAGAAGCCATAGGGAAGTTTTGGGTGCCTAGGGCCACCAGGGGTTGGAGGCCTATATTGGGGAGCTAGAGCTCATTTTGAGAAAATTAACAGCCTATTTTGGATTATTGATATATCTTGGAGATAGTAGAAAATTTTTCATGGAAATAAAATGACTTCTAAGGGATTTAGTGCCACAGAGAAGCTTAGGGAAGCTTAAGGGCACCGACAAAAGAGGTCAAGTGAAAGGGAGCCTAGATCCATTTCCAGAGAGTTAGCAATCATTCCAGGGGTATGATGGTATTATAAACCAATTAGTACAGTTCAAACAACCATTGGAGTTAAGTAGAAACTTGTAAAATAAATTTTCAATCATAATCCCAAAGAGCCAAGTCAATTGAAAAAGGCTCAAGGAGACATAGCCCAAGACATTCGGGTGAACTCCTTTATTAAAATTGTTGTTATGTGTTGATGATTAATTTTCTGCAATTTATATTTGTTGTACATGATTTTAATCAGCAAAAACAAAGGTTTAGTTCCTCACACCTAAAGCCTTAAAATAGTTTAAAACACATACACCTGATTCAAGTATTCAATTCTGCACTATCAAGTATAAGAAAGATCTTAATTTGTTTTAACTGATTGGGAGGCGCTTGCATAGCATAACAAGTCAACCACCCATTTTAGATCAGGTGGTATCAGAGCACTAGGTTGCTTGCTTGCTTTTTTGACTTGAAAGGTGGTTAACAGTGCAAATAATTTAACTGTTTACAAATTGACTGATGCTTACAAGTTTGAGTTTGCTAGAGGTGAATGGGAGATAATGTTAGCTAAGTCAAGAAGAGGACAAGAAGGTAGAAGTTTTAAATCATCCTCCTTACCCAAAGGACCGCAAGGCAACCCTTGAAGCACAAGAGGGATTGTTTGCAAAAAAGGTTGCTTGAAGAAGAGATACAAGATGCAGAAAAGAGCTTGAATCTACAACCATATTGTTAAGAAGCTTTATCATTTGATTTTTGAAGCTTTTTGAATTATTGTTGAAGTTATTTAATTCATTTACATAAGGATGAGAACTTCATCAAGTGAGGTTTCTAAATCCTCCTCATTTACAAGACTCTTTGATGAAGAGATGAAGCAGAAATTCTACATCCTAAAGGATATGGTGCAAATTCTGTATGAAGATGGAAGGGAAAGCACTATACTTCATGAGAAATTGGTTGCTATGAAGCAATAAATAAGGACTTATTCAAAAAATGCATGAGATGGAGATGTAGCTCCATCATCCCCAAGAGGCCTTAACCAAGCACATGCATGAAGCAGAGGTAAATCACTCAAATTTGTCTTCAAATGCCTCTTTAGATAGATGTGTAGGTTCATTTGAAAAACACACAAGAGGTATAGAGTCCAAATTTATGTTAAAAATGGGCTATGAAGGCAAGGGTCTCAGAAAACATGCACAAGGCATGATTGAGCCTATTATGGTTGAGGAAAGGCCTGAGAAGTTTGGTCTAGGCTATATTCAATCTTTTGGTGAAAACTCTACAGCCATGAAGGCACTTGAGACAACTACAAGAAGAAATTTTATTGCAATTTCAAACCCAAAAACATGTCAAGTTTGTATTCAAGACGAATGCCAATGTTTGAAGCTTATGTTGCAGCAAGATGTTTGTAGACATGTAACTTATTGCAAGCAAGAGAGTTCTGACAGCGATCAAGACATGAACACTGATTTTGGTCTTCAAAAGAGAGTTTAACCTCTTCAAGTTCATCTCCTCAAGAAGGTAAAAAAGATGGACATGCAAAGCAACATTTGAGGTATAATTCTTCCCATGGTCAAGTTGCTTATGTTTATGTTAAACATGAAAAATCTGTATGCATGAATGGAATAAAGAGTTTTTGTTCCTATTTTGGATTGTGTAACCATGAAGTTTCAAGATGCTGGAAGAGGATGAAAGCATACAGGAAACAGTCGAAGCGAAGGCAACTTAAACTAAAGATGCAAAATATTTTCACACATTGCCAGAAGAAGGGCAATGTTGGACACTGCATCCAACCAATCATCCCATGCATTTGAAAAAAGAGAATAAAAATACTGGCGAAAATGGAACCAAAGATTCCATCATCGATGTGAGACCATATGTTTCACAAGAAGAAGATTTTCAGCAGGAAAAATCGCCATGGAAGTGGCTTGGTAAGAAGTGGTTTGACTTCTTGACCCAGTAAGATATACATTCCTTTATACTTATGCAAATGTATTCAGTTGTTTATGTTGAAAACTTATGTTTGTATGAGCAACCTTTGATTAATGATCAAGGAAATGAAGTTCAACTACCTTCAATTGAATATTTCTTGCCGGAAATTTCTGGATGAGCTCAAAGAGGATACAATTCTTGATAGGAGGACAAGAGTATCAAAGATGGAAAGTGTTGACTACCTTCAAGTTGAGGCTCAAAGGAACTAAGCCAAGCGAGGCAAAGTGAATGAAGGCTAGAAAGGTGAGGGATTTGTACTCTCATCTACTAAATAGGTAATCAAGTCTTTTGGGGTCCAAAATATTCCCAATGGGGAGGAGTGATCATATTTGGATCAGGACCTAAGTGATAGCTCAAATTTGAAATTGTTAAAAAGTGTGTCAAACTTGAGCAACTAGATAGATCTCTTCTTCCTAATTTCAATGTCGTGAATGGTTTGAAAAACCAACACCATATGAAGAAGTTATCGTGATTTGACAAGTCCAGTAAACTGCAAATTTTGACATTTTGACCAGGGTTGACTGGGCAAAGGTACAGTCAACAAAAAGAATATTCTAGGGAATATTCCTAGAATATTCGTTGAAATATTCCTTTTGAGCCAATTCCAGAGGGGCATGTGGCAAAATGTGATTCGTTGAATGGTTTTGAAGGGCCAATGAAAAGGTGCCACGTGGCTAGCCCTATGGCCGCCACATACTTGAACTGCGTGTTAAAATTTTCGTGGGTCTATAGGAGTCGACCCCACGACCTCTGGCATAGCACGCATAGGTCTCCACCATCTACGCTACAATATGTTTCTTAACCTTAAGGGTTGCACGTTATAATTGAAGTTTAATGTAATGTGGTTTGGGGGTTGGGACCACTGACGATCCCAACCAACCAGCGGTCCCATAGAACATGGTTACATTGCAGTGTTACTATCACAAAAAATGTCATACACCCACCAGAATATCCGCAAACATTTTAACGTGTCACATGAATTTGTTACAACTATGTGCGGTTACAACCTCCGACGGTTTTGTTAACACAACTGCAAACCTGGAGTTCCACCTAACCATCGTAGTATGGGCTTTGGTTCCACCAACTGTTTTGGTAACCACGAAACAGGGGTTGGCATGTGGCCACCCCTAACTGCTCAAGTTTAGTTCTGGAGCTATTTCAGTGGAAAATTTAGAGCGCGCTAATTTTGTGTGGAAAATCACAAACTAACTCCAGTTATGTGGAGTCCCCCACAATTAGTGGAGCTTTTCTAGGTGTTACTGGGAAAATGAGTTGGAGGCTCAATTTTTGACCATTCTGAGTGAAAAAAAGATTAATTCTTAGATAATTGGAGCATTCTGGACCCATTGGTGAGGGTTTCAGAGCCATCAGATAATTTCTGAGCATTATTTTTCTTTAGAGAAGTTCCAAGGGCCACTAGGGGCCAGTAGGAGAAAGAGGCCTAGCCAAGGCAGCTACAGGCCATTCTCAGGAAACCAATAGTCATTTTTGGATGTTTCAGACATTTTGTAGCCATTGGTGAGGTTTTAAGAGCCATCTAAGGACTTCTGAGAATGATTTTGCTTCAGAAAAGTTCCAAGGGCACGAGGGCCACCAGGATCCACCAGGAGAATGAGGCCTAGCTAGGGCATTCAATGAACATTATCACCAAACTAATAGTTTATTCTGCCTATATTGAACCTTATGAATCCAATGGAAGGATTTTCAAAATCATTTGAATACTTATGAAGGCCTAGAAGCTACATAGAATTTTTCAATGAGCCAAGAGCCACAGGGTGCCACCAGGTGTTGGGGGCATAACCAGAGCAGCCAGAGGCCAATTTTAGAAAGTGAATAGTCTATTATGACTATTTTGGACATTATGAATCCATTGGAGGTATTTTCAAAGACATTTGGAGAATTCTAGAGACTAATAAGCCACAGGTAATTTTGAGGCCGCTCATGGCCACTAGGGGTTGGAGGCCTAGATTGGGGAGCCAGAGCTCATTTTGAGAAAATGAGCATCCTATTTTGGAAGAATGATATATTTTGGAGACAATAGAAAATTTTTTAGGGATATAAATGGACTTCTAATGGATTTAGTGCCACAGAGAAGCTTAGGGAATCTTAAGGGCACCGACAGAAGAGGTCAAGTCAAAGGGAGCCTAGATCCATTTCCAGACTAGAGTTAGCAGTTATTCCAGGGGTATGATGGTATTCTAAACCCATTGGTATAGTTCAAAAAACCATTGGAGTTAATTAGAAACTTGTAAAAGAAATTTTCCATCATAATCCCAAAGAGCCAAGTCAATTGACAAAGACTAAATGAGACGTAGCCCAAGACATTCAGGTGAACTCCTTTATTAAATTTGTTGTTATGTATTGATGATTAATTTGCTACAATTTATATTTGTTGTACATAATTTTAATCAGAAAAAATAAAAATAAAATAAAATAAACAAATAAATAAAAATTAAAAATAAATAAATAAAATAAAATAAAATAAAAGTTTAATTCCTCACACCTAAAGCCTTAAAATAGTTTAAAAGACATACACCTTATTCAAGTATTCAATTCTGCACTATCAAGTATAATCAAGATCTTAATTTGTTTTAACTGAGTGGGAGGTGCTTTCATAGCATAACAAGTCAGCCACCCATTTCAGATCAACATCCGATAGGTCCTCCAAACACTGTGGCAACACAAGTTGTGTTCCAATTTAGAGAAGTGCACTTTTGGCATGACCCAAGTTCAGTTTCTGAGATACATTATTGATGAGCGGGAGGGTGCATGTGGATCCAGCCAAGATCCAAGTCATTCGAGATTGGCCAGCCCCAACCGCTCTAACAGAGCTCCGCATCTTTCTACGTCTTGCCAATTTCTACCATAGTTTCGTGTTTGGATTCTCTCATATCACTTGGCCCTTAAGCCAAGTCACCAATGGAGGAGAAAAAGAAAATTTATTTTGGTCTGAATCTCAACAAAAGGTGTTCATAGAGTTGAAAAATGACCTCTGCTCTGCCCTAGTGCTCACATTACCAGACTTGCAACAACCATTTGAGATCGAGACAGATGCCTTAGATTATGCTATTGGGGCAGTTCTTACTCAACAGGAGCATCAAATGGCATATCACAGTGAGACATTATCTGACACAATCTAGAATTATCCCACTTATGACAAAGAGATGCAATCCATTGTGCAGGCTTGCCAACAACAGAAGCATTACATTTTGTGGAAGGAAACACTCATCCACACAGACCACCAACCCCTGCAATTCATACAGACACAAGGGAATTTGCAGAAAAATCGCCATCAGAAGTGGTCCACATATCTGCAATGGTTTCATTTGAACATCAAGTACAAGAAGGGAAGCAAAAATAATGTCGGAGACTACCTCAGCCGACCACCAATCGTAGCGCTAACCACCATGTTCAACTATTGTGGGCACGAGACTTCTGATTGGCCGCTTCTCTACAAGAGTGATCTAGAATTCGACCACACATACATGATGCTCTTGGAGGGTAAGAAAATTCCAATATTTCACCTCTAGGATGCACTATTATGTCACCTGGGACACCTTTGCATTCCTTCAAGCGAGTGTGCCAAGATGATTTGGGAAGCTCACTACAGCCGGGTTGTTGAGTATTTTGGGGTCGAGAAAACAATGGCAGTACTACAGAAGCATTTCTATCGGTCAAATCTTCAACAAGATGTCAGGAAGTACATCAGGTCTTGCACTGCCTACGTCATTTCCAAAATGACCATCAAGAAGAAAGGCCTATATACTCCGTTTCCTACACCTAGTCAACCTTGGGAATCCATCTCCATGGATTACATGTCAGGCCTTCCTTCTACTAAGCATGGAAACAACTGTGTTTTTGTGGTCGTCAACAAATTCTCGAAGATGGCCATTATGATGGCCTACAAGAAGAATATCACAGCAGAATCCACTGCTAAAATATTCTTTGAACGAGTGTGGGTACACTTTGGGATCCCACAGTCTATCATCTCAGATTGGGATAGTATGTTCCTCAGTACATTTTGTTCCAACCTCTGGTCAATGCTAGACACCAAGCTCACCAAGTCCACAACTTTCCATCCCCAAACTGATGGCAAGAAAAAGGTCCTCAACAGTATGATTGTACACATTTTGTGCATGTACAACTCAAAGCATCCACGAACATGGGATGAGAGCCTCCCTTCTATACAACACAACTATAACCAGGCTCTCCATAGCTCAAATAGCCACAACCCCTTTCAGGTGGGCTTGGGATTCTAGCCACCATGTCCCATTGACGTAGCCATGCCATTTCGGCTACTCAAGTGTATTCGGCTCTTGTCTACTCTGAAGTTGACAAGGAAAATAACTGCATTAAGCACACTCAAAACATCCACCAATAGGTTCATGACATGTTGAAAAAGCCAATGATAAGTACAAGTAACAACACGATCAACATCGGGTGCCACATAACATCCAAGTGTGCATTAAAGTGTGGCTACATTTGCAGAAGGAGTGCCTCACTGGACCCCACCGCAAGCTTCGCCCACTCCAATATGGGCCATACACCATCACGAAGGTTGTAGGGTAAAATGCCTTCGAGCTTAGTATTCCACCATTATTTGTTCTGCATCTAGTGTTCAACGTGGACCGCCTTTGGCCCTACTTTCCACCTCTACGAGACACATCCAACATGGCAGAAAAACTCACACCAATAGATTTAAACCCAGACTACATGGAACAAGAAACCACTAATCAAATTATGGATACATAGATCAAGAACACTCGACAACAAAGGATCCAACTATATCAATTTGTCAAAGTAGGCCAACTCCTTCATTAAGGAAAGGGGCTCACTAAGGACCAAGTTCAACAAAAGTTTCCTCATCTCATGGAGGAACTCAACGCAATGGGGACCATCACTTCCTAAGGGCAATGGAATGATCCAGGTGGATATTAGTGGCCACCCACCTATTCCACTTTGACCCCCACCATTTTTTCTTTCATTTTTTTAGTTTCCTTAATTGTAGCACAATTTACTATTTTTAGCACTTTTTTGGGCCCTGAACTTTCGGAGTTGTTTTGAGGCCCTAAACATCTTTTTTTGGGAAAATTGGGAGCAACATGGGTCTTCAAGGAATGTTTCTCACTCAAAATTTACAGTCCTCAGATAGATATATCTAACGAGGTATTGTGTGTGTCAAATGGAAATCATACGTCAAAGTTACGTCCTTGAGAAATTAATGTACCAATTTACACAAACGGGGCCCGTAGTTTTTCTGCTTCATCTCCTAGGGTTAGGTTTTTGGATGTTTATGGTTTTCCATTGTTTCTAAATAATAAATAGACCTTCGAGCCTCATTATAACACAATTCATAGGCATGTAGCCGCCACATCTCTTCTCAGAGATAAGCTACCAACGCCATAGCTAGTTGGTTTCCATTCTGTCTATAAGCCTATTTCAATTATGTGATATTAATGAAATGAAGTCTTATTTCCACTGCATCTCTATTTTTATGTGTATTTCTTTATTTTTTTACGTTCCTTCATAATTTCAGATCACCAATCCTACAAATAACTCCTTCGAAAACTTGGATGTGAACTTTGCATCCCTATTTGACATAATCTTCTTTGGAACACCGGGCAATCTAACTATGTCTCTAATGAACACATGTGCTACATCACTAGCCCAATTGGTAGTCATCACTAGAATGAAGTGTGAAACCTTTGTAAACCTATCCACAACAACCATAATGGAGTCATGTTGTCTCACTATCCTCGACAAAATTGTAATAAAATCCATGGAAATGACCTCCGATTTCCATTATGGAATCACAATAGGTTGTAGTAAACCACCTGGATGCCTACACTCTGCCTTTACCTGCTAACAATCCAAACACTTCACCATCAATTATGCCACATCCCTCCTCGGATTCGACCAATAATATAATCTCTTTAGTGCAGTCAATGTATTTTGATAGCCTGGGTGATCTAAATATGGTTTTGCATGAAACTCCCTCAAGATCACATTCTTGAGCTCACTATTGTCTGGCACATATATGTTGTCTCTAAATCAGACCAATCCATCTGTCATAAGACAATTTTCCACATCCTATACACCTACACCTATACCTATACCTATACCTATACGTTGTTGCAATTTGTGCCTAAGCTCCATATATCTGACATCCTACTGACCTGCCTGCAAGATCCTATCCTGTAAATCCGTCCCATAGAAGCTTATAACTGCATGTGGTTTACCTGTATCTGCCTGCTAAGAGCATCTATGACCCTGTTCTCTTTACCTTTTATGTACTTGATCTCAAAATCAAACTCATTCATCGTATTCAACCATATAGCTTCCCTAACATTCAAATTCAGTTGGAAAAAAAGTACTTCAACCCACTGTGATCACTCATCAATACAAACCTTCTGCTAAGAAGATAATTCCTCCACATCTTCAATGCATGGATGATTGCTACTAGCTCAAGATCTTGTGTTGGATAGTTCTATTCATGCTCATTCGATTTCTATGACTTGTAGCATACTACCTATCCCTCTTGCATAAGGACTCCACCAATCCCTCTCTTGCAAGCATTTGCACACACTATAAACTATTTTTCCGGATCTGCTATCTTTAGCACATGAACATGTGTTAGCAACTACTTAGGCTGCTCAAAATTGACCTCACACTCCTCTTTCCACTCAAACTTCTTACCTTTTCTCTATAATCATGTAATATGATAAGAAATTTGTGATAATTTCCTGATGAACCTCCTGTAATAACCTGCCAATACCATGAAATATCTCACCTCATCTACATTTCTAGGAGCTACCCATTCCATGATGGCTCTTACCTTTTCTGGATCTATTGCGATGCCTTCCTTGGAGAAAACATGTCCAAATTATTGTACATCAGTCTAAAAGAAACTACATTTGCTAATCTTAGCATACAACTAATGCTCTCTCAACAATCTCAACATTGCTGCAAACGTTCTACATGATCTTCCTCATTCTTGGAACATACCAAGATGTCATCAATGAATACAATCACAAACTTGTCCAAATAAGGACGCAACACACTATTCATCAAACACATAAATGTATTTGGAGCATTAGTTAAACTGAATGGAACTACAACAAACTCATAATTCCCATACCTAGTCCTGAATGTAGTCTTGTAGATGTCCTCTTATTTTATGCTTACCTAATGATATCCCGATCTCAATTCGACCTTAGAGAACATTGTTGCTCCCTTCAGCTGATAAAAAAATCATCAATCCTCGGTAATGGGTACATGTTCTTGATGGTTACTTTTTTCAAGTTCCTATAGTCAATGCACAGTCTGAGAGTGTCATCCTCCTTATTTATGAACAACACTAGTGTGCCCCAAGGTGATACACTTGGCCTAATGTACCACTTGTCAAGCATCTCTTTCAGTTGTAACTTTAACTCAACCAACTCAAGTGTGCTCATCCTGTAAGGTGCCTTTGATGCTAGTGATGCCCCTGGTACCAACTCAATAGAAAATTATACTTCTTTTGGTTTTTAAACTCATGTGGTGATCATTTTGTAAGAAGTTTTCTGGATTATCCACAGTATTGAGGAACATGTGTCGACATTTCGAATCCCAACTGGGATCCATCATTAGGACAATTAGAATGAAGAAATTTTAAGAAGGGTTTCAGACCTTTAATAGAGAACAGTTTCCTGAAAAAGAGCCGACAAATGTTTTTTTAATTTTTAATTTTTTATTAATTTTTATTTTAATAATTACATTTCTATTTTAATAATTTTTTATTATTATTAACTTTAATATTTCTAAATAAATTTTCATTCTAACTATGTTTATTTTATTATATTTTACTTAAAAAATCGGTTGATTAAAATTTTTTTATTTAATTCATGAAAATTACTTATAAATATTTATAATAATTAACTTCAAATATAATTTATTAATTAATTATAAAAAAAATTTATAATTTTTTTTTAAATTAATTAATTAATTATAAAATTAGTTAATAAAAGTTTATATATAATTAATTAATTAATTGGGAAAATATTGATTTTGATTAATTTTAAAAGATATAATTAGATATAATTAATAACTTAATTAATCATAAATATAATTAATTATTTTTATAATTAATTAATTGTTTTAATTAATTATATTAATAATTTATATAGGAATATAGAAAAAATTATAACTAATAATTATTGTTTAATTAATTAATTTTTATTTTAACCAAAATAAAAATCAATTAATAGGAATAATTATCAGAATTTTAATTTAATTTAATTTAATTTAGAATTCAAAAAAGGGGGGGGGGGACATACCTGAGACTGTTATACCTGAGAAACTATGCCTCGGTGGAAGGTGTTTTGGAGGAGCAGATTTGCCGAAGAAGAGGTCTCCAAGTGTCACTGATTTCAACTCCCCCGTCCCTATTAATATTATCTGGATGCTTTATAATCTCGAGGGCCTCTCTTATCTTTCTTCTTTGATAGTTCTCTTCTCTCGCAATAATCTTTGCATCCCCAAGACGTATTTGATGTTTGGTTTTTGAGGAGTGTTCTGCAAGGGCTGAGGTGCGTGATCGTTCATACCTGATATTAGCTCCATGCTCTTTAAGTCTTCTCTGAAGTGAGCGCCCAGTCTCCCCAATATAACTATTCCCGCATGAACAGTCAATCTTGTATACTTCTTTGAGTTGTTCAATGCTTATGCCATCCTTAACTGGTCGCATTCTTTGTCTAATAGTCCCAGATGCTGAAAATTGTGCGAAAATATTGTTCTTTCTCAAGACTTTGGTGATTTTATCAGTTACACCCTTAATGTATGGTAGAAAAATCCTCCCCATGTTTTCTTGCGGTTCGTGGCGATTTCAAGGTAGGATCGAACCCTTAGCTTTCTTCAAGGATTTTTTGATATCTCTTTCTTTATAGCCTAACTCCCTAAATACCGATGACAGGTGACTGATTTCTTCGCTTAGGTGTTCAGCATCAGAAATCCTCATGGCTCTAACGGCAAGGGTATTAAGGACACCAAAATTTTGATTCGGATGATGGTAGGACTCAGCATGGAGATAGCTATCAGTATGGGTTTTCTTTCTAAACACCCGGTGCCCAAGAGTCCCATCCTCATTCCTAGTGACAAGAACATCCAAAATTGAAATGCTCTTATTTTTTTCAACCTCCATAGTGAACTTGATCTCAGTGGAAATGGAGTTGAGGTGATTAAAAAATCCTTTAAGACTTTCTTTTCCAAGGGTAGATGACACCAACATAAAGTGGACCCATGGCAAAGAAAGTCTTGAAGGATTTTTTAATCACCTCAACTCCATTTCCACTGAGATCAAGTTCACTATGGAGGTTGAAGAAAATAGGAGCATTTCATTTTTGGACGTTCTTGTCACTAGGAATGAGGATGGGACTCTTGGGCACCAGGTGTTTAGAAAGAAAACCTATACCAATAGCTATCTCCATGCTAATTCCTACCATCATCCAGCTCAAAAGTTTGGTTTCCTTAATACCCTTGCCGTCAAAGCCATGAGGATTTCTGATACTGAACACCTAAGCGAAGAAATCAGTCACCTATCATCAGTATTTACGGAGTTAGGTTATAAAGAAAGAGATATCAAAAAATCCTTGAAGAATGCTGAGGGTTCAATCCTACCTCGAAGTCACCATGAACCACAAGAAAACATGGGGAGGATTTTTCTACCATACATTAAGGGTGTAACTGATAAAATCGCCAAAATCTTGAGAAAGAACAATATTTTCGCACAATTTTCAGCATCTGGGACTATTAGACAAAGAATGTGACCAGTTAAGGATGGTATAAGCACTGAACAACTCAAAGGAGTATACAAGATTTACTGTTCATGCGGGAAAATTTATATTGGGGAGACCGGGCGCTCACTTCAGAGAAAACTTAAAGAGCATGGAGAAGATATCAGGTATGAACGATCATGCACCTCAGCCCTTGCATAACACTACTCAAAAACCAAACATCAAATACATCTTGGGGATGCAAATATTATTGCGAGAGAAGAGCATTATCAAAGAAGAAAGATAAGAGAGGCCCTCGAGATTATAAAGCATCCAGATAATCTTAATAGGGATGGGGGAGTTGAAATCAGTGACACTTGGAGAACTCTTCTTCAGCAAATCTGCTCCTCCAAAACACCTTCCGCTAAGGCATAGTTTCTCAGGTATGTTCCCCCCCCTTTTTTGAATTCTAAATTAAATTAAATTAAATTAAAATTCTGATAATTATTTCTATTAATTGATTTTTATTTTGGTTAAAATAAAAATTAATTAATAAAACAATAATTATTAGTTATAATTTTTTCTATATTCCTATATAAATTATTAATAATTTATTAAATTATTAATATAATTAATGAAAACAATTAATTAATTATAAATGAATAATTAATTATAAAAATAATTAATTATATTTATGATTAATTAAGTTATTAATTATATCTAATTATATCTTTTAAAAGTAATCAAAATCAATATTTTCCCAATTAATTAATTAATTAATTATAAACTTTTATTAACTAATTTTATAATTAATTAATTAATTTAAAAAATATATATAAAAAAAAAATTAAAATTATTAAAAAAAATTATAAATTTTTTTATAATTAATTAATAAATTATATTTGAAGTTAATTATTATAAATATTTATGAGTAATTTTCATGAATTAAATAAAAAAAATTTAATCAACCAATTTTTTAAGTAAAATATAATAAAATAAACATAGTTAGAATGAAAATTTATTTAGAAATATTAAAATTAATAATAACAAAAATTTATTAAAATAGAAATGTAATTATTAAAATAAAAATTAAAAAAAAAATACAAAATTAAAAATTAAAAAACCTTTGTCAGCTCCTTTTCAAGAAATTGTTCTCTATTAAAGGTCTGAAACCCTTCTTAAAATTTCTTCATTCTAATTGTCCTAAGGATGGATCCCAGTTGGGATTAGAAATGTTGACACATGTTCCTCAATACTGTGGATAATCCGGAAAACTTCTTACAAAATTATACTTCCCTATGAGGTGGAAACTCTGATATCTTTACTGGAAACAGATCCTGAAACTGTTGTAGAATGGGATACCTGCTCAACACGTCTACATCCTCAATTTCCTTACCTTTGTCACTAGAGATATGAACTAAAAATAGCACACACCCTTTCTTGTGACTGCGCTTGTCCTGCATGATTGTCACCATCCTATTTGATGTGTATTTATTCTTTCCATACAAGACTCTTGGTTCCCCATTGTCAACTAAGCACTCAATGGCTTTGTCATAGAAATCTACCTTGGTCCTGTGAAGTTTTAACCAAGCTATACTCGATACCATATTGTATGATCCCAATGGAAATATGTTCAAGTGCATTATTGTAGGCATGCCATTAAACTCAAATGCACACGCTCTTACCCAATGGAGATCTCTTTCCTTTGTACCTGTATCCAACTGCACTAACCAATATTATGCATGCATTTATTTTCTCAAACCACACTTATCCACCAGATTAGTATTAATATAACTATAGTTAGATCTAGGATTAATCAAAATAGAAACAAATTGATCACAAAACTTACCATCCATCTCAATGATAAAATCCTGATGATATTTCTGTCTGTTGTCCACAACTGCATAAATCCAGGGAATGCTATGCCCAACATCCCCAACAGTTCTCTACCATCACCTCTAGTTTGCTACTGTCTAGGTCCTTTCCCAGTTGTATTGAACTTCTTGTAAAGAGCCTGATTTTATTTCTCACCTACATATTGCAATCTTTCCCGCTTTGGTGGCCATCTTCCCTTAGATTTCTCATTTCCTTTCAAATCATGCTTAGGCTTAATTTTGCATTTTGACTGCTCATAACAATGTTTCAACTTTCGAATGGCCTCCTCCAATGATTTAGGCTCATAAAAATCAATCTCGTCTTTGTAGGATACTGAAAACCCACTGATGAATCTCTAAACCTTATCCTTCTTCTCGTTGAGGTAAGGCACATATCTCAGCAACTCCAAGAACCTTCTGGTATACTCATCATCTGTCATGGAACCCATCTGCAACTCATAAAAATCTTTAGATCTAGCATCATAGTACCTCTCTGACAGATATTTCTTCTGAAACAGCCTTTCAAACTCACTATGATTAAACTACCCTCATAAATACCCCTGACATTCTTCACATCTTCACACCAAATATCTTCTTTGCCTTTGAGACTGAATGTGGACATTCTGGCTTCTATGTTTTCTGAATAGTCATGCAATATGAATAACTTCCTCATATCAAGCTACCATGCCTTTGCATCTTGTTCTTTCTTCATCTCTCCATAAAAAGTAGGTGGCTTTGATTTATTAAACTCATCCAAAAAATATCCCCTGTCACTCCTCTTGTAAGGATGATAGCGATGATGATCATGATTCCTGTCAGAACCAAAACTAGAGTAGTACTTATGTTTTTCACCTCTCCTATCCAGAGTTTCCAAGAATCTGTCATCTCTAATCGTGTCATCTCTACTCGACCTGTAACCACTGGAAGACCTACTGCCATATGCACCATTAGTTCCATCCTCCTTTCCATAGCTAATCCAGAGTGGCCCCTATCGCTGTAAATCTGACAAACATTGAAGGATTGCGGCATTCACTTCTGCTTATTTTTCTTGTGCCTATATGATGTTGTCATTGTCTGCCTTACAACTCCTTATCTCTTCCTTCAAACTTCTCAGTGTATCTCCTAGATTAGATGAGTTCCCAACACCATGTTTCTCATCAGATTGATAAGGGGAATCCTTGTATTCTACCATCTTGTTAACCATATTTGTTCTCTTACTGCAAGGAAACTCATGTCAGCTTAAACCAAATCACAATAAACCAATGTACCTTAGCATTATTTGGGGAGGATATCTCATCTTCAATATTAACCAATCAATGTAATACATATATAAACATAATCATGACAACATATAGACTTACAACACATGGTATATTAATGCATAAGCATCATTCTAACTAGATTCCAGTCATCAATGCATGACCTTATGCGTAACAACCTCAACCATACCAATGCAACTTGACCACATGTACACACCTCACATATACAAAAAATCATATGCTCATGAAAACACATTGATAAAAACACCATCAACCCTTCTGTGGTGACATCACTGCCACCATGGCCAACACCATGCGGATGAAACCAGTACATGAGAAACACATACATGATCAACATGAATACATGAAGACAACAACCTTGACAACATCAAAATTTTCCCAAGGAGAGCGCAACCACGCCCTGATACCACCGGTAACGTCCACCTCCCCTCACACCTACCCAAGTAACTTTCCAACCAGGGTAAACATGATATGACAGGAGGTTGAGATATACTCAACCTCCTTGGTGACTTTAAGGAAGTGGAATCAAAGCGGAAAACCATAACAAAAACCTATACCACCTACTACAGGACCCCTAGAGGTTATCCCAGTCATCCACCTGACCTTTCCCTGGGTACCACTGAGATTTCATGAAGAAAACCCCCTAGACGCATGCAAAGTCCTGCATCCATGTGTCTGGGAGGCTCTGGACATATACATAAGCCTACATGCTTGCATCCAAGGACTAAATTGCCCATAAATGTGTTGTGTCTGTGGGATTTAAAGCAATTTTTAAGCCTAGAATCCCGGACACTACCCATAACTTCCTGTAGCTTTTATGAATCATTAAATACATGATGACAATGCCAAATAATCAAAAACTGACTCCAGGACTAAGCCTGACCATCCCCACAGGGACTGACATTCTGTTAAACACTTGGCATGAATGAAATCTATAGGTCTAGGATATAGGAAAAAGCATGAATGGTTGAAAACACTTATGAAACATTACAAGAATTATCATCAACCTCATTCTTAACCAGATATGACATCAATTAGGTCTTGCATCCATCACTTTAACAATTACAAGTATATACGTGAAATAACCATGACATGGACCAGTCATGTAAATATGCTTATAACCAAAATAAAACCATGGAAATAACAGTGAGTTAACAACCATTAAATCCACACATTAATAGGTACAAAATAAATAGAAATTAGCTTCCATTAAACATAGGAAATACCGACTAGGTTCGAGACTTCCACATTCCACCCGACCATATACATGGTTGAGCCAATTCTCTCTTCAACCAGTCACCCCCGTGCCATATTCCAAGCATGAATGTGGGATACCATGGATAAACTTATCCAAAACACAACCAAGGGAATCTAGAGGTTAAACCACCTACACCCTCACCATACATTGATCACACCAAACCGATGCTCTGATCCCAAAACCGAGCAGAACTTGGAAATTCCATCCAGAATCCATCACTATCCTTGAGGAATTTTTTGTCTCCTTGTCTCTTAGGCTTTACTGCAATCCAATCCCAAATCAATAGGCCCTAAACTGAGAAACATCCCTCAGGATTTACCATGTATCCCACCAAAACCAGTCAAGGGATTCCTAGGCCTTTGGGAATGAACCTTGAGACCACCTCCACCCCAGATTCCTAAATCCATCTGGAAAATCCAAAGCCCAAAACTGAGATCAAAATCTTAACACACCATGGCATCTAGAAAAATTCAAGGCAAGGCTAAAAACCACTGTCATAACCCGACAAAACCATGCCACCGACAACAATATAACCAAATACTAACATGCATAAGCCATGCATGTCCAAACTAGCTAGGAAATCACACTTGCAATATGTTACCTACTAGTATTCCAGCTGAAGCTACTAGATCTTGATTTTCCTTGCTTGATCTTTTCTTTCCTTTCCATCCTTTACCTTCCTTTTCTCGCTTTCCTCCTCCTTTGCACAATTTTGAATTGCTCCAAGAAAACTCTAAGTATCCAAGAGTGAGTGAGAGAGATAGAATAATGAAAGAGATCCAAAACTAAACTGACAAAAGGTACCAATTGATCCTCAGAAGCCTTTTTATCAATGAGACCTCTAATTTCTTTATTTTCCATTATTTTCCTTCATTTTCCTCCTCACATGGAACCTATGACCTTTTACCTTCATTTTCTCCTCATTTCCTTTATTTTCACAAATAAATGTGCCAAAAATAATTTTTGCCTCTTTAATGCCTTTGCCTTTGACATTGCCATTTTTCCTTAGCCATAATCGTATATCTAGTGATGCCAACTAGGATAGTTTGCCCAACATTCGATTGGAATTAGTGTCCTTTAACCGTGGTATTATTTTTTCCTTTATTAACTTTTTATTACACAAAATTTTCCCTGGGATGTTACAATTCCCATACCTTGTACTAAACAAAATCTTGTTGATGTCATATTATTTGATGTGCACCTAATGATACCTTGATCTCAAATCAATATTTGAGAACATTTCTTCCCCTTTCAACCAATCAAAAAAGTCATCAATCCACAATGATGGATAAATTTTCTTGATCCTCACCTTGTTCAACTTCCTGTAATTAATGCACAATTTGAGAGTACCATCCTTCTTCCTTACAAACAACATAGGTGCACCCCAAGGCGATACACTTGGTCATATGTATCCCTTATCAATAATTTTCTTAAGCTACAACTTCAATTCCACCAACTCGAGAGTACTCATCCTGTAAGGTGCCTTTGATGTTGGTGATGCTCCTAACATCAACTCAATATAGAAATCCACTTCCTTATGAGGTGGCAACCCTGGAATCTATCTAGGAAACACATCCTAAAATTGCTGCAAAAGATGATACTTCTTCAGGACTTCTTCATCCTCAACATATTTCCCTTTATCACTAGAAATATGTACTGCAAATAACAAACATCCTTTCTTGAGACTACGCTTTGTTTGCATAGTTTTAACCATTCTCACTTATGTAGGCTTCTTCTTTCCCCATCATCATCCAGGCACTCAATAGCCTTATCATAGAAATCCACTTTAGTCCTGTGAATAAATAGCCATTTCACGCCCAAAATCATACTATATGGACCCAAAGGAAGCACAATAGATGTGTTGTTGTAAGCATACCATTCAAACCAAATGCACAAGATCTCACCTAATGATGAAATCTTCTCTTGGTCCCTGTAGTCAACTACACCAACCAAGATTCTACATGAAATTCTTTACTCAAGCAACACTTATCCACCAGGTAAGGATTGAAATAACTATAGTTAGTTCCAAGATCAATCAAAATAGAAACAACTTAATCATGAAGCTTGAATTCCATCTCGATAATAGATTCATGATGATCAACTTGCCTACTATCCAATATTGCATAAATTTGAG
This sequence comes from Pinus albicaulis, assembly GCA_034641835.2. Taxonomy (NCBI): domain Eukaryota; kingdom Viridiplantae; phylum Streptophyta; class Pinopsida; order Pinales; family Pinaceae; genus Pinus; species Pinus albicaulis. The sequence continues at coordinate 935,342,155 of CM076569.1, read as the reverse complement.
GAATACTATGATCAACATATCCAACTATTTGTGCCTCTTGAGCACTGTAAATATGAGGTCCAAAACATCAAAGGCTTCCTACCATCACCCTTGTACTGCTCCTTAGGTCAAGAACCATGTCTTTTGTCAACTACATTGGACTTCTTGTGCGATGCTATATTCTCCTTGTCACCCATATCTTGAAGTAGGGCCTCACTTCTCAGCCTTTATTCTTCTCATTCCCTTTCCAATCCTACTTAGTCTCATATTTTCACTTTGACTATTCATAAAAATGCTTCAACTTTCTGATGGCTTCATTCTAATAGCTTCCTCCAATGAATGAGGCTCATCAAAATCAATCTGGTCTTCGAATTCTATGGGAAACTATCTAATGAACCTTTTAATATTTTCTTTCTCCTCCTTGAGGTAAGGCACATACCTCAACAACTCCAAAAAATTGCTAGTGTGCTCATCATTTGTCATGGAACTCATCTTCAACTCATATAACTCCTTAGCCCTATAACCATAATACCTTTTAGAAAATTACTTATTCTTGAAGGGTCTCTAGAACTCATCCCAAACCAACTCCTCTTCTATAATTCCTCTGGCGTTCTTCACATCTTCCCACTAGATGTTTGCTTTTCCTTTAAGACTAAAGGTAGTTATCTTGGATTTCATATTCTTTGAGTAAGCATGCATTCTAAAAAAAAATTCATCCCAAACAACAATGCTTCTACATCTTGTGACCCCTTCACCTCTCCATCAAATGTAGGAGGCTTAGATTTCTTGAACTCCTTTGGAAAATAATGTTTCTCACTCCTTATATAGGGATGATGGTGGTTATGGAGATGATGTCTCTCGGAACTAGAGCTAGAATGGAGCCCATAGGCACTATCCCTCCTATAAGGTGTATCCAAAGATCTACCACCTCTGATTGTGTCATCTCTATCCAACTTGTATCTTGATCGAGACCTGCTACCATATGGCACATTATTCTTGTCCTCTTGCCTATCTCGATGATTGATCCTCAGTTTTCCCTATTTCTATAAATCTAAAATACTCTGAATAATCACTGCATTAACTTCCATTTGCTTTTCATAATCTCTGGAAAGCCTTTCCTGTGCTTCAATCAACATGTTATTATTTGCCTTAGAACTTATGATTTATGCCTTCAAACTTCTAAGTGTATCTGTTATATCAAGAGAATACTCTTCTCCTTACTAAACTAACCTGTCCCATTCCATTGAAATCCAATCAGGCATATAAGGGGAGTCATGTGAAATGTAGTCCACCATTCTACTCTTCATTGTTGATCTTCTATATCCTACAAATATACCATGTTAGATGAACTAATAGAAAACATAATGAAATCATACCTCAATGTCTCTCAAGGGAGGCTATCACATCTGCACAAACCAGTCCATCTATATATATATATATATATATATATAATGACATCAACATATCAACATATCTACATCATAACATCATGATCATCATGCATGATGACACAAGCTATAACATTGACTATATACATGATAACCATAGCTACTATAATGCATGCATAGTGGACACATATAAAATTTTCATGCATGCATAACAACATGCATTTAGCCCATTCAGTCCAAGTGTATGAACGTGGAAGCTCTGATACCACCCTATAACCACCTCCTCCCATAGTTACCCACTTTTACAAGATCTCCAGCGTAAACATGAGATGAGTGTAACTATGATATGCCCCAACCTCATATTTCTAGTTATGGAAGTGGGGTCGACACACCAACGTGTTGAAAATGCAACAAGATGATGGAGCTTAGTGAAAAGAAGTCACCTTCACTAAGTGGGCCCACAGGCTATTTTTGGCGCAAAGTCTATTTTTAGACTATGTCTATTTTTAGACATATGGATCATGGTCTATGAGTTGCAAGATGCTATTTATGGATGATTGGTCAAGTTGGTAAAAATAGATGGACCTCTATTTTTAGACATTGGGCGGAATCTATTTTTAGACTGCCAGGCTAAAAATAGAACAGTCGAATATTATTAACCCTTAATAATATTTAGACTATAAACATTATCTTATCCTCTTGGAGCACTTGAGTTTGATGCTTGGATGTGGCACATGCAGCTGACAGAAGGAAATATGATTTTCCTAAGGGTTAGTTGAGCTATTGCATGGTTGACTTCAGTTAGAACTCATGTGGCAGAGTTTGGTGGAGTTGATGAGACAGTTGGTGGAGTTGTGTTCGGCTTAACTTAGTTGAACTAGTTGTATTTAGTCTAACTGATAAATACACTAGTGATGAGTAGTGTGAATTAATTATTAATTAATTCACTAATTATTAACTCATAAATCAACTAAAGAATACATCAGTTAACTGCAATGCATGGACAGTTCAGTGGAGACCAGTGTTAGAGGTGGGTGAAAGGGTGAGTATACTATCAGTTGTGACTATAGTTGTGCATGATATTTGCACACACATTTATTGAGATTTCCAATGAGGATTACGCAGTACAATCCAATGGGATTTGAACTTGGATCTCATCATTATTCATCTTGTATTGCGCAGTAGAGGCATGCAAACTTGTGGAGGAGATTTGAACTTGTGACTTGTTCATATTCGTGCTAGTTTTGTGTGTAGCATGTGAGATAGTGCTGAGAGATGTGAGGAGCTTTGTGCTATGTATTGTTACATGTTCTCTATCATTATAATATACAGATAGTTGGGGGTTTTCAGCTGTAAGCTTTCCCCATTACATACTGTGTTATATGTGTGCTTGATTATGTTTTAATGTGTGCATGCGACTGCTTATAATTCCGCAAATTGATGATCAATGGTAGAAGAGATTATGTATTATGCATGAAGCTCAAATAGTGTGTAATCAGGATAATCTCGGTGAATAACTCATCTATTATTCAAATTTCTACATCATAACATCATGATCATCATGCACGATGACACAAGCTATAACATTGACTATATACATGATAACCATAGCTACTATAATGCATGCATAGTGGACACATATAAAATTGTCATGCATGCATAGCAACATGATTTTAGCCCATTCAGTCCAAGTTTATGAACGTGGAAGCTCTGATACCACCCTATAACCACCTCCTCCCATAGTTACCCACTTTTACAAGATCTCCAGTGTAAACATGAGATGAGTGTCACTATGATATGCCCCAACCTCATATTTCTAGTTATGGAAGTGGGGTCGACACACCAACGAATTTAAATACATACCTCAAGGGCTATATACCACTCATGAGTCCTACAAGCCACCCCAGGTGACCAATCCCTGATCTGAGGTTATCTTAACCAGAGAAAATCCCCAACCACATATACAAAATAGCATCAGTGTGGTTATGAGGTCCCAATTGAATGCATAGGCTTACCTCAATGCGATTATCACCAAAATTTACTAGTTCAGTGCCAACAATTCCGGGATCTGAGCCACGTTTTCAGGCTAGCCCCCAAACCACTACCCAAAAAATCTTGTAACTTTCCAGAATTTAATCAAAGGTGATGACAATGTTAATCAATCAAAACTCAAAAAACAATTTGACCTAAACATGCCTAGTCCTTGATATACATTTCGTCAAGCATATGGTAAACATGAAAGCTACAGGGCATTAATGCATATTTTTTCATAAACTGATAATCTTCCTATGATATTCACCAGGAATGACTAATTCCCTCTCAATATAGCTAAAATAACACTTGTTAGTCGATGCATTCATCAACCATCCATTATCCTATCAAATCATGAATAATATCCATAGATAGAACACATCATATAACCAAACATATAATCAATAAATAACTAGAATAGAAGCCATGGAAATCCAACCATAATACCACCATCGTAATCAGTACAAATTCTCATAGATCACAATAGGGACAAATCGTATATTAACATACAAAAATGCCAACCAAGTCAAGGACTTCTATGTACCACTCGACCATAGATTAGGCTTTACCAAATCTCCCTTTCAACCAATCACCCCTGTGCCATATTCCAAGAATGAATGTGTGATCATAAGAATTAAACCAAAATAGAACCAACCAGGGCTTACATAGGCCAAAGCACCTCAACCCTCCACTACAACTATCTCACATGTACGGTCCAGAGATCACTGACATCAATAAGATCAATCTCTACCCAAGCTATCCAAGGCTCCAAGAACTAGTAAATTAACCCACAACTAAATTTTGGCTCTAGATAATTTGTTCCAACCCGTATCTCTAGGGACTAATAACTCAACCCACAAGGCTCTACAGTGTTTTTCCCAACCTGCAAGCTCCAAGAACTAGTAACTCAACCCAAGATTTTTGAAGGCTCTAGAGCGTTTGCTCCAACCCACAACCATAGGGAACTCGATAATAAATAAGAAAAACAAGTGGGAAACCCACAACACCATATCTATCTAGGAAATTACAAGGCAAGGATGAAACCACTGTCAATCCAGGAAAATATCCATGCCAATGACAACATGTAACCAATGAAACACATGTATATACCATGCATAAAAAAATCAACAAGGAAATTACACATGAAACCTGTTACCTGCAAAGAAAACTAATTGTAGTTGTTGATCCAACTGTCTCCCTGTGCTTCCTTTCTCTCCTTTGCTTCACTGCTTGTCTTCTTCCAAATCCAAGAGAATGCTAGAGTGATCTAAGAATTATCTAAGTGTGCAAGAGGGTAAGAGAGAGAGTGAACAAGAGCTCAACCCAAAATTGTGAAAATATAACAATTGTTTCTCTAAAGCCGTTTTATCATTGATGTCTCTATTTTCTTCATTTTCCTTCATTTCCCTCATTTTCCTTCTAATTTCCCTCTCGTGCGTGTTTGTGTCACTTCGTCTCCCTTTTCTCCTATTTTCCTTTATTTTCATAATAAAATTCAATTATTATCTTCTTGCATTTTCCAATGCCTTTGTGAAGTTCCATAGCCATTCTCAATCCACAAGTCTTGCCCACTATAGTGCTTTTCCCACCATTCAACTTGGAATACGTGTCCCATGACCTTGGTATTATTTTATTTACCTGGAAAATCAACCAGGGGCTATTACATCTAATTGAGAACCTAAGGAAATGATTATGTTAATCTTGAAGTTTTCCAATAAGTTCCCTAACACAACTCTGATGATTCCATTTGCAACATCCTTAGTATGTCATGATATCATCTCCCACTGTCCTTTTCTTCTTTTGGATTCTCCTTGAGAATACCTTCGATAGAGTTCTATGATGTCATCATATTTATGTTGAGAGATATCTCCTCCACCCAAGAAGTTAAGGATGTCCATGCACTCATCTCGAATCAGAAGGAATGTTCTTCATATTAGCATATGATTCCATTTATGTGATGGGAGATTATAAGGAGACTAGTTATGATGTGCCATTTCTTCTAAAGGAGTCTCTTTTTATTTTGAAGGTGATTTCGAAGATCCAGGAGAGCTTCTACTTTCGGGATGGTACTCCTTCAAATGGCACAATTTTCTTTTTGGAGGTTTCTAATCATCAAATTGAATTTTAGGAATGTTTTGTTTGTTCTCCAGAGATGTCTACCCAATGAGTTGGAAAGTTACATTATCCAAAATAAAATCTATTGTTGCATTGGAGCTTTTCTTAGTTTCAAATTTTTGTGCATGGCTTTGTATCATGGGATGCCTAGGCTTCTTCTTAGCAAGGGTTCTTGTTGTTGCTGTCAAATAATTTGACTAACCTTGTCCCTTGCCTTCTTGTGAATATCCTGCAATGTTAGTATGGGGGATGTTCTTGATAAATCTACCGAACTAGTCCCTACCCCTAGACATTTAACATATCATATTGAAAGATAAAAGGTTAGGAAAATCAAGTAAAAAATTCAAAATCATCAAATAAGTCCACACAAAATTTGACACAAAATCGAATGTACTATTGACAATTCCTCAACAATGGTGCCAAAAAGGATACCTGCCTTTTAATTACTTTAATTTTCTTAATAAGCAATTGATGAACCATTAATTTAAATTGTCAATCCAAGGTTTATTTGGAACTTACAATCTATCGTGCATTATTTATGCTAGTGAAATCTCTTATGTGTTAGGAGGTTGTAGTAATGTAATAGTTGTAACAGTTCAAGATTTAAATGGTTTCACATGTCGCTAATCTAACACACCACAGTTCTAGGAACTAAAGCACACCTACAAGAAAATCAAGAAATGTAAACCACACTGGCTGAAAAAGAAACACATCAATTACTAAAAGTGACATGTTCCAGTGTAATGATATTCTTGATTGGTTGTAACAAGGATGTAATGACACATTCCTAGAATGCAAACTATGATGAATAAATAAACCAAAAAAAATATTTAATCATAACACGATTATTTATCATTGAAAACATAACAGAAGTGTGCTACAGGTGAGTTGCAACAATGGGAGTTGTAACAACAACCGATTCGACTGAAATTACGCAATTTTGTTAACCAATGGTTAATCCTACGATTAATACTTAAAATGATGTAACTTGGAGTTGTAGAAATCAATGAGTAATATGATTACATGATTATAATATAGCAAAGCTACAGTGAAAGGACATTAACGATGTTGCAATAAAAGGAAACTACGAGTTTCAACGAAAGGAAACTACGAGTTGTGGAAAAATGAAATTAAAATAATTACAGGAAATGTAAATTAATAACAACAATATGAATTAGTTTCAAATTAAAATACTAATCTACCTAGCAATACCAAGCTAAGGAGGGGACCCTACCTCCTTAAACAAGGTACTAAGAAACCTTCAATCACACGAACACAAGACGAGCATCACAAGATCAAAACATAAGTGTTTTTCTATTAGAGAAATAAAGAATTATGCAACAAGTGGTAATAATGTCTCCTCCCTAGGCTACGAAGGAAGCTGAATATTTACACAAAGATGCAAATGTCCAAACTAAGTGGTATCATGGAAGTGAATCAAGTGGCACATCCTGTTACAATAGTATATTCAGAGTTAGCATGATTTTAGGAAAAAATATGACTCATATTATGGTCCAGGTGGATATTGGTGGCCACCTACCTATTCCACTTGGGGCCCCACCAATGTCTCTTTCAATTTTTCAGTTTCCTTAATTATAGCACAATTTACTATTTTTAGCAGTTTTTTAGGTCCTGAACTTTTGGAGCCATTTTGAGGCCCTAAACAACGTTTTTTGGAAAAACCGGGGGCATCATGGGCCCATGGATTAATGTTTCTCACTCAAAAGTTGTATTCCTCGGATAGATATTTATAATGAGGTATGGTGTGCATCAAATGGAGATCATATGCCAATGTTATGTCCCCAGCAAGTTTATGTACCAATTTACCCAAACAAGGCCCATAGTTTTGGCGCTTCATCTCCCAGCGTTAGGTTTTTGGATGTTTAGGGTTTTGCATTGTTTCTCAATAATAAATAGGCCCTCGAGCCTCATTGTAACATATTTGAGAGGCATGTAGCCACCGCATCTCTTCTCAGAGATAAGCTACCAGCGCCTTAGCTACTTTATTTCCATTATGTCTGTAAGCAAATTTCAGTTCTTTGATATTAATGAAATGAAGTGTTATTTCCACTGCATCTTTGTATTTATGGTTATATGTGTATTTTTTTGCATTCCTGCATAAATTCAAATCAGTGGTATCAAAGCAGTCTACTTTTCCTTGATCCTTGTATGCATGTCCCCAACAAGGTCGAGGTATATGGATTTAGGGCTCGATCTAGTTGAACCTTTTCAAGATCAGCCTCACAAACCCTGACGGCCACCCATGGGGGAAAAAAATAAATATCAAGGAGCAGGAGATCCTATCAAAATATTTCTCGAGGAGGCCCTCAAAAAACAAAGGAACATGATGATGGATAACTTTGCCCAGATCCTTCAACGACTTCCCACCGACAACGCATCTGCATCCAACAGCCACTCTAGAGGCACAGCTCCCTTTAAGGTACAAGTAAACTTTGACATTCCCATATTTGAGGGCCAAATAGATGCATATGCCGTATATATATGGTTGAATATATTAGAAGGATATTTCTCATTTCATGAATTTTCCGACAGGGAGAAGATTATTTTTGCACTCCTAAAATCTACCCCCCATGTCAAGGACTAGTGGGAAACCTACTATGAGAAAAAGGATGAGACAAAACCCTCTCTGTTCTCGGTTGTACCCACTTGGAATTATTTCCAAGACACCATCAAGGAACAATACTATCTCATAGGGAGCTATGAGGACAAGTACATACACTAAACTACACTATGGCAGCAAAGGGATCAAGATGTGCATGAGTTGACGAATATGTTCCATACCCTGCACACAAAGTTGGGTATCAAAGATTCAGAGAAAAATTTGGTGCTAGAGTATCATAGTTGTCTGCACAGATACATTCAGGAGGAAATGGAGTTCCTCAACATCTCCTCGCTTGGTACATCATACTAGTATGCTGCCAAGATTGAGTAGAAATTCAAACAGAAGAAGCGAGAATTTGGATCTTCAAATAAAAAACAAGGGAAAAGTGCACCCAAAATGTAGAACAAAGGAAAAATCCAAGGCATGGTATCCAAATACAACCTGCCAAAGCCACAAGAAAAGAATAACACCACGAAGCCAAATAAGGACACTAGAAATTGGTGTGAGTTCCATAAGAGCTCCACTCACAACACAAGTGAGTATCAGGCCAAGCAGTCGATGTTGGGCGAGGTGGGGGATTTTGAATCAGATGCATGATACAAATATGAATTTGAACTCAAAAAGGGGAATGAAAAAGGGAAGCAGATTATTGATGCCGAGCCCAATGCCACCATTGCCACTGCGAAGATCCAGAAGGAGGAATCAGAAGATCCAGAGAAGGAGGAGTGTCTCTTCCACTCCTAGATGTGGGTAAAGGGTTCCCCAATATAGTTAATTGTCAATAGTGGGAGCGAAAATAACCTCATTTCAACAGAGGGCGTGAAGCGGTTAGGCTTACTGACTACAACACACCCACAACCATACACCATCGGGTGGCTTCACCAAGGATAGGATCTCTACATCAGCCAGCAGTGCCGCCTTCCCTACAACATCAAGCCCTTCATGGATGAGGTATTATGTGACATTGCTCCTCTTGATGTTTGTGATGTATTATTAGGCCAACCATACTTATGGAAGCGACATGTTGTGTATGAGTCCCGACCTCACACTATTATTGTTACTTTGGGCAGTAAGTTGTACAAGATACTAGAGGTACCACCACCTTCTGCTATCTCTTTGGTTACTGCAAAAAAATGTAGTAATCTCATTTCCAAAACCGAGAAATTTTTTTTCTTGATGATCTACTCCCGGGACAAGAAGAAGATTGTGGCCACGACCTCCAGACATAGCTCCTCCGCACAACAACAACAAATGGACAAGGTCATGGAGGAGTAAGGGGACATCTTCACCTCACCCACAGGGGTGCCTCTACACTGTCAAGTCAAGCACCCCATTTATCTGACCCTAGGTGCGCCACTACCCAATGGACCAATCTATTAGCGCTTTGTTCTAGAGAACGATGAAATCAAGAGGCAGATTCAGGAGCTGCTGCAGAAAGGTCACATTCAATTAAGTTCATCGCCCTGTGGGACCCCGATTGTGTTGGTACAGAAGAAGGATGGGACTTGGATACTTTGTATTGACTATCGAGCATTGAACAAGTCCGGAATAGGTACTCGATCCCAAGGATTGATGACCTTCTGACCAACTCAAAGGAGCGAAATATTTCAGCAAGATCGACTTGAAGTCTCTTTTAGGTCCCTATAATTTGTCAGATTGAAAAGACCAAATTGAACAAGGGTAACATCAAACCAATCTTTTGAGTCCTAGGACCTAGCCTTCCTAGACTCAGAGAGGGCTCTCTCTATACTTGTGTGAAATATGTAACTTGTATGACTCTAGGGTTTTGACTTTAGTCTAGTTATGAGGATTAGGGTTTGTTTGTTTGGTTGGTTAGGTTGGCAAGAAAAACAGATAGAGTAAGAGAGGTTTATACCATTGGGCTATGGAGTCTACAAAAGGTCTTGATAAGTACAAAAATTGGTCAATGGTGTCTTGGAGGGTAAGTATAACAAAGCCAAATGAATCTTCAAGGCTTATGTGAGTGAAGTGAACATTAATTTGTGAAATAAATAGGTTTAAAGGGCAGTTAAGAATCCTTTAACATGTACTATAACAAGAAAAGTATTTAAGAACACCATGCATAAAGAAATAACCAAATACAGGGCATAACATTAGCTTCTTTGACTAAACCTAGCGAGTAGACATCAAGACAACAGTCCAGCAAACCATAGAGAGCAACAAACTTGTAAATTCTCTAGTGATTTCACCTTGAGGCAAAGAAAACATTCAAGATAACATATAGTAATGATCAAAGAGAAGGGAACTCCTAAAATTCCTTAATAATACTACAAAGAACTTCAAAGCAACCATTTAAGATGAACAAAAGGGCATGGCAAACCATAAACCTCTTAATCTAAACCCTAATTAGCAATACTTCAAAGAAAGATCTCAAAAAACAATGTTTAAGTTATATCAAAGAGCAAGACTAACCATAAACTACTTTGACATGGGCTCCATTAAATCATTTTTGAGATAAAAAAGATGGGTGGGATTAGAGAGCAACTAAGAATTCTCTAAACTAACCTAGAAGAGGAAAACATAAAAGCAATAGAAAGCAGACATAGCTAAGGTGCCTCTAAACAACATTTCTTAGCCTAAAATTTCTATCCTACTACATGAGAAAGATGAACAAAACTGAAAAATATAAGAAAAAAAGAAATAATTTAGAAGTACATCACCATTAACCATGCTCATGACTCCTGCAAGTGTGCTTGGCTCCATTGTCATCCAAATCAAAGCATTCATAACACTCCAAATCCAATTTCTCCTCAACTCCAAGTCTATATATTAAGTCTAACAATCAACCAACATGTACATTGAGGCCTCCATGCAGTATTTAACTATCAAGGAGGACCAAAACCCTAACTAGGGTTTCCAAAATGTCATTAATACATCATAAATGCCATTTTGGTCCAAAGATACCATGCAAGGCCCAAGGCACAAAATATCTAACCTAATAAATGAAAAATAACTTCAAACATAAATTTTGAGCTAACTAGGAGTGATTTGCCTCAAAAGTCCTCAAAAATATATTTTTTTCAATAAATTTTTGTATTTTTTTTAATTTTCAGGCAAGGGCACAACACTAAGGTCCAAGGGGGCAGCACCAGACCAAGGGCGCAGCGCCTACACTGGAAAAATTATATGTTTTGTGACCAAAAAGTGGAGGTCTTCCAGTTGTCCAAATGAGCTCCATGATAGCTCATTAGAAAGCTTGTCTAGTCTAGTTTCCAAATCTGCTTTTTGTTTTCAATTTGGTGTCCATTTTCCTACTCAAAAACTTATTCTCCCAAGGTTGTTCAGGGCGCAGTGCCAACTCTGAAAATAGGGCAGAAAGGTGGTTTTTGGGTGTTTTTGGCACTTTTGGAGGACCAATTTTGTTCCAAATGATCTGAAATTTTGTGTGGGTGATGTCCTTGGCTTGATGAACCAAAAATTTAAACCATTCCTCCATAGGGTGCCTCAAAAAATAGCACAATGCCAGTGGCGCTGCGCCCTTAGCCCTCCGAAATAGTCAAAAATCAAAATTTTCAAAAAGTTGCCAAAATCTGAATTTGCCTTGCTTATTGTGTTTGGGATGCTTGTAGGGATGCATTAGTAAGGATTTAAAGGTTTTATTTTTCCTTAGCCTCCTTCAGGGATTGAATTTTAGCAAGGGATCTTTTGAGCTTGGCCCTTGCAATTTTGTTTGTTAAGGCATAATGCTTGGCCATCTTCTTATGAAGGTCAAGGTCTCCTTTTGTTCTCTCAAGCTAACCCTCTAGGTGCAAATTGGCCCTCTCTAGCCAATATTCCCTATCATAATCAATTTCCATGGTAGGCAGCTCACTTGGAGTGAGCTACTCTGCCAAGGTTGTTTCTTGCTCTTTTTCCTTGGTTAGGGCATTCTTTAAACCAATGGTCCTTGGCCTCTTGTTAGGAAGTTGCTCTTCCTCTTCTTCAGTGTGCTCATGAGTGCCCAAGACCTCATGTAGCTTTTCCTTAGCTCTTATAGCCTCTTTCTAAGCTCTAATCTCACAAATGGCCTTTTCCTCCTCCAGCTACTTTTTTTCAACCTCAAATAAGTTGATTACTTTCTTGACCCTACCTAGATTGGCTTGTAGGTCTCTAATTTGGGAATCCTTGCTTTGTAGCAACATGTTTGAGATCCTTGCCTCATTCTCATCATCATTGTCAAGGTGAATGAGTTGGAACTATTTTTTAGTCTCATGCTTGTCTTCCTCCTCTTCATCAATGACCTATTCTTTTCCTTTGTCAAGCTGCTTAGTCGATGTAGAAGGCATGGCCCCTTGGTTCTTGAGGGAAAAAAAAACACATGCCTATTTCCCCTATGGTAGGTCAAACAAAAGGGTTCAATTTTCACCATTTCAGTGGCTTCACTATTGCTGCCATCATGGCTGCTATCGTCATTGGTATCCTCACTGTGCTCGGGGCTCTTATCAACACTATTTATTTCTACCTCATTACCCTTATCTGATCCATTGATTTTTGCCTCATCAATGTTATCATGGCTTTTTGACCCATTGTCATCATGCTCACTGCTATGTGCTTCATAATTATTTGTTTCACTGCCCTCTTCTTCATTGTTTTCCTCTTTATTTTCATTTGTCTCACTGATGTCTTGGCTTTCTAACCTATTGCCATCATCATTTCTGCTCTCTGCCTTATCACTTCCAACATCATCATTGTTGATCTATGCCTCATTTCCCTCTGTCTCCTTGATATTTGCCTCCTCATATCCTTCTTCCTCACTGTTTTTTGCCTCACTGCGGTGAGCTTCATTGCTCTCTTCACTGCTCTTTGACCCACTGCTATGTGCCTCACTGCTTTCAGACTCATTGGCATCTTCTTCCTTATTGCTTGATTCATCATTTCCCTCTCCCTCATTTACATTTGATTTCTCATTGTAATTTCCCTCATTGTATGATGCATTGTGAGAGGGTGATCAAGGAAGGTTGTTTTGAGGTGAAGGAATATGTGTGGATGGAGAAACCTGATCAACAGGAGGTGATGGAGGAGTATGAATAGGAGGATGAGAAGATGAAGGTATATCTGGCTGAGGATGGGCTTGTGGATTGGTGAACACCTCATTGGAAATGAAGGTCTCCCATGGAACGCCCTTCTTCTGCAATTGATGCATAACAACCATCTTGATCAAAGAATGATGAAAAAGGCTTTGCATATGATGAGGGTAGTGTCTTTTTTTTACAATATAGGACATTTTATCAATTCTTCTGTAGAGGTAATAGGGTAGGTGCCACATCTTCACCCTAATAAAGTGCATAAGCAGCCTAATGTGATAGGAGTAAATCCTAGAGAAACTTTTGTCACATGTAAAATACTTCATAATGATCCTCATCATAGGTGCATATCTCTCCATAAAATATGATAAAGGAAAGATGGATTTGCAGTAGTCTTTGTATCTAGGCTTTAGATAGGGTTCAAAGTACCTCACGTTAAGATTTTTTTTCTTGAACCATTTCTCCCCTACACTAGGTATGCATGTGGCATTGGCAATAGCATCTGTAGATAGCTCAAAGGTGACCCCTACAAGGTTAACTTGTTTTTTATGCAAGTTAATGATGAATAGCCTGGTTAGCTCAGGGTGGTTTTGTACCTGTTGTACCCTTTCACAAAAATCAAATAATCCTACATGTTGGAAGTAGGAAACAGTTAAGGGGGATCCCATTAGCTCTATGGTGTTGAGTGGTTCAAACCTGTTTATCTTTCCACCTTTGTTTTCATGCCTCCTTGTCATTTGGCCTTCTCCACCACTACCACTGTCCTCTCTTTCTGACATTTTGGCCACTCTGCCTTTGAAACCCTAGTACTAATATGAAACTGGTATGGAAGAGGGTAATGGAATGGTGATGAAAAACATAGCTCTGTAAGGGAATGATATGAATGAATGAGGGTATATGTATATTAGGTTGAGTGAGACGCAAAACCCAATGACAACCTTGGCTAATTTGTAAAAAATCTGCTTTGACACACCCTATACTTATTTCAATTTGAAATGAAAGAGGGCAATGTAAGGTCAATCTATGTGCAGTGTAAGGGACAGAGCTTATGAAGGAAATGGAGTTTAGGAATAGCTCAGGTGAATGGGAAACCTCCAACAATGTAACCCTCTATTTTTCACTGACTCTCTTTATAAGCACATGAATAAAGGTTAAACAATGGTTTTAAGTTCAAATCTAGGGTTTGTTCTTAGGTCTTCAATTATTTTAAGTTCAAACCATCAAAATTCTTTTGAGGATGAGTGCATGACATCCACTTACCTTTATAAGCTAGGAGGACCCTTGGCAGAGACTTGGAGGGTTTCTTAAATGGTTTAAGCATTTGCAGGGTGCAGGAGGCCTTCTTGGCCAAGGGCGCAGCGCCTATGCCAGGCGTGCATCACTCCAACCTGAGCGCGCAGCGCCACGAGAAGATTGGCTGTGAAATTTGGGCAAGCTAGCAACACTTTTACAGGCACGCAGCGCCTGTGTAAAATACATGGGGAGGAACTTCCAAATGTGCATCACCGGTTTCCAGGGGTGCAACGCCAACCTGAGCGCGCAACGCCACAATACTTAGCCAGATTTCCACTTGAAACTCCTAAATATTTCACTCCTGAATGCTCCATTGATTTATCAAAGCAATAATGATTTTTTTTAATTGTGAAATGAAATTCTAGGCAAAGGAATCTTGATTTAACTTTTTGGAAACCCATTCTATAAAGTTCACAAGTCTTTTTCTTTTCTCACTAACTCTTTTGAAATTTTGCTTGCAGGTTTTCTTAAGTCATAAAGTTGACTCCTTTTGGCTCTTTTTAATGTCCTTTCATACTTTTCTTTGCAAGTGACTAAAAAACCTTGACCTTGCTTTATCTTACTCCTTGAAGCATGATAAATTCTCTTTTGACATCTTTGAGACTCAAACAGAAAACAACAACTTCAACACCTCTTTTGTTCTCACCTTGAAACTCAAATCATCTTTGTTTGGCAGGTTAGTGAAAAACCTTGAATTTAACTTTCTTACTGATACTCTTTACATCTTTTACCTTTGAGGCCATGAGACATTCACCTTGGCAAACTTTTGGATGCTTGCACACACCAGCACCTTCAAAATCCTTCCTTTGCTTGCATCATGGAGTTCAACTCATGATTTCACCTTCTCTGGCCACTTTCCCAAAACATTATAAGTTGTTTGGAGTGATTTTCAACAATCATCAGTGTTGTCTTCTAAGTTCTCTATATCCCTTTCAAGTTCATTCATTTATGTCTATTTCACCTCACCTTTTTCCCTATTTTATCAATAATCTCTTAAAGACCTTTCTTCATGTTAGGTTTGTGGTGTACCTCCTCCATGGCCATTCTACAATTGATCACTATTTGGCATTCTACTTGGTATATTAAGCTCAAAACCCTAGTTTTCATCAAGACCAAGTGGTTCTCTCTCTTCTATTGTGAGTTGTCTTGACTTAGGAACAAACTTCCTACCTTACCAATTTTCTACTGATAGACATTTTAACACTCTTGTAGAAGTGTCAAAGTTCTCATTTACCTTTTGCAGAACTTGAATTTGATAAGGTAGTATTCTTTGAAAACTTTTAGATCTTTTCTTGAGTAACCATGTCTCATCATTCCAATACCTCTGAACCAAATTCTAACAAAGAAAAACAGTGCTTGAAACATCAATGATTTACCTTGGAACATATGAAACCATAATTGACCTAGTGGGAGGATTCTTTGACCTGGTCTTTGACTGAAAATTGGCTTGGAGTATTTAAGTGTAAAAAACAGAGTATTGACAAAGTGGTGTAATGAAGATCCAAAATCCAATGTACCTTATTTATCTAAAGAGCCTATAGAGATTGTTTTGAGACTATCAATGCTTGAGGAACCTGGTGAAGATGGGAAGGAATAGGCTTATAGGAAACCCTAGATGTAAAGTGGAGTTATGGGCAAGGGAAAAATAGAGTAATGAGGTCATATGTAGGAAAAAAGGATGGAGATGAGTGGGACAAGCCCATAAGGAGTTTTTAGGAGTGGCAGGGTGACCATGAAATGACAAGGTTGATAGAATAGTGAAAAATTTCCTATAAGGGTAATGAAGGCAGTGAGATTTCTAAAACTCACAATATTCAGGGAATTTTGTTTTTAGAAATCTAGAACCAATCTATAGTCATCTACAGATAGTAAAAATTACTGATGACTAATAGTGGCTCCACTTGGGGAGGGCAGCCCCTTTTCAGGAGGTGTCCAGTGTAGGTTTTAACCCTGTACAAAAATTATCTACAAATGAATCTTAAAACAGAAAATAAACAATAGCGAGAGCATAAAACAAAAAATAGATAAACACAGAGATTTTCCCCTGGATCCCAAATCGGGATGACCAGCTTGATTTTTCATTATATTCCTTTTAGTGTTACAACACATATATATACATGCCGAAACATACATAAACCCCAATCCATTAACCCTGGATTAGAACATAACCGTAGTTCCCTTGACCGGATCTACAAAATACCAGGGGCCGAAAACCATCGAACCCCAAAACCATGTGCAAAACCATGGGCGGAGTTTGCCAGAAAATAAAGGTCCATTAAATTTTCTGCAGGCCTCTCCCCCCCCTACGACCCCCTTGTTGCTGTTGTACCCGGTGCAATGTAGAGCGTACTATCCCCCAGCGTGACTAGTCATGGAAATAATATAACACATACCCAACATTCTCCCACTTGTTGTTTTCTTTTCGTAGGGGCCACAGGAGAGCTTAGTCATTAGCCCAACTCTGCAACACCCATTATTTATATACACCAAGAGAACTTCTGAGTGATCACAGACTTCGTCAATTTATCTGCAACATTCTTCAAAGTGTCCACCTTTACCGGCAACACCCTTTTAACCTCAACCATATCTCTAACAAAGTGATATTGAACATCCATGTGCTTTTTCTTTGAATGGTAAGCAGGGTTCTTAGCCAAGAAAATTGCACTTTGGATATCACAGTCTATCCTTATAGCATGTTGTACCAACCCCATACTTGAACACAATCTCTGCAACCAAGCTGCTTCCTTTCTTGCATGAGTGGTTGCTATGTATTCTGCCTCTGTAGTTGAAAGAGCCACTACAGACTGTCTTTTACTCATCCAATTGACTGCACCTCCAAATAGGTTAAACACACACCCACTTGTAGATCTTCTTTGGTCCAGATCTCCAGCCCAGTCTGCATCAAAAAAACCACGAATGTCCAACATTCTTTCCAATCTTGATGCTTCTAGTAACCTGACCAAGGTCACTAGTGCCACACAAATATCTGAAAACACCTTCCTTTCTTGTCAATGCTCCTTCCCTGGGTTTGACATAAACCTGCTCAATACTCCCACTGCATGTGCAATGTCTGGTCTAGTATAGACCATTGCATACATCAAGCTACCCACTACACTTGCATATGGAACACGGGACATATCCTCCTCTTCTTCTTGTCTCTTGGGACCTTGTTCAGCAGACAGCTTTACACCTACAAGAATAGGAACATTTACCGATTTACTATCCTGCATATTGAACCTCTGTAATATAGTCTCGACATACTTCCTCTGGTTTAACCAGAGTGTCCTCTTTGCTCGATCTCTCTTAATTTCCATGCCCAAAATATAGTTTGCAGCACCAAGATTCTTCATGTCGAATTTGGAGAACAGTTGGGTCTTCAAATCTTGGATAATTTCTTTGTCATTTCCAATCAACAACATATCACCCACATACAAGACCAAATAAATAACACGGTCACCAATTAATTTAAAATAAACACATTGATCCTCCTTGCTTCTGGTGAAGCCAAGTCCCTGTATATAGGTATTAAATTTTTGATACCACATCCTTGGTGACTGTTTTAACCCATACAAAGACTTCTTTAAGCTGCATACCAGTTCTTTCTTCCCTTTCACCATAAAGCCTTCAGGTTGTTTGATGTAGATCTCCTCTTCCAGATCTCTATGAAGAAATGTTGTCTTCACATCCATTTGTTCTACCTCAAAATCAAATGTAGCAGCAATAGATAAAAGTAATCTAATAGAAGTAACTTTGGCAACAGGAGAAAAAATATCACCAAAATCAATTCCTGGCACTTGGGAATAACCTTTTGCTACCAACCGAGCTTTGTATTTCTCCACCTTACCTTCTACATTCATCTTCTTTTTAAACACCCATTTGCTCCCGATGGGCTTCCTTCCAACCAGCAACTCCACCAGATCTGATGCCTCAATTTTGTGCAAGGATGCCATTTCATCAACCATGGCCTCCTTCCAGAGTTTTCCATCCTCTGAATCTACTGCCTCCCTGACAGTTTTGGGATCATCATCAGTTATAGTTAAGGAAAAATTTGAACAGAAATCAGATGGACTATACCTTTCTAGTTGTCTTCTTTCTCGAGATGATCTTCACACAGCTGGAGTTTGTGGCTCTTCATCTTCTGAGCCTTCTTCTGCTGTAGAGTTTGATTCATCCTCCTTTAGCTCAAACTCTATCTTCTCATTCTCCTTTGGTAGGACTTCATGTTTAACAACATCTTTCATCTCTCTAAACACCACATCTCAGTTGTACACAACCTTCCTTGTTTCTGAGTTCCAAAGCTTGTAACCCTTTAAACCATCCTTATACCCAACAAAGGTGCACCTTTCAGATTTATTATTCAACTTGGTCCTTTTCTCCTTTGGAACATGTACATATGCATCACATTCAAATACCCTCAGATGTGAAAGAGATAGTTTCTTACCAGCCCATACCTCATGTGGAGTCTTATCCTCCAATGCTAATGAAGGTGATCTGTTAACCAGGTCACATGCAGTCTCCATTGTCTCTGCCCAAAATTCTTGTCCTAACCTAGTACCACTGAGCATGCTTCTTGCCTTTTCCATCAGCGTTCTATTCATTCTTTCTGCAACTCCATTTTGCTGAGGTTTTTATGGAATAGTCTTATGTCGTGCTATACCACACTTCTTATGGAACTCTTCAAATTCCTTCTTACAAAACTCCCCACCATTATCTGTCCTCGACACCTTTATCTTCTTCTCTGTCTGGTTTTCCACCAGAGGTTTCAATTCTTTAAATTTGTTAAAGACTTCAGATTTCTTCCTCAAGAAATATAACCATGTATTCCTTGAGAAGTCATCTATGAATGAAACATAGTACACATACTTACCAAGTGATGGAAACGACATAGGTCCAAACACATCACTGTGCACAAGCTCTAATATCTTGTTCATCCTCTTAGCACTAGAAGGAAAACTCACCCGATTCTGCTTCCCATATACAAAATGTTCACAGAAATCGAAATCCAGAGAGCAATTAGACATACCTTCTACCATACCATTTCCATGTAGTATCTGAAGGCCCTTCTCTCCAATATGTCCAAGCCTTTGATGCCATAGCATGGTCTTTTCTCCAGAGACCGCTAGGCTTTCCACTCCACCATCACGAACTAGAGAACTATTGCACCCATCAATAACAATGTTTCCCTGAAGCTTGTACAGAGTTCCAATTCGAACTCCCCACATTAATACCAGTGCTCCTCGAACCATCTTACATGTATCTTTCTCAAACACTGTTTTTACACTGGCATCATCCATCTTGCTTACGAAAATCAGATTTCTAGCCAATGCAGGAATGTGCAGAACACCAGGAAGTGTTCTATTCCTTCCACCTTGAAAATTCAGCTTGACTTTTCCATGTCCAACGATTCTGGCCTTCCTATCATCCCCTAGGAATACATCACCGCCATCATATTTCTCATTATCGCAGAACCACTCCCTATGGGGAGTGAAGTGAAAGTATGCACCTGAGTCAATCAACCATGACTCATGATCTACATGTGTATTTGAAGAAGAAGCCAAATACACATCCCCACCTTCATCCAAGGTGGTTTTTTCCTCTGCAGAAGGAGCATCATCAGATCCCTTTCCTTCCTCAGGAGCTTTAGATCTACAATCCTTTTTGTAGTGACCTTCCTTTCTGCATTTCCAGCACACTTTTACAAACTTCCAGGAGATTTAGATCTCCCTCTAGATTTAGATCTCCCACTCGAAACCTTATTCTTGTTTCTATTCTGGGACCTTCCTCGCACAGATAAGGCATCTCCATTCTGACCCTCCATATTTCTCCATCTCATTTCCTCCGATAGCAAGGTTGAGACAATGTCATCAAAATTCAAGGTAGTTGTATTGCTACCTATTGCAATAACCAGACTGTCCCACGAGTCTGGTAGAGAACACAACAAACTAATGCACTTATCTTCATTTGATATTTTAATATCAACAGATGACAGTTGACTTACCACAGTGTTGAAGGTGTTCAGATGCTCTGTCACCAAGTCTCCATCCTTCATCCTCAGGTTATACAGCTTTTTCCACAGGAACAATTTATTCACCAAAGACTTAGATTGGTACAAAGTCCCAAGTTTGTGCCACAAATTCTTCACCGTAGCTTCCCCAGATACATTCAACAATACCGAATCTAAGACACACAACCGTATTGTGCTCTTCGCCTTTCGATCCAGATTCTTCCAGTCTTCATCTAACATTGTTGTTGGTTTAGTACCTATATCTACTGCGATCCATTGATCTTTATTGACCAGCAGGTCCTCCATCTTGAGATTCCACAACTCAAAACTCTGACCATTAAATTTCTGAATCTCTATCATTCCACTTCTCGCCATCTTCTTTCACCGCAAGAGTCGATCCCACAAATCTCCCACTGAACAGGGTCTACCACAAGCCCGAGCAAAAAACCCTCAATAGCAAAGGCATCCCCTTGAAGCCGAAACAGCTCCGATACCAAATGTAGGTTTTAACCCTGTACAAAAATTATCTACAAACGAATCTTAAAACAGAAAATAAACAATAGCAAGAGCATAAAACATAAAACAGATAAACACATATATTTTCCCTTAGATCCCAAATCGGGATGACCAGCTTGATTTTTCATTATATTCCTTTTAGTCTTACAACACACATATATATACATGCCGAAGCATACATAAACCCCAATCCATTAACACTAGATTTGAACATAACTGTAGTTCCCTTGACTGGATCTACAAAATACTAGGGGTCAAAAACCATGTGCAAACCCATGCACAAAACCATGTGTGGGTCCACCCATTGGAAAATAAGGTCGAAATTTTTTTTCCCAAGGCACTGCCCTGGACCCCGATAGGGGGGGCTGTTGCCCCCCCTATGACCCCCCCGCTCATGACTAGTCATGGAAATAATATAACACATACCCAACATCCATGACCTCAGAGTTCATATCTCTGAGTTTTGAAGATCAGTACCTTACTTGTACTTGGCAGATCTCTCTTCCTTCATTTGTTGATGTTCTCTTGAAGCTATGATCTTAAAAATCTAAAAAGACATGATTGCTTCAATATCAGTTCTACCTACACATCTCATTTTGCCTAACATTTTTTCTTCTTTTGGGTGCACTTGGACTGGCAAACCCTTGACATTATTTTCTTTTGAAAGCATAAAAACTATCTACTTGTACCCTTGTCACTTCCAAGGGTTCAAATTAGGCTAATGAACTCTTTTATTCTCTACCTAGTCTACTCATCTATCAATATTAAGTTGTTTAACAGATTTTGTTCTCTAACCTACTAACATGAAATCCAAAATGTGACCAAACCATGACTAAGCAATCTGACTTGCAATGGGCTGTGGCATTTGGACAATATACACACAGACATTATTTTTGTACAATAAAAAACTAGAAATCATGAGGGTTGTGATTCAGAATTGGTTATTTCTCCGTCTCATTTTTCTTTGGTTCAAATTTATGCTTTGGGAACCAGCATCTTTTCCTAATCTAATCTACTATCAAGCTAAGCTTAAATGGTTTGACAAGTGTTATTTCACTAACCTATCAGTAGAAATGTAAAACATGTTCAGCCATGATTAGGCTAGATGACTGAATAAGACTTTCTTTTCTCAAAGGTAGTGTCATTTAGGCTTGCACACTTTCAACAATACTCTTTTTTTGTATGGGGTTGTACCTCTTCTTTTTCCCTACCCTCTTTTTCTTCTTTTCTATGTTTTTGTCCTTTTGTCAAAATAATTTGAAACTAAAAACTAAAAGATGCTCACAGTGCTGAGCTTATTTTTATACCTATCTATCCTAATCTAATGAAATTTTTGCTTCCCTAAATGATGCAATAATGCCAGTGCAGCCAGTTGAGCAGCAGTAAAAATGGGTGAACAACTACTTGTTAGAGGAAACATCAGTATACCTTGATTATGTGTCTTCATAAAAAAAAGTTATCATATGTAGTGGCAACTTCTGATGTATTTGATTCTTGTAAAGAATCCATGTCTGGAAATATCAGATGTAGTGGCAACTTCTGATGTATTTGATTCCTGTAAAGAATCCATGTCTGGAAACTTGAGCCAATCAAGACTTTCATGTAATCTGCTACAGGATCAACAAAAGCATGATGTAAAATTTTTTCTTTTAGGCCTTTCATGGCTGGTTGGTCATATGTATCCCAACTATTAACTCTGAAAGCCTCATCTTTAGTCTGGTTCTTGAAAGCACAATCATCCTCAGCCTCTTCTTCATGATAATCTGATTTGGCAGCCCCATAATGTTCTGCTATGTTGTTCTCCAGTATGCCTGATATGCCTTGACTGAGTGGACTGAATTTTGTCTGACATACATTATTAGGAGCATATTTTGGCAATAGGTCTTCTAGAAGAGGTAGCACAACATCAATATTACTCAGTTCTACAGTTTTTGTATAAGAAAATGCATCAATGGATAGGTTAATAGTATAACAAATAGAAATATCTTCTTTGCATAAAAGTTTAGAGGTTTGTTGTATGTTTAGAATTTGATTGATTTCTTCCTCTGTTAAAGGAGGAGGAATTTTATGCTTTCTTTTGATCGAGCCATAGTTGTTTTCTTCATTTTTTGTTTGATTATGAGGTTGAATGTCTTCTTAAGCCTCACACAAAAGGGCAGATGAATCATCATTTGTCTCTTTAGAGGTATCTAGTGGATTTTCTTTTATTTCCTGATTGTTTTCATTCTCAACCAACTTTTCCTGATTGTCATGATAATTAATTTGAGCATGAAATTCATGAATTTCCTTTGATAGATCCTTAGGATGCCAACTTCCCTTCATGATCTGAAATGGATTAAAGTATAAGGGTAAGGACCTCAAGTGTGTGGAATCCTCCTCTATTTTAGATTTTGAGATTTCAATATGGCTTAGGGGGAGAACTTCTGGATATGAAAAAGGGTTTGTATCATCCATTTCCTCCCTGGCTAATTCTTTAGAGCATTCCACCCACACACCAACTGTTGATTTCTCTACAAGTTTAACCTTTGTTTGGAGAACATAATCATCATCATACTGATCAAATTTTGGAAAATCATCAATATAAGTAATGTCATCAATCATACATATTACATTATCAGATTGTTTCTTCTTGAATTGATCTATAAATCCATTTTCTGATCTGTGGTAGCTGGGATTAGAAGGGGAGTGTTTATGGCCAATAGATTCTTCTTTTCCTGGGATTGAAACACAATGGTTTTCTTTTTCTTGTGAAGGCTAGTCATAGGGCTGAATGGTTTTTTGAGCCTCACACAAAAGAGATGAAGAATCATCACTTGTCCCTTCAGAGAGATCTTGTGGATCTTCCTTCATTTCCTGACCGATTTCATCTTCAACCAACTCCTTTTGATTTTCATGTTAGTTAACTTGAGTATGAAATGCATGAATTTCCTCTAATAGATATTCAGGATGCCAATTTTCTAAATCTTCATCAATGTTTACAAGGTGTTGTATGAGATCTTCAGATTGATCCCAACAATTTTCAGCTAAAGACAAAGATGGAAAATTTTCTTTATAATGCTCATAAAACACCTCGTGGAAATCCTTTAAAGAAAACAAATTACCAGGGCTTAGGCCTTCATACCATTCCCTTTCCTTCTCTTCTAATGTTAGCATGAACATCTTCATGAGGCAGCATTCATGCCATTCAATTTTTAACCTCCATGTGTGTATATGAAATTTGATGAGATGTAACAAGTGGTCATCAAATTCTTTATCTTGAAAAGCAAGAAGGTTTTTATCCCAGTTTAACTGAGGCATTTTGTGTGGGAATCGATCTCTACTCATTGAAGCATACCTCTGTTGTATCCTTGGAATCATCTTTGTTAATTAGTTTAGAGGAAAGGTATTACTACATCTTTATAACCAATCTAGAGTCTTCTACCAGTGGATTCTTTTAGGTCTATTTAGATTTGTGGAGTCACCAGGTGGAATATTTCAACTTTCTTAGGGAAGGCTGCTTTCCACCATCAGCAAATCGATACCAATCTAAATATATTTTTGGGTTTTCTGAGTTTTTTAAGGAATATCTAAGCTTGTTACTTACTCAAAGTCCCACTGTGATCGCCATTATGTTAGGTCCCTATAATTTGTCAGATCAGAAAGATAAAATTGAATAAGGGTAACATCAAACCAATCTTTGGAGTCCTAGGACCTAGCCTTCCTAGACTCGGAGAGGGCTCTCTATATACTTGTGTGAAAGATGTAACTTGTATGATTTTAGGGTTTTGATTTTAGGCTAGTTATGAGGATTAGGGTTTGTTTGTTTGTTTAGTTGGTTGGGTAGGTTGTCAAGAAGAACAGATAGAGTAAGAGAGGTTTAGACCATTGGGATATGGAGTCTGCAAAAGGTCTTGATAAGTACAACAATAGGTCAAGGGTGTCTCGGAGGGTAAGTATAACAAATCCAAATGGAACTTCAAGGCTTATGTGAGTGATGTGAACATTAATTTGTGAAATAAGTAGGTTTAAAGGGCAGTTAAGAATCCTTTAGCATGTACTATAACAAGAAAAGTATTTAAGAACACCATGCATAAAGAAATAACCAAATATATGGCATACCATTAGCTTCTTTGACTAAACCTATCAAGTAAACATCAAGACAACAGTGCAGCAAACCATAGAGAGAAAAAAACTTGTAAATTCTCTAGTGATTTCACCTTGAGGCAAAGAAAACATTCAAGATAACATATAGTAATGATCAAAGAGAAGGGAACTCCTAAAATTCATTAATAAGACTACAAATAACTTCAAAGCAACCATTTAAGATGAACAAAAGGGCATGGAAAACCATAAACCTCTTTAGCTAAACCCTAATTAGCAATACTTCAAAGAAATATCTCAAAAAATAAATTTTAAGTTATATCAAAGAGCAGGACTAACCATAAAATAATTTGACATGGGCTCCATTAAATCATTTTTGAGATAAACAAGCTAGGTGGGATTAGAGATAAACTAAGAATTCTCTAAACTGACCTAGCAGAGGAAAACATACAAGCAATAGAAAGAAGATAGAGCTACGGTGCCTCTAAACAACATTTCTTAGCCTAAAATTTATGTCCTACTGCATGAGAAAGATGAAACAGATTGGAAAACATAATAAAACAAGCACTAATTTAGAAGGAAATCACCATTAGCCATGCTCATGAATCCTACAAGTTTACTTGGCTATTGTCATCCAAATTAAAGCATTCATAACACTCCAAAGCCAATTTCTCCTCAACTCCAAGTCTATGTATTAAGTCTAACAATCAACTAACATGTACAATGAGGGCTCCATGCATTATTTAACTAGAAAGGACGAAAAAAACCCTAACTAGGGTTTCCAAAATGTCATTAATACATCATAAATTCCATTTTTGTCCAAAGAGACCATGCAAGGCCAAAGGCACAAAATATCTAACTTAATAAATGCAAAATAACTTCAAACATAGATTTTGAGCTAACTAGGAGCGATTTGCCTCAAAAGTCCTCAAAAATATATTTTTTCAATAACTTTGTGTCTTTTTTTTACTTTACAGGCAAGGGCACAACACTGAGGTCCAAGGGTGCAGTGCCTGCACTAGAAATATTGCATTTTTTGTGACCGAGATTTGGAGGTCTTCTAGTTGTCCAAATGAGCTCCATGATAGATCATTGGAAATATTGTCCAATATAGTTTCCAAATATGCTTTTTTTTTTAATATTTGGTGTCCATTTTCCTTCTCAAAAACTGATTCTCCAAAGACTACTTACGACGCAGCGCTAGCTCTGAAAATAGGGCAGAAAGGTGGTTTTTTTGGGTGTTTTTGACACTTTTGGAGGACCAATTCTGCTCCAAATGATCTGAAATTTTGTCTGGGTGATGTCCTTGGCCTGATGAACCAAAAAATGTAAACCATTTGTCCATAGGGTGCCTCAAAAAAGAGCACAGCGCCAGTGGTGCTATGCCCTTGGCCCTCCAAAACAGTCAAAAATCAAAATTTTCAAAAAGCTGCCAAAATCTAAATTTTCCTTGCTCATTGTGTTTGGGATGCATTAGCAAGGATGTCAAGGTTTTCTTTTTACTTAGCCTCCTTCAGGGATTGAATTTTAGCAAGGGCTCTCTTGAGCTTGGCCCTTGCAATTTTGTTCGTTAAGGAATAATGCTTGGCCATCTTCTTATGAAGGTCAAGGTCTCCTTTTTTTCTCTCAAGCTGACCCTCTAGGTGCACATTGGCCCTCTCTAGCCAACTTTCCCTATCATAATCAATTTCCATGGCAAGCAGCTCACCTGGAGTGAGCTACTCTGCCAAGGTTGTTTCTTGCTCTTTTTCCTTGGCTATGGCCTTCTTTAAACCAATGGTCCTTGGCCTCTTGTTAGGAAGTTGCTCTTCCCCTTCTTCAGTGTCCTCATGACTTCCCAAGACCTCATCTAGCTTTTCCTTGGCTCTTCTAGCCTCTTTTTGAGCTCTGATAGCTCTGATCTCATTGATGACCTTTTCCTCCTCTAGATGCTTGTTTTCAACCTCAAAGAAGTTGATTACATTCTTGGCCCTACCTATATTGGCTTGTAGGTCTCTGATTTGGGCATCCCTACTTCGTAGGAGCATGTTTGAGATCCTTGCGTCATTCTCATCATCACTGTCAAGGTGAATGAGTTGGAATTCTTTTTTAGTCTCATGCTTGTCTTCCTCCTCTTCATCAATGACCTTTTCTTTGCCTTTGTCAAGCTGCTTAGTTGATGTAGAAGGCATGGCCCCTTGCCTCTTGAGGGCAGAAAACACATGCCTATTTCCCCTATGGCAGGTAAAATAAAATGGTTCAATTTTCACCATTTCAGTGGCTTCACTATTGCTGCCATCATGGCTGATATCATCATTGGTATTCTCACTGTCCTCAGGGCTCTTATCAGCGCTGCTACTTTCTGCCTCAATACCCTCATCTAATCCACTGATTTGTGCCTCATCATTGTTATCATGGCTTTTTGACCCACTATCGTCATGCTCACTGCTATGTGCCTCATCATTATTTGCCTCACTACCCTCTTCTCATTGTTTTCCTCTTCATTTTCATTTGTCTCACTGATGTCTTGGCTTTCTGACCTATTTCCAGCATCATTTCTACTCTCTGCCTTATCACTTCCAACATCATCATTGTTGATCTCTACCTCATTGCCCTCTGTCTCTCTGATATCTACCTCCTCATTTCCTTATTCTTCGTTGCTGTGAGCTTCACTGCTCTCTGACCCACTGCTATGTGCCTCACCTTTTTCAGACTCATTGGCATCTTCATCCTTATTGCTTGATTCATCATTGCCCTCTCCCTCATTTACATTTGATTTCTCACTGTAATTTCCCTCATTGTCTGATGCATTGTGAGAGGGTGATGAAGGAGGGTTGTCTTGAGGTGAAGGAATATGTGTGGATGGAGAAACCTGATCAGCAGGAGGTGATGGAGGAGTATGAATAGGAGGATGAGAAGATGAAGGTATATCTGGCTGAGGATGGGCTTGTGGATTGGTGAAAACCTCATTGGCAATGAAGGTCTCCCATGGAATGCCCCTTTGCTGCAATTGATGCATAACAATCATCTTGATCAAAGAATGATGAAAAAGGCCTTGCATCTACTGAGGATAGTCTATATTTTGTACAATATAGGACATTTTATCAATACTTCTATAGAGGTAATAGGGTAGGTGCAACATCCTCGCCCTAGTAAAGTGCATAAGCAGCCTAATGTGATAAGAGTAAAGCCTGTAGAACCTTCCCTCACATGTAAAATACTTCATAATGATCCTCATCATATGTGCATATCTCTCCAGAAAATATGATAAAGGAAAGATGGATTTGCAATGGTCTTTGTATCTAGGCTTTAGGTAGGGTTCAAAGTACCTCATGTGAATATTTGCTTGCTTGAACCATTTCTTCCCTACACTAGGTATGTCTGTGGCATTGGCAATAGCATCTGTAGATAGCTCAAAGGTGACCCCTGCAAGGTTAACTTGTTTGTTATGCGATTTAATGATGAATAGACTCGTTAGCTCAGGGTGGTTTTGTACCTGTTGTACCCTTTCACAAAAATCAAAGCATCCTACATGTTGGAAGTAGGAAATAGTTAAGGGGGATGCCATTAGCTCTATGGTGTTGAGTGGTTCAAACCTGTTGACCTTTACACCTTTGTGTTCATGCCTCCTTGGCATTTGGCCTTCTCCACCACTACCACTATCCTCTCTTTCTGACATTTTGACCACTCTACCTTTGAAACCCTAGTACTGATATGAAACTAGTATGGAAGAGGGAAATGGAATGGTGATGAAAAAGGTAGCTCTGTAAGGGAATGAGATGAATGAGTGAGGATATATGTATATTAGGTTGAGTGAGAGGCAAAACTCAATGACAACCTCGGCTGATTTGTAAAAAATCTTCTTTGACACACCCTGTACTTATGTCAATTTGAAATGAAAGAGGGCAATGTAAGGTCAATCTATTTGTAGTGTAAGGGACGGAGATTATGAAGGAAATTGAGTTTAGGGACAACTCAGGTGAATGGGCAACCTTCAAAAATGTAGCCCTCTATTTTTCACTGAATCTCTTTATAAGCACATGAAGAAAGGTTAAACAATGGTTTTAAGTTCAAATCTAGGGTCTGTTGTTAGGTCTTCAATTTCTTTTAATTTAAAACCATCAAAATTATTTGAGGATGAGTGTATGACATCCACTTACCTCTTTATATTCTAGGAGGACCCCTGGCAGAGACCTATAGGGTTTCTAAAATGGTTTGTGTGTTTTTAGGGTGAGGGAGGCCCTCCCGGGCAAGGGCGCAATGCCTATGCCAGGCGCGCAGCGCTCCAACCTACGCGCACAGTGCCACGAGAAGATTGGCTGTGATTTTCGGGAAAGCGTGCAACGCTTTTCTAGGCACGCAGTACCTAGTATATGGTAAAAATGTAAATAATTAGGTCTAACGAGCGTACCTATGTAAAAATACACGTGGAGAAATGATAAACCCACAGTAATAGGTTTCGGTGTCTGGTAGTGCGCAGCATATAATACTGTAAATTCGACTTGAAACTTTGAAATTTTTCGCTCTTGAATGCTCCACTAATTTAGCAAGACAATAATGATTTGTTTAAACTGTGAAATGCGCTTTATAGGAAAAGAAATCTTGATTTAAATTTTTGGAAACCCATTCTTTAAAGTTCACAAGTCTTTTTCTTTTCTCACTAACTCTTTTGACATTTTTCTTGCAAGTTTGCTTAAGTCATAAATTTGACTCCTTTTGGCTCTTTTTAATGTCCTTTAACACTTTTCTTTGCAGGTGACTAAAAAACCTTGACCTTGATTTCTCTTACTCCTTGAAGCATGATAAATTCTCTTTTGACATCTTTGAGACTCAAACACAAAACAACAACTTCAACACCTCTTTTGTTCTCACCTTGAAACCCAAACCATATTTGTTTGGCAGGTGACTGAAAAACCTTGAATTTACCTTTCTTACTAGTACTCTTTATATCTTTTCCCTTTGAGGCCATGAGACATTCACCTTGGCAAACTTTGGGATGCTTGCACACATCAACACTTCCACAATCCTTCCTTTGCTTGTATCATGGAGTTCAACTCATGATTTCACCTTCTTTGGCCACTTTCCCAAAACCTTAGGTGTCTGGAGTGCTTTTCAACAATCATCAGTGTTGTCTTCTAAGTTCTCTATAGCCCTTTCAAGATCATTCATTTATGTCCAGTTCATGTCACCTTTTTCCCTATTTCATCAATAATCTCTGAAAGACCTTTCTTCATTTTTTGTTTTTGGTGTACATCCTCCATGGCCATTCTGCAATTGATCACTGTTTGGCATTCTACTTGGTATATTAAGCTCAAAACCCTAGTTTTCATCAAGACCAAGTGATTCTCTTTCTTCTGTTGTGAGTTTTCTTGACTTAGGAATAGACCTCCCACCTTACCAAATTTCTGCTGATAGACATTTTAACACTCTGGTAGAAGTGTCAAAGTTTTCATTTACCTTTTGCAGAACTTGAATTTGATAAGGTAGTCTTCTTTGAAAATTTTTATATATTTTCTTGAGTAACCATGTCTCATCATTCCAATACCTATGAGCCAAATTATAACAAAGAAAAACAGTGCCTGAAACATCAATGATTTACCTTGGAACATATGAAACCATAATTGACCTAGTGGGAGGATTCTTTAGCCTAGTCTTTGACTGAAAATTGGCTTGGATTCTTTAAGTGTAAAAAACAGAGTATTGACGAAGTGGTGTAATGAAGATCCAAAATCCAATGTACTTGATTTATCTAAAGAGGCTACAGAGATAGTTTTGAGACCATCAATGCTTGAGGAACCTGGTAAACATGGGAAGGAATAGGCTTATAGGAAACCCTAGATGTAAAGTGGAGTTATGAGCAATGGAAAAACATAGTAATAAGGTCATAGGTAGGAAAAAAGGATGGATATGAGTGGCACAAGCCCATATGGAGTTTTAAGGAGTGGCAGGGTGACCATGAAATGGCAAGGTTGATAGAATAGTGAAAATTTTCCTATAAGGATAATGAAGGCAGTGAGATTTCTAAAACTCACAATATTCAGGGAATTTTCTTTTTAGAAATCTAGAACCAATCTATAGTCATCTACAAATGGTAAAAATTACTGATGACTAACAGTCTGGGTATTACCAGGTACCAATCAAACCCTCTGATGTGTGGAAGATTGCCTTCAAAGCCAAGGAGGGACTTTTCAAATGGTTGGTCATGCCTTTCAGGTTGAAAAATACTCCTGCAACCTTCATGAGGTTGATGGATGACATCTTGCATCCATTCACTAACTCATTTGTAGTGGTGTACTTGGATGACATTCTAATATTCAACCAAACTTGGGAAGAGTACCTCCACCACATCCGACACGTCCTCCAAACACTGTGGCAACTCAATTTGTGTGCCAATTTGGAAAGTGCACTTTTGGCATGACCCAGGTTCAATATCTAGGATACAATATTGATGAAAGGGGGGTGCATGTGGATCTAACCAAGATCCAAGTCATTTGGGATTGCCCAGCCACAACCACTCTAACAGAGCTTCGTAGCTTTCTGGGTCTTGCTAATTTCTACCGCAGGTTCATGTTGGGATTCTCTTATATCACTTGACCCTTCAGTCAAGTCACCAAGGGAGG
This sequence comes from Pinus albicaulis, assembly GCA_034641835.2. Lineage (NCBI taxonomy): Eukaryota > Viridiplantae > Streptophyta > Pinopsida > Pinales > Pinaceae > Pinus > Pinus albicaulis. The sequence goes on along the minus strand of CM076569.1, from coordinate 935,310,503 downwards.
AGTGAAAGCAAAATTCTTTTGGTCGGAATCTCAACAGAAGGCGTTCATAGAATTGAAACATCGCCTCTGTTCTGCACCAGTGCTCACATTAAAAAACTTGAAACAACCATTTGAGATCGAGACAGATGCCTCTGACTATGCTATTGGGGAAATTCTTACTCAACAGGGGCATCCAGTGGCTTATCATAGTTAGACATTGTCTGACACAGTCGGAAAGTATCCCACTTATGACAAATAAATGTATTCCATTATGCAGGATTGTCGACAATGGAAGAATTACATTTTTGGGAAGGAAACAATCATCCACACAGACCATTGACCCCTACAGTTCATATAGACACAAGGGAAGTTGCAAAACGATCACCATCAGAAGTGGTCCACATATCCATAATAGTTTCATTTGAACATCAAGTACAAGAAGGGTAGTACCAATAATGTTGCAGACTGCCTTAGTCGACCACCGATTGTGGCACTAACCACCATTCTCAACTCTTGTGGGCACCAGACTTCTAATTGGTTGCTTCTCTACAAGAGCGATCCAGAAGTTAGCAACGCATACAAGACACTCTTGGAGGGTACGTAAGTTCCAAATTTTCACCTCCAAGATGCACTGTTATGTCACCTGGGACACCTTTGTGTTCCTTCAAGCAAGCGTGCCAAGATGATTTGGGAAGCACACTATAGTCAAGTTGTTGGGCATTTTTGGGTTGAGAAAATAGTGGCAGTACTACATAAGTTTTTATATTGGCTGGACCTTCGACAGGATGTTAGGAAGTACATCAGATCCTCCACTGCTTGTGCCATTTCTAAATCGACCATCAAGAAGCAATGCCTCTATACTCCGTTACCTACCCCTATTCGACCTTGAGAATCCATCTCCATGGATTACATGTTGGGCCTTCCTTTTACTAAGCATGGAAATGATTATGTTTTCGTGGTGGTCGACATATTCTCAAAGATGGCCATTATGGCAGCTTACAAGAAGAATATCACAACAGAAGCCACTGCTAAACTCTTCTTTGAGCAAGTGTGAGTGCACTTTGGGATCCCATAGTCTATCATATCATATCGGGACAGGAGGTTCCTCATCACATTTTGGTCCAGCCTCTGGTCAATGTTGGACACCAAGTTCACCAAGTCCACAACTTTCCATCCCCAAACTGATGGCCAAACAGAGGTCGTCAACATGATGACTATACACATTCTGCGCATGTACAATTCAAAGCATCCACACACATGGGATGAGAGCCTCCCTTATGTAAAACACAATTATAATCAAGCTCTCCACAGCTCAACTGGCCATAACCCCTTTCAAGTGGGCTTGGGATTCCAGCCACTATGTCCCATTGACGTAGCCATGACATTTGCGGCTACTGAGGCCAATTCGGCTCATGTCCAGTCTAAAGCTGACAAAGCGAACAAATTCATCAAGCGCATTCATCACATCCCCCAATAGGTTCATGACATATTGGATAGATCCAATGCTAAGTACAATTAATGACATGATCAACATCGGGTGCCACACAAATTCCAGGTCGGCGACAAAGTGTGGCTACATTTGCAGAAGGAGCGCCTCACTGGACCCCACTGCAAGCTTCACCCACTCTGATATGGGTCGTACACCATCACCAAGGTTGTAGGGAACAATGCCTTCAAGCTCAGTATTCCACCATTCCTTGGTCTGCACCCAATATTCAATGTGGATAGCCTTTGGCCCCACTTCCCACCTCTACTGGACACCTCCAACATTGAAGAACAACTCACACCAACAGAGTTAAACCAAAACTGCATGGAATAGGCCACCATATATTGGATCACAGACATGCAAATCAAGAACACTCGCCAACAAAAGATCCAACTGTATCAGGTTGTCAAAGATGGCCAACTCCTGCACCAAGGCAAGTGGTTCACCAGGGACCAAGTTCAGCAGAAGTTTCCTCATCTCATGGAGGAACCCAATGCAATGGGGACCATTGCTTCCTAAGGGGGGAGGAATGATCTAGGTGGATATTGGTGGCCACCCACCTATTCCACTTGGGGACCCACCATTGTCTCTTTCAATTTTTCAGTTTCCTTAATTATAGCACAATTTACTATTTTTAGCAGTTTTTCGGCTCCTGAACTTCCAGAGCCATTTTGAGGCCCTAAAAGACGTTTTTTTCTAAAAACCTGGAGCAACGTGGGTCCATGGACGTTGTATTCCTCAGATAGATATTTCTAGTGAGGTATGGTGCACGTCAAATGGAGATCGTATGCCAAAGTTACGTCCCCGGGAAGTTGATGTACCAATTTACCCAAATGGGGCCCATAGTTTTGGCACTTCATCTCCTAGGGTTAGATTTTTGGATTTTTAGAGTTTTGCATTATTTCTCAATAACAAATAGGCCCTTGAGCCTCATTGTAACATAGTTGAGAGGCCTGTAGACACCACATATCTTCTCAGAGATAAGTTACCAGCGCCCTAGCTAGTTTATTTTTATTCTGTCTGTAAGCAAATTTCAGTTCTTTGATATTAATGAAATGAAGTGTTATTTCTACTGCATCTTTGTATTTATGGTTATATGTGTATTCTATTGCATTCTTGCATAAATTCGGATCATATTGGTTGAGTGTCATTGGAATTTGGATCACCCTTCCTAATGGGTCCTCCACTTGCCTTCATCACTTTCCTCTATGAGAAACACATGTTGGTTATACAGGGAGAACATTGATCATCAGTTTGCCATAATGTGTCAGAGTTGACACCATGGAGGTAGTGGCAATATGAGTTGCAGTGATATGAGTTACAACAATGAGAGTTGCAACAACCCAAAGTCAAGGTAGTCATGAGTTGCAACAACATATTCGGTCTTGGGCGAGTTGCAACACCTATTCCAGTGTTTAAGTAAGAGTTGCAGTTCTATGGTGAAGTTGCAACGATGGAAAGGAAGAGATTTGTAGCACTTTGTTGATCGTAGCTTGTGGATTTGTAATGATAGTTGTGAAGTCTCAACTGGAATTGCATCACCATGGAGGAGTTGCAACCACATAAAGGAGTTGCAACTATGTACTTTTTCTCCTATTTGCCAATATTAGTATGAAAGATAACATTTTCCCAATATAATGCATAATAACAATCATAAAAGTGGTATAAAAAGAGAGTATTCATACCTGCACTAGGAATGGGGTGATAGTGGGTAAAGAGTACATAAAGGGATGAGGGAAAGTGGAATAATGGTATCGAAAAGGTTATAGACGGCTGTTGAAAACATGCCAATTTGGGCACCTGTTAGACTTCATACATAAGTCAGAAAAAGGGCACTTTGTAGGTGTAAACCTTACAAAATAGGCCCCCAAAAAAACAAAACTTACATTCCATTATTCATTTATTCATAAATAAAATGAGGTTTCCCATATCCTGAGCATGCTCATTTAAATCAAAAGACTTAGTTGGTAAATGAGCACTAGAACTGGTTGATGCGAGTTGGAAGTCTTCCAAACTATTCATTTGTGACTTGAGCTCCTCGATTATCAACTTCAATTCCTCATTTTATTAACATAACACATCCATTTTGTCATCCTCTTTGGCAATTTTAACCTCCAATTTTAGTTGCTTTTCCATGTGTGTTGTAATTGTGGTGATCAATTCATTGTTCAATTTTAGAGCTAGAAAATCAATTTGAATGACATCCATTCTTTCAGCCAATTGGTGCACCAGTTGGATTGCATTGCCATCCATAGCTTTAGAGTTCCATTGTGTACCCCTAAACCTTTCCTATTGTATCTCTGGCTGTAAGTGTCTCCATTGACAATGAATTTTCATAGACAATGTTGCCCCAAATTAGAGGTTGAAATGTGCGTCCACCCATTTGAGTTTCAACCTTGCGACCCTCGATAGGGAGCCACCTTGATGACATAGAGTTGAATGATATTAGTAGGATTAAGTGTATATGTAGGGAGAACCCCTCCCATGATTTATATTGAGTGTTCCTCCCGTGCACAACTTGAACCCAAGGGTTCCCTGAGCGAGATCCTCCACAACTGGGAATTTAATGTTGACTTTAATTAGGGTGGCACACAAAATCCTACTCTGATTCTTGTCTCCTCCAAACAGGCTGTAGTAAATTTGAGTGGAACACTTATTATTTTTTATGTTTTCATGAAAGGTTGCACCCTTATCGTGGTGATGCCAAGGTAGATCCCTCCTATTGTGCTCAGATTCTTGTTGGTAGATTTCCTTATTATCCCCATTATTTCCTTTGTAGTATGTCATTCTCCTGCATAATTTGTTGTGTGCGAGTACAATATGTAGTGGATTCTTTCACACATTAATCACACTGAAAGTACACACAAATCTCACCTGTTTTCATAATTATCCAACCATCCAGCTTAATGCAGAGCCAATAGATCAAGGCCTCCTTTGGGATATGCCTTATACGATGGTTTACTCTTGTGTATGGCATTGTGTCTGATGTAGTCCGTGATGTTCTTGGCTTGGGTTGTATGTTATAACTACTCCAATTTGCATGATTAATTCCTCACGAGGAGGCCCCGTAGTCCATGCCCCCCATATGCTTTTTATTTTATTCCCTATGGTGGGTGGTCGTAGGAGATACTCTAATTTTAATATGTTTAATGACTAAAACTTAGGGAATTTAGGAGAATATGTGTTTCCCATTAAAAACTAGAACACCCAACTCTAAGTTACACTCTTTCTAGCACACCTATTTTCCTTTTTATTTGAATTTGCGAAGCACATGGAAGAATTATAGAAAGTCCATACCTTTCATTATCTCCTTGATTCTTTTCATGAGGTGGCCTAATGACTTATATTTTGGAATTAATCCCTTTACCAAATGTTGTATAAGAAGGATAAAATACCAAAGAAGATACCTTATATTCTTTTGCTATTGATATCCCTTGAAGTAGAGCAAAAAATTCATCTAAATTAATTGTCATACAACCAAGGCCCCATGAATACTCTACTACTTTGGTTTTATCTGAGCCATATAACACTCCTCCCCCTATTTCCACTCCTAATTTTTAAAAAAAAATATTAATATAAATTAAATATATAGTTGTTACATGGACGAATCCCTCTTGCGGACAAGAGTGATCTCCCTAGTATCCTAAGGATATCTAGAAACAAACAGACAGATGTAGACCATTTTCTCTAGACTATTTTGCTTAATAATTACTCATTAACTATGAATAGATACTCCTACTTGAAGTCCAACGCTTGCTCGGTCTTCAATCCAGTCGCTCCAGAAGTTATAGATCCAACATATAAGATCTGCAATCAAAGACAGGAAAACTAGATCAAAAGCATCTAAAAAATATGGTAATTCAAAAGCAATAATATATCTTAGTGATCAAGGAATCCAAGAATTACATCATTCAAAAGATAAATGAACAACTCAATGAGAAAATAGAATCCATTTGTATTATCTTTGAATAAAAAGAAGAAACATTACAACCTTGACGCCTTGATGTTTGTACATGTTCTTCCGGGGTCCTGAACAGCTGTTTTCCTCAGTTTGACAAGACTCCAACTCTCTGAATCAGCATAAGACTATGGCCATGAGTATGTAATATCTCTCATGCTAAAATGTGGAGAGTATAATTTCTTCATCAATTCTCTTCTACAAGTTGAGTAGTAAGTACCAACTACTAAGTATCCTTGAGACTGAAACTTGGTCTCAATTTATAGCTGAAGAGAGGTAGTTTCAGCTCCAATAAGGAAGTGATAAAGCCCTCTCATCATGGGATTTCAGCTCCAAAAACCAAGGGATCACTCCATTTATGAAGGGATAAAGGTTCATGAATGGAAGGGGCGAAGCTCAACCAGATAACGCATCTAGAAGGCCTATTCTCCCAGCTGGGCTTCTAAAACTTACTTTTCTCTTTATTTTACCTTTTACGAGGGTCCACAGTTTTAATGAGCTTTACATGCAGGATTTACCGTGGTTTTTATAGCAATTAGCCGCGGTATCGCAGGGAATGACTAGGAAAAGTGCCGAGATAGGATTTTTAGGATTTTTAAGAGCTTTTCTCCAGTTCCAAGACTTGGTTTAGGAAATTTATGTTTTTATACCTCTAAGGGAGCAATAAATAGGTAATGATGAACCCATATATACAGCTAAATGTCATGGTGACAAATTTTAGTGTAACAGATTACCCCCTAAAGTGTGAAGTCTGAAGAGTTCTAAAGAATTTTGAAGAGTGAAGTGCTTTATCATTCTGAGGATCGAGCTGTAGGCACACCGATTGAAACCCTGAAAAAAAATTCAATGCAAGCATATATATATATATATATATCATCGTTGAGGTAGGAATTCCCATACTCAGGTCAAAACTAACGACATGTTCTTATACATAAATTATTTTAGAATTACATGAATTAGTAGACACAGCATGGACGCATCCATCTGTTAAAAGTAGTCTATTGTATGATGAATAATAAAATTCCTCGCAGCCTGGATGGTGGAAACTAGATCCAGGGTCTTGATTCCTGCTTCTCGAACTAGTATGATTCTATCCATGCAATTGATTGTGTCGAAGTCAAACATGGTAGAAACCACTTGATTACCAGTCAATGATGTGCACTGTTAACAAGTGTGAGAGAAAACCACCAATAATGACAATGGTTCTCAAAGTACTTAGTACAATCTATGAAATGTGAATTTGTGATCTGAAGTCGAACATTTCACAAAATCGTTCAATCGAAGGTCAATGATGCAACCTATCGTCGAAGGCGAGAAACCTACCATTAGGGCATGCAGATTCCAAGGTACTGTTAGGATTCTAGATCAAATTTCTAGATGATGAGCTGTCGTCGATAGAAAGTGATCCGTCGTAGGAAATTCCATGACACGAAACCATTAGGTCAAGTTTTGAAGAAATTTTTAGCAAGGACTAGCTCAGGGATGGTCAACGAGAATGCAGAAAAATGTCTGCAATGAATGGTTTATTAAATTGATCTCTTGAACACATAACGAAACTGCAGATGGTGACGATTGACCTAAAGCTAATACCCAGAAACCGATTGAAGACTTTCAATGTGGTTCGATTAACTGTTTGGCCAAAGGATTTTCCCAACCCAAATATGAATGTGACGAAAGTGTGGTGTTCAAGAGTGGTATACAAATTTTTGAAATGAAGTGTGACAATTGGATTTATTTTCTCTCTTTTCCCCCACCATTTCTGGCAAGTACCTCTTTATTTTTGACAAGCTTGAGGAGGATAACATTTGCTTGTTATATAAGCTCATCCTTCCAATGAGCCCAACTTAGTATTAAAATTGAACCCTAAGAAGGAGTGGTTCGTTCCTGTTTATAATTTACAGGTCCTTTACTGTTAAGTTTTAACGAGTCCAATATAGGTGAAACTAGGTGTTTTTCATTTTTAGGGAGTCAGAAGAAAAACTTAAGAAAACTCTGTGGGTGTACTTTTTCGTAAATTTAGTCTCTCAAGCCCGAAAAGAGATAAAATAATGCAGGAGAGAACTCTATTGACCATGATTAGTCAACATATACCTTTTTTGTAAATATTCCATTTCAGTCCGAAAAAGGGGTAAACTTATACTGAAGGGACGACTGCATTTCCTTTAACGAGTTCGAATATTCAAGTACTCGGCAATCTTTTCATGTTTAGAGAGTCTGAAAAGGGCTTAAAAGATAACTCCATGGTTTTGCTCTTTTTGTAAGTTTTAACGAGTTTGAAAAAGTGACAAAAATGTACTCATATGGTGTCGCTTTTTCCGTAAGTTTTAACGAGTTCAAAAAATTGACAAAAATCATACTCATTGCCAAAATGATTTATTTCACCCGAAAATCATGTATTCTGCACGAAAACCCATAAAATTAACATACCTGTTTTAGATAAGCAAAAATTATTTGAAAAACAACCTTTCAAAGTGGAAAATAAATAAAATATTATTTTATTTATTCAAAAAATCTTATAAAAAGTAGTTCAACCAATTCCTTTTTTCCATTTGCATCCAGAGTGAAAGTTGAGAGATTTTGGTAGAAAAAGTTCCAAAGGAGATATCAGAAAAACCAACCGTTTGAATTCAAAACCGTCGAATCCAGGTAATCCACAACACATTTCTCTTCATTTTTATCTGTTTACATTCTCTTTTTAGGCTTTAAAATCATTTTTTAAGAGAAAAATAGGTTAAAAACATTACTCTCGAGGTACCACAGGTAATACACACAGTAGAAAATTATCGGGGTCCTGCACTTTTCGTGTATAACGTGTGCGGTAGCTCGCACTGTCTTAGTGCAAAAAGTGCGGAGGTGCCGTGAAAAAAATAAAAATATGATTTCTCTCAAATTAAGCCAAATTTTTCCATTCTAATTGGATCTAATATTTCAATGTGTCTATTGCATAGTATCCATAATGCTTGAATGGAGAGAACGTGAACATGAGGCAGTAGATGAGGCAACTATGGGAAGTTTACCCACATTGCGTGTATTGAAAATGGATTATACAAATATTGGGCAATGCAAGGCATGAGGGCTCAAGTAGAGCTCTTAACAGGGTTGGTGAACAGGTGGTATTTCAAGAACAATGTTTCATTATTGGTGATTATTGGCTCGAAATTGAGCTGGAGGATATATACTTCCTTACAGGTTTGTCTGAAAGAGGAGAACCTATTTCCTTGTTTGGGGCTAGGCAAGGTGGCCAGTCTATAGCTAGCTATCAACAATAATTTTGTAACGAGAGGCTAATCCAAAAGAGAACCACATTGATATAAAAACCATTATCCTCCCTGAACTCAAAGTAGTTGCGTTCAAAGTGGATAGATTGTGTGGGATTGCAGTTCCACATGTGGCTACTAAAGCCCAGATGCCGACAGCGATTGAATGCTACAGAGGCACCATCTTCAACTGGTGTGAAGAAGTATTGGCTAATGTAAAAGGCCAATTGACTAGAGCTAAGAACGCAAAGTTGAAAAACTTTGGATATGGAGCTATCGTAGTTTCTTTTGCTCTGGAGAGGATTCCATCTCTTGCCCCCCAGCTTATCTCGGTTGATGCTGGTAGAGTCAGAGAGCCTCTGATGGCCTGTTGCATACAAGTGATGGCTCGTCATGGAGAGGGTTTTGAGATAGTTCGATTTACACCTGCATACTTTCATTGGATACAGAACCAGATCTTTGCCATTGAATATTTTCCGTATGCTGGGATAGATTTCCGTGGTGACCCTGATATGCCTCTTCCTCCAGGAACATAATGGGACGAGTTAGGTAAATAAATCATTTTGATGTGTTTTTAACTCTATTTTTTTTTCAATCATCTAATTCTGATGACAAAAATTTAAATGCAGATGTTGGTCCATGAAGACCAGCCAATCTCTGCCACTTCGAGAGGAAGCGAACAGATGCTATTGCACCGCCAGAGAACCAGGCAGCAGAGATTCTCACTGATTTAGAGCAGAACCTGGAGAGGTTGACCAGAGACATACCAGAGACTAGTATGGATGATATTCCTCTACACCTCTAGAGGCATGTCGCTGGTGTTCTTGGCCAGTTTCAGAGATATCTGCATAGAGTGGCACAAGCGATAGTGTATTATCATGATCATCACCACAGATAATGGATGATTATCGTAGACCATTATATTTTTCTTTTTGTATCACTACCATTCGGATCATAAGGTGTTTTAAACCTATGGTCCTAGATGATGTAATATTTTTTGAAACACAAACTCTATCTATGATATGACTACTTTCGACGGCTATCTTGTTCAACACTTATCGAATGTTGTTTTAACTTACTATTTTAATGTCACAAATCTCTATTTATAACATTATTAGCTAATGCATCAACCAATGCATTTAAATTTCTCGGAATGTGTTGATATTCAACGTAATCAAACTGCCTTTCCAAGAGATGAACCTTCAAGAATAATCTCAGTAACACTGGATTTTTAATTGTGTATACTCTGTTTAAATGTAATATAATGAGTTCAGAATCTAACCTAATGATAAAACCCTGAATGCCAAATGAAGTGACATCATATAATAACTCAATCACTGTGCTATATTCTGCAACATTATTCGTTGTTTGACCAAGGCTTACCGCATGCATAGAAACTAACTCGTTGGTGGGTGAATAAATGACCTAGGCCGCGGAAGAGATATTCTGTGTACTATGACAGGCACCATTAGCAAAACCAATGTAGGCTTGAAGGGACATCGATATCTGCAATATCAAGAGTAATCAAGATAAGCAAGAGTAGTAGTCAACACAAACTTAAACTAGACACACTCATCTAATCTAAAGCAGCTAATCTAGGAAAAATAAAAATAAAAAAATCTACAAGTAAGATCTTTATAGAAAAAATCAAGCATAATATCTCTTGAGATAAAGTCCGTTTCTGGGTTTACCTAAAGAGACCCCGTCATAATAAATCAATTCGTAAGCCCCTTTTTCAAGCACTTGCTTGACAATATAAGGACCATGCCACATAGGTTCAAATTTCCCAACTGCTATTTTATCGTTAGCTTGGCCATATACCAATACTAGGTCACCTTCGGGAAAAACATGAGGTGTAAAACTTTGATCATACTGAGCTTTAACGTGTTTTTTATGAGCTTCGACTACCAATGTAGTGGTGCACTGAGTCTCGTCTAATTGTGCTAAGTACAAAAAGCGTTTTTCCTCCTCAGAGGTAGCTGGTAGTAACTCTATGGCTAATTGGAGTGACGGTATTTCGCATTCAATCGGTAACACAGCTTCTAAACCGTAGACTAGTTGAAAAGGAGTGAACCCTGTTACAGTTTTTGCTGAGGTTCGGTATGCTCAAACTGTTGAGAAAAGCATAATATGCCAATTCAATTTATGAATTCTGATTATCCGTTTAATCATAGTGGTTAAAACTTATTAACAGCTTCAACCTGACCACTAGCCTACGGGTAATATGGAGTAGAGCTATCATGGTGTAGGCCAAGTTGGTCAGAAAGTTCGGTCATCATGATGTTTCACAAATGACTCCCATGATCAGTAACGATAGCTTGGGGTACACTGAATCAAGCAATCACGTGATTGAATACAAATGTAGCTGCAGTTTTGCCATCTACCGCAAATGTAGGCATCACCTCAGCCCATTTGGTAAAATAATCTATTGCGAGAATAATATACCCATGCCCCCAGGCCGAGTGAGGGTTACATGTAATGAAATCAATTCCCCATTTTTCAAAAGGATCGACAACAATTATGGGGTGAAGAGGAGTTGGTGGTGCACGCATTTTCCGATCAAAAATTTGACAATTGTGGCATTTTCGAACTACAAGAATACAATCTTTGAATAACGAAGGCCAAAAATAACCAATGTGAAATATCTTTTGGGTTGTGGCATACCCAGACATATGAATGCCACATGCTCTAGAATGGCAGTCATTTAAAACTCATTCAGCCTCTTCATGAGTCAAACATCGTCGAAATAAAAAATCCGCACGGCGACGATAAAGTGTGTCTCCAACAATATTGTATTGCTGGGATTGGTAACGGATCTTTCGTCGATGTGAACATGAAATTTCAGGCTGAAAATTTTGGGTTTGGAGATAAATGATGATATCTCCATACCAAGGATCTAATGTACTGATAAGAAACATAGATTCATCAGCGATCGGATGCTCTACCACAGTTTATGTCTCAGTATTCGGGAAATCACACATAATTTCGACGAACACCAGTGATTTCTTTGATTTGGATTTTTCAAATTCCAAATCAAACTCTTGAAGGATAACTATCCACTTCGAGTATTTTCCCCAAGAAATTGTTTGGTCAGAACATACATCATCGAGTTGCAATTAGAAATCACCGTTGTTTTTCATAACAAAATGTAATGACGAAAATGTTGGACAACTTGAACTGCGGCCAAGGCCAATTTCTCCAAATGTGAGTATTTAATCTCAGTGGGATTGAGATTCCAACTGAGATAGTAAATCACATGTTCGTTGTGGAATTCATCTTCTTAAACTAATGTCATTCCAATAGTGGAATCAGAAGCTGCTAAGTATAAAAGTAATCCTGGTTGTAACTTGGTGGATGCAGTAGCGTTGCATGGGTCAACACGTGTTTTAAAGCATCAAAATATCGATCAATGATATCATCCCAAATGAAAGGAATATTCTGTTTCAAAAGCCTGGTAAAACCTTTGGTTAACTCAGCATAGTTTTGGATAAATCTACGCAGAAAGTTTTCTTTCCCTTGCAAACTTTGGAGTTGGAAAAGCGAGGAAGGAGGAGGTAAATTGATAATGGCCTCAACCTTCAAAGGGTTGACATGAATGCCTTCTTTCAAAATGAAAAATCCTAGTAACCTACCAGATTGTACACAGAAAACACACTTGTGTGGATTCAAGTGAATCTTATAATACCTACATCTCATAAAAATCGCTCGTAAGTGAGTTGGATGATCTTCTTTGCGTAATGAATGAGAAGGTAAATCATCGAGATAAGGTTGCAAAATGTGTTTAATGTCATGAAAATCATAGGACATTTCCCTTTGAAAAGTTACCCTAACATTCTTTAATCCGAAAGTTAATTTACAGTAAGCAAACGTTCCCCAAGGACAAATGAACGTTGTTTTTGGTTGATCAACAAGGAGTATGTTTATTTGATTGTATTCAAAAATCCGTCAATGAATGAATACATTTCATTTCTAGCACAATCATCAATAATTTGGTCGATATAAGGAGTTGGATAATTGTCTTTAGGACAAGCTTTGTTAATATCCCTATATTCAACACATACTAATATTTTTCCTTGTTTTTTCGTAACAGGAACGATATTAGATACCCAATCTGTTGACGGGATCGGATAAATAAAACCTGCTTTCAGTAATTTCTCAACTTCGGCTTTAATGGCAGTAGATTTCTGTGGATGTATTGGAAATAATCGCTGTTTGACAGGTTTAGCATCCGGGTAAGTCTTTATTTCATGAATGACAATGTTGGGATCGATTCCTAGCATTTCTTCATAAGACCAGGCAAATATGTCGTGGAATTCTTGAAATAGGGATGTATATATATAAATTTCATCTGATGTACATGAAGCACCTATATGAATGTTTTCAATAATTCTGGGTTTCGCTGATATGTCAACAGGAATGGTAGAAGAAATATTCCCCAAATTTACTTTAGAATCCAAATTTGTGATCGAGATTGGACTCTGAGGTTCCTCGACATAGTCAACTGTAAAAATAGAGGAAAATTTATTTTCGAATTTATCAAGCTCAGATAAAAATTATGACCTATGATGGAGATCATCCCATGGTAATTCATCTACAAACAAGAATTCATGAATGCTTTAATCAGTATGAAACACTTGTTGAAAAGGATCAGGAATTGATGTTGTAGCTGAGCTTGATGTTGAAAATGATTCTTCACTGATCACATTCATTGGATCAACATCAGTTGATAAATGATTGGAAAATGATTGTATTGCTTGATATGATATCTCAAAAGGACTCAAAGGCATCATGCCATTGAATGAATCCAATTTTGATTCTAATTAAATGCACTATCCAAGGATCAGCAAATGGAATTGTTCTTGATGTAATCATATTGATATTAGCAATATTATGCGGTACGTTAGGTGGAGGCATAGAAAAAGTTCCCATTAAAGCGGAATCTTTGATTAAACCTACTCCTACATCCTCATAAGGGATAGTCGTTTTTCAACGTGCTGAATACTATCAATAGAAGCTGGGTCAGATGAATAATATTAGAGTTGATCGAATTTCACAATCTTTCCTTGATGAGGAAACATAATTATTCGAAATATGGATGACATAACAGCAGTCATAGCATAAGACCAACTTCAACCCAGAAGAAGGTTGTAATCTAGAGGGGCATCAACTACTTCCACATCTAAATTAACAGTTTTTCCTTCGACTTCTATAGGTATATCCTATAAAATTCTGAATGGATGGAATCCTCTTCTGTCAAAAGCTTTGAGGATTGTCGGTGACTAGTTAAGGGTTGGAGAACCAAGTTATTTCCAACAGTTTAACGACATGATACACGTAGATGCTCCTTCATCAATAACAGTACAAAAGCAACGTTTGTTTTTGACTAGTACTGGGATTTGAAAAGCCATTTGATGAGGGAGACGAGGTGTAAAATTTTCTAAATCGAAAACCATGAGGTTTTAATCCTGAAGATCTACAACTCTACTTACTGATAAGAGTAATTTCCTTTGTGCTAGACATGATTGCAATACTTCCAAGGTTGACATTGTTGAAGGAGATATTGCTAAATCCTCCACAATATTGTAATTCTGAGCAGCTCTCGCATGTGGATTGAAAGCTTATTTATGAAGTACACCTATAGTAGGCGGTTTGATTACTAAATCAAGATTCAGTTTCTCGATATGTAGCGGATCAAAAACCGAAGGAGATGTAGTTGGTGCAGAACTAGAATTTTATACTTCTTTACCAGCAACAGGGTTTTTACTACCATAATCTTGCGATTGAGTCACAACCATCAAAATATCTGTTGATGCACTAGAGGGAGATCCAATCATTTTTCTATCTTGAACAAGAAAAGGATCCTTCAAAATAGCAGGGGTGGATGAACCTTTAACGAATTTAGATACCTCGGCCCTATGCGAACATTCCTTGGTGAAATGATCCTCATCACAGATAATACAAGGATAATGAGGTTTCCATTTATCATCAGTTGATTCATTTTTTTCAGTTCTTTCCTTGGGAGATGAAGTCTGTTTGTTCTTTTTCTTCCCTTTCTTCTTGTTGTCAGATTTTGACTTTGCAGTAGATGAATCTACAATGTGAATATCGGCAGAATTTTCGAAAGAAGATTCTCCTTTTGGTGAATCAAGCAAATTTATTATGGGAGAAGTAACCTTTGAAGATTTCTTCTTACTCTTAGTCATACTAACTGAACCGATTACACCATCAGTGGCATGAGACCCTAAAGGAGTTGTTGTTATCTGACCAGGACGTGGTAAATCAGAGATTTTCTCGTACAAAGTTCCGGACTAGGTATATAACAAGTCTAGATATTGAGCTTGAGCAATAACTTGTTCTTTTGTGACAACTCCTGCTTTGGCTACATCTTCAGTGATTTTTGGTAGTAATGATTTGACAAACCATTCTGCCAATATTTGATCCGGGATAAAAACAAATTTTACCAAACATCTTCTACATCTCCATTCATGTATATGATCTGATATGTACGTAGACGTAGATTGTTTTAGTGAAGTTAATAATTCCGTGCCATTGTCGTATTTGACTGGAAACTGAAAATGATTTAAGAAAGCATTTGCTAGAGCGTTGAAATTGGTAAATGAGCCTCATGGTAATTCAATGTACCACTTGGCAGCTAATCCTATTAATGTTCTCTAAAAAAGTCTAAGTCGAATGGAATCGTCCATTAATGATTTTGATGCACACCAAAGGTGGTAATTCAAGACATGGTTAGAAGGATCCTCTCCTGATTTTCCTTCAAACTTTGGGATATCACTGGGAAACTTATGCGACATAGGTGGCCAATACGGATGATAATATATAAGATCATTCATAAGGAGGGATAAATCTGGTAAATCCAAAGTTGCTATGAATGGCAATCGACGAGTAGGGTCTTGTGGATAACCTTGTGAAACTAAACCAGTCCCAGGAGGAGGATATCCAGGATAACCTGGAATAGGTTGTGCATTTGGAATTGGAGTGCCCCCTGGATAACCAAGAATAACTGAACCATACTGAGGTTGAACAGGTGTCTAATATGTATACCCAAGGTGCAGTTGTTGCGGGTAGACTGGAGTTTGAACAGGTCCATATTGATACGGACCCTGATACGATTGATAAGTAAACTGAGGTTGAATTTTTATAACTGTACTTGTACCAGGTTGTCCTGTCGACATCTGAACAGTAGTCTGAATTGTAGGTCCAGACTACAGAATAGAGACTTGAGGAATCTGTAGCGATGTTTGAGGGGTAGAAGTAATAGGAGCTGTAGACACTCCAGGAATAGGTGTGGTAGGTTGAACAAAAGTCTAAGCAGCAGTTTGGGGTGGAGTCGTAGGTGTACTCGAACCAGGCTGTTGAAGAGGACCAGATGCAGGTGTTTGAATAACAGGTTGGACAGGTTGTTGGGGTTGATTATAACCAACTTGTTGTCTAGCTTGATAATAAGGTACTTGCATATTTGGTTGTAAATTCTATTGGACTTGAGATGGATCCCACACCATTCCAGGATATGAAGGTCCCAATGAAGGTTGTACATAAGACGAACTGTAACTTGGTTGAATATATGGCTGATAATTGATTGGATAATTTCCACCTCCTTGTAACATTTTTTGTTCTGGATAGAACTGTTGTCCTAAAGGAGGTTACAATCCTTAAGCTGGGTATTGCCCTTGAGGTTGATATTGACCTTGAGGCACATACTGACCTTGAGGCATTTACTATCCTTGAGGCTGACCTTGGGGTATGTACTATTCTTGAGTTTGATATTGACCCTGAGGTATGTATTGTCCTTGAGGGTGCTCCCTAGGCTATATTTGACTACTTTGAGGTTTCCCCCCAAGCTGTACATTACCACTTTGAGAATTGGGGTTTGGGATATTTCCATACATCATATAAATTTTCTCATTGTTAAAAGTTCCAGTATTTGATTCATCCATACCAGATGATGAAATTGGTTTGTTGGGAAGAGGAGATGCTCCTGAGAATGTACCAGAGAGCGAATGATAGCCTACAGGAACAAACGGACCACCATACAGAAATGTTTATGGCATTTCAGTAAACATAGATGACTCACTAGACATGTTTAGCAGAGGTCTATAGCCTATTGGTGTAGGGAAAAAAGGAATTCGGGGTGGTGAGTACTGAAGACCTACGTTTTGTAGAAAATCTGTCAATGAAGAATACCAAGCGTCTTCTCTAAAAGGACTATAAAAAATTGATTCATGTTCTCTAAGTTCTAAAGTTTCCTGAGTTGAAGGAAGAACAATCTCTTCCTCTATATCGATGATTTCTTCAATACTAATGAGACCAGGAGGAAGATCTTCTGTAATCTGATTCCTTACTTTAGGTGAATCAGGATAATTGGAAGTGGAGTAGTGAATTCTAAATTAGGTTCTGATGTAGCAGGTTCATTGTCCGGTTCAGAAATTTCAGGTTCTTCAGGTGATAATTCACTTGTTGCAGAAGTAACTTCGGTTTATTCAGCAATTGAAACTGTCTTTGGAGTATGTTCTGCTATTTGTGGTTGATCTACCTCATAATCAAGATGAATAATTATGGATGATTCTCCTTGTTCCGTTAATCCAGTTCTTGCGATAACATTTGGTATTAGAGATTTAAGTCTTTCTAGTTGGCTTGGTGTGTACTCAGGGGGCTTCCCCTGAGTTCTACGTGATCGTCTCGGTGATTCAGCCACGATTAAAAATTTTAACACATGCAAACAAAGAAAAAATTCAAACAAACCCTAAATTCGCTAAGGAAACAATCAAATGAATCACATTCCTATAAAAATCTAAGAGATCAATCCACACATAAACAATAGATCCACGCACTAAAAACACTAGTTGGTGATGAAACCAAACATCGTAGAATTTTAATGCAGAAATGGCGATTGGAATAGTTACCCTGACAACCTGCTTAATGAAACAGACTGGTGCAAGTTTCTGCACTTAAACCATCTCAAGTGAAGATAACCCTCCGGAGAGTCCAAGTGAGTCTAGCCAACGTCTGCTCTAGGTACAGTGGGACCTCCCCTCCACCGTTACCTTGGGAAAGAATCCTAAATTTTATGGCCACTAAGGTCACCAACGAGAACACATATGCCTGGGGGAATAGTCTACGATCCGATATACACGCAAAGGTAGAGTAACAAGCTCAATTCCCTTGAAGGCTCCTTGAAATAATCCAAGATTTACCAACAAGTGACCCCAAGCTCCTCGACAATGGTCTATTTGAGATTTACCGTTTTTAATACGTGCACATCTTCTATTGTTCCCAATGAGATAGATATGATTACCTCACTGGTTCGAATATGATCTCGTGCTTGACTCCTTTAGGAGGAGCTTCCCGGAGCATACATGCTACAATTGGATTTTCCTACCACAAGATCGACTACTTGTTTGTTTTTACTGTCTTAGAGAGTTAACTAAAACCTATTCCAAGACACTAGCCTAAGCTATGTTGGTGGAAAAGAGCCCTAGAAAATATAAAATTTCTAGATTGATTTTAATTAAGCATTACTTTTAATTGGCAATTTCTCAGGACAATAGGTACGGAAATGAAACGTTGATGATGTTTTAATGACCCGACTCAAAATTCGCTATAATGCATCTATATGATAAACAACTCATTTATTTTCAATGAAATCTAACTAGAGGAAAGAGTTGAGAGATTTTCAGAAAACTTTCAAAATATCAATTCTTTCTTTCCTATATGAGAAACTTTGAAAAAAAGACAATTCAGAGATTTCAATTCCAAAAAGATCTTTTGCTCAAAATGAAATTCCCTATATCATTTAGATCATAAACAAAAAAAAACTTCTTCCAAAAGAAAATAAAAAAGCTTTAAAACTACAAAATTCAAAACTAAAAGAAATGTCTAATTTTGAACTCTATCTAAAAGTTGGAGGATGTTTAAGTCTGGTTTGTAATCTAACCAAAAATTTCCTTCTTATTCCAACAAGAAATCAAAGCATCCAAAAATAGTTTTAAAATGAAATTCAGAACTTATCAATCTAAAGGTTTTACAGGTTTTCAAATGAAAATAAAATCAAATTTTCATAAGAATAACAATTGCATCAAGTTCAATGGATGAATAGAAAAGTAATGAAATACCAAGTAGTTGAGGTATAAAAAAGTTTATGATTCAGAGAAATGGGAGGACTAGGAAAATTGTTTACTCATAATATGAAAACTAACTGAATATATCACTTAATCACAGAAAATTGCTGAAAGAAACCTTTCACAGAAGTCTTTGATAGCCAAGACAAATTGGGTAAAGAACAAAAATCAAGTAATGGGATGCCAGAAAATAGAATTTCTACTTTTTCTAAAATTTTCCACAGATTCGCAGTTTTTAATGGAAAAAGGTGTGGTACCGCATTTATTCTACTAAATATTGTGGAGTCTACTACTCTGTTTAGTAAAGGAAAAAATGTGGAAGGCAGGAAAAGTAGAGAAAAAATAAAAATACAGATTTACAGTCAAGGATCCTATTGAGTTGTCTGCCCAATCAAGTTTAGAGCTAATCTCAGTCAAAGAAATCTCAAAAATCAAACTGAAAATAAAAGAAAACTAAGTTCAGATAATTCCCCAGTGGAGTCGCCAATTTGTTACACAAACGAATCGCTCTTGCGGACAAGAGCGATCTCCCTAGTATCCTAAGGATATCTAGAAACAAACTGACAGATGTAGACCATTTTATCTAGACTATTTTGCTTAAGAATTACTCATTAAATACAGATAGATACTCCTACCTGAAGTCCAACGCTTGCTCAGTCTTCAATCCAGTCGCTCCAGAAGTTATCGATCCAGCATATAAGATCTGCAATCAAAGACAGGCAAACTAGATCAAAAGCATCTGCAAAATATGATAACTCGAAAGCAATAATCTATCTTAGTGATCAAGGAATCCAAGAATTAAATCATTCAAAAGATAAATGAACAACTCAATGAGAAAATAGAATCCATTTGTATTATCTTTGAATAAAAAGAAGAAACCTTACAACCTTAATGCCTTGATGTTTGTACAAGTTCTTCTGGGGTCCCGAACAGTTGTTTTCCTTAGTTTGACAAGACTCCAACTCTTTGAATCAGCATAATACTATGGCCATGAGTATGTAATATCTCTCATGCCAATGATGCTAAATGTGGAGAGTATAATTTCTTCAGAAATTCTCTTCTACAAGTTAAGTAGTAAGTACCAACTACTAAGTACCCTTGAGACTGAAACTTGGTCTCAATTTATAGCTGAAGAGAGGTAGTTTCAGCTCCAATAAGGAAGGGATAAAGCCCTCTCATCATGGGATTTCAGCTCCAAAAATGAAGGGATTACTCCATTTATGAAGGGATAAAGGTTCATGAATGGAAGGGGCGAAGCTCGACCAGATAGCGCTTCTAGAAGGCCCCAGCTGGGAGAATATTCGACCAGCTGGGCTTCTAGAACTTACATTTCTCTTTATTTTACCTTTTATAAGGGTCCACAGTTTTAATGAGCTTTACATGCAGGATGTACTGCAGTTTTTATAGCAATTAGCCGTGGTACCGCAGGGAATGACTAGGAAAAGTGCAGAGTTAGGCTTTTTAGGATTTTTAAGAGCTTTTCTCCAGTTCCAAGACTTGGTTCATGAACTTTATGTTTTTAGACCTCTAAGGGAGCAATAAATAGGTAATGATGAACCCATATAGACAGCTAAATGTCATGGTGACAAATTTTAGTGTAACAACAGTTTTCAAAATACAAAATTTAACATAATTTAATATTCCATCATTATTAATTATTATTTATAAATATAAATTACCTCAAAACATATGTAAATGGATCAACTCAACATCGAGAAGAGGATTATTGGAGGCCAGAAAGCTTATTATGAGTTTGAAAACAATTGTAAGTCGATTGATATTTAAATTTAGAGTAAAAAGAGGTTCCTCTTTGAGACTCTCGTCACCCCTGTTGTCTTATACAAATGTGAACTTTGGGGTTGCAGTATATCTAGAGAGTCATGGAGAAAAATTGAGATGATTCAAAAGCAATTCATAACCTATAACCTTAAGATCAAAGGAAACACTCCCTATCCTATCCTTTTGATCGAAGTTGGTTTATCCCCCATTGAGAGTACGACTATGTTTAGATATCTAATGTATAAGAAGAAGCTTTACAACATGGAATCCAAAAGGCTCCCAAAAATTGCTTCTAACTGCAGTCAAAATCCCCACCTTCGCCTCAAGCACAGGTGGCATAAGGATGCCCAGTCTTGGCTCAACCATTGGGGAATTAAGGTGGAGCTTAGTATGGGAAGCAAAGATAGTGTCAAAAATACTATTACCTCCAAGTTTAAGGACAAACTATGGGAGGATCAGGAGCAGAGGGTAAAAGGAAGCTAAGATACTATAAGGAGGTGATCAACCCCACCCTTGATAATCATAGTTAACTCTCTGTGTTTACTAGCACTAAGAAAAAAATGAACACCACTAGGATAAGAACTAATTCTCATGAGCTTTGGAGTGAGTACAGACGATGGTCTATTCCCAAGACTCACTAGAAGGATAGAATCTGTCATATTTGTGATATTAAGCAGGTAGAAGATGAGAAGCACTTCCTTTTAGACTACCCGATTCTTACTCACATCCACTCTCAATTACCTAACATCTACCACACTTCCAATCTTTGAATTAAGGCTTCAATGATCCATAGTAATTTGACAGAAATCTTTATGTAAAAATCACGAGATAGAACATTGCCGACACGTTTCAAATCAACCAGTGTGGTTCATCTTCAGGATGAGATGAGAAACCAGATCAAGGCGATGAACTTAAATAGATGTAAAGATGGCCAAACTAGTTGTTGGCCTAACAGCTAGTTTGACAAAGAAGGGAATTAATGATCTAGATTTATGCAGGAACACAACAGAATACAGAAATAACCATAAACATAGAAATACAATGGAAATAAGGCTTCATTTCATTAATATCAAATCACAGAAATATGCTTACAAACATGATGGAAATAAAATAGCGAGGGTACTGGTAGCGAATCTCTGAAAAGAGATGTGGCGGCTACAGACCTCTGAACTGTGCTACAATGAGGCTCGAGGGCCTATTTATTATGGAGAAACAATGGAGAACTCTAAACGTCCAAAAACCTAACCCTGGGAGATGAAGCGCCAAAACTATGGGCCTCGTTTGGGTAAATTGGTGTTTCAACTTCCCAGGGATGTAACTTCGGCATACTATCTCCATTTGGGGCTTCAAAATGGCTCTGGAAGTTTAGGACCCGAAAAATTGCTAAAAATAGTAAGTTGTGAAAAAACTGAAAGAGACAATGGTGGGGTCCCAAGTGGAATAGGTGGGTGGCCACCAATATCTACCTGGATCATTCCTCCCCCCTTAGGAAGAAATGGTCCCCATTGCATTGAGTTCCTCCATGAGATGAGGAAACTTCTGTTGAACTTGGTCCCTGGTGAACCACTTGCCTTGGTGCAGGAGTTGGCCAGCTTTAACAACCCAATACAGTTGGATTTTCTGCCAGTGAGTGTTCTTGATTTGCATGTCCATGATACAGTCTATGGTGGCCCGTTCCATGCAATCTGGGTTTAAATATTTTGGTGTGAGTTCTTCTTCAATGTTATAGGTGTCCAATAGAGGTGGGAAGTAGGGACGAAGGTAGTCTACATTGAATACTGGGTGCAGACCAAGGAATGGTAGAATACTGAGCTCAAAGGCATTGTTCCCTACAGCCTTGGTGATGGTGTACAACCCATATCGGAGTGGGTGAATCTTGCGGTGGGGTCCAATGAGGTGCTCCTTATGCAAATGTAGCCACACTTTTTCGCCCACCTGGAAGTTGTGTGGCACCCGATGTTGATCATGTCGTTGCTTGTACTTAGCATTAGCTCTATCCAATATGTCATGAACCTGTTGGCGAATGTGCTGAATGCGCTCGATGAAGTTGTTTGCTTTGTCAGCTTCAGACTAGACATGAGCCGAATCGGCTTGAGTAGTTGCAGATGGCATGGCTACATCAATGGGACATAGTGGCTGGAATCCCAAGCCCACCTGAAAGGGGTTGTGGCCGGTTGAGATGTGGAGAGCCCGGTTATAACTTTGTTGTACATAAGGAAGGCTCTCATCCCATGTGCATGGATGCTTTGAATTATACATGCACAGAATGTGTACAATCATTCTATTGATGACCTCTGTCTGGCCATCAGATTGGGGATGGAAAGTTGTGGACTTGGTGAGCTTGGTGTCCAACATTGACCAGAGGCTGGTCCAAAATGTGCTGAGGAACCTGTTGTCGCAATCTGATATGATATACTGTGGGATCCCAAAGTGCACCCACACTCGTTCAAAGAAGAGTTTATTAGTGGCTTCTGCTGTGATATTCTTCTTGCAGGCCGCCATAATGGCCATCTTTGAGAATATGTCGACGACCATGAAAACACAGTCATTTCCATGCTTAGTAGAAGGAAGGCCTGACATGTAATCCATGGAGATGGATTCCAAAGGTCGACTAGGGGTAGGTAGCAGAGTATAGAGCCCTTGATTCTTGATGGTCGGTTTGGCAATGGCACAAGCAGTGTAGGATCTAATGTAATTCTCGACTTCCTGTCGAAGGTTTGGCCAACAGAAATACTTCTACAGTACTGCCACTACTTTCTCGACCCCAAAATGCTCTATGAATCGACTGTAGTGTGCTTCCCATATCATCTTGGCACACTCGCTTAAAGGAACACAAAGGTGTCCCAGGTGACATAGTAGTGCATCTTGGAGGTGAAATATTGGAACGTGCATACCCCCCAAGAGTGCATTTTATGTGTAGCTGAATTCTGGATCGCTCTTGTAGAGAAGCGACCAATTAGAAGTCTCATGCCCACAAGAGTTGAGAACGATGGTTATGGCCACGATCGGTTGGTCGGCTGAGGCAGTCTGCAACATTATTGGTGCTACCCTTCTTGTACTTGATGTTAAAATGAAATTGTTGCAGATAAGTGGACCACTTTTGATGGCGATCATTCTACAACTTCCCTTGTGTCTGTATGAACTTCAGGGGTCGATGGTCTGTGTGGATGATTGTCTCTCCCCAAAATGTAATGCTTCCATTGTTGACAAGCCTGCATAATGGAATACATTTCTTTGTCATAAGTGGGATACTTTCAAATTGTGTCAGACAATGTCTCACTGTGATATGCCACTGGATGCCCCTATTGAGTAAAAACTGCCCCAATAGCATAGTCAGAGGCATCTGTCTCGATCTCAAATGGTTGTTGCAAGTCTGGTAATGTGAGCACTGGGGCAGAACAGAGGTGATGTTTCAATTCTATGAATGCCTTCTGTTGAGATTCCGACCAATAGAATTTTGCTTTCGCTCCTCCCTTGGTGACTTGAATCAAGGGCCAAGTGATATGAGAGAATCCCAACACAAACCTGCGGTAGAAATTAGCAAGACCTAGAAAGTTGCGAAGCTCTGTTAGGGTGGTTGGGGCTGGCCAATCTCGAATGACTTGGATCTTGGCTGGATCCACATGCACCCCCCTTTCATCAATAATGTATCCTAGATATTGAACTTGGGTCATGCCAAAAGTGCACTTCTCCAAATTGGCACACAACTTGTGTTGCCGCAGTGTTTAGAGGACTTCTCGGATGTGGTGGAGGTGCTCTTCCCAAGTCTAGCTGAATATTATAATTTCATCCAAGAATACGACTACAAATGAGTTGGTGAATGGACACAAGATGTCATCCATCAACCTCATGAAGGTTGCGGGAGCATTTGTCAATCCAAAAGGCATGACGAGCCATTCGAAAAGGCCCTCCTTGGATTTGAAGGCAGTTTTCCACACATCAGAGGGTTCGATTCGTACCTAGTGATACCCAGACTTCAAGTCGATCTTGCTAAAATATTTTTCCCCTTTGAGTTGGTCCAGAAGGTCATCAATCCGTGGGATCGGGTACCTATTCCAGAGAGTGATCTTGTTCAGTGCCCGATAATCAATACAGAGTCTCCAAGTCCCATCCTTCTTCTGTATCAACACGATCAGGCTCCCACAGGGCGATGAACTTGGCCGAATGTGACCTTTCTGCAGCAGCTCCTGAATCTGTCTCTTGATTTCATCATTCTCCAGAATAGAGTGCCTATAGATCGGTTCATTGGGTAGCGGCGCACCTGGGGTCAAGTCAATGGGGTGCTTGACCTAACAATGTAGAGGCACCCCTGTGGGTGAGGTGAAGATGTCCCCGTACTCCTCCACAACCTTGTCCATTTGTTGTTGTCGTGCAGAGGAGCCATGTCTGGAGGTCGTGGCCACAATCTTCTTCTTGCCCTGGGGGTGAATCATCAAGAAAACAAATTTCCTGGTTTTGGAAATGAGCTTACTACATTGTTTTGCAGTAACTAAAGAGATAGTGGGAGGCGGTGGTACCTCTAGTATCTTGTACAATTATTTCCCAAAGTAACAATAATAGCACAAGACTGGGACTCATACAGAGCATGTCACTTCCACAATTATGGTTGGCCTAATAATACATCAGAAACATCAATAGGAGCAATGTCACACAATACCTCATCTGTGAAGGGCTTGATGCTATAGGGAAGGCGACACTGCTGGCTGACGCAGAGATCATGTCCTTGGTGAAGCCACCTGATGGTGTATGGTTGTGGGTGTGCTGTGGTCGGCAAGCCCAAATGCTTCACGAAATTTGCTGAAATGAGGTTCTTTTGGCTCCCATTGTTGACAATGAACCGTAGCGGGAAACCCTTTACCCACATCTAGGAGTGGAAGAGATGCTCTGCCTCCTCTGGATCTTCTGGTTCCTCCTTCTGGATCTTCGTAGTGGCAACAGTGGAGTTGGGCTCCACATCAATAATCTACTTCCCTTTGTCATTCACCTTGTCAAGTTCTGATTCAGAGTTGGAGCATGCATCTTATTTAGAAGCCCTCATATCGACCACCAGCGACTGCTTGGCCCGACACTCACTTGTGTTGTGAGTGGAGCTCTTATGGAACTCACACCACTTTCCCATGTCCTTCTTTGGCTTCGTGGTGTTGTTATTTTCTTGTGTCTTTGGCAGGTTGTCTTGGGCCGCCATGCCTTGGCTTTGTCCTTTTTTCTGCAATTTGGGGGCACCTTTCCCTTGCTTTTGATTTTCAGATCCAAATTCTCGCTTCTTCTGTTTGAATTTCTGCTCAATCTTGGCAGCGTATGGGTATGTTGTACCAAGCGAGGAGATGTCGAGGAACTCCATTTCCTCTTGAATGTATCTGTGCAGACAACCACGATACTTTAGCACCAAATGTTTCTCTGAATCTTTGATACCCAACCTTGTGTGTAGGGTATGGAACAAATTCGTTAGCTCATGCACATCTTGATCCCTTTGTTGCCGCAGCGTGGTCCATTGTATGTACTTGTCCTCATAGCTCCCCACAGGATAATATTGTTCCTTGATGGCATCTCGGAAAGAATTCCAAGTGGGTACGACTGAGAACAGAGAGGGTTTTGTCTCGTCCTTTTTGTCACAGTAGGTTTCCCACCAGTCCTTGACATGGGAGGTAGCTTTGAGGAGTGCACAAATAATCTTCTCCCAGTTATAAAAGTCATCAACCGAGAAATATCCTTCTAATAGATTCAACCATCTATCTACGGCATCTGCATCTATTTGACCCTCAAATATGGGAATGTCAAAGTTTACTTGTACCTTGAAGGGAGTCACGCCTCCAGAGTGGCTGCTGGATGCAGATGCACCGCTAGTGGGTAGTCGTTGAAGGATCTGGGAAAAGTTATCCATCATCGCGTTCCTTTATTTTTCAAGGGCCTCCTCGAGCAATATTTTGATAGAATCTCCTACTCCCTCATCTTTCTTTTCGTCCCCCATGGGCGTCCGTCGAGGTTTGTGAGGCTGATCTTGCAAAGGTTCCACCAGATTGAGCCCTAACTCCTTATACCCTGACCTCGTTGGGGACATGCAAAGAAGGATCGAGAAAAAGCAGACCGCTCTGATACCACTAATCCAGATTTATGCAGGAACGCAACAGAATACAGAAATAACCATAAACATAGAAATACAATGGAAATAAGGCTTCATTTCATTAATATCAAATCACATAAATATGCTTACAAACATGATGGAAATAAAATAGCTAGGGTGTTGGTAGCGAATCTTTGAGAAGAGATGTGGCAACTACAGAACTATGAACTATGTTACAATGAGGCTTGAGGGCCTATTTATTATGGAGAAACAATGGAGAACTCTAAACGTCCAAAAACCTAACCCTAGGAGATGAAGCGCCAAAACTGTTATCACTACTAAAATTCTCTAAACTTAGTCAGTTCATACTTGTTCCTAAGTCATGGTATTAGATAGGGTTTGAGTCATTTTATGTTTTATAGGGTCTAAGTCATAGGTTACAAGTCTCATTTCATCACCAAATGAAGTTCATAAACCTTGATTTACTCCTTAGAAGTCTCATGCCACGTTTTGAAAACCATATTTTAAGTATTTAAAAAAAAAAAATTCGAATAAGCCACGAAACCACGTTTTCGTAGCGCGCTCAGTGTAAAAAATTGTTTTTGCGCTACAAAAACGTTGGTCTTTTCGTAGCGCAAAATCCCGAAATCACACTACCAGCACTACGAAATTGGGGTTTCAGAATTTTTAGTTTAGCTATCACATCCATCAACTTGGGGTTAAATTTTCATGATTATGATATCAGTCCACGATTATGGTGTCAGTCCACGAATCCTCCTTCACGCATGCAACCATCCAAAGCAGTTATGAAATCATTATGAGATTCATTAGCGATCATTTGTCATTGGTCCTTTGCAAATTTGAAAAGGGGTTGGTTATCATTGATTTTATCTCATGCAAAGAAAACAATGCATCCATATCTATTGTTGAAAGAGAAGCTCATGATTAGAAACTAGAGCTCTCTTTAAAATTTTCAAGCGAGGCTGAATTTCCAATCAAGCGAGGCTGAATTTTGAATCAAGCGAGGCTGAACCCAATTGATGTTATGTCAGCAGTTTCGATACTTGTTAATCCAGTGAGTTTGAAAACAATTGCTAGCTGAAACAAGGTTTCTAATCAAGCGAGGCAGAATTTCAATCAAGCGAGGCTGAAACAAATTTTCAAGCGAGCCAGTTCATCCAACAAGGAGGTTGATTACAGATTTGCTGAAGACACAGGGTTTTTAGGAAGAAGATGACAGAAGAAAAAAGAAATCACCGGTCTGGTCACTGCCTAAGGACAGAACCTAAAGGTTTAGAAACTCTCACAAGAGATAAATCTGTTGAAGAAGCCTTTAAGAAGGTAGGGTGCTGGAGGTTCTGTGAAAAGCTTCAAGGAGGGCATAATCAGGTTACAAAAGAATTTGCTACCAACTTCACAGAGTCAAATACAAAGGCTGGTTTTCTCAATTTGCCAATTTCTCCTGAAGTTGTATCAGCAGTCACAGAAATTCCAAGAGGGGAGGAGAGATGGTTTAAGAATTTTAGGTTTGAAATGCAACCCTGCAAAATCTTTTTGAAACTAGAGTTTATGGATACTGATTTGAACAAAGCTGTGCCAAGAAGTTATGTCAAGGATACATTTTCCAATCTGCTCTACAATATCCAAAGGTACTTCACTTGCGAAGGGAGATACCACAAGGTGTACACTTACCACTTTAAGCTCTTATTGCATTTCACAGGAATAATCTCTCTAGACTTACCTTTCTTTCTATTTTGAAGTCTGGCCAAGATGGAAGACAAAGTACAGATGAAAACTCAGGCATGTGAAACCTTATTATTTCATCATGGTCTAGTCAAGCTAATAGTTTTGTATGAGCTTCAGAAAGTGAATAGAGAATGGTCTGCATTTCTCTTTTTGAGTGGAATAGGGGTTGAAGGAACAGGTGCTAGCCCTCAAGTCAAAGAAACATCTTCATCAAAGTCTACTGAACCTGCAGAATCAAAATCAAGGAGGTTTGTCAAGCTTAAGCCTAGGAAGCAGGTTAAGGAACCTATGATAAAAACATCACTGAATATCCAAAGGACTCCTAAATCTGCACAGAAAAAGAGAACTCAAGTTAAAGAGACAATTCAGGAACAATCAACTAGTAAAACAACTCAGAAGAAGTTGACTGGGAGTCAAAGGTCAAAGGAGAAGGGTAAGGCTGTGGTCACAGATGAAAATTTGCAATTAAGAGGAGACCTGAATGATATATTACAAGCTATTGACATCGAAAAGTCTCCCCTGGTTCAAGCAGAGTTCATAAAGCTGGATACAAGTGGCAAATCAAAGAAATTGAAAACATCCAAAAAATTAGACTTTGAGGATGAGGTGTTAGAGTTTGTTTTTAAGCCTAGAAAACCATTGACTAGGCAGTCTAAGAAAATGCAACAACCAGACATGGAGATAGACCAAGTAGGAGGTGAGGATGCAAATGTTTTTGAAGAACCCATTAATACATCATCTCAAATACTTGAAGAAGACATAAACAAAGTTTTTAATACTCAAAGAGAAAGGAGTAGTTATGAGGAGGTTGAAGACAAAATCAGACTTGCAAATATTGAGATTGATAAATTGAGGAAGAAAGTGAGAATGCATGTTGTAGAAAGGTCAAACTTTGAGAGGTTGAAAGGTCTGTGGGAGCTAGAAAAGGTTTCAAACAGTGAGTCAATCAGCAGTCAGGATCAATTCTTCATATGGACTGTCCTTGCAATCAAGGAAGCAAAGTTCATAAGGATGGTTAATACCAAACTAAGAGCTAATAATATAAGGCTTAAAAGGCAGGTTGAAGACCTTGAGATACAGCTAGCAAAGCCCGAAGATCAACCACAACAAAAATGAGTGTAAACAGTAAGTGACATCTCCTAACACATTTTTGGGGTTATGTGGAAAGATTTCATTTTTGAAAACAGTTCAAAGTTGATTTTTGAGAGCTTATATATAACTTCAAGGATGGCAGTAAAGGTGGGAAACTCAAAATTTTGGAAACAAACTACGAAAATATAGACACGACAGTTTCGTAGCGCACTACAAAACTGCTGTAGGTGTCATACACAGCAGTTTCGTAGCACGCTACTACGAAACTGCTGTAGGATGCAGTTTGATAAATTTTTCAAGTTTTCGAAGGGTAAAAAGGCATGTTTATTAAACCTTTATGTTGCTTAAGGATGTATAAAGACCATAAGTGAAGATCTAATAACAAAACAAAGGAAAATGAAGATTCCAAGTAAGGTTTTCAAAGGTGAAGTTCTGCGCTACGAAAACAACAGACCGTTTCATAGCACAGTAATGTTAACAGTTTTTGGCACTTCTTCAAAGGTTTGTTTTGGGCACAACTGGAAGGGAAAAGTCACATGAGTTCAATAAGACATTTCCACATGTTTTTGAGCAGAAGTTGGTCAGCAGATGGTTTGAAGAAACATAAATGAAGCATTATAGCTATTTTGCAGGGAGCATGTTCCTATCTTTCAGGGCAGATAAGAAGCAAAACATTACAATTTAACAACAAGGAGATGGACATCATCAAGGTCGAAGTTTAGGAGGAGCGGCTGTCAGATAGAAGATTTAATGATTAAATAAGGTTGTTAAGTTATAATAAAGAGTTTTAATCCTAGTTGTGTTAGGACTCTAAAATAGACAGTTTAACTGTCAGATGTAATTAAAGTTTGTTTTAGCATTTGATAGGTGTCAAGCTAGTAAATTCGAATTCTCTCAAGTGTGTGGAGAGAATCCAAGAAATGTAATGATGACTCTATAAGAGACAAGAAGTTGAATTGCATAGGGTTGGCAATTTTCATAAACAAGCATACTGTTGTTGTAGCATAAACTGTGTTTTTTATATTAATACAGAGATATTGGTTTTATCACTCAGGATTCAGAAAGGGTTATGGTTGTGTGATATTCTCATAGTTTTCCTCTTTCAATTACTTGCAGTGGCATGAATGTATGTTACTTAGAATTCGCTGAAGGTGCTCTAACTTCCTTCATATGTTCATGAACTGTGTTTATTTTCTGTCCTACTGTTCTTTGATGCATCTAAACCCTGAAATGCCCTGACTTCCAAATGAAACTGATATTCATGTTTTGTGAAAACACACTTGACTCCATAAGCCCAATAGATGTTTGTTGATTGTACAACCAATGATCCATTTTTATCCATTTTACTCATAGAGTTAGCCATCTAATCCTTATTTGAAAATCATAAACCTATTGAGAGAGCCCTCTCAAGTTGAGGAGGCTAAGCCTCAACTAAAAGTCTGGTTTGAAATAGTTACTCAGAGTCTTCTTAATTAGCAGCCTATCAGGGTCTGATTTTGAGATAACAAAAACTATGGGCCCCGTTTGGGTAAATTAGTGTTTCAACTTCCCGGGGACGTAACTTCGGCATACTATCTCCGTTTGGGGCTTCAAAACGGTTCCGGAAGTTCAGGACCCGAAAAAATGCTAAAAATAGTAAGTTGTGAAAAAATTGAAAGAGACAATGGTGGGGCTCCTAGTGGAATAGGCGAGTGGCCACCAATATCCACCTGGATCAATTAAATAATGAATTAATTAAATTTAAATGGAATTTTATTTTAAATTAATTTTTTATTTTTAATTGGTTAAAGTTTTAATAATATTTATAATAAATAATCATTAATATAAGAACGTTTTAAAATAATTTAAAATAAGGTAAATATATAAAACAAATTTTGTATAATAATAATATAAGGGAATATGATAGAATGGGAGGATTGAAGAATTTTTTTTAATAAAACACTAATTATAAGTGAGGTTATATTATAAAGATTTAATAAAAATAAAACTTAAGAAAAAAGAAAGAGGGACAAGACATAAATTAATCAAACCTATGTAGGAATATAGGGCAGGAATCCAACACTTGCTAATATTTCAGCCAATCTCAATAGGGACGATGGGTGGAATATTAAGAGGTGTTGGATTCCTGCCCTATATTCCTAGGTGGTTTCTGTCTTGTCCCTCTTTATTTTTTCTTAATTTTTTTTTAATTAAATCTTTATAATATAACCTCTTATAATTAGGGCTTTATTAAAAAAATTTCTTCAATCCTCTCATTCTATCATATTCGCTTATAGTATTATTATACAAAATTTGTTTTAAATATTTACCATATTTTTTAAACGTTCTTATATTAAAGATTATTTAAATATGATTATTTATTATAAATATTATTAAAATGTTAACCAATTAAAAATAAAAATTTAATTTAAGATAAAATTCTATTTAGATTTAATTAATTAATTATTTAATTCCCTTCTTAGTCAAACTAGCCGTTGGACCAACGACTAGTTTGGCCATCTCTACAGCTATTTAAACTCATTGCCTTGATCTGATTTCTCATCTCGTTGTGAAGATGAATCACACTAGTTGATTCGAAACATGTCGGCAATGTTCTATATCATGTGATTTTTACTAAAAGATTTCTATCAAACTTCCAATCTTCTTGACCTATTAAGCTAACCCACCTATAGCGATCTTGGAGCACCTATTTCCCTTCTCTTGGACCATAGAAACAAGATTTTGAAGAACCAAATTTAGATTCTTTTTTTTCGTTTCTTGAGGTCCGATAGACCACATAGTGGAGGTTCTTCTTCATCATCGTCGTCGTCATCATCATCATCCTCGTCGTTGTCGTTGTCGTCATCATTTTACTTTCTTTTGGACCATAGAAACAAGGATTTGAAAAATCAAACTTAAATTCCTTTTTTCCTTTCTTAAAATGCGATAAATTGCCATAGTCGTCAAAATACTTAATCTTTTCACACTATTAAAATTATTTAAAAATATAAATATCTCTATAAACTAACAACTAAAAACATATTTATTATTATTATTATTTTTAAATATAAATATTTATATATTTCATCCATTCTAAAAATACTTACATTTTTACACTGCAATCTTTTTTTTTTTGTATAAGAACTTCTGCATATGGTAACTGCAAAAACATTTTTCTGCATCTGTTAATTGGAATAGGAAGAAAGATCGTTCCATGTTCCTAACCTTTTTGCTTTTGAAATACTTTGTCAGAAGCTTGGTCTTTTCGTTTAAAAAAGCAATTTCCACCTGGAATATATTCAGAGAGATATCATCCGTCCGATGATTATCAACCTTCATAGCTTTAACTACCGTCTCAAAACCCTTGTTCCAGGGTTTTATCAACTAAATATTAATACTCTAATACAATGCACAGTATAAGGATTGAACAAGAAAAGGTGTAACCTCCATTCCTGCAAGGCAGGTCTTCAAATACCAATTTCGATAACATTCCGTTAAGATTTAGCCCTACAATGGTGACGATGGGTCGACTCAGAGAGCTGTTTTCCAAATACGGAAAGGTCGGCTTGGGGGTCCATATGTCCGTCTCTGCAATCTCTATAGCGGGCCTTTACGTTGCCATAGAAAATAACGTGGATGTAGAGTCCCTGCTTGCCAAAATCGGTCTGCACAGTCACTCCAAGGAGGTCCTTGACGAAGATTCAGGGGCAGCTAATGAAGAAATGCAGAGTGAAAAACAGAGGAAAGGGAAGCTTG
Source organism: Pinus albicaulis (assembly GCA_034641835.2). Lineage (NCBI taxonomy): Eukaryota > Viridiplantae > Streptophyta > Pinopsida > Pinales > Pinaceae > Pinus > Pinus albicaulis. The sequence goes on along the minus strand of CM076569.1, from coordinate 935,277,274 downwards.
ATAGTTCTGAATTTTTAAAATCTGGCGGAGGAGCCTTGGCGCTGGCAGTTCTGTGTAATAAGGCGCTGTTTCCCGTGCGGGTGCCCATAACCATAGCGCTCACGCCCCCCATTGCGAGGTTCCTTGCGAGGCGAAGACTGATCAAGGATAACATCAGGTAGAGTTTTGGGTTTTGTTTGTGATTGATGATGTCTGTGAGTTCAATCACATTGCTTTAAGGGTTCTTAAGTTGTCAGTAGTGTTTTCAGTATGCTGCTGACGGATCTGGGGGTTATGTATCACCACATAGGCTCATTAGGGTTTCAACCCAAGATGTTAGGGTTCAAATATTCAATAATAAGAGAGAAACTCGGTTCTATTTTCATTGTTCTTTTTCCGCCGTGTTTATACCAATTTAAGTGATGGTGCCAAGGCTACATGCAAATGGGATTGCATGGATCAAGGCACCAGTGGCTTATTTATTGACATTGTCTATATTCTGAAGTCCTTTATATCTTTTATATTTTGGAGGGGCTATTTGAGGGGTCAACTGTGTATGCCTTGTAATCTGGTTATTGGTAGTTCACTTTCAGATTAGTGTTTAGTACAGTGGTTATTGCAAAGCTATGCCTTTTTGTTGACCAAAAACAACCACCGAACAAGAAAGGATAGCTGTTTACACTTGTAATGGAACCCAGTGAATCGAATTGTAAAGCATTGGATTTACATTATGGGCTTCTAATACAACACGACTCTGCATATGAAGCTCTCTTATTCCTTCATTTAGCTTTGATACTACATTGTATTTCATATTTTTGTATTAGTTTTGTTTGTTGAATATACCATTCTATGGACTGAATTTTTATTTCCCTATATTTTCTGCGAGGAACCTTACGGGAAGAAGTATGTAGAGTGTGGATTTCAACTTACAAGTGTCATTGTAATAATTCCTTGGGTTTTCGGGTTCAACAGGATGCAGCACGAATTTCCTTTAAATTCTTGCCATTGGTGAATAGCCTAGATGTCCTTGTGTTCAGTATCTTGGAAATAATTTTTTTTTTCTTGCGGTTTTTTATATTACTGAATTCTAATTTTTTCCTGGGTACAGGATTGTGTTGTTAAATTACAGTAACCAATATAAGGATTCATTTTTTCATGGTATTTCCAGAAATCATCCTAGTTCTCCTCTTACATACAATTAGAACTTTTATAGCCATTTAGTTTAAAGTGAAGGTCATCTGTAAATAGTAAGTTTGGGAAACAGTAAATTGCTTTTCAAATTGATCTCTGAAGAAAATAGAATCAACTACATGAACAATTTTTCCACATACAAAAAAATTGGTATGGTATATTGTAGGAAGTCTCTCTTTTGCAGCATTTAGTAATCTGTTTCTTCAAAATTGAGTTGAAGGAACTAGGATTATTGGATCTCTTTTGTCCATCACACGGCTTAAATGTCAGATCCGTTACGTGGTCCCCGAACAAAATCAGCATCTAAAAATGAAAGTTCCAACTTCCCATCACGACTTTCAACAGGGCATTTAAAGTTTAGAAATGGTTCGTACTTAATATTATGGAGATAAACATCCGAGTGAGGCTAAAAGCTTGTTGGAAGATCCTTTCATAGCCTGTCTTAATCAAGTAAAGCTTTGGGTAAGCTGTTGTGTACATTTGTTGCTTAAAGAAGGTGGCTTTTAAATTTTCTTAAATCTTACTGCTGGGAAATTTATTGAGCTTTTGAAAGAAGTACTCTCATTATTTTCTTCTTAATAGGTGAGTGTAGTTACTTACAAGGTGACAAAATGTTTATTATAATTTCAACTAAAAATAAGAATCTTTTCATATTTCAATTAGTTCTATAGAAATTATGAATCCAAAGGTCAGCATCTTTTCATTTTTCAGTTGGTTTTCTATACATGTTACTTGCAAGTCTTTGGCACTAGGGATAATTCACATTCCATCTATTTTACCAGAAGCTAGAATTGTTATCCAAAGATTTATTGCTTTCTATGCAAGTGATGAGGCTCAAGTCACACGTTGAACTTTCCAATTTTGCATAACGTTGTATAACACAACTTCTACGCATTCAATTTTTTGTGCTAACATATAGACACACAAATGTGATCCTTAAAGTTCTAGCACCAATTAGGAAATCACAAATATGATCACGAGAGTTCTAGCACCACTTAGAAAATTTCACCCTTTTATCTTTCTTTAGTCATAAAACAAGAATTGCAAATCAATATCTCGAGGCTGTGGTGAATCCTTGAGATTTCGTTATTGAAACTAGCTTGAAAGGTGTTGGATCTTTCTGCATCATTATCAAATATGTTTGTTAACTTTTTGTATATGTTCCTGTGTTATTAGTTGATTACATGGTGATCTTGTTACACAACACACATCCAAAGGTACTTCATTGAACTCTATTGCACTACGATAAATTGTTGAGATGATGTTTTTAACCTTGCAATTGAATGGCAAATGCAAGTCTGATTTTTGTTGAACCAACCTAAGGAGTAGAGTTTAGGATGAACAACTGTGGGCAATTATGCTACTTAACCATTATTTTTTATCTTAAATCTTGTTGACTATCAACATAGAATATTACTAAGAAGTGCTTTGGGTTTTTCTTTTTATATCTCAACGTGACAAGTTTTCCCTCCCCTTATCTAAGATTATTACAAACAATGTTGCGGCCCTTCCCCCATCTAAGAGTATTACAATCAATGTGGCAGCTTTGCAACATTCAAAGTTAAATCATTTGGCTTTAAAATGTTGTGAGATGGGGGATATGTATTTCGCCAAAGTCGTCTAGGGCTTGCCGCTAGCCCCATTTGAAAACACAAACATGAGCAACCCACAATATGAAGCACCCTTTGGCCTAATTTAGATTTTGAAAGGAGAATGGCTTTTTGTGCTTTGCCATTTGGATGGATGATTGATATCGAAGGCATAACTACAATTGTACAGACAATTCTTTCTCTTGTTCTGTGTATTCAAATTTGTAGTGTTTTTTTTGGATGGAGCCTCCAACAATCATCTTTTAAGTGTCCTCTACGCTTTAGAATAATTGTACAAAGGTACTATATTCATAATGCTCCGCCTTCCTGCTGTTGATTTGGAGTTCATCTTCTATTACGCAATGTTATTGAATTTCTTCCTCTCATCCTTCGCATTGGTCTTCTTTCCTTTGAGTGGAATTATTACCAAATTCTTGTTTGGTTTTCTCTAATTTCTTTTTGCCTATGCTAACTTGATTTGTGACTAGTGTCATACAAAACAGATACGTCAAGCATTTCATGTTTCTTTCGAGTCTTGGTAATGATTTCTTCAGTGAACTTGGTGACTTCGTTTCTTCAATATAGGGCATCTACTAGTTGGTGCAATTGTTACTGTAGGTACAACCATTAATGTTGTTCGTTTGTACTAGTTCACACCTTCTCTTTGACACAAGTTCTCCCAAAGAAAAATTTCTATGTATTATAAATTGTAATGGCAACTGTATATATCATTGCACTACATAATTGGAATTGAGCCATCTCAACAATTGTCCATTTGATTTTTCGTAGGGAAAAAATACCACCTTGGTCACTTTGAGAAAATCCCAATCCTTCGCATTGGTCTTCTTTCCTTTGAGTGGAATTAGTACCAAATTCTTGTTTGGTTTTCTCTAATTTATTTTTGCCTATGCTAACTTGATTTGTGACTAGTGTCATACAAAACAGATACGTCAAACATTTCATGTTTCTTTTGAGTATTGGTAATGATTTCTTCAGTGAACTTGGTGACTTCGTTTTTTCGATATAGGGCATCTACTAGTTGGTGCAATTGTTACTGTAGGTACAGCCATTAATGTTGTTGTTCGTTTGTACTAGTCCACACCTTCTCTTTGACACAAGTTCTCCGAAAGAAAATTTTCTATGTATTATAAATTGTAATGGCAACTGTGGATATCATTGCACTACATAATTGGAATTGAGTCATCTCAACAATTGTCCATTTCATTTTTGAGCCGAAAGGCTCATTCTACAATCTGGTATGAGGGAGATGCATAAGTATGTCATGTCCTCAAAAAATAATAAAAATAATTTAAACAATTAAAAATCTATTAACACAACAATTAATTCTTGATATTATAATTTTATACAACTGTACAGAGATAAAATTATATATATATTTCTCTTATAAATATCCTAATATAGAACTTAAAGAAACTCTTTGAATATCCATATTAACTAATATGTGTGTGTTAATCTTAGCTCTAAAGGAAAAAGTAGTTGAAGTTTAAGTAGAGTAGTTACTTTTTAATGAGAGGAAAATGTGTGACTAATTCAATTTTTAATATAAAATATTAATAATGATAAAATATCAAATTATACAATTCAAACAATGAAAAATTACCACATAGTTCTATATTAATCAATATTTATGAAGCAATAAAATGTATTAATTGATCCCTCTAGATATGAGTCTATACTGTTTCTAAGGAGGTGGAGTGTGAAGGCTATGTGCAAGTATGCTCGTCCCTCTTAAAATAAAAATGAAATATTCTCTAAATGGAAAAACAATGTCGGCTATATATATATGCTATGCATTTTTAATTAGTTGTTCATATCAACCAATATCATGTAGAGTAATTAGAAGTAAAAGAAAAAATTATGTGAATAAGATGTTTAAACTTTATGTTTTTAAAAATATTTTAATAAGTGATATTAATTTTATATAAATCTATATATAGAAAAAATGTTAAAAGAAAATATTTTAATGTATGATAGAATCAAATATCCAATGTGAATTATGAATAAAATAATTTAATATGAATTAATGTAAACAATAAAAAACACACATTGTTTTTTTATTCTAAAATAAGTTTGCAACAAAGGAAATTTGATCTCTTTTTGCCCATGTTAGATCTGTGTTTTATATAGATCTAGATAGATCTATATTGGTTTGTAGGGAAAAATTAGCACCTTGGTCACTTTGAGAAAATCCCAATTTTGAAAGTGGTTATCATCAATCTTAATAGAGTTCAAAATGAAATTGTTCAAAGGATTTTTAAGGAATACATGCGTGTAATGTTAGGAGAATAGTTGCCAACCATCTAAGTAATGCGTGTCATTTATCATACATGGACTATTGCACCATCGAGATTGACAATTGTTTTCTTTATCACTTAATTTGTCTCCACAAATTGTTTGCCTTCTTTTCAAAGCAACTTGATGATTGAGCCGAAAGGCTCATTCTACAATCCAGTAGGAAATGCGTAAGTATGTCACGTCTTCAAAAAATAAAAATAAAAATTTAAACGATTAAAAATATATTAACACAACAATTAACTCTTGTATTTTATACAACTTTACATAGATAAAATTATATATATATATATATATATATATATATATTTCTCTTATAAATATTTTAATATAGAACGTAATATATGCTATGCATTTTTAATTAGTTGTCCATATCACCTAATATCATGTAGAGTAATTAGAAGTAAAAGAAAAAATATGTGAGTGAGATGTTTAAACTTTATGTTTTTAAAAAATATTTTAATAAGTGATATTAATTTTATATAAATCTATATATAGAAAAAATGTTAAAAGAAAATACTTTAATGTATGATAGAATCAAATATCCAATGTGAATTATGAATAAAATAATTTAATATGAATTAATATAAACAATAAGAAATACACATTGTTTTTTGTATTCTAAAATAAGTTTGCAACAAAGGAAATTTGATCCCTTTTCAGCGCATGTTAGATTAATATTTTATATAGATCTAGATAGATCTATATTGGTTTGTAGGGAAAAATTATCACCTTGGTCACTTTGAGAAAATCCCAATTTTCAAAGTGGTTATCATCAATCTTAATAGAGTCCAAAATGAATTTGTTCAAATGATTTTGAAGGAATACATGCGTGTAATGTTGGGAGAATAGTTGTCAACCATCTAAGTAATGCGTGTCATTTATCATACATGGACTATTGCACCATAGAGATTGACAATTGTTTCCTTTATCACTTAATTTGTGTCCACAAATTGTTTGCCCTTCCTTTCAAAGCAACTTGATGATTGAGTCGAAAGGTTCACTCTACAATCTAGTATGAGGAGATGTGTAAGTATGTCACGTCCTCAAAAAATAATAACTATGCATTTTTAATTAGTTGTCCATATCACCTAATATCATGTAGAGTAATTAGAAGTAAAAGAAAAAATATGTGAGTCAGATGTTTAAACTTTATGTTTTTTAAAAATATTTTAATAAGTGATATTAATTTTATATAAATCTGTATATAGAAAAAATGTTAAAAGAAATTATTTTAATGTATGATAGAATCAAATATCCAATGTGAATTATGAATAAAATAATTTAATATGAATTAATATAAACAATAACAAATACACATTGTTTTTTGTATTCTAAAATAAGTTTGCAACAAAGGAAATTTGATCTCTTTTCAGCTCATGTTAGATTAATATTTTATATAGATCTAGATAGATCTATATTGGTTTGTAGGGAAAAATTATCACCTTGGTCACTTTGAGAAAATCCTAATTTGAAAGTGGTTATCATCAATCTTAATAGAGTCCAAAATGAATTTGTTCAAAGGATTTTGAAGGAATACATGCGTGTAATGTTGGGAGAATAGTTGCCAACCATCTAAGTAATGCGTGTCATTTATCATACATGGACTATTGCACCATCAAGATTGACAATTGTTTCCTTTATCACTTAATTTGTGTCCACAAATTGTTTGCCATTCTTTTCAAAGCAACTTGATGATTGAGCGGAAAGGTTCATTTTACAATCAAGTATGAGGAGATGTTTAAGTATGTCACGTCCTCAAAAAATAATAAAAATAATTTAAACAATTAAAAATCTATCAACACAACAATTAACTCGTGAATTTTATATAACTTTACAGAGATTAAAAAATATATATTTTATACAACTTTCGGGGGGATATATATATATATATTTCTCTTATAAATATTTTAATATAGAACGTAAAGAAACTCTTTGAATATCCATATTAACTAATATGTGTTTGTTAACCTTAGCTCGAAAGGAAAAAGTAATTGAAGGTAAAGTAGAGTAGTTACATTTTAATGAGAGGAAAATGTGTGACTAATTCAATTTTAATATAAAATATTAATAATGATAAAATATCAAATTATACAATTTAAACAAAATAAAAACAAAATATTAAAAATAAAATATGTGTAAGTATCCCTCTTAAAATAAAAATAAAATATTCTCTAAATAGAAAAAAATGTTGGCTATATATATATGCTAAGCATTTTTAATTATATCATCAATTTTAATAGAGTCCAAAATGAAATTGTTCAAAGGATTTTGAAGGAATACATGCGTGTAATGTTGGGAGAATAGTTGCCAACCATCTAAGTAATGTGTGTCATTTATCATACATGGACTATTGCACCATCGAGATTGACAATTGTCTCCTTTATCACTTAATTTGTCTCCACAAATTGTTTTCCTTCTTTTCAAAGCAACTTGATGATTACGTGTGAAACTATGCTTTGATACAAATTTAACTCGAATGTAAGAGTACTCTTACAATATTGTGCAACAACCACATGAATTACAAGTATTGAAATATGTTTTAATATATAAACTTGCTAAACCAAACGCATTTCATCTTAAACATGGCACAATTGTTTGGCCAATAAAGACTAAACAAATTTTTGGATAAGAAAACATACAAGATATGGATAATATCAAGTATTTTCCTTGATCACTTCAATTTGTGGATGTTTTAATATATAAACGTGCTAAACCAAACAAATTTCATCTTAGACGTGGCGCAATTATTTGGCCTATAAAGACTCAACAATTTTTTGGATAAGAAAATGTACAAGATATGAATAATATCAAGTATTTTCCTTGATCTCTTCATTTTGTGGATTTGTCTCCACAAATTGTTTCATATCAAGTATTTTCCTTGATCTCTTCAATTTGTGGATTTGTCTCCACAAATTGTTTGCCTTCTTTTTAAAGCATCAACCTCATGATTATGTGTGAAACTATGTTTTGAGACAAAATGACTCGAATATAAGAGTTCTCTTGCATATTGTGCAATGATAACATGAGTTACAAGTATTCAACCACTTTGATTGTGAATATTATGTTTTAACATATAAACTTGCTAAACCAAACAAATCTCAAATCAACAAATTTTTCGATAAGAAAATGTACAAAATATGAATAATATCAAGCATTTTCCTTTATCACTTCAATTTGTCTTCACAAATTGTTTGCTTTCTTTTTAAAGCATTAACTTGACAATTATGTGTGAAGCAGTGCTTTGATACAAATTGACCCAAATATAAGAGTACTCTTACATATTGTGCAACAACAACATGAATTACAAGTATTCTACAACTCTCATTGTTAATATTATAAACTCGTCAAGCTAAACAAATTTAATCATAAACATGGCACAATTGTTGTTGTTGGTTTTTTTTCTACGTACACTAAGAAAAAATCAATATATCTCAATATTGAAATGTAAATTGTGCAGACCCATAGGTCTTGCCAGAGTTCCCATCTTGAGTCTAACTTTCAGAAAGAAAGAGAAAAAAGCCAAAAAAACCATTTTACAGTCTACCCTTTCCTAAGAATTATATAACTGAGATATACATTAATTCTCCATGACAACAACTTCAAATGGCTGCCCTTCAAAATAGTCATGTATCAATAGTTGGCCTTGTCTTCCTACGATGGCATCTTTGGATAATCCATTTGTCGAAGTGTTTATTTCTCGATAAGTATTTATGTAGGTGTACCATTCTAGTTGGTCAAATTTCATTTTAATAGTAAAAATGATGTGTGCTAGATGGGGGGCGAAAATACCATTTTTGTTATTGTTCCAGTCAATTACTACTTTTGAATCTCCATGGATTTGGTTCTTTTTGACTCCATAGAAATTTGCAATATGCACCAATGCCCATAGCGTCGATAGTTCTGCCTAAACATTTGATAAGTGAATAATGTGGGTGATAATAATGTGTGGTTTATAAATAGGGTAGTGCCAACCCCACATGGGTGGATCTCCCTGGCACACTTTGTCAAAGAAACCTTAGGGAGTGCCATCTTCCAATGATGACATGATAGACATCCTTTGTTTCTTCTCTTTTACTTATGATTTGAAATTCTTAACAGTGTGTTCAATAGTGCTAGCAACAATCTCAATAGGAATAAATTTGTCCTAGAATGTGGGGTTGTTCCTTGCCTACCAAATACCATGAAAAAAAGATGTTGGGAAAACCATCAAATCCTTTATTGATTTGCCCACTGTCCAATCCTTCATGCTATCTTCTAGTGTTGGTTTATCCCATGAAGTAGATAGTGGATTGAAAATAGGCTTTGGTAGAGGCCAAACCTCCCTTGAAAACAAACATCATGCTAATAGATGGTCCATGGTTTCTTCACTAGCACAATAGATAGGGCATCCACCTACCCCAACTCATCCTCGCTTTAAACTGACGTCCCAAGTTAGTAATTGATTTTTGAGGGCAAGCCATAACAACCGTTTTCACTTCTAAAGATTGGTTGTTTCTAGACAAAAAGACTGCCACCACTCCAATAGTCCTCCATTGATGTTTTCAAACCGAACCAGTAACCAATTTTGGTATGAAAGATTCCTATAGAGTGATTCTTTGTCCACATTAATTGATCTTCTTTGTCTTCCAATAATCTAATCATTGAAGAAGAAAGTAATGCTACATAATTGTCCTTTCCTCTGTTGAAGCACCAACTAGTCCAAGATCTTGAACATACTTCCAAGCATGTGTTCCCCAATCTTGTTCATTTTGTGCATAGGCGTTTGCTAAAGTAAAACCACCCACAAACATGGCACAATTGTTTGGGAAATATCCTCTAGCAAATTTTTGTATAAGAAAATGCACAACATATGAATAATCACGAAGAACACATACACAATATCATTATCAATACTTTTAATGAAAGAACTTGTCTTTTGTATGTTCATATTCCATATAAAATAAATAATAATAATCTAATTTTAAGGTAAAAGTCAAGTCAAAGATTGAATTGGTGTATGATATCCCCTTGTTTGTGAGACATGGAACCCATTTTTGCATGGTGATTTGACCTCTAAAGCCTATAAAGATGCATATACTCTACCCCTTTGCATTTAAACTTGTAACCTCTCAAGGGGAAACACAATCTTAATTATAATACAATATACAATGCTATAATCAATATTGTCTAATGAAAGACGACATTTGTCTCTGATATGTTCATATTCCATATAACACAATATACAATGTCATTATCAATATAAATCTAATCATTTTTTTTTTGATGTCATATTTCATAAATACAATAATACACAAAAATGAGAAAAAATAAAATCCTTGAAGGACATATAATGCTTTGTCATTCATACGACAATAATACATAAAAATGAGGAGACAAAAGGAAGGCATGTAGGGAGACACTTTGTCATGATGACTATGAAAAAGAAGAAGAGAAAATATTGTAAGGGCATACAACACTTTGTTTCTCATATGAGAATAATACATAAAAATGAGGAGAAGAAAGGAGGGTATGTAGGGAGACACTTTGTCATGATGACTATAAATGAGAAAAAAAACAAAATACGCAAAGGGCCTACAACGTTTGGTTTCTTATATGAGAATAATACATAAAAATGAAGAGAAGAAAGTAAGGAGGCATGTAGGGAGGCATTTTCTCATTAGGACTATAAGGGCATACAACGTTTTGTTTCTCATATGAGAATAATACATAAAAATGAGAGAGAAGAAAGTAAAAGAAAGTAAGAAAAAATGCAAGAAAGACATGGACGGAGACATTTTGTTATGATGGGAAGAATATGTTGTATCAAAGTATGTTTTGTGCTATTTTGTTGTGGCAATGATAATGATGTTGGAATGGGTTTATGGGAAAACTGTTACTTACACATAATCTATTCGTGGAGTCATAGTGAGACTCTATGTGAAAGTCTTGGTGCTTTATGTAACACAATATTTTCATCATGAAGATCTGCGACTGAATTGTTAGTATTCCTTAGAATACAAAGTTATTGCTTGAAAATTACAAAAATAACAACCGTTGCAATTACTTGTTTATACAACCCACAATCCACAATTTTGAAACAACAACAAAATATGGTTTCATACACACACACACACACACACACACACACACACACACACACACATATATATATATTTCAAAATTGATGTGTGAGCAATTTTTGTGTTTGAATAACTCTAGACAACATAATATAGTTTCATGATCTCAATCCACTTAGGTACTAGCATTTTCCCTAGACGAGATAATATAGTTTTGAGATCTCAATCAGATTATGTTCTAGCATTTAACATCGTGCTTGATAACACATGTCCATGATAGTGAAAATCAAGTATAAAAGAGGGGATAATCCAATTAATCATAGTACACACAATTATTCTAGATACTAATTCTAATTTAGAAATTCATAATTTTTCTTAGCTAATCAAATTCCTAATCATTAGATGGAGGTCTTGTTGTTTCCCAAGGAGGATAGTATTAAATTTTAGGGCTAGTATACCTAGGTCCATGCATGTAACATCTTATTTCTTGTTTATAAATGTGATTTCATGTTCATGGAGGTCATACATACATAAGAAAATGATCTCTTAATTTTTAGGGCTAATGGACCTAGGCTTATGCATGTAACATCTTATTCCTTATTTATAAATGTGATTTCATGTTCATGGAGGTCATAACAAACATAAGAAAATGATCTTTTAAGCTATTTGATTCTTGCCTTATAATTTATATTTACATGGCTACAATGAATGATCAAAACTTAAAGTGTGAGTACCACTCGGCTTGAGAACAAAATTGAATATAGACCTCCATGTGACATGGAAAAATACCTCTTAACCATCCTTGAGTTCAATCATAATGGTTCCATGAGGAAATAATTGTTTTTCCCCTCAATGAGGTTAATGTAAGACTAATAAACAAACTTATAATAGAGGTAAACACCCAATTGAACATCTTAAGAACATTCAAATAGGATTTCAAAGCTTTTAATACTCAATGCACACCATTTGTCAAGGGTATGAGGGAAACAAACTTATAATAGAGGTAAACACCCAATTGAACATCTTAAGAACATTCAAATTGGATTTCAAAGCTTTTAATACTCAATGCACACCATTTGTCAAGGGTATGAGGTATTTAAGTGGCCTTTTCTTCAAGGAGGTAAGAGTTGATTCCTAAGTGGTTGGGAAAATGGTTTGGATGTGTTAGCTCTTGCTAAGTCATAAGTTATTGGTATATCTACCTTGCGAGTTATTGGATATACTCTTGGTGTCCTAGTGGCAATTGAAAGGTTTGAGCTTAGGCTTGCTAAGATTACTTTAAAGAGTTACTGATTCACCATGGATACCCCCAAAAAAATACAGTGAAGGGATGATCTTACTAAAATTCATATTAGGCACTCCCAAATTATTTATTAAGTGTCGTCCATTCTTCTTTATGGTTAATACTATGCACATCCTTCATTTCACCCCTTGAAACCTCAAAATTCATCAGAGGAGGGCCAAATAAGCTCTTATAGGGTATGGTCTTGCCCGTTCCAAGGGAAACTAGCAACTTGAGGTTATGCTCACATGTTTCTTTAAGGACAATAACTATTATACTTCACAAAATGAGTTACCATATTTTGAAATGCTTGGAAAAGTCTAAATTTTGTTTGCAAATGCTATAGGGAGACTTACAAAGTATGCTACTACTTGAGGGTTGCTTAATACATGGTTTGTACATCAAATAATCTTTTCAAGTCCTCCGAGGGAATGCCAAAAATATAATCATATGCAATCAGAAAGTAACTAAGAAGACAACACGTCTTTATAGGAAATAGATTCCAATTTACAATATTTTCAAAAGCAAATTCTTAACCACTCATTAGGGAGTTCCATGGGGATAATAATTTCTAATTATCCATATTAAATGGATATGGAAAGAATTTCTTCACACATTGACATAGTTAAATAGTTGATATACATGAGTTTACGAAATGCATTTCCACATATATTTCCAAATTAATTAATTATAAACAATGATTTCATCCATTAACATCTCTATGAATTTCATGATATGTTGTTTCGATAAGTTGTGTAATTTCATTCATCATCATAAATGAATACAAAGGAGGAGGAAAAAATGAACTTATATTTTCCATAAAATGAGTTCTAAGGTAATTCATTGAGTGTACACCGATTTTATCCCAACCATAGGCAAATTCCCTATAAATGCCACCGCTTGTGTTGGATAATGTGAGTATCAAGGTGAAGAAGAAAACAATGGATTTTCTTTTTATGAAAAACTTCCAAGGCCCAACAAAGAGAGCCACCATTGATTTCTCTTGTCAATCATTTAAATATAATAATTTAACACACTCTCTACTATATACAACACAAAAATGCACTCCCTTTTTTGGTCTCTAGTGCCTTAGGAATCTCCTTCCTTTTCGTGCTATCTAGTGTGTGTAGAAAGAGTTCTATCCCTGTCTTCTTTTAGATTGAAACTTCCATAAAGGTATACTCCTTAGAATTTTTTTTTGAATATTGGATCAGTCCAAACAAGCTAACCATCTATAGAGATATTAACAAGATTTCCTACTCATTCTTGGTGCCCAATATCAACTATTAGTGCCTCTTCTATTAATCCTTGGCTCATACAATCATTGGCCTACAATTTTCACCAAGAAAACCTTTTAATTCTCCTCAAGAAATATCTTTTCTTAAAGTTGTCATCACTTAATTCAAATTTCCATGAATGGTGAGAGTGAGGAGTCATCACTCAATTATTTTCTTGGATCCTTGATGATAGGAGATGGTTATTATAGAGTAGGAGGTAAATGATTAAGGTAGATAATTACTTAAGTTAATTAAATCAAATCGCTATGCTTTTAAGTTATTTAACATAAAAATTATAATAAAGTGGATATAACATGATCAATTGGAAGAGGGTCATGGATGGGATACATCGCTATTGTAAAATGTAGACCAATCCCCCCTCGGACCCACTTAAGACCGTTCTAGATTTTTTTTTTTAATCTTTTCAAAGTGGATATACATCTTTCTTGGCATATTTCATTTACCATGCAGCTTCATTTGGGAAAAACTGCTTGAGTTTCACATTTATTTACGTGATGGCTTGGTTCCAATGAAATGCTACTTTCTTGTTTAAGATACAATGGGGCTTTGGATGGAACTCTCCCTATAGGTCCACCTAGATTACAACCCAATCAATTACATGTTTAGGATCATATGGAAATATTTCTAATGAAATGGAACACATAAAACATTATGTATTTTAATCTTATTAGGTAATGCGAGTTAATATGGTATTATTTCTTTCCTATACAGTATCCCAAATGGCTCATAGTATGTAGGTGTAAGTTTGATATATTTTCCATTTTTCAGGGAACTCTTTGGTTTAAGTTTGAGGTAAACATGTTCCTCGATTTTAAATGCCCTATGTACTCTACTCTTGTTTGTATAACTTTTCTATTTTTTTTTAGCCATATTCAAATTGTCTTAATGATTTCTTGTTCCTCCTTGAACATTTTTGGCCCAAGCATGAGTATTTTCACCATATTATCCTAGTTCATTGAAGCATTATATCGTTGTTGGGAAATTTATATATATTGTTGTTGGGAAATATATAGAACCAACATTTAGTTACCAAACCAGGGTCGTAATACTTGGAGATGAAAACAATGTATATGCAGGATCAAAGCCTTAGTCTACCCTACTGCTGACAATTACAACTGATGAAAACTAACAATGAAATAACATGCACATAAAAAAACACTGAATGTTAATAAACACACATATTGAAACTAAGGAACCATTGGTAGTGCTTGTATTAGATCCCCTGACACTACCCCATAACACAATATTTCACTTTATAAAGCAATGTTCAAGCATTCAACAGTAGGTTGGATTTGAAGAACAAAGGATTATGATTCTATTGGTTAGTCTTTTGAAATCAGATGCTAAAATATAGGCAAGGAATCAAAACTTAAAACATAGTAAAGGCATTAAATACATAAGGCAAAGTAAAAGCGTTAGCTATACACTAAGTTAACAAAATAAAGAGGAAGAAAATTACCCAAGATTTAGGAGCCCTTACCAACATGATTAACGTTTCCATGAAAAATCGAATTAGGCTAAGATGATACACCAAAACTCATGAATTAAGCAACATTCATTAATGAAATATCAAACCCTATTGACAAGAGGGCAACATAGAAGCTTGCTGCCACAATGAACTTCTAATCAATTATCTATTCCAATCCTACTAGAAAAGTGAATGATTAACAACTCCAAACTTTATGTTAGGTCTAAATATTTGTACAAAATAGCATTAGGGTGGATCAAAACCAATCCCCCAATCTCATTGCCTAACTATGAGATACAATTAAAATAACAAAATGATAATACTCAAGACAAATTGGATCTCTTGCTTCCAAAAAATACAAATACATATCAACAAATAGTTTCTATTATTCAAGGTATCTTAGATTCATTTCCCCTGTCTTAACCACTGATTTGACATTTTCCTCAAATATGGGTAGTATTTACAAAGCTGGGTTAATTTTGCATTTTGGACATATTGGTGTTAAAGAACTGAGGATATCTCTCAAACCCTTCAATATTTTGGAAAAAATATTGAATGCAACCAATTTTCCATACTAGAAACAAAACCCATGTTTCAGAATTTTTAAATTCACTCTCATCACCTCAAAAATTGTGCCTTAAGTTGACTGTTTGTGAACTTTGAGCTGTAATGTTGCTTTGGAGCTAGAGCTTCACTTGTGCGACCGGGGTACAATATGAGTAGCTTAGAATTATTTTACTACCTCTTTCTTCAAAACCCATGTGAAATTTCTTCTATAAGGGCACAAGTGTGCTAACCACGATCAAGTACCAAAACTGAATAGCTAGTACATGAACTAGGCTAAACAATTCATCATTAAAAAATCAACTTAAAATTCATTTAACCTATTACATACTTAGGAATTAATGAAATAGAAAACTTTTATCTCAATGTGTACCAAAAGGGTTTCAGGTTCAAAGGGTTAGGAATACATAATAACGTGGGAAATTCATGGTTATGAGTTGTAAAAATGTCAAATGAGTAATTGAAAATGGTGACAATATGGGAGCCCAAAAATATTATGCCATAAAGAACCTCAAATGGAATCATTTATAACGATGCACGATAGCTATTATTTTAGGGGAACTATGCAAATTGTAAGTATTCAACCAACTTAGTTTATTCATAACATACACGTGAACCATGTATTTTAGTATCTAATTGGTTCTTTTAGTTTTCCCATATATTATGATGGATTATAAACAATGTTAAAGTTTATCTTAGTACCCAATGCTTCAAACAATCCCCTCTAAAAATTGAATATAAAATTTGATCTCTGTCTAATATACTTGCAGTAGGAATCCCATGCAATTTGGAAAAAATTCTCATAAAATTATTTGTTGAATGTTCACTATTTTACATGTGGAATTTATGGGAATACAATGGAAACCTACTTTATTTGTGATAAATTCCATTGTAATCACATGCCTTTTCCAGTTTGGAAGTGGAAAAAGTTGTAACATGCTTTCTAGACGTTGATTTTCAACCTTTATTTCTTGATAGTAAATACATCTTACAATATGTTTTGCACTATTTCTTCTCATTCAAGGGAAAAAATATTGTTTCCTTTTGGTAGTAATCATACTTTTGTAGCCTAAATTTCCTACGCATGGAAACTTATGCATTTCATCAATGATGATGATTTGAGCTTTTCCATGTTAGGAATGTACAACCTACTCTTATAGATCAAAAATCATTCTTCATTCATTTGGTAACCTGGATACTTCCATTTAGGTTGTTCTTGTTGCAAAACTTTTCTTACTTGGTTGAAGTGTTCATCATCAACAAGAGTCTCATACACTTTTATTTTTAGATCAAACTCATACATATTGATGCTCGACATATATGTCCCTTGCATGCTTGTTTAAAGTGCATTTGCCACACAATTTTCTCTCTTTTATGTGTTTTATCTTAGTCATATTAACTAAGGAAAACCAACCACTTGTATGATATCCAAGTGTGGCCCATAAAATATCTCACACTTGCCAACTTTTTTGGAGTATTCCAACTCATTATAGCCTTAATATGCTTTTGGATCAAGCACTATTCCTTTTTTCAAGATGATATGTTTTGAATAATGAATATGTTTTTGATAAAAGCCACATTTATTGAACTTTGCATGCAATCAATATTCTCTCCATATTTGCAAAATCGTTTTAAGATGGAAACCATGTTATTTTGTAGATTTTGAATAGATAAATAATTTAATCATCAATAAAAACAAGTACAAATATATTCAAATACTTATTGGGGGCATTGTTGACGAGTCTCAGGAATGTCAATGGTGCATTGGTAAGACCAAATGGTACTACCACAAACTCATAATGACCATACCATGTCCTAAAAGTTGACTTATGGGTGTCTTCATCTTTGATTTTGACTTTATGATATCTTGATTTCAAGTTAATAATTGAGAACATTGTTACATCTCTTACTGTATCAAACAAGCCATCAATTTAAGGCAATGGGTACATGTTCTTCATTATAACCTCCTTCATCTGTTTGTAGTCTATACGCTATCTAAGTGTGTCATATTTTTTCTTCAGAAACAATTTCAATTCTTTCCAACATGACACACTTGGCTTGATGTATCCTTTATTTAACAACTATTGCAGTTGCATTTTCAATTCCATTAGTTTATAAGTACCCATATTGTAAGGAGCTTTGGAATTTAAGTGCAACTCCAAATATGACATCAATTGAGAAGTCGATATATTTGTTTAGGAGGTGGACTAGGAATCTCATCTCAAAACTCATCTTTTGAATTCCTATAAGTAATGGATAGTCTTCAGGATTTGATCCCACACTTTTTGTTGATTCTGACACATGAACCATGCATTAGATAAATTTAGAGGTATAAAATGGGTATCCTAAGGAATATTATAAAATAAATGTGGAAATAATAAAATAAGATTAGATTGCATCATCATTTTTTTTTGGTCAAGTTGTTTGTGGTCCTGCAGACTTGACCTGTGGCTTGAGGAGCCACGACCCAGGGGAATTTAATCCGTCAAAGTCACTAAGCTGATTGGATTTTTTAGCATGTCTCCTCCCCCTAGAACAGGGTACACCCACCCCCTGTGAGGTTTTGATCCTAGGTCGCCTTGATAATGAGGCTCATCTTCATCGAGTTGTGCTAGTGGGACTTGACACATCATCAAAATTTATAGAAAAAAAGGAAAAAAATACCTTTTCAACTTATATTTTCGATTTATCTCCTTACAATTTTACTCATATTTCGAGCAGGACTATTTGTTGGATGAAAAATTTAATTCCTTATCCAAAACATTATTGTAATCAAAATTTTTCATGTATTTATAATTTTTAGTGTAACAGGGTTCATTGAAAGTATGCAACATGGGTACCCCTTGGATGAGGAATTAAATTCTGCATCCAATGAATATTCCTGCTCTAAATTTGATTAAAACCATCGGGATATAAGATGAAAATACGAGTTGAAAAAACAATTTTTTTTAAAAATATATTTTTACCTTTTTACTCCAAAAATGCTGAATAAACTCCCATGGCTGACATCATCATCTTGAATCCTATTTATTCTTATAAAGTTGATTTTGGTTGTACAATTTTGTTTTGAGTCCTATTTTAAACCTCAAAATTTCTCTAATGTGCCATTGACGTTACTTCTGAAAATCTTTCAATTGCAAGTTTGAAATTTGTCTTATGGAAATGGACTTTTGAATAAATTTTAACATTCTTGGGTTTCCATCTCCATAAATAGAATCAAAGGTTTTTAATTTATAATAACTATGCTCTACTTTATGTGCTTATAATCATCCATACTACTCAAGACATTATATGAACTAAGTGGCAATATTTTTAAATATGCACATGCAAAAAGTTCATTCATCTCCAATCTTGTGATTAGATTTGGACCAATCAAAATATAAATAGATTTCTTAGTAACCTTACCTTCAACTTCAACCACTACTTGTTGATGATTTTCTTGTTAATCCTTTAGATATATAGTGAATTGTACAATTTAACTTATTACACCAGCCAATCCTTTATATATTGTGAATTCTACAAATGGAATTTATTATATCCTTCATTGTTCTAGCCTCTTGAATGTTGTGGAAAACCCTATTTTCCTCCTTGGTAGGAAATTTTTTTGAGTAAGTGATATTTTTCAAATCCCTAACATTTTAGAGATTGAGCTGAACCCCCATTGATTTAGTTTTTCCCTACTTTGCACTATGTAACTCTATTGGGAAGTCCTTCATTCATTTCTATGTGGAGGAGGTTTGAATCATTTCTTCCTTTTTAAAAATATTTGTTTCTTCTTTTGATTCCATGCATTATTTTTTTTGGTTTGTTCTTGTATGATTCATATAATGTTTAGTTTTTTTATTGTCTCAACAAGATTTCTAAGTTCATCAAATCTAGTCCCCTCTTTGTGTGATTAAAGCAACTTGCTTAAGATGAACTAATTTTTTACCTTCTTATATTTTCTATACACATATCCTAGTAACTCAAACTTCTTGTTCACATACTCATCCATAGTCATTTGTAAAATAATTAAGTCATGGAATTCATTGACCTTGTTATCATAATACTCATCTATTTTTTTTTTTTTTTGGTGAAAGTACTTTTAAAACAGTTTTCAAGTAATTTTCCTCTCATCAATTTTCTTCCCCTATTTAAGATGGTCCAACCAAATAGATGCTTTCCCATTAAGATTAAAGACAAGGAATCTAGCTTTCAGGTTTCCATAATGTACTTGGAAATATTTCTAGATTCCAAGAAGCCAAGCCTTAGTGTCTTGACAAGATTTCATCTCACTATCAAAGGTAGGTGGTTTCATTTTTTTGAATTCTCCCTCTAAGTAATATTTAAACTAATTTTACTTCCTTCTTCTATGAAAAGAAGATTTTGCACTGCTCATTGAATCTTCAGTTACAATTATATTTGGTTAGAGGATTCAGATCATGGGTTTTATGTTCCATCTTAGATATATATTATTTTGTATTTTGAGATATATTTTTTGAGTGACTCTTATCAACATTACTTGAAACCTATTGATAGTGTATTTTTTTTTGAATTTTTATCAAGTTTTATGATAAGGAAACATTTAACTGGTACCTTTCCTTCTACGATTTGATTATATTTTCATTATCTACCTCAAAAATTTGAATTTCTTCCCTCCAAACTTAAGTTGTCTCAAACACATATGGAAGGGTCTCATTATCTCTCCTTCCATCAAAATTCGCTTCCATTTGATTTTTTCTAATGATATTTTCTTCAAATAATTGAAGATTTTTTATATCCTCCATGGCAATAATGGATCAAATCTTCGAGGGTAATTCCCTGCAAATTTTATTAAACAACAATATTTGTGCAACAAGGATAACATGTTAACTTGACATGACACAAAAAAAATCATTTATTTTCCTTTGGGACCATACAACCCTTGGTGCTCTAACCATAATGTTTTGATACCAATTTGTAATGAAATTTCATATCAAAAACAAAATTAAGGTTTTATAATCTAAAATTTCATTCATGGTTATAGTGTGTAAATCGAATTCCAAAAATATAAGACCATTTCAAAATAATCCTTTCTTTTATTTATTATGACAATGTCTAGCATTACACTCATCACACTTTCAGTTTTTAAATACAAAGTCTAGCTAATCATACAACACAATATAGTTTTAAGAACTTCACTCAATTAAGAGCTAGCTATTAATAATGTGCCACATAACACATGCCCATGATTATTACAATCAAGTATAAAAATCATAATCCAATTCACCATAAGTACAAACAAGTATTCCGTGCACTAAATCTTTTTCATATTCCATGCACTAAATCAAATTCCCAGTGTTTCTTAGAAAGAGGTATTGTTCTCTCCAAGGAGGACAATCCTAAGGTTTAGGGTTAATGTACTTAATATTATGCATGTAACATCTTATTTTTGGTCTATAAATGCATTTTCATGTTCATCAAGGTCATAGTAAACATTATAAAATGATCCTTTAAGCTATAGGGTTTTTGTCTAATAAACCACATGTACATAATTACACTAAATGACATAAAATATTGAAGCATGAGCACCAATGGGCTTAAGGAAAAATATGATATAAATCACCATGCAATGAAGGTAATTACCTCAAAATCATCCTCAAGCTCAATCATAACAAGCTCAATCATAATTGTTTAATAACCATCTATTCATGGCATTCATATGCCTTCAAGGGGTATAGATTTCACATATCTTTAGGGGGAAGAGAACATGAGTGTTTCCCCTCAAGGAGATCATTGTAAATAAATTCAAGGAATAAAACAACTTATAATAGACGTAAACATTTCATTCAATCAATTAAGAACATTAACAATATATGTAAAAAAATTTCAAGCACAATGTACACCATTTTCCAAGGGTATAGGGATTTGAGTGCCCCTTTCTTCAAGAAGGAAATTGAAAGCAACAATGAAGGGTTGATCTCAATCAGATTCAACATTAAAAATCACCCATAGTTTTTTTAAGTGTCACTCATCCTTATTCGTGGTTCACACCTTTCTCCTATCTTAAGGGAAAATAGAAACTAGAGGTCATGCTTGAAAGTTTCCTTAAGGAAAATTAACAACCATGGCACTATTGTACTTTAGAGAGGAGTAAGCATATTGTAATTTTTTTTTGTTGGAAAATGTTATAGGAAATCTTCCTAAGGTAGGATACTATTTTAGTGTTGATTGATGCATGGTTTATACATCAAAGAATCCTTTCAAATAATAAAAGTGAGTGCATGCCAAATATTATAATAATATGCTCTCAAAAGACAACTAAGAAGATAATGTGTCCCTACAAGAATATAGGTTCCAAATTTCTAATCTTAAAAAAAGCATATTTCTTAACCACTCATTAGGGAGTTCCATAGGGACCATAAATTTAATTTGTTATTTCTAAATATGCATGTAAAACATTTCCCCACATAATTATTTAATCAAACAATCCTACTCTAGGCTATGAGACCATTAAGGCAAAGAAGAGACATATATAATTATCAAGTTAATCTTATTTTTACCAAAAGCTTACATCACCCACCAAAATACCCATGACCGAGTTTTTAAATTAATCCTTCAAACATCATAGTTTTAACATCCATTCCACTACTCCATATGACATAAAATTTACTCTCGTATCTACTTTATAGTGCCTCAATAATATTGGTCATTTATGTGCTTTTCAATGTGTTTAAATATGCATGCAAACATTTCCCCACATAATTATTTAATCAAACAATCCTACTCTAGGCTATGAGACCATTAAGGCAAACAAGAGACATATATAATTATCAAGTCAATCTTATTTTTACTAAAAGCTTACATCACCCACCAAAATACCCATGACCGAGTTTTTTAATTAATCCTTCAAACATCATAGTTTAACATCCATTTTACTACTCCATACAACATAAAATTCACTCTCGTATCTACTTTATAGTGCCTCAATAATATTGGTCATTTATGTGCTTTTCAATGTGTTTAATGTTGAATATGTCACTTTGGAAGGTAATAATGTCTAGGTTATGTTAAAAAAAATCCAATTTTATGTAAAAGAGGTATATTCCCCAATCGTCACGTGGTAAAATACCCTTGTAATAGTTTATTATAAAAAAAAGTGAAATTACATTATCCCACATGTATTATGGGAATATGGTTTATGAATACCTCTTAGTACATAATATATGTTAGGGAGTCTCATAAAACACACAAAAAGTCATACAAAATCTTTATCATTGTAAAGTGGTGAAGCATTTGTGGTGGTGTTTCTGTGAGATTGGAGATTTCTGAAGATAGTAAGACACTATTACCTTAATGTGGATGCTTCCAAACACTAATTTTTCATCTCCTTTCTTTTGATTAAATGTTGTTATCATGCTTACAGGAGATAACAACATCAAAATAAAAAGCAAAATCTAACCTCCTATAAGCATGATAGCAACATTTAATCAAAAGAAATGAGATGAAAAATGAGACAAGACATTGTATTTACATGGTAAAAACAAATTGGGGAAACATCCATGGGAAGGTAATAATGTCTTTACTATCTTCAGAAATCTCCAATCTCACAAGAGCATCACCACAAATTCTTTAACACTTTACAATGATAAGACTATGATATGACTTCTTGAGTGTTTTATGAGACTCCTTAGCCTATATTATGTACTAAGAGGTATTGATAAATTACATTTCCCATAATACATGTGGGATAGTGTAATTTCAATTCTTTATATAATAAACTATTACAAGGGTATTTTAGTACATGATGAATGTGGGATATATCTTGTAACAACCCTAGTAAAAAATCCATGTAATAAAGTTAATAAGGGTAAAATAAGACCATGGTCATGGGACACATATTCCAAGCTGAATTTTGGGAAAAAAAATAGTGATGGGGAACACTTGTGATTAATTAATGGCTAAGGAAATTGGAAAATGTAATGACAAAGGCTTTGGAAAGACAAAGTGGCATTTATTGGCATTTATTTATGAAAATAATGGAAAATAGGAGAAAATGAAGGTGAAAGGTCACAAGTTGCATGTGAGGAGGAAAATGAAGGAAAACAATGGAAATTGAAGAAAATAGAGACCTCATTAATAAAAAGTCTTCTTAGGATAATTTGGTACCTTTTGTGTAGGAATTTATAGGGTAAGTTTCGTAGATCAAGAACCAAAGGTCACCGCTCAAAAACAGATCACAAATCAGTACACCAGTATAATCACATGGTTAAAACCATAAAAAAGGGAAACAGTCCATGGCCTGAGCCAACACGACCACTTCAGGAAATTTATTAATATAAAAAGAAAAGTTACATATGTTTCTCTGATAAACGATTACCGGAAAAATTACCCTCCATGCTCTTTAAATAGAGATCATGGAACAATCAGGTGCTAAGCCACAGATCAAGTTTCGTTAATACAGAGGTGAGAGATAACCGTCGGATCACTACAAATCGTGACTGTCAGATTATAAGTTACAAATGTACATGGTAAAGAAACACACTTTACCTAACTCTACACTAGACTAATTTATTCTTAACTATTTCCTATGTGTCAGAATATCCTAACATCCCCCCCTTAAGTGTAAGGTCCCACCTTACCTACCATAATTATTATAGAGAAATATTATATTAAATCAAAATGCGATTTTTTTTTTTTTTTTAAATATTTATTTATTATTTTATTTATTTATTTATTTTATATATAGAAGTTATTGGTGTCCTTTACACTACACCCTAAATTCTTCCAACTTATCTTCAAAGCTACAAAGTTCAAGGTTTATCAAGATCCAAAAAAATACAACCATAATACTTGCTTCTCAAGACTAA
The DNA here is from genome assembly GCA_034641835.2 of Pinus albicaulis. Classification (NCBI taxonomy): domain Eukaryota; kingdom Viridiplantae; phylum Streptophyta; class Pinopsida; order Pinales; family Pinaceae; genus Pinus; species Pinus albicaulis. Next base: position 935,252,703 of record CM076569.1, on the reverse strand, counting down.
AATCACCCTTAAAATATAAATGATTTAGTGGGATGAATAAATGTCAATCTTTATGAACCACAATTTACAATAACCTAATTGTTAATTCTATTGTAATTAAATGTGTTCAAGAGTGACTAATAACATGCTTATGAATTATTTTCTTAAAAGGATAATTTAAATTATATAGAGTTGGCATCCCATAATTAGGAATTCATATGTGAGTTGATATTTCAACAAATTACTTACTGCAATTTTGAATTTTCAGCAAGACCCTTTAACTCAATGAGTTATTATACTAGAAATACCTTGATTGCAAATCTTAAATTAGCTTAAGCCTTTTGTTTTATGGACGGTTTATAAACGTAATTAGATGAAACCATTGAACATTATGAAAACCAATTTACAAGTATGAAATGTACAGCCATTGAGGCATTTTGTCAAACACTTACAACCATTATCTCTTTAAGGTGTTTTCACAATAATTAGCTAACATGAATCCAAAGTTACATGACTTCTTTTTTGTAAGTTGTATCAATGATTGAACTTAAGATATTAATAGGCTATCAGCCATATTCATTGTTGAATCTATATCAATGAATATAAATATTTAAAAATTTCAAACATAGCTCACAATGTTGTAAGGTATAGCCATTGAGGAATTTTGACAAATAGTTGGCAGTCATAAAACAAGTTGCCATAAGGTTATTTAAATTTTTAAATTATTAACCAATTATACTTTTAAAAACAATTTCCAAGTGTTTAGCCTATATTAGATTCATCACTATAAATTATCAGGCAGTTCCAATATAAAAAGAACCAAACAGCAAAACAAGACAACAGGCGTTTCTACATGCAACAGCAAATCTGCAAAACAGAGCAGATTTGAGAATCGATGTCCGAAACCTTGATTTTTGGAATCAAACTTGGGGTGAAATGGCTTATTGGTACGGATACCCCCTGAAGTGGAGCTAAATCGCAACAGGGAGGCCCAGAAATGCGATTCTTGAAAACAACAACTACCCAAGAATCCTACAATCTCTTTTATGACTTCTATCAAACACATGGTATGAAAACTTATCTAGAGCTGTAAAAAGAGAAGGAGAATAGAAATTAAGTCATTAAAACATTTTTATCCAATTCATAACAGCCTACTGGATTCATCCATTAGGACTTTCTTTCAATCGACTCAACATTATACAAGAAAATACTTCAACAATCGTTACAAAATTTCCTCACATTTGGTGCAACACTTCATATACATGTAAGTTTCAGAAAACAACCAAACAAGAAAAAGCTTATGAAATAAACTAAAAAAAATGCATAATATAATTTGACCCACATACCTGACAGTGAATTTGTACACTCGAAGAGGATGGATGTATGCTCCAGCCCCAAGAAGAGTATGCTCCAATGCCAATACCCTTATCAACTCATCATGAACCACCCAGTTTTCCTCCCAACCATATCCAAGAAGAACTTCTCCCCTTGGAACCCCCGAGCTGCAAAAGCTCACAACCAGTATCACAATACAACAGTAGAGAGAGAGAGATGCAAGGCAACTCATGAAGGTAGTTTTCACTTCCTCTAAATACCACTCATGTTCAACCTCAATAGACACTTAGTAGATTAGTAAGGAATCAAGATTTGCTTTGGAAGAAATTGGATACTCTCCATATCTCTCACAACCTTCCTCAAGTCTCTTCCACTCTTGGCATCATCCTCCCCCCAAGTGAGAATACATGAGACTCATATATAGGAGGAGAAACCAATTCTTGTCATAAAGGAGGAGTAATATGCATGCATTGTATTCCATTTAGAGGATTGTAACTTATGCCATTAAGGAGAGGTATGCATGCCTTATTTAAGGAGAGTGTAACATATGCATTGAAGAGAGTGTAAGAGGAATATTTTATGACATATCTTTAATGAGTGTAAGAGGAATATTTTATGACATATCATTAATGAGTGTAAGAGGAATATGCCATTCCTAGATGAGTGCATAAAAGAGAGTGCAATGTAATATTTAAAATAGAGAGAGAGTTACATAGAGCCATGATAGTCATGAAAGAGATAGGTGTGAATTGATTGAATGGATAAAGTTAATTTGTAATTCCTTTTAAATAAAATATCATAGTCTCATAAAAGATAATGATAATACTAATAATATTGAGGATTAAGTCAATATTGAACTATTTGGATTGATTAAAGATAAGTTAAGTTAATTTCCTTCAACTGTGCTTGATTACTAATTTATGCAAGGAGATTTACTATTTTTGGAAAGTCATGCTTGAGATGCTAGACATGACTTTCTATTTTTAGAAAGTCATTCCAAAATTGTTAGATTGAGATTTATCCATGAGTGGTATTTTTCTTTCGGAGAATAGGGATTCCGCACCCCTATTTCATGCATCTCCGTGCCTTAGTAGATTGAGGACTCCATGCCCTGATCTACTCCAAAGATCTAAGATTCCATAACTTGATCTTTTTAAATATTTAGGACTCCGCGCCCTAAATATACAAGACTCCACGTCTTTATATTTCTTGGATTTAGGACTCCACGCCCTAATTTCCATGCTTTCTCATGTACTGTGCTTTGAAACTCCACGTTTCTCCTTATGATACTGATTGTGAGCTTTTACCCATTTGATGGTTCGTTGGTAAGGCCTTGTTTGAAGACCTACATACATCACAATCTCATAGATCAAATAAATCATATGAATTTAATAATGAAATTAACTTAACCACATTTTACCATGAATGGTGCATGACTTCCACAGTCATTTGGGTTTTGAAGAAATGACTTCCACAGTCATTTATCCTTGTTGGAAGATGATATGGTCCCCTACCACATCCTGCTCATTACAATGTTAGACATATATATAATCATGCAAGTCATGTATCATCCATAAAACATAATTTAACCATTTTTTTTTTCACATAACCATGAGCATCCATGGGTCTATGTGTCTCAATCCAGGTTCTCCATCCATGTCATACACCTGATACACAAGTCAGATGCAAAAAGAGAGACATATGCATAGCATCATATAAAACACATAATCAAATATACCACACATAAGGGAAAATACAACTACATAAAACATTTTTCCCAAACCAAGGGTCAATCTTCCATACATAAACCATGGATATAAAACATTGTTACCCAATATAGTGATCACTATGACATACATAAACATAAAGAGGAAATACAATCATATATATATAAAATGTTATTCCTCAATCTAGTGATCAATATTCCATATATATATAACTCATCAAAAATAACCCTTAATAGGAGTGACAAAAATATACTAGGAAAAAAAAATAGGACACTACATTAAGAACAACTTGGGATAGGATTGAAGGATTTACAAAGGTGACATAAAAGGAGCCTATTTCCTATGTGTCAAAATATCCTAACATCCTCCCTTAAAAACAAATTGGGATAGGATTGAAGGATTTACAAAAGTGACACAATAGGAGAAGGAAGGAGGCATTAGAGCCTATCCCCCCTTAATGACAACTTTCCTGAACTCCAAGCATGGATTGAAGTTTGGTAAACTTCGCTTCTGTGAGAGCCTTTGTAAAAATATCGATTGCCTGATCATTGGTTGGATAGTACTACACTTCAAGAACACGATCATGAATGAGATTTTTGATGAAGTGTATGTGGAGTTCAATGTGTTTCATACGATGATGCTGAACTGGATCTTTACGTAGCTGAATGGCACTATAATTATCACACCAAAGTGTAGTTGGATGCTGTAGATGGAGACCAAATTCAGACAGGATCTGACGAAGCCACATGGCTTCCTTGCTGGCTTCAACTGCACCATGATACTCTGCTTCTGCGGAAGAAAGAGAGATGGCACTTTGTTTCTTACAAGACCAAGTAATAGGTCCTGAACCAAGAGTGAATACATATGCTGCAGTAGAATTTCGATCATCAGGGTCACCAGCCCAATCAGAATCAGTGAAACCAATCAACAATGGAGATGCTCCTGCACTGTAATGAATCCCAAACTAAAATATACCTCGAATATATTGAAGTATTCTTTTAGCTACTTTCCAGTTATTTTCATGAGGTTGGTGCATAAACTGAGCGACAAGAACAATGGCAAAGGAAAGGTCAGGATGGGTATGGGTTAGATACAAAATTTTACCAACAAGTTGACGATATAAGGTAGCATCAACTTTAGGGGTAGTACAAGTGACTGAAAGCTTGACGCAAGATTGAAAGGGAGAAGGGGCTGGCTTACAGTCTTCCATGTGAAAGTGGTGTAGAAGATCAAATGCATACTTGGACTGAGAGAGGGTAATGCCTTCCTTGGATTGCAAGACTTGAAGACCAAGGAAATAATGCAAGTGTCCTAAGTCTATCATTTCAAACTTATTTTTGAGGCTAGAATTCACATGGTTTATATGGTTTGGATCACTACCAGTAAGGATAAGATCATCAACATAAAGAACAAGGATGGTGAAGGACTTACCGACTTTCTTGGTGTAGACAGTGTTGTCAGAATGACACCTAGAAAAGCCATTATCTAATAGAAATCTATCCATTTTGGCATACCAAGCTCGAGGAGCTTGTTTGAGACCATAAAGAGACTTCCTGAGGTGACAAACAAGGCCGGAGTCTTTTTGGATAAATCCAGGGGGTTGTTCCATGTAGATTTCTTCATGCAAATCTCCATGTAAGAAGGCAGATTTAACATCCATATGATGGAATTCCCATTTAAAGGAGGCAGCAAGGGAAGGAACAAGGCAGATATAATTCATTTTGGCAATAGGGGAGAAGGTTTCAGTATAGTCAATGCCTTCAACTTGTGAAAATCCTTTAGCAAAAAGATGAGCTTTATGTCTATCCACTTTTCCATATGGTCCAAACTTGGTTTTGTAAACCCATCTGCATCTGACAAGTTTTATTCCTTTTGGAAGAGGAACATGGAAAATTTTAGGGGCTAATATTTGCAGGTGGGCTAATTTTTTATGGTTTTTCCAAAAAAAAGATTCGCCAATTTCCATTTTTATATAAAAATGATTCACCCAAATTTTACAATATAAAATTATTTTACATTAAAAATCGCCCACATTATATAGACAATAAATGTAATATCATTATAAATTTGAATAATTTTACAAATACGTCAATAAACATTTTATAGTTTGCATATTAGGGACTTGTTAGATTCGCCGATTTTTTAAACTTCAAGATAATTTTCCATCCTTAAAATTATCCCTAAAGAGGAAGAAGATCCCAAGTGTCGTTTGCCAATAAGGAACTATACTCTTCATTCATAGCTTCATCCCAATCTGGATGACCGGAGGCTTCTTCAAAGGTTTCTGGATCAAGTTTTTCTAGAACTTGAGCCAATAAGGAAGAGGCACTTTTGAACTGAGAACGTGTATGTCGTCGATCGGCAGGGTCACTTGCAAGAGAACCTGCTGCATCCCGAGTAGAGCAGACCCATCTTGGAAGCGGTGGAGTATAAGGAACAATTTCAAGAGGTGGAGGAGGATTTTCATCCTTGTTTTCATCATTTGAACTAGAAGGAATGATATTAAAAATAGAAGAGAGAGAGAGAGAGAGGTGGCACATATGTCGAATCAGGCTTGCAGGCCAAAGGTGGCACACCCGCCGAACTAGGCTCGCAGGCCAATATATTTTCATTAAATTTTAAACCTCTTCTAATGATTATATTTTTGGATTTTGGTTGAAAAAGTCTATTTCCTTTGACATCTTCAGAATATCCAACAAAAATACATTTTTCACTCTTAGGTTCTAAGGCTTTATGTTTTGCATCTAGAATATGGGCCCAAGCATCACTTCCAAAAACATGAAAGTGACTTACATCTGGTTTTATTGAGCTCCAAGCTTCTTCTGGAGTTATATTCTTTAAAACCTTAGTAGGAGTGCGATTTACTATGTAATTTACACAGTTAATGTCTTTTGCCCAAAAATTAAGGCCAAGTCCTTTAGATTGAAGCATACAATTAGCCATTTCTTTTAAGGTGCGATTCTTCCTTTCAGCTACACCATTGTTTTGTGGAGTATATGGAACAGTATGTTGCAATTGAATGCCATGCTCAGTGCAGAAGTTGATAAATTTGTTGTTAACATATTCTCCTCCATTTTCTGATCTTAACTTAAGAATTTGATGTACAGATTGTTTCTCAACAAAGGCCTTAAAGGCCAAGAACATCTTAAAAACTTCACTCTTGAGTTTTAAGAAGTATGCCCAAGTGCATCTAGAAAAATTGTCAATGAAAGTTAAGAAGTAATTGCAACCAAAGAAAGAAACAACAAGAAGTGGACCACATAAATCACTGTGCACAAGCTGCAAAGGGGTTGAAGCGTGCCAAGAGGCACGTTTGTCTAAACTATCCCGATGATGTTTTTCGAGTACACATCCAGAGAAAACACCATCTCAGTAAGATACCATAGGAAGGCCCGTCACCATATTTTCCTTACATAGAGTTTGAAGAGAGCGATAGTTTAAGTGACCAAATTTCTCATGCCAAAGTTTGCTCACATCATCATTATGAGCAACAAAAACAGAGGGAAGACATGATGACCCAAATTTGTCAAACTTATACAACCTTATGGAATCATCAGCAATGCCAGTAGCTAAAATATGTTTAGGATCTTTGAGGTACTTGATTACAACATCATGAGGTGAGAATTCAACTATTTTCCCTTCACCTGAATGAGTTATCTGATAAACAGATAGAAGGTTTCATGACAAGGTAGGAACACATAGTACATCATTAAACTGACCATTATCTAGATGAATGGTTCCAAATCCTACAACACTAAGAGATCTATCATCACGAACAAAAATATGTTTGGTGTTGCAATCATTTAAAGAATAAAACATGGCTTTATTTTTGGCCATGTGATAAGAAGCTCCAGAATCAATGAGCCACTCATGAGAATGAGAAGAGGAAGATGCATTTAATGCATAACCAGATCTTGATGCTTGACAACCACAAGCAGAAAGTGCCATTCCTGAAGATGAAGGTGAAGAGTGCTCCATATTGATGTTGTGCTTCTTCATTGCTGCTTCTAAGGCTTCGATCTTCTTAAAACATTTGGACTCTAAACGGCCATCATGATTGCAACAGTTGCAATGTCTATCTGTCTTCTTTCCTTTGTTTTTATATGCCTTATCATTTTGGTGAGTTTCTTTGTCAGTTTGTGGCTGAAATTGCTTAGGACCCTTGTTTGGTTTCAGACCATACTTTTTAGGATACTGCTTCTTGGGATTATTTTGATCTGATTGTTGTTGGGTTGCTAAGGCTTTCTTAGAAGCATTTCCAGAAGTGATAAGACCAAGGTGTAAGAGTTTTTCTTGTTCTCTTATCAAAGAATCACAAAAGGCATCAAAAGAGGGGTTCTTGTGGGCGGTTCCTGAAGAAATTATGGCTTCTCTAGTGGAATGGAAGGCAGAAACAAATATAGAGTATGCAGGGCCAAGCTTAGCAATAATGCAATAAATGAGGCTACCATCTTCATTTTTGATCTTACAACCTTCTAAAAGAATTCGAATGGTCTTGAATTTGGAAAAAAAATCTTCAATGGAGGAGAAATTATTGGGGTCCAAAGAAGCAACTCATTTTCAAGCTGGTGGGCCCTGATTTGATTTTGAATGTCAAAAACAATTTTTAGCTTTTCTAGGGCTTCAATCAGGGGTGTCAATGTCAAGGATATGAAACAAAAGATCTTGAGAAATGGACATTCCTATCAACCCTCGTGTTTAACCTTGTTTATTTTCCCATTTAGCAACTTTATCATCATCATAAGGTTTATTTTCTTGTCCTGTGTCTATTATATAGAGCCCTTTACTTCTAAGTATATCTACCATGTGAGGTAGCCATTGGAAATAATTGGTGCTATTAAGAATAATCGGGCATGCACTTTCCATTAAAAAAAATAAAATAAAGCTGAGAAAAGATGAAACTAACTGTTCCAATGGAAATATCTCCAAAAATTAGGCCATTTAAAAAAAACGGCTCGAAAAACAGCTTCCGGATGAAGAAGTTATGCTTTTTGAAAAATCTGAGTTGTAAATGCCGAATAGTTATGGGAACGGGATGAAGTGCGGCTTTTTAAAAAAAAATTCCACCCCTTTGAACACAAACTTTTAAAAAATAATCTTGAGAAGAAGACTTGAATCCAAGACCTCTAATCTCATAAACTAACCCCTCACCAAGTGAGATAGTGAAAGGATCACGTTATTGTTTGAAAGGAGGAAGGGGGTTTTTTTTGGTTTTTTTTTTTTTTTACTCTTTGGTGTGCATGCCTTTTCCTACACAGAAAACACAAAAAACCGAACAAGAAAAAAATGAAATACAAAGCCTTACATCAGAATGTTAGATTTTTGGTTAGCCTTACCGACAACTATCAATTTTTTCACTATTTTTGATTTCCCGAGATTGCACAAAGACACGGGGAAAGAGATACGTAGCAAAAAAATTCCCTTTTATGTTTATGATTTGCTGAGATTGCATGCAGCGCATAGCAAATAGCATACACAGAAACAAGGGTATAGATCCAACAAATAAAATAAAAAAAACTAAAAACCAAAAATAAACAAAGGAAACCGAAATAAGCAGAACTATTAACAAATATAAGTGCAAAACAGATGCTTTATACCTCCAGATCTAAACTGTCATAAATTGGGCAGCCGGAAACCTTTTCACATGAAACGAAAGGCGTTCCTCAGTGTAACAGATGCTTTGGACACAACCGAGCAGTTATCCAAACCCAAAAATGTTCATAAATAGTAGATCTACAAAACGACATTCGCATGCAGTGAAACCGGCTTCAGATTTTGATCAACAACGGATGCGGCGCTCAAAATAGCTCTGATACCATGTAAGAATTTACAGGGTAAGTTTCGTAGATCAAGAACTAAAGGTCACCGCTCACAAACAGATCAAAAATCAGTACACCAGTATAATCACATGGTTAAAAACCTCAAAGAGGGAAATGGTCCACGGCCTGAGCCAACGCAACCACTTCAGGAAATTTATTAATATAAAAAGAAAAGTTACATATGTTTCTCTCATAAACGGTTACCAGAAAAATGACCCTCCATGCTCTTTAAATATAGATCATGGACCAATTGGGTGTTAAGCCACGGATCAAGTGTCGTTAATACCGAGGTGAGAGATAACTGTTGGATCACTACAAATCGTGACTGTCGGATTATAAGTTAAAAATGTACATGGTAAAGAAACACACTTTACCTAACTCTACACTAGACTAAGTTATTCTTAACTATTTCCTATGTGTCGGAATATCCTAGCATTTTGTCAATTAAAATTTTGGTCAGTTCAGTTTTGGAGCTCTCATTCTATTCTCTCTCTCTCTCATACCCTTGAACACTTGGAGTTTTCTTGGGGCACTCTTGGAGGAGTGTGGTATACTTGGGATTTGGAGCAATAAGGAAAAGGAAGAGTAGGAGAGCGCAAGAGGACATCAGGATAAAAAACTACGACAAGTTTTTATTGCAGATGCCGAGTTGCATATATGATTTTCTTGTTAGTTTTGGGATGCATGGCATATGCATGTGGTTTTTTGGCTATGATCTGTCATTGACATGGAGGATTGTCTGGATTGGTAGTGGTTTTTCCTAGCCTTTCCATTTCCGGATATCCATAGTGTTGTGGGTTTTTTTTTGTTTTTTTTTTGTTTTTTTGTTTTTTTTTTTCTGGTTGGTTCTCATGTACCTTTGGCTATGGTTTGAGTTAATAGTTCATGGAAGCCTTGGTTGGACAACTGCTCTGGAAGCCCTAGTTGAACAAATGCTTTGGAAGCCCAATGAAAAATGTGGATTGAATTACTAGTCCTAAAATACTTGGTTGGAACAAACCCTCTAGATCCATGGACAACTTGAGTAGAGACCAATATGGTGATGGTTAGTGATGTCCGACCGTGAGGTGGAATCACTGGTTGAGATTTGAGGTGGTTTTGCCTCTGGAAGCCTTGGTTTTATTTGGATTGTTCCATGTAATCCCTCATTCATGCTTGGAATATGGTGTTAGCACCCTTCCGTTTCTAAAGGCTGAGAAAAGAAGCTAAAGGGGTAAACCACAGAAAAATATTTATATTTGGTATCTAGCCCTACCAAATCAGAGAGGGCTCTCTCGAAATTACACTCATAGCTAATGGAAGTGACTATAGGCCATTTAAGGTTTTAGGCTAGTTAATAAGCTCACTAGGCCCGTTTGATTTAGTGTTTGTTGGATCAAGATCATAGATCTAGGAACTAAGTCCCTAGGTTCTGAATGATCAACTGTAGAGATGAAAATGAGGAAAAGTAGGTATGTTTAGTGACATATTTGGGTTGTAATTGTGGTATAGGGTTGAAAAATGAAGGATCAAAATGAGCATATGACTATGAATTCATTCATCAGAAGAAATGGAACACAAACATGAAGATATCATCAAAACAAAGCATAAAACTTATGAATTCTGCTTAAAAACTAATGAGATGATCACATGAAAGCATACATATCATTGTAAGGAGAAATAAAAGTTAAATTTGATCATAAAAATAAGAAGAAACATTGTCAATAAGCATACCATAAGAATCTCAATAATATTGTTGCAACTGTCTTTGATATCACTGTAAAATGGTGTACACTAGCTCCACACTATGATTACCAAGTATCCAACCCTCACAATGAGTTGAGTTTGAGTACATATAGAAAAATAAACAATATTCCACCCCTATGGGTCGAAAATTGATCCAAAACAACTAATTAATGCACCGAATGACTCGTAACCTAATTTCTAGTGGAGTTAGAAACAATGTCCCCTTTTTTAGATAACAAGTTGAGTCTTTGTATTAAGTCATTAAACACAAGATCCTTTAACAAATATGACCATAAATAGGCTCATTAACCATCAAAATGCTCACGAGACAAATTTTACATTGACCATTTTGAATTTTTAACCTCCATGTATCAAGAAACATCCTCAAACCAAGAAACACAACAAATGTTATAGAAGCACAACGTGTAGCAGCAAAAGCGTACCGAAAGTTTGGAAGGTTATATGGAGGCCTTACTGGAGGATTTTTTGGCTAAAAATGGTATGTTTAGAAATATGGGAATGTATACTACACCATGGAATCATCATGCACTGGAAAACACTATTCCAAACCTCTAGAAAATTGCCTTGAAGTCAAGTTGTCCCAAAAACACAACGAATGTTCCAGAAGTGCAACAAAAAAATAGGGGTAAAAAATGAAATGATATATTTTTAACCATAATACTTTTTACAAATATAGGAGAGGTTTTTGTAGAGAAATTTTTTTCTCATTTTTTTGAAATTCATTTCCATTTTCTTGGAATTCGTGCCACAAAATGATGACTAAAATAGACAAGAAAAATTGGAGAATTTGATTTTTCTGAAATAGGGCTCCAAGAAAGTTGAATATCTCCCAATATATGATACTTGTGTAGAAACAAAAGGAATTTATTGTGGTTTGGTCTGTCCTTAGCAAAAACGTCTTTTGGTTTTCCAAATTCCATCTTCATTTGGTCAGAAAATTATTTTGAAAATGATGACCAAGAAAAGAGTCAAAAGCACAACGAATTTCAAAGAAGGAAAATGAGAGGGAAGGGGGGTAGAAAATATTCTGAAAAAATTATGGGAGGTAGGGATAGATGTTAGGAAGACAATGGAGATGGAATTTATTAAATTAGTGAGAAAAAAGGGGTGAAAAGGTCAAAACATAGACCTATGGTAAAAGTGCAACAAAAAACTAGGGGTTTTGAGAAAATGGTGAAATGAGAAGGAAGGGGAGTAGGGAAAATTGTAGAAAAATTATGGGAGGTAGGTATGGGTGTTAGGAATAAAGGGTTAGTGAAATTTCTTAGAATGGGTGAGGGAAGAAGGGGAAAAAGTGGAAAACATAGGGAAAACCCAGAAATGCATCAGAAGTGCAATGTGAAAACCCTTGGTGAGGAATTTCATCATTTGAGAAAGAAAACACTGCAGGAGGGGGCAGAGGAATGCTTACTTACTTTATTGGAGGAAAAATAAAAAGCACAACGCTATTCAAAAGCGCAATATATGGGCGGTGAGCTAATGAGAAAGGCTTTTGGTGATGAAAAGCGATGCTATGATGGCTGAGATGAGACACAATGGTGGAGAAGAGCTCTTGGAGGATGGAATGAAGTTCTTGAATGCTTGCATGGTATTTTAATATCTTTAAACTCGATTTTGGTGGAGTGACATCATGTACTTGAGAGAATGACCGATGAGGTAATTGTAATGCAACTTTATTACTTTGTTTGGAAAGGTTACATCTCCATGTGGGCTGAATGTATATTTGATACCTTTTTGAAAAAATTATCCCTAATTACTAACTCCCATGATGGTGACAATGATGATGACATGAATCCCATGTAGATTTTTATGACTTGAGAAAACGATGACACCTAATGCATATCTTAACTGTGATTTGGAACTTCAAACCCTTTAAGTATGCATGTGAATGAATTAATGACAAAAATGATGCCCAAGACAATCATTTCATGACCTTTAAAATGGAGGGATTAGTAATGATACCTAGGACATGACTCAAGAATCATTTGAAAATAAAAAGACAAATCAAATTTTATTTGAAAATAATTTTTTTTTACATAAAAGCCTATCAATCACATGGAAAGAGTACATTTGATCACTGGTGACTCATAAACACTAACAGATGACGAAAAGGTGACTAGCTTGAAAGACATATTTAGTTCAGCCTAGTCTATGGTTAGGTGATATGCAGAAGTCCCATACATGGTTGCATTTTACACATGTTAATAAGATCTTCTCTCCTCTTGTATTTGATGGGTAAATTTACTTTTTATTATGCGGTTTATATGGTTGTTATATCCTTGCTATTTCTGTTGTTTATATGCTGGTTATGAGTATGTTTTATAACTGTGATGATGTATGAATCTCATCATGTTTTGATTAATAGATGAATTAGCGATGAATATATGACCTAAAAGTGGATAATGAAACTATTGTGATGAGGTATCAATACTTCTTAATAATTCTCAAATAAGTATGAGACCCCCTATACTCAGATCCATTGTTATAATGTTATGTCCCTATATTACTAGTGTAGTCCCTTATTGTTGTTAGTGTAGCCCCCTTATTGTTATTGTTGTACCCCTATAACCCCAATATTGTTATTATTGTGCCCTTACATTATTATTGTTAGGTCGGCTAGGATTATATTGTGACCCCATTCACTCCTATATATATAAGGAGGTTTTATCATTTGTATCATCCAAGAATTGTTCATTTATGTAATGTAAAAGAGGTTGCCCCCTCTAAGTGGATTATTTATAAGGCATTGATCTCTCTTTTATTCTATTTTTGGAGCTGGTTTCATAACATTTGGTATCAGAGCTTTGGATTCTATGGTTTCGTTGCTCCAAACAGGTCATCGTGGAATTTGTGCTATAAATTTTTTTATACAAAATTTCAGATGTTGAAATTTTTACAAAGAGAAGCCGAAATCCTGAGGAACATCGTGCAAAAATTTCAGATCATGGTTCACAATATTTTCAGAGATACGATCTATCAAAGTTAGGCTTTTTTCAGGCTCCCGAATTTCACCTAAACATGACATCATGGAATTTTCCTGTAAATGTTTTTATACGAAGGTTCAAAAGCTTAAATTTTTAAAGAGTGAAGCTGAAATTCTGAGGAACATCGTGTAAAATTTTTAGATATTGGTTCGCAATATTTTCAGAGATATAATCTGTGGAAGTTAGGTATTTTTCAGGTCCCCGAATTTCATCTTAAATAGGTGACCATGGGAAAATCATCATAACTCTCTCTCTGAGCATTATATTGGAATTATGTAAAAAGTGGCCATAATTACATGGACTATAGTTTCCTGTATATCAATTTCAGATCTGAAGGAGGAAACAGTGACACATGGCACGCCGTATAAGTTCGTTCTACTGAACCAATCCATAATTAGGCAATTTTGGGATATTGGGCATAACTTTAACTTGAAGAATCCAAATTAGGCCAAACCTATGGCATTTGAAAGAATATTCAGAGGGCTACTATAGGACCAAATTTCAGATATTGAAGATCCGAAATCACAAAGATAATTCAGTTTCAATATTGAGCTCCTCAAAAGAAAGAAAAATGCGTGTATTATTTTTTTATTTTTCGAATTGCATAAGCCTTGTTTGAAGAATCAATTTGAATTTATTCCAAGGGAATATTTTAGAATAGATATCAGTATTGGATTCTAAAATTCCCCCCTAAAAATAATTCAACACCCATTAAGCCTTCAGAAGGCTCTACAATGACTCATGAAGAATAAGAAGTGCAACATGACATATCAAAATTACACGAGCAAGTGCACCAAATTTCACTCTCACAAAGAGCAACAAAAAATGAAATGGAAGTTTTGAAGAAAGGCATGGAAGCTAAGATGGATGGTTTGAAGAAAGGCATGGAAGCTAAGATGGATGGTTTAAACAATTGCATGGAAGATAAGATTGATGGCATGGAAGCTGGCATGGAAGCTAGCATGGAAGCCAAGATGGATGACATGGAAGCTAAGATCGATGAAAAAATGGAAAACATGAAGAATGGTCTAAAAGCAGACATGGCAGGATTGAAAAAGTTGATACAAGAAATGGTTCCTAATGGCAAAAATATAGTTGAGGAAACTCATGATGAGAACAAAATAAACGTTAATCATGATTTCAAAAACTCTAATATTGGATGGAAGAACGACCATATTCCAAAGATTGAAATGAGGAAGTTTGATGGCAGGGATCCTGTAACATGGATACTACAAATGGAGCAATATTTTGATCTCAATAATGTGAAAAACATAGAAAAGGTACGCATTGCAACTTTATATTTAGAACAAAATACATTTGTATCGTATCGATGGCTTTGCTCCCATAATTTTTTTTTCACTTGGTTAATTTTATGGAGGAAATGCTAGAACATCATGAGGATACAAAGAGCAACACATTTTTTAGCCAATTGATAAATCTCAAACAAAAGGGTTCAGTGGTGGAGCACATTGAGGACTTCCAAAAATTGAATATAAGGGTAATTGATATTTCAAAGGAACACATGATTGATGTCTTCATAGAGACTTTAAAGGATATCATCCAACATGAGGTTCGCGTTTGGGAACTTGATTCATTGGAGAAGGCATTCAGGTTGGAAAGAAAAATTGAATGTAAAATTATGGTGAGAAGGAAGCCTACCACTCACATCTATAAAGATGGAAGTGTTGCTACTCTTAGAATTCCACAACCTACAAGGTTGACACCGCAACAATTGGAAGAAAAAAGAGCGAAATGGCTTTGCTACAGTTGTGATAGAAAATACACTAAAGGTCATAAGTGTGATGAGAAGAAATTATTTTACATAGATTGTGAAGAGGAGGAAGAAAATGAACAAGAAACTTCAAAAGAAGAGGATATACACCAGGAACCAACCCTTGAAGAAGAAGAAGAAATGAGTGCAACCATATCATGTAATGCATTGGCAGGAATTACCACTCCTCAAACTCTCAAGATAGAAGGACATATCAAGAAGAAAAAGGTAATAGTGTTGATTGATTCGAGTAGTACCCATAATTTTATTAGAGCTTATTATCTTTCCCGGATTCCCTGCAATACCCCATAATTTGACTTCCTTTCCTTCTGAAAAACATTTCAAGAAAATTTCTTGAAAATTAAAAGCTACCGTCCCAAAATATTGTAACCATTGTACTCCTAGTACAACATGAGCACCTCCCATAGGAATGGAAAGCATTGGACTATTCAATACATATTCCCCCATGGTTAGCTTGATATTATGGCATTTTCCAGAGCAATTTATAGTTCCTCCATTTGCAACCATCACTTGACATTCTGGTGTTGGGTATAGGAAACGATTCAATTCCTTGGCTACCTTACAATGAATAAAATTATGGGTACTACCTGAATCAATCAACACTATTACCTTTTTCTTCTTGATATGACCTTCTATCTTGAGAGTTTGAGGAGTGGTAATTCCTGCCAATGCATTACACGATATGGTCGTACTCATTTCTTCCTCTTCTAGGGTTGGTTCCTGGTGTATATCCTCTTCTTGTTCATTTTCTTCTTCCTCTTCACAATCTATGTAAAATAATTTCTTCTCAGCACACTTATGTCCTTTAGTGTATTTGCTATCACAACTGTAGCAAAGCCCTTTTGCTCTTTTTTCTTCCAATTGTTGTGGTGTCAACCTTGTAGGTTGTGGAAATCTAGGAGTAGCAACACTTCCATATTTATAGAAGTGAGTGGTAGGCTTCCTTGTCGCCATAATTTTACATTCAATTTTTCTTGCCAACCTGAATGCCTTCTCCAATGAATCAGGTTCCAAAACGTGAACTTCATGTTGGATGTTATCCTTTAAAGTACCTATGAAGTGATCAATCCTGTGTTCCTCTGGAATATCAGTTACCCTTATATTCAATTTTTGGAAGTCCTCAATGTGCTCCCCCACTAAACCCTTTTGTTTGAGATTTATCAATTGGCTAAAGAAGGTGTTGCTCTTTCTATCCTCATAATGTGCTATCATTTCCTCCGTAAAAATTGACCAAGTGACAATTTTTTTACGGGAGCAAAGCCATCGATACCATACAAATGTATTTTGTTCTAAATGTAAAGTTGCAATGCGTACCTTTTGTGTGTTTTGCATATTATTGAGATCAAAATATTGCTCCATCTGTAGTATCCATGTTATGGGATCCTTGCCATCAAACTTCCTCATATCCATCTTTGGAATATGGTGGTTCTTCCATCCAATATTAGAGTTTATGAAATCACGATTAACATTTATTTTGTTCTCATCATGAGTTTCCTCTACTATATTTTCACCATTAGGAAACATTTCTTGTATCAACTTTGTCAAACCTTCCATGTCTGCTTTTAGATCATTCTTCATGTTTTCCATATTAGCTTCCATGTCATCCATCGTAGATTCCATGATAGCTTCCATGCCATTCTTCAAACCATCCATCTTAGATTCCATGCCTTTCTTCAAACCATCCATCTTAGTTTCCATGCCTTTCTTCAAAACTTCCATGTCATTTTTTGTTGCTCTTTGCGAGAGAGAAATTTGTTACACTTGCTCTTGTAATTTTGATATGTCATGTTGCCATTCTTCGTCTTCATGAGTCATAGTAGAGAATTTTAAAGGCTTAATGGGTGTTGAATTATTTTTAGGGGCCATTTTAGAATCCAATACTGATATCTGTTTTACAATATTCCCTTGGAATAAATTCAACTTGATTATTCAAACAAGACTTATGCAATTTGGAAAAAAATATACACACCTTTTACTTGATTTTGAGGAGCTCGATATTGAAATTGAATTATCTCTATAATTGCAAATCCTCAATATCTGAAATTTAGCCCTATAGTATCCCTCTGAATCTTCTTTCAAATTCCATAGGTCTGTCCTGATTTGGGTTCTTCAAGGCAAAGTTATGTCCAATATCCCACAATGAACTAATTATGGAGTGATTCAGTAGAGAAAACTTGTACGACTTTCCACGTGTCACTGTTTCCTCCTTCGGCTCTGAAATTGATAGAAAGGAAACTATAGTCTGTGTACTTATGGTCACTTTTTACAACATTCCAATCTGATGCTCAAAGAGAGAGTTATGAAGATTTTCCCACGATCACCTCTTTGAGATGAAATTCTGGAGCCTAAAAAATCCCTAGTTTCCATGGACCATATCTCCGAAACTATTGCGAACCAAGCTCTGAAATTTTGGGATGATGTTCCACAAGATTTCGAATTCACACTTTAAACATTTCAGCTTCTAAAACTTTGTAGAAAAAAATTTATAGAGAAAATACCACGATGACCTGTTTACGTTAAATTCAGGAGCCTACAAAAAGCCCTAACTTCCATAGATTATATCTCTACAAATATTGCGAACCAAGCTCTAAAATTTTATGAAGATGTTCCTCAAGATTTCAGCTTTGCTCTCTAAAAAGCTCCACTATTGAACTTTCGTAGAAAAAAATTTATAGTTAAAATTACACAATGACCTGTTTGGATTAGCGAAACCCTAGAATCCAAAGCTTCGATTCCAAATGTTTTGAAACCAGCTCCAAAAATAGAAGAAAAGAGATATCAATGCCTTATAAATAAGCCACTTTGAGGGGGAAACCTCCAATACATTACATGAATGAACAATTCTTGAATGATACAAAATAATAAACCTCCTTTCTATATATAGGACTCATAGGGCCATAATGTAATCCTAGCCGACCTAACAATAATAATTTCAGGGCACAATAATAACAATATGGGGGTTACAGGGGTACAATAATAACAATAAGGGGGTTACACTAACAACAATAAGGGACTATACTAGTAATATAGGGACCTAACAGCATGAAAATTGAACAAGAATTGAGATGATATCTATGTATTGTTTTGAATATGATTATGTTTATATATATGCATTGCGCTAATCTAGTTGATCTTGCAGCTGAGATATCCTCCCTAAACTAGACTAAGGTACGTTGGTTTGTTTACGATTTGGTTTAGCTGACATGATATACCTTTCAGGAAGAGAAGAAAAAATATGGATAGCAAAGTGGTAGACTACAGTTCACGAGATTCTCCCTATGGATCAGATGAGCAACATGGTGAGGAATACTCCCCTTACATAACAAACACTCTGAGAAGTGTAAAGGAAGAAATAAGGAGTTACAAAGCAGATAATGACCAAATCACTAAATCATAAGAGAGACTTGTAGGGGCATAGGAGAAACAAGCAAAAGTCAATGCAGTCATCCTTCAGAGCATGTCATACTTGCAGAGACAGGGACCACTTTAGATTAGACATTGGCATGAGGAAAAAAATAATGGGGCATATGGCAGTTGATCTCATGGTGGGCACAAGTCAGATAAATATGAAATGGTCATGGATGGCAAGTTCTTGGATACATCACACAGGAGAGGTGATAGACACAAATTTTATTGTAGCTCTAGTTATGACAGACATCATGATCATCGTTGTTATCATCCTTATGGGAGGAATGACAGGGGATATTTTTTGGATGAGTTTAAGAAAGAAAAGCCACCTACATTTGATGGAGTAATGAAGAAATCATAGGATGAAAAAGCATGGTTACTTGGTATGAATAAGTTCTTCAAGTTGTAATATTACTCAATGAACATGAAGGCCAAAATAACTATGTTCAATATTAAAGGTAAAGCAGATATTTGGTGGGAATATGTAAAGAATGTCAGAAGTATTCTTCAAGAGGAATTTAGTTGGAATGAATTCAAGAGATTATCCAGGAAGAATATCTATCAGAGAGATAATATGATGAAAGGGCGAAGGAATTCTATGAGCTAAAGATGGGATATATGAAATATGAGGAGTATATGAACAAGTTACTGGAGCTATTGATGTATGTATCATATCTTAAGGATGAAAAGGCTAAGGTTAAAAGATTCATCAGTGGGTTTTCCGTAACATTCAAGGCCACGATTGAGTTCGATGATATTAAATCATTTGAGGAGGCCATCTGGAAGCTAAATCATTATTATGAGAAATAAAAGTGCAAATCTAAGACCAAACCAGATTGGAAAGGTAATGAAAGGAATAAATTAAATTGAGACAAAAAACGAGCAAGGCCTTAGGACACATGTAACAAAGAGAATGTAGCACCACATAAGAAGTTCAATGCATCTGACAGAGGACAAGAATTTCAATATGAGGAACATAACAAGGGTGTAGGTTGGAAGCCTTTATATGTTGGACTTGTGGTAAGGATCATCAAAGGAGATATTGTCCACAACATCAAGGTGGTGGACCACATATTTATAGTGTTCAAGAGGAACATATAGTGGGGGATGTTGGACAAATCATTCCTCGAATTTATAGAACATTGGATAACCGACAGGAAGATAATAAAAACTATATCATTAATATGGATGGTAAGCTTTGTGATCACGTCGTTTCTATTTTGATTGGCCCTGGATATAATTATAATTATGTTAATCCTGATCTAGTGGATAAGTGTGGTTTTAATAAAGAAGTGCATGCAGAATCTTGGTTAGTAAAGTTGGCTACATGTTCAAAGAAATGAGTTCAACATTGGGTAAGATATTGTGATTTTGAGTTGAATGATATGCCTACATAAACACATTTGAATGTATTACCGTTAGGATCATACATTATGCTTTTGGGTATGGGCTGGATATATCTTCATAGGACCAAAGTGGATTTATATGACAAAGTGATTGAATGCTTGGATGACAATGGAGAACATAGAGTCTTACAGGGTAATAAGAAAGCAACATCAGTTAGAATGGTAACAACTATGCAGGCCCATCACATTCGCAGGAAAGGGCATGTGTTATTTGTAGTGCATATCTCCAGTGATAGAGGTAAGGAAGTTGAGGATGTAGAGATATCTGTGAGCATGTACCCAACTTTACAACAGTTTCAGGATTTGTTCTGATAGATATTTTAGAGTTGCCACCTCACAGGCAAGTAGAATTTTCTATTGAGTTGGTACCAGGGGCAACACGAGCATCAAAGGCATCGTACAAAATGAGCACACCAGAGTTAGTAGAGCTGAAGTTGCAGTTGAAGTAAATTCTTGACAAGGGATTCATTACGACAAGTGTATCATCGTGGGGTGCACCTGAATTTTTTGTGAAGAAGAAGGATGGTACTCTCAGATTGTGCATTGATTACAAGCAGTTAAATAAGGTGACCATTAAGAATAAGTATGCATTGATAGGGATTGATTATTTGTTCGACCAACTGAAGGGAGAAACAATGTTATCAAAGATTAATATGAGACACATATACCATCAGGTACATATCAAAGAATAGGATATATACAAGACAAATTTCAGGATCAGGTATGGGAATTATGAGTTTGTTGTAGTTATATTTGGTCTGAATAATCCTCCAACTACTTTTATGTGCTTGATGAATAGGTATTCATCTTGTTTATCATTATGGTCATTCACTTTATTTCCCAGAAACAATATTGTGTGAGAGAATGAAAATTCCTAAGTGGAGGAGGTAAAAATTCCATTATATAGTAGTCTATCTTGGCCGAATGGGTGTGTCTCTTGCTAGGTCTGAATTGAATTTGAGGGAAGATGACTTGTCAATTTTTGGAGCCAAAAATTAAATTCAAAAATTCAAATTTTCTTCTTTAAAAGTTGTAATGGTACTTTGATTCAAAATACATTTTATTTTGACTCTAGCATTTACAATATGATTTTTAATAATAAATACAAATACATCAAGTGACCAAATATAGATTATGAATACCGACCATATTTACAAATTCAACACTCCCTCTTAACTTGGGAGGTATTCATAATCATTGTCATAGATGTTCTCAAGTTGAAAAATTTATCTAAAGAGAAGGTTATACATCATCACCAACATCATCATTTATCATCAAAATTTTCTAGTGGCCATATTTGGGGCAACACCAAACCAATGGAAATGTCATCAAAATATAAGGACTTACTCCTCGAAAGTGATCAATAATCAAATCCCATAGCCTCTCCCTAGGCCAAAATGTTGAGACTCTCAACTAGAAATCACATACTCACCTTTCCTGGTGAGCACCCTAAGAAAAGAATTCAATCAACTCTTCCCTGGTTGGTGATTGGTTCTAAATGTTGAAAGGACCTCACTCCACCTTACTTGGTGTGTGAACAAGGTCCAGGATCTCACTACACCCTTACCTAGTGTGTGATAAAATCCATATTCTTAAGGACCTCACTCCACCCTACCTGGTGTTTGATCAGGGTACAAGACCTCACTCCACCCTTTTTGGTGTGTGCTCAAGGTCCAAAAAATATCAAACCTCACTACACCCTTTCTTGGTGTGTGATCAGGCCTCCTTTGAAAGGCACTCACTCAACCTTTCCTATTGAGAACTCTGGGCTTCTCAGACCTATTATTCCTACTGGGAGAATGTCCATCCATGCTGTAGACATATCAATGCTCCCTATCAACAATAGCGGTAATCTTCATGATCCCAAACTTGTCTCCGAAGTACATGAACTTGTCTCTTGAAAATGGATTTGTTAGAACATCAACTGCTTGTTCATCGATAGAGATTTACTCGAGCCTTATCGCTTTCCTCTGCACCATGTCATAGATGTAGTGGTACTTGATCTCAATATGCTTAAACCTATCACAAAACATGAGATTCTCTGAAATGTTCACATAAATTTTACTATCACACTGTATAACTATCGGTTCCAACCATTGGACGAACAAAACTGCAATAAATTTACGAAGGCATACTGCTTTGGTACAAACCTCATTAGATGCAATGTAGTCTACTTTAGTAGTGTTGAGTGTGAATAGTATCTTCTTCCTACTCATCCAAGATATCATAGTGGAGCCCAAGCTGAAGCATGCTCCTAAAGTAATATTTCTATCATCAACATTTCCATCCCAATCACTGATTGTATATCCCTAAAGTTATACCTCCTTGTTTGCAAGATATCTTAGACCAAAGTTCACAATACCACACATATATCTCAGAATATGATTTGATACAATCTAATGCTCATGTCTAGGTTCTACCTAGAACTGAATCAATTTTTTCACAATAAAGCATATGTATGAACTGGTGTTAACCAAATACATCAACGAACCAATCAAATTCGAGCACATAGATGGATCTATAAAATTAGAGTCAAATCGTCTCAGCTTCTTCAAATTAGTCACCATGGGTGTCACCATGGATTTTCAATCCATCATACCATATTTGTGAAGGATCTCAATCACATAATTTCCCTGACTAAGTAATAATTCACAAGGTTTCTTCTATACTTCTAGTCCCAAGTATTAATGCATGATCCCAAGATTCTTCATATCAAACTCAAAAGCCAATTTCTTCTTTCATTAAATGATAAAAGGCTCAACATTTGTTAGAAAAAATTCATTAACATATAACAATAAGATCATAAGTGCATTATTCACAATTTTAAAGCAAAGGTTTGGATCAACATCACGGTTGGTAAATCCCAATCTTGTCAGATAGATGTCAATTTGAGCATACCAAGCTCTTAGATCTTGCTTGAGTCCATACAATTCCTTCTCCATTATACAAACACGAGATTCCTTTCCATTTATCTCAAACCCTTGAGGTTTCTATATGTCCACCTCTTCCTCAATTACACCATTGAGGAAAGAAATCTTCACAATTATATGGTGCAAGTTCCATCCCAATGAAGCAAAAAGAGAAATGATGGATCTAATGGAGGTGTAAATTGGAGTAAAGGTCTCATCATAATATTCTACCTCTTTATAGGATAACCCTATAGCCACGAACTATGCATTATATTTTTCACTAGTACCATTTACAACATGTTTGATCTTGTATATATATTTGGAAGTCACTAATGTCTTCCCTTTAGGCATTGGCACAATCTCCCAAACACCATTCTTCATGATAGATTGGTTCTCTTATTTCATTGATTCCTTCCATACTTTCTAGATAGCTACTTCTTCATAAGTTGAAGGATATGCATCGATAACATTTTTCATAAGAGTTTCATAACTAGAAAACCTATTAGGTTTGTTAATTTATTTGAATGTGACTTCAGGAGTTTCATTTCCTCGTGCCTCTTCTAATGTGGATCTAATCCATGTCAGTCACTTCTTGATTTGTGGGATAACAATCAATTCCATTAGATTGCAAGGCCGTTCTGTCCTTTTAGGACACTCTGTAGAACTTGAATTCTCTTCCTTTGATGCCTCCTTCTTCATTTCATACAAGGAATCCATAGAGAATTCCTTAGACTTCCAATATGCAAATTTTTCATTGAATGTGACTTCTCGACTGACCTAAATCCCTCACTACTCTGGAATGTATATTCTATAGGCCTTAGATGATTCACTATAACCAAAAAATATGCCTTTCTTTCCTGAAGGTTCATGTTTTCTCCTCTTATCCTTAGGAACATGTATGTAGATAAGACAACAAAATATTCTCATATGTCTAACCTCTAGCTTCCTTCTAGAAAATGCTTCTTCATGAGTCATACCTTCCAAAATTCTATTTTGAATGTACACAACTATTCATGATGCCTTACCCCATTAAAAAAAAAAACAAACCAAATCATGCATCATGGCCTTGATAGATTCTTCAATGGACCTATTGTTTCATTCTACTACACCATACTATTGTGGATCATAGGGAACAATAAACACCCTCTTAATCCTAGTTTTCTTGCAGAAAACAACAAGCTTATTTGAGGTGTATTCTCCTCCATTTTCAAATCTCAAGATCTTGATATTCCCGTCTATACAATTTTCCACTTTTTCCTTGAATTCTTGGAACTTTTCAGAAACTTCATCCTTAGTATTTAAGAGATATATCCATGTATTACGGGAGAAGTCATTAATAAATGTCACATAGTACAAAGAACTACTAAGTGATTTTATAGGCATCAAACCACACACATCAGAATGAATAAAATCCAAGGTTTCCTTAGATCTGTCATCATTGTTTGGAAATGGTTATTAATGTAATTTCCAAGAGAACAACCTTTACACACATTGCCATTATTTATCTACAATTTAAGAAATCCTAAAACTATTTGACTCAATTCAGGGAATGATTTATAATGAAGATGCCAATACCTTTTATGCGCCTCAGTTTTATTTATCTCATCATGTACTAGTGCTTGAGCTAGTTGGCTTATAGGTCTATACAATATTCCATCAAGAATCCCAATAACCCTAGCATCATTAGTAATAGAGCCCTAGGACCAAACAAGTACTTTCCCATCTACAAAATCTACTCTATCTCCTTGATATTCCAGACAAGAAATAGAGACAAGATTATTTTTCAAACCTGGTACATAAAGAACATTTCTAATATGCACATTGTTACCATATTCCATCTCTATGGACGCTTTTCTGACTCCTTTGACTGCATAGCTATGGTTGTCTCCAAGATAAACTCTTTGAGACAACCTCTTTTCCATCATTCCAGAAAGATTTCTTCTTTCTCTAGTCATATGTATTGATGATACACTATCTACCATCCACATGTTATCATTATATACAATGGAACGTATTAGAGAAGAAAAGTAAAACAAATCCTTATCACCTTTAGACTTATTTGGGTTCTCATTTTCAACATCTGTTGTGGAAGCATGTTGTTTTCTCTCTCTTCTTGTTATTATTAATCTTATAAGAATATCCCTTGAAGTGTTAAAATTCATAACAACCATAACATTTTTGATAATATAGAGATTTATTAATGCATTGAACGTCTTCTTAGAAGTATCATGCTTTGTAATGTAGGGAATGAGATGATATATAATGGAGTTTACTATAAGACTTATAACAGTGATTTCATCGTCCTTGAACTTTTCTTTCGCCAATGTATCGATTTTTTCAACAGTCTTACCTATCACAATAGCCAAAATGTTGTTCTTGGAAAGAATAATATCAATTCTAAGTTTCTAAGCTCTGAAATTTGATGCTCCCTCTAACTTGTTTTCATATTTCATAGAAGAAGCCATAGATTCCAATATATAAGGACTTAATTAAATGGATCTCTAGGATTATTGCAAGGGCGATCTCAATTTTTGTTCCTTCCTTCACCAAAGCTTTGATATCATGTAGAATTTCTAAGTGAAATAGACATTGGCACAATATTTATGAAATTATGATAATTACTTTTGATGTAGATATTATTTTAAACATTTCCGATATATCATTAATTAATTATAATTAATAAATTCAACCATAAAGAACAATAGAACAGTAGAGATCATAATTCACAAAAGAAGACAATATTTACCCTGGGAAAACCCACCATGGGGAAAAACCCAAAAACCTTTTCAGTATAGAAATTCTTCTTGTTAAATGAGAGACACACATGGAACTATGGTCAAAATTTGTTTTCCCCTCCAATTCAAGCCACCCAATCTGATCCAACAACTTGTTCTACCTTTCCTGACCCAAAATTCTGGCCCTCCTGTAGTTGCCCAGTTACTTAGAAATTCCGGCCTTTGAGTTGCCTGGAATTTTAACCCCCCTACAACAAAATTCCTAGAAAAAATTGAACCAAAGAGAGAATAACCAATCCACACATGCGAGTTTCAAGGGAGAGAAGAGAGAGACAATTCTTCCTTCTATTCATCCTATTCATCCTTCTTATCCTTATTCGACTTGCCCAAAAACTATCATGTATGAGAGAATACAAATGCCCAAGTGGAGGAGGTTGAATTACCTTTGTATAGTAGTATGTATTGGACGAATGGGTGCATATATTTCCAAGGACGTATTGACTTGGGAAGCTAATTTGAAATTTCAAAAATTCAAATTTTCTTCTTTAAAAGTTTGCCATGGGACTTTGACTCAAAATAATTTTTCTTTTTACTCTAGCATTTAAAACATGATTTTCAATAATAAACAAAAATACATCAAGTGGCCAAGTATACATTATGAAGACTGAACATAGTTATAAATTCAACAAAATATCCCAGGAAAACCCATCGAAGCCACACATAAAGAACTAGAATGGGAAGACAGATAAGGACATAGGATAGTGGTGTGGGTTCCACAAGTGGCCCACTCACCACACAAATGAGTGTCTCACAAAGTAATGAATAGTGCTCGAAGTGAAATATTTATAGTTAGATGCAAGTTCCAAATCTGAACTAGACCCTGACAAGGTGAAACATATCATTGATGCAAATCCCAGTGCTACCATTTCTACCACCAAGGTCCAGGACAAGGAGCCCAAATATGCATAGGAAGGTGAGTGTCTCTTCCACTCATAAATGTGGGCAAATGGGGGTTGCTACATTTCATTATCGATAACAAGAGTCAAAAGAAACTCATCTCATTAGAGGTCATTAAGCACTTGGGTTTGCCAACAACTCCACACTTGCATCCATACACCATCAGGTGGCTCCACCAAGGGTGATATCTCCACATCAACAAAAAATATTTAAATGGCACCCAAAAGTGGGGCTTTTGATTTAATTTTACCCAATTAAATTGCAAGATAAATTGAATTTCATCTCACGACAACTTGAATTAGTTAACTAAGTCAGAATGACTGAGTTAGCTTGGGAAATTAGAGTTGAGTGTCTAAGAGGATGCATGTAGAGTTATCCCATGATTTAAGGGGGTCTAGTTACAGTTATTTGTGAGTTGTAATTAGTTAACTCAAGAAATTGAGTTAAAATTAGTTTTAACTAGTTCTAACTAAGTAATGGGCTAGTGAGAGGTCAAGTGAATTAAATCTGATTTAATTCAAAAGTAGTGATCAATAAGTTAATTGATAATTCACTATAAATTTTTGTTTCATGCCATTTCTAAGGAAGGCCCAGTTGAGATTGAGGTTAAAGGGATGATAACTATCTGTTGTATAATTATAAAATTGTACATGTTAGTTATAGAGCCAGTTGGAGGCCAAGGAATGATTGCACAATAAATTGGATGGAATTTTCCTATTTAATAGGGATTTAATTCCTCAAGGAACATGTGAGCAAGGTAGGCTGAGAAGAGGTTGAGAATTGGCTAAGTATTTGGCTGATTTTGCCTAGATCAGAGTGAGACAATTGGCAGAGTACATGAGTTTCTCTTGAGAGAGAAGTCATTGTGTTGTTTCATGATCCTTGACATTATACAATATAAAAATAACAGGCTTTTAGAAAGTGTTATTTTCCTAGATACATCTTGTGTTGTGCAACTTATTATTTCTTTCTGTTACTTTTTATGTGCTTGTGCGATTGTGTTTTGTTTTCGCAAATTGTAGTAGGATTCAATACCTTATTTTAGTACATTACAATATCAATTTGAATCCCCTTGTTATATTTCTACATGGTATCAGAGCACCAGGAATCAAAATAAGAAGAGAAGAGTAAAGTTTGTTTTGATCAGGTTCAAATTTTTAGATTTATTCTTCGATATTCAAAAACATATCAAGATGTCTTTCAATGGCTTGAGACTCGAATCTGTACTCAAGGGAAATTTGAATTATAATTCATGGAAGGATAATATGGAGGCAGCTATTTAGGACAAAAAACTAAAGGCTTTCGTAGATATTGATGTCTCGCAACCCTCAGCAGTAGATGCTCAACTTCTTGATGCATGGAAGAAGAATGTAGCAAAGGCGAGAAGGATCTTGTTAGAGGGAGTTCGAGACCATATTGTCTTGAGCCTCCATGGGAAGGCGACTCCATATTCAATGTGGAAAGCCTTGACAGATCCGTATCAGAATATCAGTGACCACAGGAAGCTGGTGTTGAAAGAAAATATCAGGAATATCAAAATGGAGAAGGGCGACACAATCCAAAAGTACTTGACAAAGTTCACTCAGTGTCGAGATGAGCTTGGAAGAGTTGGGATCATTGTTTCCTTGGATGATTTGGTGAGCCTAGCTCTTCTAGGCCTTCCTAAGAGCTGGCATAACTACCAAGACTCTGTAAATGGGAGGAAGAAGCTTCCAGTTTGGGAGTGACTATGGTCCGATTTGACACAAGAAGAAATTAGGAGGAGCACTAGAGGTGGATCCTCATCAAAGACTAATGATGAAGAGAATTGTGCCTTGGCTGGCAATGCAAAGAAAGGAAAAGGGAAGGTGCCCCATTCGAAATGTGAGACTGACAATGCAGGCACGAAGCGAGACTTGTTAAAGGTCAATTTTTTCAACTGTCATGAGCATGGAAACTATGCCACAAATTTTCCACAAAATAAGAACAACAAGAAGCCCTCAGGAGGAGCAGCAAGTGAATAATTGGCTTCATAGTTTGAGTTGGACTTCACCCTCATCACATGCATGGTGTCATCGGTGATGGGATCTATGTGGTACTTGGATAGTTGAGCTTCATTCCACATGAGAGGCAACAAGTAATTCTTCAGTAGCTTGGAGGAGAAGGATCTCCAGATGCACATAAATATGGGTGATGATGGGAAGTATAATGCTACTGGTATTGGTACATTTACCTTTTAGAGAGATTCAGGTAAACCCCTCATACTAAAAGATTTCATGAATGTACCTGATTTAAAGAGGAATTTTGTTCCTATTGCTATGTTGGAACATAGTGGCCATGATGGGA
Source organism: Pinus albicaulis (assembly GCA_034641835.2). Taxonomy (NCBI): domain Eukaryota; kingdom Viridiplantae; phylum Streptophyta; class Pinopsida; order Pinales; family Pinaceae; genus Pinus; species Pinus albicaulis. The sequence goes on along the minus strand of CM076569.1, from coordinate 935,223,581 downwards.
TATTTAGTGAAGGAAGGACATTCCTTCATCACAAAGCCACAGGAAAAATGAAAAATATTAGGGTTCTATTGAGGAAACTCTACAAAATTGATGTAGATGACTGTGTAGCATTGAGAAGTAAAGTAGAGAAGGTGGAGAGATGAGAAATCAATGAGTTATGGCACATGAGGTTGGGCCATGTACAACACATCGCTTTGAGGTTCATGCAGAAAATTTCTACAGGACTTCCAAAGGGTGCACTTGCACAGAGAGACACATGCAAAGGGTGCACATTAGGGAAGTATACCAAATCCAACTTTCACGATAAGAAAATTCAAGCAGCAAAAATCCTTGAGAGAGTACACTCAGACATGTGTGGAACATTCTCGACAGCTTCCACAACAAAGCATAAGTATTGTGTTATTTTTGTTGATGATTTTTGAAGAAAGTGTTGGATTTTCTTCATGCAGAAGAAATATCAGACATTCTCCAATTTTTGTGAGTTCAAGACACTTGTCGAGAAACATACATGGAAGAAGGTGAAGGATCTGAGGAGAGAAAATGGTGGATAGTACATCTCTAAAAAATTCAAGAACTTCTATGACTCAGAAGGAATTCGAAGAGAATTTATTGCACCTCATAACCCACAGCAAAATAGGGTTGCAGAAAGGAATAACATAACGATTGTGGGAGAAACACGAGACATGTTGCATGATCAGAGCCTACCATTGCATATGTTGGCGGAAACATGCAATACAAAAATATTTTTGCAGAATAGAAGTACTTGTCAGGCACTTGGGATGAGTACACCAGAGCAGGACTTTTCAGGTTAGAGATCGGATGTGTCATATTTAAAATTTTTTGGTTAATCTATTTATTTCCATGTGACCAAAGAATCCAGGAGAAAGCTAGAGCCAACAAATGAGTTGGGATATTTGTGAGGTACACTGATACGCATCACAACTATCGGGTGTACTTGAAAGAACACAGGATGATAGTGGTAAGAAGAGATGTTAAATTTGATGAAGACAAAGCCATGCGATTGTCCCTTGAGAGGGATCTTGAGTTGCATGTAGTTGAGGAGCTTTTGGATCGAAAGGATGAACCTTAGGATGTGGAGCAACCACAAGCAGAGGAACAAAGAGTGGTAGAAACCAGTCATGCAGATCCATCCAATAGATATGGAAGGAAGCACACCAAAGAGGCTGAAAAATTGTTGCTATATTCGAGAGAGAATGTGGGAGAACCCACATCACAATGCAGGCAGAGAAGGTCCCTAGAGCGGTACACTAGATACATGGATCTCATGAGTGAAGGTATTGAGATAGAACCACCCTATTTTAAGGAAGTAGTGCAACAACCAGTGTGGGTTGATGCCATGGTTGAGGAGTATGAATCCATCATCAAAAACAATGCATGGGAAGTGGTCCCAAGACTAGTGGGGAAGTCGGTTGTAGGATCCAGGTGGGTCTACAAGGTGAAGCAGGCAACATATGGGAGTGTGGAGAAACAGAAGGCTAGAGTTTTGGCCAGAGGGTTCTCTCAGGTGGAGGGGTTTGATTATGATGAGAATTTTGCACCAATCATAAAGTACTCATCTATTTAATCCATCCTTGAAATATGAGCACAGGTGGGATGACAAATACATAATATGGATGTAAAGAAAACCTTTCTCAATGGAGTTGTTGAGGAAGAAGTGTACATTGAGTCTCCAAAAGGTTTTGAGACACTATAAAGGGAGTTGCATGTGTGTAGAATCAAGAGAGAACTGTATGGGATGAAGCAAGCACCCCGTGCTTGGTACACTAGGATTGATGATAAGGTGTTCATAAATTTTGCTCAAAATTTAAAGTTACAATATTGGGTTGAAACCATGATGGTTGCGGATATCTTGTCTTTCTGATTCCAGCGCCGCAAATAGTTCGAAAAATCGATGTCATATGAGGGAGATATCGCATTCTAATCGATTTCCCTAACATAAAAAATTTGTGACAAGTTTGATTGGGATGCCCAATCAGCATGCACGAGCATAGTCAGCAAAATAGGAATATTCTTAAGAATATTCCATTTTCTCAAGCTAGTGAGATTCTGCCAAGTGACACATTTTGATTCGATGGAGGTTGTACATTATTTATTTTCATCCAATGGATGGGTGACACGTGGCTAGCCCTGAGGCTTCCACATGTCCCCTGGACGGTGGCGTAAAATTTTATGATGTTCAGAGGGTTCGACCCCATGACCTATGACGTGCACGTAGAGCTCTCCACCAACTGAGCTACACTATAATTCTTAACATCTATGATACAATGGTTTTATTTAAAGTTTATTAATGTTGCGTGCAAGGGTTAGGGATCATCGGTGGTCCTAACCCACTGACGGCCCCACTTTGTATTCACATGTTATTGCCAGCTCACTGAAAAATCAAATGTTAATATTTCACGAGTTTCAAACACCACAACTATTTAATTATGTGTGTCACATGCCACTCTTTGCGGTCAGGTGCGACGGTTAGCACCGATTGTTATGGAAATTTCCGCTTCAAAGTTATTTGACCACGGGGTTTTCGAGGGTTGGCATGTGGCCACCCCCTTCCCCTTAACCTTAACCACTAAAGTTTGCAGTTAGAGCTAGCATATAGGTTAGCGTGCTAGCAAATTTTCGGAGTTTGGCCATTTTTAACTACAGATAAGTGCAGTTATCCACATTTAGTGGAGGATTTTTACGGGTTATTGGGAAAGAGGCTAGGAGGGTTAATTTTTGACCAATTTGGGGGAAACAAGAGTCTACCTAGACTAATTGGATAATTTTGAAGCCATTGGAGCAAAGAAAACAACCATTATAGGTCTGTAAACACATGTATTTGCAAAATTTTAAGCATAATGAAATATGGACATGCCATTGGGAGCTGAACCAATAGATGTAGCTCAGGAGGGGTGAACTACTTCATCATGCCTGTTATGTAAATTTTATGTGTGGTTTTATTTCTCTATTATACACTGCTTTTCAGTTTTATTTTCTCTTATTTCATGTTTCTAGTTCACTAAAATCACTTATATTTCATGGCTAAATCCTCAATACTTAAAAAAACAGATGGAGAAAAGTATGCACATGTTTATTAACTAAAAAGACACTTAGCACATCAAACTAATACAGTCCTTTCAGATCAGGTTGGTATCAGAGTTATAGTTTGTTCTCTGGTGTTGTTCGTTACAAAAGATTTGTTTAACCGTTTGCAAGTTTCACATTCTTACTAGGCTCAAGCTCAAGATAGGATAAGGCACATTGGTGGGAGAAAGAGGGTCTCAAAGTAAGCCAAAAAAAAAGGAGAGAAATATTTCCACAATCTCCACCACCTAGTTCACCTCCTAAGGAAGCAGAAGTAGCATTAAGCATGCCTTCAGAGAAAGAAGAAATCCATGAAGAAGTGGATCCCAAAGAGGAAGAAAGAGTGTTTAGGAAAGCATTCCTTGACATGGCTGATATAGTTAGAATCCTTTATCAAGAAAGAAATGAGAAAATAGAAGGAGAAGGATCCAAACTTCACAAGGAAGGACAAAGATCATCAGGAGGTCACAATAATGAAGATAAGTCAAAGAAGGAAATGGAGGCAGTGGAAATTCACCATCCTCACCCTCATCATCATCATCCTCTACTTCATTTTCAGTACATCAGTCACACAAGTCAAAGAACACTCATAAAAGTCCTTTTATAAAACTTGATGTTAAGTTTGAATTGCCAATGTTTAATGGTGAAGTCAATTCATAAAATATTGATAATTGGATTAGGAAATTGGAGGTCTATTTGAGAATCCAAAACCTTCAAGATGATGATACCAAAATCCAATTAGCTTCATTGAGAATGGAAGGTGCAACACTTGTTTGGTGGGAAGCCAAGACAAAGGAGGAGATCAAGAAGCATGGTAAGATTATTCTATCATGGACTGATTTCATCTCTACAATAAAATGACAATTTTATCCATTAGCTCATATGCAGAAAGCCATAATGAAATGGAAAAAATTTAGACAACTGAAAGGAAAAAATGTGCAAGTTTACACCCAATAATTTAGGAGAAGAGCTCTCTTATTAGGGGTAGATTTGCAGAGCCAAGATAATTTTCTCAAGTAAATAGGAGGCTTACATAGCTACCTAAGACATAATATTCTCATGTTTAACCCGACAAGTCTAGATGAGGTATGTGTTTAGGCCACACATCTCGAAGCTAGAGGGAAAAAATTTTCTGATGAGGGTAGGAACAAACCTTTTAAGGGTAAAAATAAAGAGAAGACCTCAAAATGTAAAAACAAAAAGAATGCACCTGTCAATAAAGAGGGAGAAAAAGTGATTTGTAAACATTTTTCAAGAGAAGGTCATAATGAAAATCAACGTTGGAAATTACATCTTGAAAAGAGGTCCAAATATCTCAACAACAAAGGGAAACAGAAAACTGCAGCTACAGCTCAACATGATTTAGGAGAGGATTCAGGTGATGAATCTAAAATTACAGCCATGGGATTGAAGAACATGAAGGGGAAATAAATTGAAACCAAACCTATTACTAGTACATCAAACTATCACATACATGCTCCAAATGAAGAAGAGAGAATTGAACTGTTTCATGTGAGGGTCATATCCAAACATACTAAGATTGACACATTGTTTGATAGTGGGTCACAAGAAAACTTAATCTTTGAATACTTGGTCAAGAAACTTAATCTTGAGACCATTCTACATCCAAAACCATATCCACTTGGTTGGATTTGTAAGGATGCAAATTTACAGTTTTCAAAGAAGTGTATATTTCGATTTGCAATAACTACACATTTTGTTGACGCAGTTGAATTAGATGTGGTTATGCTTGACATAACAGGTATTGTGTTGGGGAGTCCTTACTTGTAAGATAGGAAAGTGATCTTCCATCACCATGAGAAAAAATACCATTTATTCAAAGATGGCAAGGAGTACATTTTTAGAGCACATCGCAAGAAGACAAATATTGCTATGGTAAATGCTAGATAGGTAAAGAGGCTGGTAAATTCAAGTAAGAATTTTGTTCTTCTAATGATTAAGCCTAAAGCTGATGATACTCATGATTCATTTGAGGATTGTGATCCTAATTTGAAATCATATTTATATGATGTAGTTGATGCACATCATGAGATGTTTTGGGAGCCAACAAGATTGCCTCCAAAAAGAGAGATTCAACATGAGATTCAGTTGTAGCAATATTTTCCTCTTCCAAACATCGACATGTATCGCATGTAAATAATGAAGAATGATGAAATAAAGAGGCAAATCAAGGAGATGCTAGAAAAAGGACTCATAAGGCCAAGCACTTCACCATGCGGTTCACCCATAGTCTTGATTCTGAAGAAAGATGGGACTTGGCGCATGTGCGTAGAATTCAATGCTTTGAACAAGATAACGGTAAAGAATCGATACCCACTCCCAAGGATAGATGATTTAATTGATCAGCTGAAAGAAATTTTTTTTTTCACTAAGTTAGATTTACGAAGTGGATATCATCAAGTAAGAATTGTGGAAAGTGATGTATGGAAAATTGCATTCAAAACCAAACAAGGAGTCTTTGAGTGGTTGGTTATGCCTTTTGGTTTGTATAATGCACCGAAAATTTTTATGCGTGTTATGGATAGTGTTTTGCGTCCATTTCTTGTTGAATTTGTGATTGTGTATTTAGATGACATACTGATTTTCAGAAAAACAAGAGAAGAACATGCCTTGCATGTGAATAGGGTGCTTAAATTTTTGAAGAAAGAGAAACTATTTCTTAAAATGTCAAAGTATGAGTTTGGAAAGACTTCTTTGGTTTATTTGGGACACATTTTAGAAGGAGGCGAGGTTGAGAATTGTTCCTTCTAAAGTGGAAGCCATTGTGAATTGACCCACTCCCAAAACAATAATCGAGGTAAGAATTTTCTTAGGTGCAGCTCAGTATTGGAGAAAGTTTATTGCTAACTTTTCTGCCATCGCAGCTCCTATGCATGCAGTGAAAAGTATGAAGAAAGGCTTCCAATGGGGAGGAAAAAAACATCAAGCTTTTGAAGCTTTAAATGAAAATTTCAGTTCAGCTCCAGTCCTTGCATTACTGAATTTGAGACAACCATTCGAGATACAAACTGATGCTAGTGATTATGTCATGGGCGCAGTTCTTTTGCAACATGGTAAGCCTATCACTTTTCATTCTGAAACATTCAATGGTGTTGTAACTAATTATCCTACATATGACAAAGAGCTATATGTGTTGGAAAAAAGCGTCAAGAAGTGGAAACACTACTTGATGGGTAAAGAGACGATTATACATACCGATCACCAACCATTACAGTACTTGCAGTGGCAAACAAAAATGAAACAATCATGACATTTTAGGTGGATGGGATTTCTTCAACAGTTTCACTTGGTTATAAGGTACAAGAAAGGAATTTTCAATAAAGTTTCCGATATGCTTTCATGACCAGTTATAAGTGCTTATACTTTACTTAAAAATTATTCTATTGTACGTGAGAGTTACATAGAACAATATGCATATGATGTTGATTTTCAAGATGTGTATGCTAGTTTGAGTGAAGGGAATCAAGTTGAAGAAAATGATGATCACATGCATAAAAATTTTATGTTTCATTTGGGCAAACTGTGTATACCACAAGGAGAGAGGCTAAGCGTCATGAGAGAAGCTCATTCATCTCTCATTTCTGGACACTTTTGGGTAAGCAAAACAATGGCGCATCTATAGAGGTATTGCTATTGGTCACATGATAGATAGTGTGTCGCGTTTTATAAGAGGTTGTTCTATGTGTGCGATAAGAAAGCTTAGAAATAGGAAGCTTGGATTGTATACGCCACTACTGGTACCATCAAGGCCATGGGAGTGTCTCCATGGACTTTGTTGGAGGTCTACCTATGCAAGAAAACAACATGATTATCTTTATGTAGTTGTGGATAGATTCAGTAAAATGTGTATACTTATGCCATGTAAGAAAAAAATTACTGCTAAACTTTATTTTCAACATGTATGGGTTCATTATGGATTGCCAAATTCTATAGTTAGTGATAGGAATTCCAGGTTCATTAGGATTTTTTGGTCCAATATTTGGAGTATGATGGACACAAAGTTGAAAAAGAGTACTGCTTTCCATCCGCAAACGGATGGCCAAACTGAGGTGGTGAAAAGAACCATTGTGCATATATTGAGAGGATATTGCAGCAAACATCCTAAGTTTTGGGATAAGCAACTGCATTACATTAAACACACTTACAACTGGGAAAAGCACTCTTCTACAAATACATTACCTTTTGAAGTATGTTTTGGGTATTTTCCAAAATCACCATTAGACTTCATCTTTGAGAAGGATGCAATTGATGAGCATAGTGATATTGACAAGGATCGAAATTTCATTGAGAAAATTCAGATTATATATCAACAAGTTCAAGAAAAACTTGAGAAGAGTCAAAGAAAATACAAGGAGAGGCATGACAAACATAGAGTTGATCATGAGTTTCAAGAAGGAGATGAGGTATGGTTGCACATAAGAAAAGAAAGGATGCAAGGAGAAGGTAAAAAGCTCGAACCCATTTTCTATGGTCCATTCAAGATCATAAAGCAAGTTGGTAACAATGCATTTCAACTTGACTTGCCTTCATATATGCAAATGTATTCAATTGTTAATGTTGAAAACTTACGTTTGTATGAGCCACCTTTGATAGATGATCAAGGAAGTGATGTTCAACTGCCTTCTATTGAGTATTTCTCACCAGAATTTCTGGATGAGCTCAAGGAAGATACAATTCTTGACAAGAGGACAAGAGAATCCAAGAGGGGAAGTGTTGACTACCTTCGAGTTGGGCTCAAAAGCAGTAAGCCAAGCAAGGAAAAGTGGATGACAGTTGGAAAGATGTACCCTCATCTACTGAACATGTAATCAAGTATTTTGGGGTCCAAAAGCTTCTCAATGGGGAGGTGTGATCAGGTGTTCATAATTTTTTCTCAAAATTGAAAGTTACAGGATTGGGTTGAAAATAGGATGGTTGTGTAGATCTCATCTTTTTGATTTCGGTGCCATGAACGGTTTGAAAAACCGATGTTGTATGAGGGAGATATCACGTTTTGATCGATTTCCCAAACAACTAAAATTTGTGAGAGGTTTGACTGGGATGCCCAGTCAGCATGTAGGTGTATAGTCAAAAAAATAGGAATATTCTTAAGAATATTCCATTTTCTCAAGCCGATGAGAGTCTGCCAAGTGGCGCATTTTGATTCAATGGAGGTTGTACGCTATTTATTTTCATCCAATGGATGGGTGACATGTGGCTAACCTTGGGGTAGCCATGTGTCCCCTAGACGGTGGTGTAAAATTTTATGAGGTCCAGGGGGTTCAACCCCATGACCTCCGGTGTGCACGCAAAGCTCTCCACCAAACAAGCTACACCATAAGTCTTAACGTCTATAGTGCAATGGTTTTATTTAAAGTTTATTAATGTTTCATGCGGGGGTTGGGGACCACAGGCGGCCCCACATTGTATTCACATGTTATTTCCAACCCACCACAACATCAAATGTTAACATCCAATGGGTTTCAAACACTACAACCGTTTCATTATACATGTCACATGCCACTCTTTGCGGTCAGGTGCGACGGTTATGAAAAATTCCGCTCCAAATTTATTTGACTGCGGGGTTTTTGAGGGTTGGCATGTGGCCACCCCCTCCCCCTTAACCTTAAACATTAAATTTTGCGGTTAGATTTGGTGGAAAGGTTAGCGCACCACCAAATTTTTGGAGTTTGGCCATTTTTAACTGAAAATAAGTGCAGTTCTCCACATTTAGTGGAGGATTTCTAGGGGTTATTGGGAAAAAGGCTAGGAGGGTCAATTTTCGACCAAATTTGGGGAAACAAGTGTCTACCTATACTAATTGGAGCATTCTGGAGCCATTAGAGCAAAGAAAAAAAACCATTAGAGGTCTTTAAACACATGTATTTGAAATTTTTTGAGCATAATGAAAGATGGACATGCCATTGGGAGTTGGACCAGCAGATGTAGCCCAGGAGGGGTGAAATGCTTCATCATGCCTACTGTGTAAATGTTATGTGTGGTTTTATTTCTCTGTTATGCACTGCAATTCAGTGTTATTTTCTCTTATTTAATGCTTCTAATTCACTAAAATCACTTATATTTCATGATTAAAACCTCAATACTTAAAACAAATAGATGGAGACAAGTATGCCTATGTTTATTAACTGAAAAGAAACTTAGCACAACAAACTAATACAGTCCTATCATATCAATTGGCAACTACTTCACTGGGTTGGGATTCACCAAGAGTGAAGCGGATGCGAACCTATACCATATTTTGATTAATGGTAAGATTTTAATTATTGTACTTTATATCGATGATCTGATATTGACAGGTGATGAGAAACTCATAAAGTCTTGCAAAGATGATATTGCAAGAGAATTTGAGATGAAGGACATGGGGCTCTTGCACTATTTCATTGGATTGGAAATATGGAAAAGAGATGGGGAGATATTTGTGTATGAGGGAAATTATGCCAAGGAGATTATGAGGAAGTTCCACATGGAGGGAAACAAACCCATGAAGACTCCTCTTGTAGGAAACTTGAGGAAGGAGGATGCTACTTCAAGTGAAGTAGTGGATGCTACTCTTTACAAGAAGCTGGTAGGTTCACTCATGTATTTGGTGAACACACAAACCAACATATGCTACACAATTAACCAAACGAGCCAAGCTATGGTTAAGCCAACCAAGCCCTTTTGGAAGGAAAGGAAGCATGTATTGAGATATCTCAAGGGCACTACAAAGTATGGATTATGGTACAAAAAGATAGAGGGAGTGAAGCTTCAAGGCTTCACTGATGGAGATTGGGCAGCGAGTCCATCCAATAGGAAGAGCACATTGGGAGGCATCTTCAGCATAGGATCAACAAAAATTTCTTGGTACAACAAGAAACAAAGATCAGTTGCACTCAGTTCCATAGAGGCAGAGTACATAGCGGCCATTTAGGAAGCATGCGAGGCCATTTGGATGAGGAATATACTTACTGGATTGTTTGGACAACATATGAATCCAAAGGTGATACTTTTTGATAACCAGAGTTGCATAAAACTCTCAGTTAATCTAACATTACATGACAAGTCCAAGAATATTTATATCCTATATCACCATCTCAAAGATTGTGCTCAAAGGAAGATTATGTCATTAGAGTACATTCCCATGGAGGAGAAGGATGCAAACATCTTGACGAAGGCACTGGAAAGAATAAATTTTGAATTCTGTTAGTGTCAGTCTAGTCATACTGCCATCAGTGATAAAAAATTCTGTTTTTCATTTTCATATTAGCTGTCTCATACCGAATAAACTTCACCATTCCCCTAGGTCATGGATTCATTGATGGTAGTAATTTTTATCAGTTGTCCCTCATGAGGTACTTGCTGATTTTCCTTTCTATGGTCTTTAGTCATTAGTCACTTTTATTCTCAAACTCATATCAATAGGTCATAGGATGGGTCTCATTGGTTTCTAGGGTCTCACCATGGTCAAATTAATGAGTCAAATGTCAATAATATCAACAAGGTCATGAGGAAATTAATAAAATCAGAAGTCACAACACCTGAAAGATCAAAAAGATATTTTATTCAGTTTGATGTAATTTTCACCTCTAGACCATTTTTTGAGGTGAAAACGTGATATTTTGCCTTTATTATTATTCATTATGTAATTCTATATCATCATGTGTAATAAATCACAATTCAGAAGCTGTTATCTCCACAAGGTGATGTCCTTGCCTTCAGAGAAGTTTTATGTAGCATGTTTAGTGCCAAATCATCCTCTAAGAAGATCCATCAGAAAGAGCCCGGAAAGAGCTTTCCAACGGTATACTACACTCTCAAAACTGACTTTTGGATTGAAATTTATGCTTAAGTGAAGTAAAAGCCCTTATATCCTCATATACCCCTATTTCCCATTTTTTCCCTTTAAAATTTATATTATTAAAGTTTTATATTTCTTTAATTAAATCCCTTTTCCCCTTTTCCGATTATAAAATCGCATTATAAATCTTTAAATACAAATTCGATTATGCCAAACCACTTCCCCACCATGCTTTATAATAAAACTTTATAATAAAGTTTTATGTTATAAACCCCCCGCTTCCCATCGCAATCGCAAAATTTTCCCCTCGATCGAATCGCAAAGTTTATTTGAATGCTCCGATCCGCCAATCACACCATCCTCCGATCCGCTGATCGCACCATCCTCTGATCCGCCAATCGCACCATCCTCTGATCCGATCAATCACAAGTCCCTCCCTCCGATTACCCGATCCGCTCCTCCGATCGCAACAACCCCTGATTGATCTCCCCATCGTCGATTTTCCCCGCCGATCAGACAACCCACAGCTAATTGGGTCATCGCAATCGGCATTCCCATATATGTTACACTCCGCTCCCCTCCGATTTCTGATTGCGATTAATCCTCGGGCCCACCATATGGTATTTCTGCCCATTTATAATGTGAAGGGTCTTCCCCTTTGTAAACTAGAAATTTGTTATATTTCATTTTTTGCAAAGGTTTTTCCCATTTCCCTTCCCAAATCGCATCGGCCTAATTTTTTTATGCGATGTGCCCCTCCATGATCTTCCAATTGCAATTATGCGGGTCCCACCATTTAAAACCCACCGCCATTCATTACAAAACCCCTTTCTCCTTTGTAAGGGTGAAAAATTCATCCGTTTTGTTTATTACAAAGGCCTTCCTCCCCATCGCATCAATATTTGTAATATGTTACTCCCCTCTTCCGATTCCGATTGCAATGGCACCGCCGATTGTTATATTATGAGTATTTTATTAATATGATATCCCTCCGCCCGGCTCACTCCAATTGCGATTGTAATGCAGGTCCCACCTCCTCTCCCTTCCTTCCTATTCATTATTTTCCCTTCACTAAAGGCAAAGTTTCATTTCAAAGGCATGTTATTTAAAAAATCAGTTTTCTTCAGAATTAGAAATAGTGGAAAGCAAGAAAATAGTCAAAGGGCTGAGAGCTTATTTAAAACAAATATTGTTACAGCAAGCAGCAAAATAGGAAATCTGTTCATCGGATTACCTATTTTCTTTCATACAGCCTAACAACAAAATCTCCAAGTATTCAAATGCAATTCTGTCCCTTATTCTTAGGGGCAGATTGTTGTATTTCTTTCTATGATTGTATTTCAGTTCTTCAGCTGTTAGAACAACTCCCTTTTTTGTGGATCTATGTTCCCACATTTCAGTGTATTTATTGTAATTATAAATTATTTGTAAGGGAATAGTCTGTAACTCAGAAAGTAGGGGAATAGTGTGGTAGAACATCTCTGCGCTACATTGTACAGTTTGATAGGAATTAATAAGAGATGCAACTCTGATTTGTGGGATCCATGTGGTATGCGAGTTAGCATTTGTTTTTCTTCTTTGTTTCATATGTGAATTGCTATGTATTCCATTCATCCATAAACATTTCCTTTTGAATGCTTTCAAGACAGAAAGGTAGAATCCATTTTATATGCTCTACCTTGGGAAATCATTCATACTCTGTATTTTTCTTCTGTTTGAAAAGGATCCATTTATTATGCCCTTTTCATCTCCTCACCAGTCTTTCATCCCATCCTCATTAAATTTTAATTGCTAATTTTCCTGCCTATCTTGCCCCATGAAATACCCTGTGTCCTGATTTAATTCCTGGTTTCAACTGTCCCTTTTATCCCACACATCCTTGAAATTCATTCATTCATTTTATTTAAACCTTTTTCCCATCATTTTATCTAGCCTAATATCAGTCCATTTATTGTGTTCCATTGAATATTCCTTTACGAAGAGAGCTCTCTCCTGTCCTTGTAGGGCTAGCTACAAGGCTAAGCGTGGTTTAGTTGTTACACTGTTTTGCCTTTTCAGCCTGAGGTCCAATTCAGGCGCTAACATTCTCTGGCGACTCTGCTGGGGAATAATTTCAAAAATGTTTGTTTGTTAGTGTTATTTGTTTTACAAACTATAGACATAGCCTAAATTTATGCCAGGTAGCCTTCGAAACTGCACATTGCTTTGCAGGTGCATAAGTAGATAAATGCTACTTCAGTCAATCTCCGGTCTAGTTTTATAAACATAACATCTGACTTGCAATATTTTCCCCAGTATATCAAATAATTCTAGACTTTTGAAACAATGATGTTCAGATTTTGCTAGGCTGCAAAATAAGATTTTGTAAAATAGACATTCGACCACACTGGCTTCAAGAAGATACTCCAGGGCTAATCCAGATCCAAATCCTCCCCTTGTGTTTGAAAATCCAAATCTTATCCCAAGAATTGTTAGAAGACAAGAAGGATCATTAAGCCCCAGACCCGTTTTCAGATCCTATACTTGGCCCAGTGAATGGTTTTTTGTATAAGACCTTTCCTTTGACGAGAATTTTGAGCTTTCTTTATTCAGGAATAAGCCTGAAAATGACATTGATGATACAGTTTTATATCCTGACTTCCTTGTAGATATTGAAGTCCAAAGAGCAAATACCTCCATTGACGATTACATTTTGAATGATCCTCAGTCCATCACTGCAAATAATATCTCTGAGCCTTCAGAATCATCAGGAATAGCATTTCCCCCTCCCAATTCATCAACATTCCCATCAATCAATTCCCAGTTATCATCTCCTCCATTAACACCTCCCTCAAATCCTACAAGTCCTGTCGTAAATCCACCTAGATTTATGGCTGCTAGGTATGCACCCCTGGTCTTACCCCAGGTCCTCAATGATATGCCGGATGACTATCAAAGAAAAATTCCTATTTTTGATGCCACTCAGAGCATCACATCTCAGCAGCTGTTGATAAAATGAATGCATTTTTTGATTTGCATGAGGTAGAAGCAGAGAATGTAACGACAAGGCTGTTTGTTCAAAGTTTTGGAGGCGAAGTCAGAAAGTGGTTTAGAGCCTTACCACCAGGCACAATTCGCACTTTGTAGGCGTTGCACACTCAGTTCCTAGACTGGTGGGAGGTAAAAAATAACCCACTTCAAATCCTGTCTGAGTATGAGAACATTAAGAGGAATGTGGGTGAAACCGTGCAAGATTATTGTTTAAGATTCAATGCTGTATATAATGCTATTCCAGCTAATTTGAAACCTCCTATGGGACTAGCATTGTTGAAATTTCCCGACGGTTTTGATGCCGACATGGCATATCAGCTACGTGAAAGAGATATGTCTTCACTTGAAGACATGCAGAAGATAGCGGTAAACGTTGAAGCTAATCTGCTGGCTAAAAGAGCACAAGCCAGAGCCGAGAAAAGAGTCACAATAAAAGAGGAGGCCTCTACTTCAGACAGTAAAATGGACACTCTGATCAGAACAGTGGAAAAAATGGTTGATAGGTTAACCATTGTAGATAGAATTGAGCCTCAAATAAGAAATCCGAATTTCAGAGGGCAGCAACCACAATTCAGAATTAAACAGAGAGACCAAAGAACGTAGGACCAAGTTGCGCCACCACAGCAGCAGATTAAAACTCTTTTGCAGCAGAACTACGTGTAAGGGACAAATTCATATGACGATGATCCTATGATTGAGGCTAATCACTTTTTCACAGTGGATGGTGCACCCATTTTCGTTACAGAAGATGAAGAATACACAATGGTGACTCCAGACATTCAAAAAGACCAAAATTTTATTTTGGCCAATGATACAGTACTAGAAGAGGAGTCTGATGACTATCAGAGAGGGTATATGAACGCTCTGTTGGCTCAGCAAAGGCAATACTCTTTAAGGAATAGAGAGGTTACAATCAGTCCCATTCAAAAGAGAAAGGAACTCCAAATGAAGAACGAAGCACAGAAGAAAGCTAAGGAGCCGGCTGATCCTTCCTCTAGCAATGTACCTGCAGTTGCTAATACAACAAACGAAAAGAACCAGCAGAACACAGTAAAGGAGCCAACAGAGAAGAAAGACCCGCCCATTAAAGAGGTAGAGAAAGCTCCCTCCTTTAATCTAGAAAATGAAATTTCTAAGTTAAAAATGTCTATGCCCCTCACAGAGTTGGTAAAGAATAATGTGTATAAAAATCAGATGTCCAAAGTCTTGCAAATAGATTCTATCTCTGATATGGTCAATGTAGAAGACGAATACCTTGAACTTATTTTCGGTCTAGCCATAGAAGAATCTGAAGAAAATGAATTCCCTTCTTTTTACTTGAGTCTTAGAGTAGATGAGTTTATCCTGCATAATGCTATGTTGGACTCCGGGGCCTCACACAATTTGATGCCCAAAGCTGTCATGAAAAATCTAGGCCTTGACATCACTCGTAAATATCATGATTTGTATTCCTTTGACTCAAGTAGGGTCCACTGTATTGGTTTAATTAAATATTTGGTAGTGTCTTTAGATCAGATTCCAGCAAAGAATGTCTTGATGGATGTAGTTGTTGCTGATGTCCCACCAAGGTTTGGAATGCTTCTATCTAGGTCTTGGGGTGAAAAACTTAAGGGAACCATGCGGCTTGACTTCTCTTATGCCACTATCCATGTATTTGGCCAGTTGAGGAAGTTATATAGGGAAAAGAAAATGAAATATATGATTACCAACAAAGACAAGCTTGTAAATCATCCCATTAATGCTATCCATACAAACTTAGAGTCTTTTGTCTTGTATTCTGATGGTGGTTTAAATGATGAGAATGTTTAATTGGTACAAGTGGATGAAATACCTGAGATTTCAGAGAATTTTAGAGAGGTCCTCAAATAAGAAAAGGACAAAGCAGCAAACACTTCTGAACCTCCTGCCTACCAACAACAAAACGAAAATGACCAGCCATAAATCAGTCAAGGTAAAGAAGAGAAAGAAACAAATTTCCAGCATCTTCAAGAAGAAGAAGAAGGCCTGTGGAGTATGGATTGTGATGGAGCTATTAGTAAGGATGGAGCTGGAATTGGAATATGGATTATGAGCCCTGTTTTTCAACCTTAGAAGGTTCCAAATAATGTTAGAGTTTGTGCTTATAAGCTAGCTTTTGATTGCTCTAACAATGAAGCAGAATATGAGGCTTTGATTGCAGGTCTCAAAATTTTGAAGAAGTTGAACGCAAAAAGGATTTCTGTGTATGGTGACTCCGAATTGATAATCAAACAGATGAAGGGAGAATAACAACAAAAACATCCAAGATTGAGGGCATACAGAAATGCTGTCTTGGACATTTTGAAAACATTCCCAGAGTATAATTTGACAGCAGTGCCCAGGATGCAAAACATTATTGCTGATTCTCTTGCCACTACTGCAAGTAACTTGAAGATTCCGATGAACTCCAACAATAAGTTTGAAATCTATGTCAAACATAGGCCTGCTGTTCTGGACAATTTAAGGTATTGGCAAGTATTTTGGGATGATAATGAGATTAATGCATTTTTGCAGGGTGAGGGAAAATTCAAAGATACTCCCATAGAGGGTGATTATGAGGTTGATGATCAGGAGTTGGAAGAAAACCAGATGGAAATATTGCAGTTAAAGGATAATGTAATTCCTAGAGGTCTCATACCTCTAGAGGAGCTTTTTGATCAGGATGATGTTGAAAAGAAACCAAGCTTGGTGCCCATAGAGAAAGGAGTTGAAGATGTGAATATTGGAACAACTAATCAGCCCAAGTTTATCAAATTATCAAAGGCATTATCCCCTGAGGTAAAGGAGAAGTATGTTAAATTGCTTTCTGAATTTTCTCATGTATTTGCATGGGATTATTCAGATTTAAAAGTGTATGATAAGAACATAATTCAGCATCCAATTCCTATCAAGCCGGATCAGAAGCCTTTCAGACAGAAGCTGAGAAGAATCAATCCAAAGTTGCTGCCATCAATTGAAAAGGAGGTAAATAGGTTGTACAAAGCAGGAATCATAGTTCCTATTATATTTTTTGATTGGATTTTGAATTTGGTCCCAGTGCGTAAAAAGATTGGAGAAATAAGACTGTGTATTGACTTTCAGAACTTGAATAAGGCATCCTTAAAGGATAATTACCCACTTCTGAAAATGGACCATATTCTGTAGAGAGTAGTTGGAGCATCTAGGATGTCACTACTTGATGGCTACTCAGGCTACAATCAGATCTTGGTGCATGAGAAGGACCAAGATAAAACTGCCTTCAAAACACCCTAGGGAACCTTACAGTATGCCAAGATGCCCTTTGGACTGAAGAACGCTAGAGCCACCTTCCAGCGTGCAATGGACATTGCTTTTGCAAATGAAAAAGATGTTTTTCTTGTTGTTTATTTGGATGATTTGACAGTGTTTTCAGGTTCAGATGATGAGCATTTTCACCATCTAAGAGTGGTTTTTCAGCGTTGCAGAAAGTTTGGGATTTCTCTCA
Source organism: Pinus albicaulis (assembly GCA_034641835.2). Taxonomy (NCBI): domain Eukaryota; kingdom Viridiplantae; phylum Streptophyta; class Pinopsida; order Pinales; family Pinaceae; genus Pinus; species Pinus albicaulis. The sequence goes on along the minus strand of CM076569.1, from coordinate 935,206,188 downwards.
ATCCCAAAAAGAGCCTTTTTTCCATGGATGAGGGAAAATTGCTCAGGCACATCATCTCTAAAGATGTCATCCGCATAGATCCAACCAGAGTGGAGGCAATCCAACTCATAGATCTTCCACGGAACAAGAAAGAGATTCAGGCCTTTAATGGTAAGATGAATTTTTTGCGTAGATTTATACCTAATCTGGCTGAGCATTTGAGAGAAATGACCAATATGTTGAAAAAAGACAACACAATTAAGTGGAGTGAAGAAGCTATTAAATAATTCAATCTGGTAAATTTTGCTTTGTCTAATGCCCCAGTTCTGATCAGTCCTGACTATACTCAAGATTTTATTATATTTTTGTTTGCATCTGAGCATACTATGGCTGCTGTTTTAATGCAAAAGAGAGATGAAGTAGAAAATCCAATTTCCTTTTTCAGTAGGACTATTAGAGATGCTGCTTTAAGATATAATATTATTGAAAATCAGGCATTGGCTCTTGTCAAGGCATTGAAAGATTTTAGGGTCTATATTCTACATTCACACACTATAGCATATGTCCCTAACAAAGCAGTCAAGGATGTGCTCATGCAAACTGATCCAGAAGGTCAAAGAGGCAAATGGATAGCAGCTATGTTGGAGTATGATCTGGAGATCAAGCCCACGAAATTGATCAAAGGCCAAGGTTGGTGAAATTGATGGCCCAATCAAATCTGCGTGCCTTAGATATAAGCCTCATTTCAGCAATATCGGAAGAGGAAAATGAAGGTTTGCTGGTTCCTATTTCAGATATTTTTCTGTAGTCCCCTTAGTATTCAGATATTGTGTATGTTCTTCAGCACCTTTCACCTCCTCCAGGCATGTCTAAGAGTGAAGGTAGATCTTTGAAGCTCAAATCTGCAAAATTTTTCATTTTGAACAGTTTTCTGTTTTGGAAGGATCCGGGAGGCATTTTGTTAAATTACCTGGTTGAAGAAGAAGCTCAGAAGGTAATGCACGATTCCCATAAAGGTGACTGTGGTGGTCACCTGTTTTGGAAAACTACAATGAACAAGGTATTGAGAGCCGGGTATTATTGGCCCACATTATTTTTTTATTTATATAAAACAGTGATGAATTGTCATGAATGTCAAATTTTCCAAGGGAAGAAGAAATTGCTTCCACTTCCTTTGAAACCTGTTTCAGTGAACGTGCCCTTTCAACAGTGGGGGCTTGATTTTATAGGAGAAATACATCCCGTGTCCTCAGCATAGCATCGATGGATATTGACTGGGACAGATTATTTCACGAAATGGATCGAGGCCATCCCTGCCAGGCAAGAGACTGACATGGTAATTATTCAATTCCTGGAATCAAATATTTTATCTGGTTTTGGTTGCCCATGTAAAATTGTGACAGATAATGCAGTCGCGTTCAGATCAAAGAAAATGATCGATTTCTGTGATAAATACAACATCATGCTGGGCCATTCAACAACGTATTATCCACAAGGCAATGGCCTGGTAGAGTCATCGAATAAATCACTAATAAATATAATTAAGAAAATGTTGGAGGCAAACAAAAGAAATTGGCACCGAAAGCTTATCAACGCACTGTGGGCAGACAGAGTCACCAGTAAAAAATCAATAGGTATGTCACCTTTTGAGATGGTTTATGGTACTGATGCTATTTTTCCTACTTCTCTTACGGTTCCAGTTATGAGATTATTACAAGAAGTTGGCAGTGAAGATGATGAAAACTAGCGAAGAATCAACCAGATGATCCACCTTCAACAAACAAGAGAAGAAGTGTCACAGAAAATGAGTCACTTGCAAGAAAAGATTAAAAAGATCTATGACAGGAAGACTAAAGCAGAAAAGTTTTAGTTGGATGATGTAGTGTTGAAATGGGATGCAAGAAATGAAGACAAAGGGAAGCACAGTAAATTTGACAACCCTTGGAAGGGACCATACAGAATTATAGTGTACAGGGGTCAGAATGCCTTCTTGCTTTCAGAAATGGATGGCCAGGATCGTCCTAGAGGAGCAGTAAATGGTAGGCTATTGAAGCACTACCATTGTTGAAGACATGGATCAGAATCTATCTCATCATCATTGTATATACCATTTTATTTTTCTAAAATCAAATTTCAAAATGCACAGTCATTCAAGTTTGGGGCCCGAGGTGAAGGCTGTAAAACTTGGATGATATGTGTATGGTTTAGTTTTATTTCAGATTTCAATCTTAGTCTAGAGTTAGAGTCAATTTGCATTTGTGCCAGTTTTCAACATTTTTGACTCCATGCCCAATGGATAAGGCTACTTGGTCTACAGTGTTATTGGCACCTCCAAGGAGCTACCATCCCCATTGGAGCCAATGTTAGTGTCAGTCTAGTCATACTGCCATCAGTGATAAAAACTACTCTTTTGCATTTTCATATTAGGTGTCTCATACCGAATAAACTTCACCATTCCCCTAGGTCATGGATTCATTGATGGTAGTAATTTTTATCATTTGTCCCTCATGAGGTACTTGCTGATTTTACTTTCTATGGTCTTTAGTCATTAGTCACTTTTGTTCTCAAAATCATATCAGCAGGTCATATGATGGGTCTCATTGGTTTCTAGGGTCTCACCATGGTCAAATTAATGAGTCAAATGTCAATAATATCAGCAAGGTCATGAGGAAATCAATAAAATTAGAAGTCACAACACCTGAAAGATCAAAAATATATTTTATTTAGCTTGATGTAATTTTCACCTCAAGACCATGTTTTGAGGTGAAAACGTGATATTTTTCCTTTATTATTATTCATTATGTAATTCTATATCATCATGTGTAATAAGTCACAATTCAGAAGCTGTTATCTCCACAAAGTGATGTCCTTGACTTCAGATAAGTTTTCACAGCATGTTCAGAGCCAAATCATCCTCCAAGTAGATCCATAAGAAAGAGCCTGGAAAGAGCTTTCCAACGGTATACTACACTCTCAAAACTGACTTCTGGATTGAAATTTATGCTTAAGTGAAGTAAAAGCCCTTATATCCTCATATACCCCTATTTCCCATTTTTTCCCTTTAAAATTTATATTATTAAAGTTTTATATTTCTTTAATTAAATCCCTTTTCCCCTTTTCTGATTATAAAATCGCATTATAAATCTTTAAATACAAATGCGATTATGCCAAACCACTTCCCCACCATGCTTTATAATAAAACTTTATAATAAAGTTTTATGTTATAAACCCCCTGCTTCCCATCGCAATCGCAAACCTTTCCCCCCGATCGCATCGCAAAGTTTATTTGAATGCTTCGATCCGCCAATCACACCATTCTCCAATCCGCTGATCGCACCATCCTCTGATCCGCCAATCGCACCATCCTCTGATTCGATCAATCACAAGTCTCTCCCTCCGATTACCTAATCCGCTCCTCCGATCGCAACAACCCCCGATTGATCTCCCCACCGTTGAGTTTCCCCGCTGATCGGACGGCCCACAGCTAATTGGGCCATCGCAATTGGCATTCCCATATATGTTACACTCTTCTCCCCTTTGATTTCTGATTGCGATTAATCCCTGGGCCCACCATACGGTATTTCCGCCCATTTATAATGTGAAGGGTCTTCCCCTTTGTAAACTCGAAATTTGTTATATTTCATTTTTTGCAAAGGTTTTTCCCATTTCCCTTCCCAAATCACATCGGCCCAATTTTGTTATGCGATGCGCCCCTCCACGATCTTCTGATTGCGATTATGCGGGTCCCACCATTTAAAACCCTCCGCCATTCATTACAAAACCCCTTTCTCCTTTGTAAGGGTGAAAAATTCATCCGTTTTGTTTATTACAAAGGCATTCCTCCCCGTCAGATCAATATTTGTAATATGTTACTCCCCTCTTCCGATTCCGATTGCGATGGCATCGCCGATTGTTATATTATGACTGTTTTATTAATATGATATCCCTCTGCCCGGCTCACTTTGATTGCGATTGTAATGCGGGTCCCGCCTCCTCTCCCTTCCTTCCTATTCATTATTTTCCCTTCACTAAAGGCAAAGTTTCATTTCAAAGGCATGTTATTTAAAAAATTATTTTTCTTTAGAATTAGAAATAGTGGAAAGAAAGAAAATAGTCAAAGGGCCGAGAGCTTATTTAAAACAAAGATTGTTACAACAAGCAGCAAAATAGAAAATCTGTTCATTGGATTACCTATTTTCTTTCATACAGCCTAACAGCAAAATCTCCAAGTAGTCAAATGCAATGCTGTCCCTTATTCTTAGGGGCAGATTGTTGTATTTCTTTCTATGATTGTATTTCAGTTCTTCAGCTGTTAGAACAACTCCTTTTTCTGTGGATCTATGTTCCCACATTTCAGTGTATTTATTGTAATTATAAATTATTTGTAAGGGAATAGTCTATAACTCAGAAAGTAGGGGAATAGTGTGGAACAACATCTTTGCGCTACATTGTACAGTTTGACAAGAATTAATAAGAGATGCAACTTTGATTTGTGGGATCCATGTGGTATGAGAGTTATCATTTGTTTTTCTTCTTTGTTTCATATGTGAATTGTTATGTATTCCATTCATCCATAAACATTTCCTTTTGAATGCTTTCAAGACAAAAAGGTAGAATCCATTTTATATGCTCTGTCTTGGGAAATCATTCATACTCTGTATTTTTCTTCTGTTTGAAAATGATCTATTTATTATGCCCTTTTCAGCTCCTCACCAGTCTTTCATCCCATCCTCATTAAATTTTAATTGCTAAGTTTCCTGCCTATCTTGCCCCATGAAATACCCTATGTTCTGATTTAATTCCCGGTTTCAACTGTCCCTTTTATCCCACACATCCCTAAAATTCATTCATTCATTTTATTTAAACCTTTTTCCCATCATTTTATCTAGCCTAATATCAGTCCATTTATTGTGTTCCATTGAATATTCCTTTACGGAGAGATCCCTCTCCTGTCCTTGTAGGGCTAGCTACAAGGCTGAGCATCGTTTAGTTGTTACCCTGTTTTTCCTTTTCAGCCCGGGGTCCAATTCGGGTGCTAAAAAATTCCACAGAGGCAAGTTTGATGTAGTAGATAATACATTTCTTGCTGAGAGGGAGTGTTGAAATGGCACCCCAAAGTGGAGCTTTTGATTTAATTTCCCCTTAATTAAATTGGAAGAGAAATTGTAATTTCATCTCATGACAACTTGTATTAGTTAACTAAGTCAGAATTACTAAGTTATCGTAGGAAATTTGAGTTGAGGGTCTGTGAGGATGCATGTAGAGTTATCTCATGGTTTAAGGGGGTCCACTTACAATTATTTGTGAGTTGTAATTAGTCAACTCAAAAAAATGTGTTAAAATAAGTTTAACTAGTTTAATTGAGTGATGGGCTAGTGAGAGATTAAGTGAATTAAATATGATTTAATTCACAAGTAGTGATCAGTCAGTTGGTTGATAATTCACTATAAATAGTTGTTGCATGTTATTTCAAAGGAAGGCCTAGTTGAGACTAAGGTTAAAGGGATGATAACTATAAGTTTCATAATTAGAAAATTTCACATGTTAGTTATAGAGTTAGTTGGAGGCCAAGGAAGGATTGTGAAATCAGTTGGATGGATTTTCCTATTTAATAGAGATTTAATTCCTCAAGGAATGTGTGATCAAGGTAGGCTGAGCAGAGGGTGAGAATTGGCTAAGTATTTGGCTGATTTTGCCTAGATCAGAGTGAGACAGTTGGAAGAGTGCATGAGTTTCTCTTGAGAGAGAAAGCATTGTATTGTTTCATAGTCCTTGACTTTATACAATAATATATATATATATATATATATATATATATATATATATATATATATATATATATATATATATATATATAGTGGGGTTTTAGGAAGTGTGATTTCCCTAGATAAATATTGTGTGTTGCGATTGATTATTTCTGTCTATTATTTGTTATGTGATTGTGCGTTTGTGTTTTGTTTCCAAAAATTGTAGAAGGATTTAATATCTTGTTTTAGTACATTAAAAGATCAGTTTGAATCCCGTTGCTAGATTTTATACAAACAATCCCACCTTCCCTATAGCATTAAGCTTTTCACAGACAAGGTACTATGTGATGTTTCTCCCCTTGAAGTTTGTGATGTTTTGTTGGGAAAACCATACCTGTGGAAGCATCATGTTGTGTATGATTCCATAAATCATACTCTTATTATTAATTTGGGTAAAAAACTATATAGGATACTAGGGATAGCCCCACCTATTGATATTTCTCCGATCTCTGCTAAGAAATGCAGTAATATCATATCCTAGACTAGGAAATTTGTCTTCCTCTTGATTCACTCTCAAAGTAAGGGGAAGATTGTGGCCACATCCATGGCCTTCACATAGGGATGTTTCATGTGGCAAAGGAATGAAAATAATATCATGGAAGAGTACAAAGACATATTATACTCATCCACAAGAGTAACTTTGTGCTGTCAAGTTAAGCGTTCCATCAATCTGACTTGTGGCGCACTTCTACCCAATGGGCCAAATTACCTCTGCTCTCTACTGGAAAACAAGGAAATAAAGCAACAGATCTAGGAAATAATACAAAAAGGGCACATCCGACCAAGTTTCTCACTTTGTGGGAGCCCAATTGTACTTGTGTAGAAGAAGGATGGGACTTGGAGGCTTTGCGTTGATTATCGAGCCCCAAAAAATTCACAATTAGGAAGATGTACTTGATTTGATGGATTGAAGACCTTCTTGAACAGCTGAAGGGGAAAAATACTTCAACAAAATTGATTTGAAGTATGACTATCACTAAGTTCTAATATAACCCACATATGTGTGGAAAATTGCTTTCAAATCCAAGGAGGGGATTTTCGAGTGGTTGTTCATGCCCTTCAGTTTGAAAAATTCCCTCGTAAATTTCATGAGGCTAAAGGATGAATTATGTGGCCTTTCACAAACTCATTCATGGTTTCATGTCTCGATGATATCCTCATTTTTCAAAAATAATTAGGAATATCACTTGCAACACATTCGATAGGTCCTGAATACTCTATGGCAACTCAAGTTATGTGTGAAAATGGAAAAATTCTCTTTTGGAATGTAAAGGGTCCAATATTTGGCTTACATTATTTATGAGAAAGGTGTGCATGGGAATCCATCTAAGATCCAAGTCATTCAAGATTGGATGACCCCAACGAGTCTCATAGAGCTTTTTAAATTCTTGGGCCTTTGTAATTTTTATAGTAGATTCATGTTTGGATTCTCTCATGTCACTTGGCACTTAAGTCAAGTTATCAAGGGTGGAGTGAAAGTGATATTTTTTGGACCAAGTCACAATAAAAGGAATTCGTTGAGATGAAACACCTCCTTTGCTCTATACTAGTCCTCACATTACCAAACCTGCATAAATCGTTTGAGATTGAGACAGATATTGAATATGCTATTGATGTAGTCCTCACTCAACAAGGGCGTCCAATGGCATATCATAGTGATACACTCTCTGACACTATTCATATATACCTCACCTATGATAAGAAGATGTATTCCATCATGCAACCTAAAGACAATGGAAACATTACATTCTAGGTAAGGAGACAATAATCCACATAGATCGCCGACCTCTTCAATTTATGCATACACGAGGAAAGTTATAGAACAATCACCATTAGAAATGGTCCACATATCTACAACAATTTTGTTTGAGCATTAAATACAAGAAGGGTAGCACCAATCATGTTGCACATTTCCTCAGTCAACCCTGGATTGTGGCATTGACCACTATAATCAACTCTTGTGGGCATGAAGAGACATCTATATGGTTGTGATTATACAAAAATGATCTAGAATTTTCCACCAAATACTAGATGTTGATGTATGGTAAGCAAGTTCTAGACTTCCACCTTCAGGATGCATTATTGTGCTATCTGTGACACCTTTGTGTTCCTTTAAGAAATTTTGATAAGATGACTTGGGAGGCACATTAAATTTTGGTAGAGGGGAACATTTGAATGGAGAAGACATTGATGCTACTACAAAAGTATTTTTATTGGATGAATCTATGATAGGATGTTTGCAAATATATCATATCATACACTCTCTGTGCCATTTCCAAGCCAACCATTAAGAAACAAGGCTTGTACATCCCTTTGCCTACTCCTAGCCAACCTTGGGAATCCATATCCATGGAATAGTATATGTATAACCTTCCTTCTACCAAGCATGTAATGATTGTGTGCTTTTTTTAATTGATATATTTTCTATGATGGCCATATTGGCTTCCTGTAAGAAATGTATCATAGTAGAATCCAATACCAAGCTCTTCTTTGAACGGGTGTGGGTACATTTTGGTATCCCAAAAACCACAATATTATATTGGGATTATAGGTTCCTAAGAAAATTATTGCTGAGCCTCTAGTTATTGTTGGACACTAATCTCACCAAGTCAACTACCTTCCACCCCCATACTGATGGCCATAAAAAGGTTGTCAACAAGATGATAGTGCACATACTACAAATTTAAAACTATAAGAATCCGCAAACATGGGATGTGATTCTCCCTTATGTTTAAAACAACTTCAAAAGATCTCTCCATATCTCAATTGTCCACAACCCCTTTCAAGTGAGACTAGAATTCCAACCATTGTGTCCCATTGATGTTGCAATACCTCTTGCAACTACACAAACATAATATACACATGTTCAACTTGAATTTGATAAATCCATCATGTTTATTGAATGAATTCAAAATTTTCGCCAACAAGTTCATGCTATATTGGATAAATCCAATACTAACTACAAATAACGTCATGATCAACATCAGATGCCACATAAGTTTCAAGAGAGCAACAAGGTTTGGTTGCATTTCCAGAAGGAACACCTTGTAGGAGCCTATCAGAAGCTTAGAAAAATTCAATATGGGCCTTACACCATCACCAAGATTGTGGGTGACAATGATTTCGAGCTAATAATATCCCCATTCATTGGCCTGCACCCAATATTCAATGTGGACTACCTTCGGCCATACTTTCCACTATTTTGGAAACATCACACATTGCTGAGCAACTGAAACCAACAGAGCTCAACCCAGATAGCATTGAACATGCCACAATTGATATGTTCATGGAAACAAAAATTAAGAACAATTTCCAATAGAGGATCTAGCTGTATTTATTTTTCAAATATGGGTAGCTCCTACACCTAGGCAAGTGGCTCACTAAGGACCAAGTTCAACACAATTTTCCTCATCCCATGGAGGCACTCAACACAATAGGGAACATTTATTCCTAAGGGGGAAGGACTAATCCAGGTGGATATTTGTGGCCACCTACCTATTCCACTTGGACCCCCAATACTTTTTCCTATAACTTTCCTATTTTCATCACAGTTTCCTATTTCGAGAGTTTTTGGGCCTTGAATGTTCAGAACTGTTTTAAGGCCCCAAATGATGTTTTTTTAAGGAAACAAGAAAACATAATTTAAAGACTATGTATGTAGTTTAAAGTTGTTTTCCTTAGATATAAATTTATAATGGGTTATCATGTGCTCCAAATGGAGATCGTAAGCTAAAGTTATGACCCCATGAAGTTGACATTCAAACTAACCCCATTGGGGCCCATACGTTTTTGGCTCTTCATCTCATGGGGTTATGTTTTTTATGTTTAGAATTTTTCATTGTTTCCTATGATAAAAAGGCCTCATAGCCTCATTTTAACACAATTCATGAGGCATATATCCATCACATATATTCTCATAGATAAGCTACCACCACTCAAAATAACTTTATTTCATTTTAAATGCAAAAAATTGTAAGATTTTTCTATTTGTTAATTAAAGTTTAGTTTCGTTGTGTATCTGTGTTTTGTTTAAATCTGTATTTCATTTCGTTCCTTCATAAATTTGGATCAGTTTGAGTTTCCTCTAGAGTGTGGCTAAGAGGGTGCTCTCTGGCCCTGCATTTCCTTCCTTAACATGTTACCCTTTCGATTCACGAGAAGGGAACAAATTCAAAGACACATTGCCTTTGCATTAATTCCCATCTTAGAATGGAGTGACCTTTCTACTCTTGGGGGATTCAAAATTAAATTAGATGGGATGGGTATGACGGTTCACGTCAAACCCCATCCCCTAAAAACTATGGCATATTGTCCCTTCTCCTCTTATTAAATAGTAATCAATTAATTAAGTAGTAATTAATCATTATTTACTAATTAATTATTAATCAACACATTAAGCCATAATTAGGCGGTGGATAAACATAGGTAGAAAGTTTGGCATGATAGAAACATCCATATGAAGACTATTTAACATGGTTCATTTGATTTGTAGTATGGTAGAGGATATTTGAGGAATATCGAGAAACTTAGGATGAGATGGATGGGACCATTCTATATTGTGTTATTATTAAAGCTAGTGTAGTGGAGCTATCTGAGTTAAAAAGGCTATCCAATGAAGGGACTGGTGAATAGGAGTCATTTTAAACCTTAGTATGGCTTAGAAGGGATGTAGTGAAAGTTTGCACACAATATCAATGTGTACTGTAGTATAAATAAGCCATGCAGGAGCTTAGTTTCCTTTTGAAGTTGCAGTTAGTAGAGTAAATTTTATTTTATTTTGAGGATTAACTAAGTAAATAAGCTGGTAGTAAAAAATGTGAAAATAAAATTATGTGTTGAGGGGTACTCTCTTATGTGATGGGTGGACACAAAATGAGTTAAGTCAACAACATTTTCTTGACATCAACATTAAATAAAGCTACAAGATAAAATCTAATTGGATTCATTAACACCCAAATTAGCACCCTTATGAAAGTCACACCCATTGTGCTACAAGGGTAAGCACACTTAGGAAATGCACCATTATCACCTTAGTAGTAAGTCCCCTTCTCTTTAGGCCAAATCCTTGAAGAAATAGGGTGTGTCCCTATCTATGGAAATAAATTTTCCAAATAAATTGTTAAAATGAAAACTACGCTTCATTTCAAGAAACACACAACTCAATATAAAATTAGATAGAAAAATTCCTTATAAGTGAGTAAATACCTTGAGAATATTCAACAAGAAAGTAAGGCATAAACCACCATGACATAATGAGGGTTGAGAGATAATTAATAAGTGTCAAGTTTGAAATAAAACTAAGTTATAACATAAAATGAAACAAACACTTAGATATCATTCAATAAACTCAAGAATAAGTTACGTCTTGGTACGTAAGAGTTAAATATAATTGCATAAACCAAGTATATGAGATATGCTTGAGTTTCCACTTGAGAACATGATGAAATAAAGGCAACCTTGTTCCTATCCACATATTCTAGATCTAATTTATGATTAAAAAAATGCAGATTTGGAGTGAGGAAAAGCAACCTAAGAGTGCCAAAAAGTGCTTACAATAATCATAGTATTATTTAAGGATTCAAATACTATGCCTATGTATAGTATTATAGGAAACTATTCCGGTTTGAAAAGTCACAAATATACAGTGTAGATGAATATTCAATAAAAAACATGTAATTTACTATTAAAATAAATACATTTTTGGTGAATACATCCATTTAATCATATATATATAATAGGAATTTTTTTAACCAAATGGGCGAATATTTATTTCAGAAAATGTCTAGAAAATAGCTAATTAGTTAAATTTCACCCCTCAAATTTTCCCTGACAATAATGGACCTTTATTTTTTTTTCTATGGAAATTAATATAACATGTAATAAAAACCTAACAATGATAAATTACAAGTCTAAAAAATAAATAACTATGGAATTAGGATAGAGTTACATAAGGTGGTGGTCAATCCTCCTAAGGTTTCACCAAAATTCTTCAAGTTGAAGGATAAACACATAATGCTCCTAGGAGATGAAATTCATCGTTAAATCACATGAAATAATCTTGAAAAATGATCTAGGAATGAAATATAAGGTAGAGAAGGGTTAGAATCCACAATTTCACAACAAACCCTAGCATTTAGGGTTTCACCAACTCTTATATTTATTGATACAATTTAATTTCTAGAATTCATAAACACCTAAATTCCTATATATTCCTCCAAATTATGGCTAAATATTTTTATTTGATTATATATTTTATGATTTTTTTCCATGAGAAATATATATCCATATGATGTATATACGTGCTTTAGTATTAGAGGGACTACTTAGAGAATAGGGCTTGAAGCCATTACAAAAAATACTTATTATGAACTAAATATGCGACATATAAGAATTGAACTAGAATGGGGAGGATAACATTTATCCTAGCTACCTAAGCTAAATCCAGTTGATAATTTTCATTTTTCTTTTTGTATTTTATCTTTATAAGGAAACAAATAGAAAATTTTTGAATTTTATAGTTTTATGGTTGATTTTTGTGAGCAATTTCTCAATAGAGTTTAATTTCCATATATTTCTTGGAGCATTCATTGTGTTAAGGGTTCATTCCATGTGGATTTATGTTCTCAACTCTTGAAGCATATATTTCTTGGTCTTATTTTCGTACATAAGGATTAATGGTGTAATATTCAATTTTTTTCAAGCCTTTTAAGGTCAGTTCATTGAAGGATAAATTTATCACTTGGAAGGAAGAAAATTAGTTTTTTTCCTTCTTCCTTTGTTGATTTGGTGATTATTTGAAAAAATGCTTTATTTTTCCTTATGGTTCCTTGGTTGAAGTATTAATAAATATCATAAAGTCATAGTTAGTTTTGGATGGAGAATATTTTTACGTTGAAGGCCCCCTTTTCGTTGACCTTGAAAAATCATTGATGATCTTTATTAGGTGAGAGATTATTCTTCCTCTTAGTTATAGTCTCAAACCCTAACCCTTGAAGAAAATAGCCAACTTTTGGAGAGATTTTTCTTTACCCCATTTCCATTTGATTCACCTTGAATCCATTTCCATATTTGTATTTGACACTAATATCTAGGTCCCTCCATCACTTATTATAAAAATCCTTAAAAACTACAAGGCCTATTTTACTAAGGCCACTCTTAACTTCGCCTTGTGCTTCATTTCTTGGTATTAGTAATCTTAGTAAGGATACACTCCTTGAGTTGAAGGGGAGCTAGCCTAAAGTGTGAATGATAGATTCTAAGACAACAATGGTGACCTTCCTATAGATTTCACCTCAAATTGATTAGGGATTTCATCATTATGTAAAATTTAGGTAGTAATGGGAAGGATGGAGAATATTTTTTTTTCTAAATAAGTCTATTTCTATTTATATAACATAAAAATATATGGCGAACACAGCCTCAGCTAAGTGATCCTGAGAGCTGGGTATGATTGTCAAGAAATACATAATTCTAGACTACCCCAGGAGGGGAAACCAGTCCCTTAGATAGTTGTCTTGCTGCCCTCACAGGGGAAACCGACATTAAGTTTAGAAAGTGGACCCATGAAAACAAAAATTGACCCATGAAAACAAAATTTTTCACTCTCAGCAAAGGAGAGATTAAAAAAAACACAAAAAACGACCCATGAAACCTGGGCTTCAGATTCATGTTCCAGCAGAGGTTACCGTGTTTACTTGTCATTTGCAGGAGAGGGAAGTTCCCCCTCAATGCGACATCTGTATTCTTCGCTGCTGCCATCTTCATCTTCAGTTGTTGCATAGGTGGCTTTACCAACTGCCTCATTCATCGATTCCTTTTCCTTACCAGCACTTTCCATCTGCAGCGGTGCACTCTTTTCCTTGGAATCATCTTTGTCCTCTTTACCAGCTGCTTCCTCCCGAAGGGTGACAGTGATGAAAGCAGTAACTATGGGTTGGTCCATGGTGCAAGAAAAATGGAACTTGGTTCTATGGGAGGTTTGGCAGAGAGAAATTTGGGCGGGTGGAGTGGAGACAGGGGTAGCAAAATGCTGAGTGACTGGTTGCGAAGGAGACGCAGCATCATGAGACTGGGAGCGATGGATAGGATGCGCCTGCCTAGAAAGGCTGGATCTTCCCTTTTTGCTCCAGGTTTCAGGGTAATGGCCATGAGAGAAGTCCTCAAAGGAAGAATCAGAACTGGAGGTGGAATGAGAGTGAATTGCTTTGCCCCAGCTGCTGCCGCGTCAGCTTCTCATCCTCTGTCTAAGGCGAGGCATTCTGACAGTGGAGCTTGGGCGATAGTGGCTATGCTCAGGACATGAATGACAATGCTCGGAGAGGAATGGCGAGGCTTGCGTTGCAGGGGGCAAAGAATTCTTGCAATAGAGTGCGCTCTGTGTATAGTGAAATTATGATGAAGTGTCAATGCAACTAAGCACCAAGCATCGTCTTCATGTGTGCATTTGAGCACTTGGCTCAGCACAAGTAGGAGGATAGAGGCACCTCTGTAGAGCGGGAGACTAATAGTTAGGGAGGGCATGAATAGAATTTCGGCGTAGCGGAGCCATTCTAAACTAGAGTAGCGACAAATTGTGGCAGTGGAATGAGTTAATGTCACAAGTACTATGCGGGCTGGCAGCATTAAATGGAGGACTAATGAGCCTGTGGGTGGCCATATGGCCACACCATGCGCCCGTTGTCAGGAACCTCATAGGGATGAATGTCCCATCCACTTTAAACATCATCTACATCCGGAACTGCAATATCTTTGTGCACCAGTGTGATGCAATCCTGTAGAAGTGCACTCTCATGGAGAATTTTGAGGGGGCCATGTTTGAGAGTGTCTACACTTTCCACTCCAACATTGGCCAGAAAATCTGCAAATTTGTTGCCATCTCGTTTGATATGAGTGAACGAGATGACTTTATGGATCTTTAGCCATCAGTCCAACATTTCAAGTCGAGCTGCTAGTCTCCAGCTGGTAGACACTTTGGCTACTATAGTTCCCTAGAGTAGTTGATTGGCCATGTTGGTGAGCACCTGTGAGTCTCCTTCAATTACAATGGGGAAGTGATTATAATGCTGAGCTAAGCAAAGACCTTGCCACAAACCTTCCAATCTGTAGAGTTGTTATTGTTCCAAACAATAGAGCCGTAGTAGATTGCTAGAGGAGTCCCACTGGAGTCTTTGAAAATGCCACCAAATCCTGATTTTTCGGGGTTTCCCTTAGAAGCGCCATCGAAATTCTATTTAAACAGTCCTGTGGAGGGAGGAGACCATTGATTTGGAATTCTCGGAGTTTTATTTGCAGTACTGGTTGGAGTATGAGTGATCTTAAGTTGCCAATTATCCCAAATGACATTTTCTTGTGGCTTTGTGGGAAGATTTTCTTCCTTCCATTCATGAAGAGCCAGTGATTCTTGAAGGTTGTTGCCAAAATTACTCCAGATTATTGCCAACAATATGCTTTGGCTTCTGAAGATTTTCTTGTTTCTCTCCTTCTAGATTTTCCATAGGAGCAGGCCTGGGAGAAGTCGCCATAGTGTGTTGAGAAGAGTGCTGCTGTAAGGTGTCATTGGCTAGTTGCATATAGTGTTGATTATATCCTCGGAAGGTTTTCTCCTTTTGC
Source organism: Pinus albicaulis (assembly GCA_034641835.2). NCBI lineage: Eukaryota > Viridiplantae > Streptophyta > Pinopsida > Pinales > Pinaceae > Pinus > Pinus albicaulis. The sequence goes on along the minus strand of CM076569.1, from coordinate 935,190,793 downwards.
AGCGAAAGCTTAGTTTCTCCCAGAGATTATTTGCAAGAGTACAGGAGACCATGAGGTGCTGAATTGTTTCATTATTTTGATTACATTTGGGACATCGAGAGGGTCCTATGAAGCCCTGTTTGATCAAATTATCCCAAGTGAGAATTATTTTGTGGCTGATAAGTCATAGAAAAGTAGAAAATTTGGGCCAGATTCCAGGAGACCATATAAGCTGCCAAAGAGAGTCTGGAGGATCAATGATCGGGTGCATCAAAGTGTAGGATTATTTTGTGGTGAAAATTCCTTTGGTGGTGTATCCCCATCTAAGAATGTTTAGTTCCTCTGAGCATCTGATCTTCCTTTGTTGTAGTTTTAGGCTGAGTGCTTCCCATGTGTCTTCCTTTTCCTGGGGAGCGATTTGAGTAGAGTGTTTCCATTGCCTAAATCCATTGTTGCTAAAAGGGAGCCAGTGATGATTTACCTTATCTTCTAGGATAATGGTCGGATCCCCCAGATTGTGAGGCCAGAGAATGTCGACTAGTTTGGGTTTTTGTTGCCATCAGTCCACCCAGAATCTAGCTGTGCTTCCATTACGAACTTCCCAAAAACTGCGATGTTGGATCAGTGCGTTGTGTTGTTTCACAACATTCAAAATTAGTGAGCCTGTTTCTTCAGAGGAGAGTCTTATCAGTTCTTCTGAGGGTTTGTTGCTGGCGTATTTAGCTATCCATAATTTTTCCCAAGGAGTGTGTGGAGCCGACATCCATTTCCACCATATTCGCGCTCCCATCACTTCATTACTGTGAGTCGGATCTCTGAGTCCAAGTCCTCCTGCTTCTTTTGGGGTGCACACAGTGCTTCATTTGACTAGAGCCCATTTGTGATTCTATCCAGATGACAGAAGGACAAAGAATATTGAAGTATAATGGATATTCTATTGAAATTTGAAAATTCCATAGTAAAAATTTATGATAGTGTATGCTAGTCAAATAAGTAGTATATGAGTTTAATGGTTGGTCTATCATTGAAATTCCTTTAGGGAGAAGGGGTGAGATATTGATACTCGTGTTTCAAGGTAACAAAAGTGGTGAAAGTTGAAGTAATTATGATCCATGTGCCTATTGTGAATGAAATCATTATTCAAACCCAAGGCTCATCTAAAGTTGAAATCTCACAAAGAAGGTAATATGTTTAAAGTACATGAGAATGTGAATATCCTTTAGCCATTTTATATGAAGGTACCCAAAGTGATATTTTTTAGATATTATATTTAGAATGTAGAGCTATTCCAGAGCATTAGTTTGGAAATCATGCATTGAAAAATACATTACCAGTTGGAGTAATGGAGGTTATAGTAAAACCATAGGCACACAAGTTGTCCATAGTAGGTATTTTGACTCTTTTAGATGTTCTTAATTTTGGAAAAAGTGCATATATCATGAGGTGTGCTAAATTTTTGTTGATTTGTTTGCATGGAATTTGTTTATTGTTCACAAGACCTACCCCATTGATCTTATTACAATGCACTATGTGTTTGAATTTCTAAGAGTGAGAAAGGATGCAACATATGTGATTATGGTAATGGACATTATTGCATAAGAAATCTATTTAAGTATGGCGCATATAAGGAACACACAAAATAGTGACATTAGCAATCAATGGCCTAGATTTCAGGTTGGCATCTCAATTGTTGCATGTAAATTGGTGAGTAAGGGTATAAAATTTGACTACTTGATGGGATTTGTCCATGTAATAGAAAGGTTCCCACAAGATATAAAATATTCTCGGGCCTTGTATTTGTAGAAAAAGTTAATAGAAAACTATTGGGATGCACATGACCATGACGAGGAGTTGCATTATAGTTGGGTAGACATGCTTCTTGCCATGATCATTTAGAAGGTGCCAAAGGGAATGCCATTTGATATCGACATTGATAGAATTCCTTTTTCTCAAATCTAAATTTTCTAGTACAAATAAAAAGAATAAAAAGCTATTATTTCAACATCAACATTTGTATTTGGTTAAATAAAAAATTGCATATCATAAACAAGATGTTTCAAAGAGTGATGGTGAGTGTAGTTTGGATTTAATGCTTAGTATATTCCAATTTGTAACTTTAGAACAATTTATAGAATGCCATTGAGGTATAAGGAAAGTCTCAATAAGAAAAGGGAGACACATGTCTCGAATAAGCAGATGATTCTTCAAGATATTGAATTAGGTAAAAAAATTTAACATTTAATACCCTAATCCATGCCTTAAGTTTTAAGGATTAAATGTGCTAACAATCTTGTGAGGTTGTACCATATCGTAATTGAGTTTTCTTTGTAATTGATGATGATCGCTCTTTTAAAGGAGAATTATGGCTACTCAAAGTTCTCACTCCAATAGGTTTTAATTTGGCCGCTATATAAACTTGAAGCCGTCCATCCATTGGTAATAGTAAATCTTCTTGGAATGTGTTGAAGCTTCCTGAGATGTTATTTGCGCTTTTGAATGTTATTGCAAGTGGCAGTGAAAAGTTGATTTGACTAGGAAATTGATCTTGGAACATATACATAGAAATTATGCGGTGCAATAGATCTGATATGATCTGATTTGGAAATTGTCCGAGTTATATCCTTGATCTGATATGGAAATTGATCTAGTTGGATCTTGGAGTATATACATAGAACTTGTGAAAATTTATCTTGGAATATATACATAGAACTTGTGCAGTGCAGTGCATGACATTGTTAAACTATTGCGATGGAGCATTTATGTTTGACCATAATTATTATTCTCCTCTTCACTTTTTAGGTGTTGGTGGATGAATATTCATCAATAGTTTGATTCCAATATAAGCATGCACAACAAGAGCTGGTGTAAAATTTCAGAAACATGGGATTCCCTTCTCTCACCACATTCCTGTAGTCCTCCTAAGATATTCTGGTAGGATGGGTGGGTCACCTAAATTTCTTCATGCCCACCGAAAAAGACTTTCAAAATTTTAATTCCTACTCATATATTCTATCTAATTATCTCCTCTCTGAAAACATAGCCAAGGGTCTATTCACGCACGCACATATCAAAGTGTTTCCTGATGGAAAGTTAGATACCATTGCCTCTGTCGGAAGCCTCATCGTCACATCTAAGTTTGACCAATACCGCTATCTTGATTCCTTCATAAACATTAAAAACTATAGCCCAATGTACATTAACAAAGTTCTTGTGTTGCACCTGGATTTTCTTAGTGACAAGATGTTCACAATCCAGGGTGGAGACCACTTTTGTGTTCTTGAATCCTCATGGAATTCAACATGTCACATTAGTGATTATCGTTGGAAAAACGAATTTAGACAAAATTCACAAAATTTAACACTCATAATAACATGAGCTGCATCCCTCCAATTGATCACACAAACTTGATGATTACAATGAACCCGGTGAGGGGTATTAATTTTTTTTCAACTAGAAATTTACTTAAAAATAATTTTAACACACAAACACACACTAAATTTGACTTTACCCAAAATAAGACATAGCTCGACTTGAATCAACTTGACTAAGTTAATTGAATCTCTAATTTTAGACAAATTTCTACGTAGAAGTAATTAATTATCTTTAACCCTCCCCTTATTTACGACCACTAAACTAAGACATGACTCATGAAAACTCAAACATGCCTGCTGGTCTAAGTCTCAACTAGGCTTACAACACCCAATTTTACTCTATGAAACTCAAACACATATTTTAATATTGGCTTAGTGAGTATATCAACCAATTGATCACTCGATTTACAAGGCTTCAAGTAAACTTATCCATTGATCACAAGTTATATAATGAAATGGTATATTGTATCGATATGATTTATCTTTTGATGAAACACACTATTCTTGGATAGTGCAATGACTGAGGTGTTGCCACAATATATTGTTGTTGATCCTTGTTATTTCTGCTTGATTCCATCCAAAATTATTCTTAACCACACTTCTTAGCATGATGTTGATGTCATTGCTACATATTCAACTTCTACTGATGAAAGTGTCCCAATAGGCTGCTTCTTATATGCTCATGAAATCACACTTGAACCAAGATAGAACACACAACCAAAATTCATATTCATATCATCCAAACTACCTGCAAAATCACTACCTTTATATCCAATCAAATCCTTCTTCTCTGTGATTGCATACATTATGCCACAATATGTATTTCATTTTATGTATCTCATAATTATTTATCCTGATCTCCAATGTGTGTCTTTTGGAGTCTCCATGAACCTGGAAATCAAAATAACTCCTTGCATAATATATGGTCTTGTAGCTATGAGATACATGAGGCTTCCAGCCAATCTTTTGAATAGAGTGTTAGAAAAAAGTAATACTGAGAGGGGCTAGGTGAATCAATATTACAGAAATATAAAAATTATTTCTGAAAATTTTCACTTATTTAGGAATTTACTTCAGAAAGATATAACAATATCATGCACATGAAAAAAAAAACAACCATAACATGTAGACACTTAGATTTTAGGTGGAAAAATCCCCCTCTAAGGAAAACAAATACCGATCTATTTGCTACTTCTTATTATCTATTGCTTCAAAATATTCTCATTTACATTACATCAGCTAGCACCCACTAGTATTGGAGCACCCACCCCTTAATTGAAATGAGAAATGTTGGCCACAACCAACTTGGAACACCCACTCCTACAATAGAAAATTAACATGCACTTAGCTTGAAGCCCCCACTCCAAGTACAAACAATTATGCTATAGGAAAATATGATTAAGAACTGAAAATATTGTTGCGTAAACAAAACATGTAATAAATAAGCACACTCATGCGACCACAATTTCACACTCCAATTGAGAGAAAAGATATCTCCACACACACTCTCCAAGCTGATCTTCAATATCTACACACAACTTTGAAATACTATTGAAGAATAATCTCCAAAGCATACCGCAATTTTGAAGCTCTGAACTCATTGAAAAACTCACTGGTTGTGCACTAGTAACACATGCACACTCACTCACTCACATTGCTAGAGAACCAACCAAATGAACTTCCTTCCTTCACATATTTGTAATTTCTGAGATCAATTAATTCTTTAAGTGATGGATCTTTCCCAAATCCTGTTCACATCCTTCAAATTTGATTTAGATGGAAATTTTGACCAAATTAATCCACTCATTCCACTAGAATTTTGACAATTTCAACTTTGATCACTTTCTGGAGGCCCCACAACTTTTCCCAACATTTTTATGGAAAATTACAACAATAAGCTTCACAAAAAGAAGTTTAATTCCAAATGAGCGCGCGAAATACAAATATTTTTCCGTGTTTTTCCTCAGTCACATGCACAAAACAGAGTAGATCTGACTGGTTGCTCCCACAACACAATGATTGGGAAGTTTCAGTCACACCCATAAGCCTTTATCCATGTGATTGGGGTAGAGCATAAGCTAAAACAAGGAATCTGTCCCTCAAATTTGCAACAGAGTTTCATGGGGGTTGACAAGACCTGTAAGCCATCCTTCCAAGTCCAACTTGACATTAATAAACCAAATGCATGAATCAAAAACACTCTACACACATCATCAATTAGACCTCTAACACACATGCAGCTTAGCTTCAAATGAGGCCTTATTACTGAAACCAACCTCCTCCCACATTTACCCTCTTTCACTGATTTTCCCAGGGTAAACATGAGCTAAGGGTCACTATGATAAGACTAAACCTCCTATATGACCTTAAGGAAATGGTTTCGATAACTTAAGACCTTACTGACTTCCCTAAGGTGCTAGAAGACCTCCAGGAGCAACTGAACCCCTCCATAGGTCCAACCCTTGAGATAACTCTCTTTTTCACTGACCTAGAAACTCAACCACTACCTTTCCAAGACCTGCAAGCAACTGTAGGCCTCCTGTCGCTCCCATAGGCCTATGTGCGAGTGACTGTGGACTTTTCCAGTTAGTTCTATGCCAACGAACTCGAATTCTGAGCTACTTTTTTCAGGCTAGGACTCAAGCCTCTGCCCAGAACTTAGTGAAACTTTAAAAAATGATGAATGACATAGAAAAAAAATATTATAAACTAAAAAATGAGCCAGGATTTGACCTGACCCTTCCCAACCAGGACTGACATTTTGTCAAATACATGGTAACAATACAACCTGTAGGTCATGAAATGCATATCTTAAGATAAGGATCTAAAAAATTATATGAGGTTTAAAAACAAGGACCAACGCCTTTTCACAATAGATGTCATAACACCATTGAGGTATTGCATTCATTAACCAAACATCCATTAATGAAAATGTGATAAGAACCATACTTAGATATGTCATACAACCATGCTTATAACCAACATATAACTAGATAAATAACAATGATATAACAACCATTAAATCCAAAAAACCACAAGTACATTTACTCATTAAAATCAAGAGAAACTTAGTTCTTATTAACCATATGAAAAATCCAACTAGGTCCATGACTTCCATGTACCACCCGACCATAGATTGGGCTGAACCAAATCTTTCTTTCAGCCAATCACCCCTGTGCCATATTTCATGCATGAATGTGGGATATCATGGGATAAATCATTCCAAAAACAACCAGGGGAATCCAGAGGTTAAACCACCCCTACCCTCACCATACTGTGATCTCACCTAAACTGGTCCCGAGATTACAAAACTAAACCGAGTTTGGATGCCTCAGAATTCCTTCACCCTCCCTTGAGGAATTTTATTGTCTCTACCAACCTATTGAGAGCTTCCTGGAGAAAACCATCTCCACCCCCAACCCTTGGGATTTTATTGAGACCACCTCACCTGGATCCAAAACCTTCTGACAATCCAAAGCTCAAACAAGAATGAATCCCATCACACCATGGATACCCAGAAATGGAAAGGGAAGGATAAAACCACTGTCAAAACCCAACAAAATCCATGCCACTGACAAGAAATAAAATAAACATACACATGCATATACCATGCATGCAAAAAATAGCTAGGAAATCATCCTCGCAACCTGTTACTTGCAAGTATTTTTGCTGAAGCTGCTTGACCCAAATTTTCCTTGCTTGATCCTTGTTTTCCTTTGCTTAATCATTGCTTTCCTTTGATTTCATTTTACTTCTTTTTCCTTCTTGATTTTCTTATCCTCTTGGTGAGCTTCTCCTCTATGAGACTAATCCCAAAACTTAACTAAAAAAACGATGTGAATTGATCCTCAAAATCCTTTTTATCATTCATGCTTCTATTTTCTTCAATTTCCTCTATTTTCCCTTCAATTTCCTCCTCACATTCAACCCATGAATTTTCAAATCCCTTTTCTCCTAATTTCCTTTAATTTCATAAGTAAAATGAAAATTAATGCCTATTTGTTTGCCATTTCCTTTGCCAATTTACTTGGCCATAATAAAATGAAAGTGACACTTTCTAGGATGTTATTTCCAACATTTATCTTGGAATAAGTGTCACATGAATTTGGTATTATTTTAACTTTATTGACTTTATCACATGGATTTTTAACTCATGGATGTTACAAACCCCTCCCCCTTAGGGGAACATCATCCTCGGTGTTCTATGACACCTATAAACCAACAAGACCACTTAAAAAGAAAAAAAAAATATTGCCCATGGAGCTTTATAACAACTCATTGCAATATTTACAATGACCACCACTGAAAACATAACAAACATACCGTTTATTGGAGATTTATAACACAAGTCATCACATTATTTACAATAAAAACCACATATACTCATGAAAATTTTCTTCAACCAACAAATAACCATACTGTCTGTGGGGCTTTATAAATCTAGCTTGATACAATATTAACAATAAAATACACATAAATACATATGCACATTTTCTTTAACTAAAAAATTAAAGGATACATTGCTTGCATCTGCAACAAGGGAGTCCAGAGGCTCACACCTCCACTCTCAATGGTTCACCTCCTTCCTATGAAGTCCATAATCCACTCCAAAGTCAAAGTTTCATCCAATGTCTAGTGCTATGATCCTATGCCACTTGTCCTCTCAGTGAACAGTTACTGACTCATTGTTCCAGGGCACAATCCTAATGTGCATTTGATTCCATCTGGCAATGATAATGACCAAAATAAATCCATCCTCAACCTTCCTTTCTATGCTACATAGTCCCTCAAGAAATCCAGTCACCCCCTTCCATGTAGTCACTCACCTTCCAATTTCCCCAACATCCCCTTTCCTGAGTGATCCATCCCTAGGGCAAGTCTTCCTCGCATCAAAAGGTCAAAAAAACAAGGAACATACCTACCTAAAAACCATCATACCAGTCATAGAATGCTCATGGAAATAATTGGAAATTATTGGATACCAGTGTTCCAAAATGGCCCTGCTCCTAAAGTGCTTTACCAACATACTATTTCCTTTTCCAATTCCTTTTTGATGCTGCTTCTAATTCTCGCATCCATTTCCATCCACCTCAAACGAAGAATTTAATTTTTTTCCTGTACCAAGAACACAATTTCCATTAGATTAAAAGGAATTAAAATAAATTAAAATCATACCTCATTGGTGGTTCGTCAATAAGGTACACTTGCAATCTTGTTTTCTTCGTGTCACAACAAGTCAAACTAGATATTTGATCAAATCATGTATAAACATATCACATCCGGTTAGCTCAAAACACAACCATCATAAATCAAAAGAATAAATCATATGTAACCATCATAAAAAAAATTATAGATCACATGCATAATTAAAAACTGAAGTAAAATACTGATACTTATCTTTCCATGATTATTTACTTTTGACTTTGTTATTTATCCTTTCCGTACACACTCTGAATCAGTTTCTACACCCAACAAGCACCTAGTGCCTTCTCTTTAAGCAACAAAGGAATCTGGAGACTAAACCACCTCCTCCCTCAATATTAGAAACAAGGGAATCCAAAGACTAAATCACCTCAACCCTCAATAAAAACAATAGTATCCCGAGACTAAACCATCTCGACCCTCAATAACAACAAAAAATGCATCCAGAGATAGAACCACCTCAACCCTCAATATTAAAACAAGGGCCCAGACAATCCCATACCTACTTGTCCCATCACACTGTAAAAAGCATTCACATACACAATATACAACACAACACATACACCTACACCCTGTGTACAACACCACACATAAACCTGCATTCCGTGTACAAAACCACACACATACCTACACCCAGTGTACAACAACACACATATGCCTACACCTAGTGTACAACACGACACATACACCTACACCAGGTGTACAACACAATAGATATATGTACAAACTATACAATACCACGAATACACATATCACGACACAACGGATACACAATACCTGTAACACAGTACCACATATATACAACACATGTACGATGTGTACGCAATACCACATGTACACAGTGACACTTGCACAACGTATACACAATACCCAATGTACACAACACCACCTGCATGTGTACACAACACCATCTGTACAATGTGTACATAACACCACATGCACACAATGCCACATGTACAACTTGTACACAACACCACATGCACACAACACCACATGTACAACATGAACACAACACCATATGTACATAGCACCGCATATCCACATGCCCACGACATCATATGTAAATAACACCGCATATCCAACATGAACACAACATCATATGTACACAATGCCGCATATACAACACATACACAACCCCATATGTACATATCACTGCTATACAACACGTACACAACACGATATGTTCATAACACCACATATACAACACATAAACAACACTATATATGCAACATGAACACAACAATAGTACCACACATCCAAAGACCAAACTGTCTCTACGAAGCAACCTCGCTTCTAGTATCTTTCCACTATCCATGCTTGTTCCAACATGTCGCAGATCACACTGCTTTCATTACACTGATGTATCCCTCAACATTACTTGTACATAACATAAAAATAAACATAGTGTGATCACATAATATAAAATCATATCCACATGATACTAACCTCATATATCTGCGATGGATACTCTTCCCACTTGATTCCTCATGAAACTAGGAACCTCTTCATGCCATTCACCTGCATAAGCAATCATTCCTCCACAAGAATGATCCCTAATGACCCTGTTAGACAATGAAATACATACATGCATATAGTGAAATATAAACATCAACATAAACCAATCATGATCCACGACGACCCTGTTAGATAATGAAATACATACATAGTTATACATGTAATAATCAACATAATCATGATCACCACATAATTACCATATATCATAAGGTTAAGGTTAAGATAACTCCCATTATCCATGCACAACATGAAAAACATTGAGAAAAATAGTTCCCAACATAGCCAAGGCATGTAACAACTTAGATCCATTTACTTCACCTTTCTTGTTACCTTTCTCATGACTATCCTGGCACAATCCATTCATCCCAATGGACCCAACCCATCCAAACAATTGTCATACTCTTGTCTTTATCTAGCCTTATACATGCACCAAAATTCATCTGTGTCTTACATTACTTGTTGGGTACCACACAACTCTCCCCGAGCTCCATTAAATTTCCTCTTTCCTGAACCAATTCCCAAAACTATCAAAACTTAAAAGGAAAGAACAAGAAAAAAACAAGAGAAAACCATGAAAAACCAATAGCAATACGACACCACAAGAAAAGTGGTATGGCCATACACTAAACATAATAAAAAATACAAATCAAGCACAAAATAATCACAAAGAACCAAAAAAAAAACCAAAAAAAAACACAATGACTCAATCCCCATGGGTTCCCCATGCTTCCAAGGGAAAGCTCAACCCGAGCCTTCTTCAAGATTTCATGGAAATATTTTTTCCATGCAATCCTTGCATCGTACTGCCATAAACACATAAATTTTAGTGCATAAATAAACATAAAAATGTACCAGTTACCTTAGCTTTATTTTCCAAGCACGTTTCCTTTATATCATCTCTCAAGGGAATCCAATTCCCTTGATGGATCTAGCTATAAATAGAAACTAGCTAATATACCTGCCAAACACATTTTCATGAATATAGAACATATCCACACAATGTTAGATGAAATCAAGGTTAAGAAAACTTCATGTATGAAAATAACTCATTCGTTTGGAATTGTGGTTCCCAAACAAAGCCAAAGGAATTCTTACCCAATTCCTTTATTTTTCCTTTTACCTTGTTGCATTTGAGTCTTAATATGTATTGTCACATCACCCAACTGTTAGTTACATAAAAAAATCAAATATTACCTTTTCATGTTGATACCAAACATGTTTCCTTGCAACTACTCACACATGTCAGTCACATGCTCCAAATATCAAGAAAACATATCTATTAATTTGAGATCAACCTCTACCAAGGCTAACACTCATGTCATAATCAAATCATAGTCATAAGTCATAATACTACAACTAACACCCACTTTCACTCAAGTATATATCAACTGTCTCAACACATAATGTCTTAGTACGATAATCTTAAAACAGGATCATTCCTTCATGCAATATTATAGACACACATACTCATATCATGCCACTAATAAAACATTCAAACAACTTGTAAACATGACATGTCAAACTCATACCTCAATGTATCTTAGGGGAGGCTATCAAATCTGCACAATTCAGTCCATATTAGTACGACACAATATCAAAATTATATCATCTCATACTTGAATATCATAACCATGACCATTTGCACAGGCCAATCCAGATTAGCACGATACATATAACATCTAGATCTTAAATTAAATGACCATAATCATCATGCGTATGACCGTAATTCATATAAAAACAAGTTACTACCATAATTCATGACTATCTGACACATGTGCATATGACCACACTCATTAACTAACATCTATCATGCATGTAACCACAACAAAAATAGAATTAAATACATGCATATAACCACAAGGGATATAAAAATAATTAACCATCATACCTACATGCCAAACATACAATACATATATATAATATGACGATCCTCTCTTACCCCGAGATCTAATGCTACAATCTCGCTTTGGTGATTTGCATCTCCTACTCTATCTCAACTAACACATCAACATCATACATGATGACATAAAATATGACACTATCTATATACATGACAAACATAGCCACTGTCACACATGCACACAAATGACATGCATGCATAGCAATCACATTCCACCCATCCAGTCCAAGTATTTAACCATGCTATGATATCACCCTGTGGTATTATATATCATCCAAAGATAACAAAAACTAGACATCACACAAAGAGAGCACAACTTGCTCTGATACCAGCCTGTAACCCGCATCCTCCCACATTTACCTGATTTCATGAGCTTGCTGAGGGTAAACATGAGCTAAGGGTCACTATGATAAGACTCAACCTCCTATATGACATTAAGGAAATGGATTCGACAACTTAAGACCTTACTGACTTCCCTTAGGTGTTACAGGACCTATAGGAGAAAACCAACCCCTATTGGTGTCTAATCCCCGAGATAACTTTATTTTTAACTAACCTAGAGCCTTATCTGCTCCTTTTCCAAGGCATGTAAGTGATTGTAAGCCTCTAGTTTCTCCCATAGGCCTGCCTGCCAGTGACTATGGAGTTTTACAGTAAGTTCTATGCCAGTGACCCCAAATTATGAGCCACTTTTTTAGGGCTAGGATTCAGTCCTCTTCCCAGAACTTATTGAAGCTTTTAGAAATGATGAGTGGCATAGAAACAAAGCTTATAAACCAAAAATTGAACCAGAACTTGACCTAAACCTTCCCAACTAGGACTGATGTTTCATCAAACACATGATAAACATACAACCTACATGTCATGAATGCAATATACATGAACATAAGGATATGAAAACTTATTTGAGGTTTAACAAGAAGGACCAATGTGTTCTCACAATAGATGTCATAACACCAGTGAGGTATTTCATTCATTAACCAACCGTCCATTAATGAAAATGTGATAACAACCATGTTTAGATTTGTCATATAAACATACTTATAACCAACATATAACCAGATAAATAACAATGATAGAAAAACCATTAAAAACAAAAATACACAAGTACATTTACTCATCAAAAGCAAGAGAAACTTAGTTCTAATTAACCATATGCAAAAGCAAGCTAGGTCCGAGACTTCCACGTACCACCCGAACATAGGTTGGGCTGAACCAAATCTTTCTTTCAACCAATCACCCCTATGCCATATTCCAAGCATGAATGTGGTATCTCATGGGATAAACCAATCCAAAAAAAACCAAGGGAATCTAGAGGTTAAACCACCTCCATCCTCATCATACCATGTTCTCACCTAAACCAGTCCTGAGAACACAAAACCAAACCGAGCTTGGATGCCTTAGAATTTCTTCACCATCCCTTGAGGAATTTTCCTATCTCCACCCACTTGTTGAGGGATTCCCAGAGAAAATCATCTCCACCACCAACCCTTGGTATTTTCCTAAGACCACCTCACCTGGATCCATGAAAAACTCCATGAAAAGCTCCTCAATGCCTTAGAAAAGGAACACAACCATATTCTCTCTAATATATTCAAGTTTCTCCCTTGGAAGTAGCTTGGTGAAGATATATACACTTTTTTCATTTGAAGCAATATATTCCAATTTCACAACCTCGTTGACCACTTTTTCTCTGAGAAAATGATGTTTGATTGGTATGTGTTTGGTCATGGAATGAAGAACTAGATTTTTTCGAGATGCTTATTGCACTTTTTTTTTCTACCATGATGTGAAGAGGCTCTTCATACTCAACATTCATGCATTGAAGAGTTTTTTTAGCCCATAAAATGTGTGTAAAACAAGTGGCTGCTGCTATATATTCATCTTCAAATGTGGACAAAGAGATAGAACTTAATTTCTTGCTTTCCCAAGCTCCCAAAAAGAGAGAAGCTCCTGAAGTACTTTTCCTATCATCAATACTACTGGCCCAATCAACATCAGTAAAAATAATCAAATTGAAATGCTTACCTTTGGGATACCATAATCCATAGTCAATAGTGCTTTGAAGGTACTTGAAGATCCTCTTTATAACGTTAAGATGAGTCTCCTTAAGATTAGATTTAAATCTTGAGACCAATCCTACAACTTGCATAATATCAATTCTAGAAGTAGTTAACGTAGGTTTTAACCCTTTATAGAAATTATCTGCAAACGAATCTTCAAAACAGAAAATAAACAATAGCAGGAGCATAAAACATAAAACAGATAAACACAGAGATTTCCCCTGGATCCCAAATCGGGACAACCAGCTTGATTTTTCATTATATTCCTTTTAGTGTTACAAAACATATATATACATGCCGAAGCATACATAAACCCCAATCCATTAACCCTGGATTAGAACATAACCACAGTTCCCTTGGTCAGATCTGCAAAATACCAGGGGCCGAAAACCATCATGCCCCAAAACCATGTGCAAACCCATGCACAAAACCATGGGAGGGTTTTCTCACCGGAAAATAAGGACCAAATTTTTTTCCGAGGCGCTGCCCTGGACCTGGACAGGGGGAGCTACCACCCCCCTTGTGACCCCCCCAATTTTGTGCCCAGTGCAATGTACAGGGGGGAGCTATCGCCCCCCCTATTACCCCCCCCGCGCGTGATTAGTCATGGAAAGAATATAACACAAACCCAACATTCTCCCACTTGTTGTTTTCTTTCCGTAGGGGGCCGTAGGAGCGCTGCGTCATTAGCCCAACTTTGCAACACCCATTTTTTCTCTACACCAAGAGAACTTCTGAGTGCTCATAGACTTTTTCAATGCATGTGCAACATTCTTCAAAGTGTCCACCTTTACCAGCAACACCCTTTTAGATTCAACCATATATCTCACAAAGTGATATTGAACATCAATGTGCTTTGTCTTTGACTGATAAGCAGGGTTATTAGACAATAAAATTGCACTTTGGCTATCACAGTCTATCCTTATAGCTTGCTGCACCAACCCCATACTTGAACACAATCTCTACAACAAAATTGCTTCCTTTCTTGCATGAGTGGCTACCATGTATTCTGCCTCTGTAATTGAAAGAGCCACTACAAACTGTCTTTTACTCATCCAACTGACTGCACCTCCGAATAGGCTAAACACATACCCACTTGTGGATCTTCTTTGGTCCAGATCTCTAGCCCAGTCTACATCAACAAAACCATGAATGTCCAAAACTCTTTCCAATCCTGGTCTTCCCTTGTAGCACAAGCCATAATCACTAGTGCCACGTAAATATCTGAAAGCCCGCTTCACTACTGTCCAATGCTTCTTCCCTGGGTTTGACATAAACCTGCTCAATACTCCCACTGCATGTGAAATTTCTAGTCTAGTACAGACCATTGCATACATCAGGCTACCCACTGCACTTGCATATGGAACATGGGACATATCCTCCTCTTCTTCTTGTGTCTTGGGACACTGTTCAACAAACAAATTTGTACTTACAAGAATCAGAACATTCACCAGTTTACTATCCTGCATATTAAACCTATGCAATATAGTCTCGACATACTTCCTCTGGTTTAACCAGAGCTTCCTCTTTGCTTGATCTCTCTTAATTTCCATGCCCAAAATATAGTTTGTAGCACCAATATCCTTCATGTTGAATTTGGAGAAAAACTGGGTCTTCAAATCTTGGATAATTTATTTGTTATTTCCAATCAACAACATATCATCCACATATAATAAAAAATAAATAACACAGCCACCAATTAATTTAAAATAAACACAACGATCCTCTTTGCTTCTGGTGAAGCCAAGTCCTTGTATATAGGTATCAAATTTCTGATACCACATCCTTGGTGACTGTTTTAACCCATATAGAGACTTCTTTAACCTGCATACCAGCTCTTTCTTCCCCTTCACCATAAAGCCTTCACGTTGTTTCATGTAGATCCCCTCTTCCAAATCCTCGTGAAGAAATTTTGTCTTCACATCCATCTGTTCTACCTCAAAATCAAATGCAGCAACAACAGATAAAAGTAATCTAATAGAAGTAACTTTGGCAACAGGAGAAAAAATATCACCAAAATCAATTCCCGGCACCTGGGAATAACCTTTTGCTACCAACCAAGATTTGTATTTCTCCACCTTGCCTTCTACATTCATCTTCTTCTTAAACATCCATTTTCTCTCGATGGACTTCCTTCCAGCCGACAACTCCACCAGATCCCATGCCTCATTTTTATGCAAGGATTCCATTTCATCAACCATGGCCTCCTTCCAGAGTTTTCCATCCTCTGAATCTACTGCCTCCCTGATGGTTCTAGGATCATCATCAGTTATAATTAAAGAAAAATTTGAATAGAAAGCAGATGGACTATATATTTCTGGTTGTCTTCTTTCCTGAACTGATATTCTCACAACTGGAGTTTGTGGCTCTTCCTCTTCTGAGTCTTCCCCTGTTGTAGATTCTGATTCATCCTCCTTTAGCTCAAACTCCATCTTCTCAGGTTCCTGTAGTAGGACTTCATGTTTAACAATATCTTTCACCTCTCTAAACACCACATCTCGGCTGTACACAAACTTCCTTGTTTCTGGGTTCCAAAGCTTGTAACCCTTTAAACCATCCTTATACCCAATAAAGATGCACCTTTCAGATTTATTATCCAACTTGGTCCTTTTATCCTTTGGAACATGTACATATGCATCGCATCCAAATACCCTCATATGTGAAAGAGAGGTTTTCTTACTAGTCAATACCTCATGTGGAGTATTATCCTCCAACGCTGATGAAGGTGATCTGTTAACCAAGTAACATGCAGTCTCCACTGCCTCTGCCCATAATTCTTGTCCTAACTCGGTACCACTGAGCATGCTTCTTTCCTTTTCCATCAATGTTCTGTTCATTCTTTCTGCAACTCCGTTTTGCTGAGGGGTGTATGGAGTAGTATTCTGCCGTGCTATACCACACTTCTTACAAAACTCTTCAAATTAATTCTTGCAGAACTCCCCACCATTATCTGTCCTCAACACATTTATCTTCTTCTCTGTCTGGTTTTCCACCAGAGCCTTAAATTCTTTAAATCTGTCAAAGACTTCAGATTTATTCCTCAAGAAATATATCCATGTATTCCTTGAGAAGTCATCTATGATGGAAACATAGTACACATACTTAACCAGTGATGGAACCGACACAGGTCCAAACACATCATTGTGCACAAGCTCTAATATCTTGTTTGCCCTCTTAGCACCAGAAGGAAAAATTACCTGATTCTGCTTCCGATATACATAATGTTCATAGAAATTGAAATCCAGAGAGCTATTAGACATACCTTCTACCATACTATTTCCATGCAGTATCCGAAGGCCCTTCTCTCCAATATGTTCAAGCCTTTGATGCCATAGCATGGTCTTTTCTCCAGAGACTGCTAGGCTTTCCGCTCCACTTTTGGGAACCACAAAACTGTTGCACCCAGCAATAACAGTGCTGCCCTGAAGCTTGTACAGAGTTCCAATCTGAACTCCCTTTATTAATACCGGTGCTCCCCGAACCATATTACAGGTATCTTTCTCAAACATTTCTTTTACACCTACATCATCCATCTTGCTTACAGAAATTAGATTTCTGGCCAATGCAGGAATGTGCAGAACACCAGGAAGTGTTCTAATCCTTACACCTTGCAGCTTCAGCTTAAATTTTCCACGTCCAATGATTCTGGCCTTCCTATCATCCCCTAGGAAGACATCACCACCATCATATTTCTCATACTCATAGAACAAATCCCTATGGGGAGTGAAGTGAAAATATGCACCCGAGTCAATCAACCATGACTCATGATCTACATGTGTATTTGAATAAGAAGCCAAATACACATCCCCACCTTCATCCGAGGTGGTTTTTGCCTTTGCAGAAGGAGCATCATCAGATTCCTTTCCTTTCTTAGTCCTTTTTGTAGTGCCCTTCCTTTGCGCATTTCCAGCACACCTTTACTAACTTTCTAGGAGATTTAGATCTCCCTCTAGATTTAGATCTCCCACTCGAAACCTTATTATTTTTTCTATTTTGGGACCTTCCTCGTACGGATAAGGAATCTCCATTCTGACCCTCCATATTTCTTCGTCTCATTTCCTATGACAACAAGGATGAGACAATATCATCAAAATTCAAGGTAGTTGTATTGCTACCTATTGAAATAACTAGACTGTCCCACGAATCTGGTAGAGAACACAACAAAATGATGCACTTATCTTCATCTGAGACATTAATATCAACAAATGATAGCTGGCTTACCACAGTATTGAAGGCGTTTAGATGCTCTGTCACCGAGTCTCCATCCTTCATCCTCAGGTTATACAACTTTTTCCGCAGGAACAATTTATTCACCAAAGACTTAGATTGGTAAAAAGTGCCTAGCTTGTCCCACGAGGTCTTCATTGTAGCTTCCCCAGATACACTCAACAATACTTAATCTAAGACACATAACCGTATTGTGCTCTTTGCCTTCCGTTCTAGTTTCTTCCAGTCTTCATCTGACATTGTCGTTGGTTTAGTACCCGGATCTACTGCGATCCACTGATATTTATCCACCAGCAGATGCTCCATCTTGAGCTTCCACAACTCAAAACACTGACCATTAAATTTCTCGATCTCTATCTTCCCGCCACTTGCCATCTTCTTTAACCGCAAGAATTGATCCCACAGATCTCCCATTGAACAGGGTCTACCTCAGGCCTGAGCAAAAAACCCCTCAGCAGCAAAGGCGTCCCCTTGAAGCCAAAACTGCTCTGATACCAAATGTATGTTTTAACCTTGTACAAAAATTATCTGCAAATGAATCTTAAAAATAGAAAATAAACAATAGCAAGAGCATAAAACATAAAATAGATAAACACAAAGATTTTCCCCTGGATCCCAAGTCAAGACGACCAGCTTGATTTTTCATTATATTCCTTTTAATGCTACAACACATATATATACATGACGAAGCATACATAAACCCAAATTCATTAGCCCTGGATTAGTGTTTGACAGATAAATCATTCTTGCAGACAAGAAAGATCTCCCTAGTATCATATGATAACTAGCAACAAACAGACAGATGTAAACTACTTTCTCTAGATTATATTTGATCTATAATTATCTATAATGAAGGATTTAGGACTTACCTGTAGTCCAGAACTGATCGTAGTCTTCTTTCCTGTCGCTTTGAGTACGACTCCTTTCGGGATCTTCAATAAAAAACATGAAAGAATCAGAAGCACCTGCATAATATAGACTAATTCATAAACCATAAATCTATCTTCAAGATCAATGAATTCAAGAAATAAGCTATTTAAATAAATAACTCATTGAGAAAACAAGATCCATTTGTATTATCTTTGATGAAAGAAGGAGCCTTACAACCATGTTCGCCTTGATGTCGTACAGGTCCTTATGGGGTCCGGAACAAGCGTTTCCTATACTTTGACAAGCCTTTGCACTCTCTCGACTAACATACACATGAGTGTGTAATCACTCCCATATGATAATCAATTAAGAGAGTCTGAGTTTTTCTAGCGATTCTCCTCAAAAAATCTCAAAGCCTAACCCCTCTTGAGGCTGAACTATGGCCTCAATTTATAGCAAAAGAGAAGAGGTTGCAGCTCCAAATAAGAGGGGATAGAATCCTCTTTCAAGGGATTAAGTTCCACATACCAAGGGGTAGGCTCTTTTAATGGAGGGATGAATGTACATGAAAGGAGTGAACTTTCCACCGAATAATTGCCTCCAGAAGCTTCCAGATTCAACCATCTGGGCTTCCAAATTTTACTTCCGCCATCACTTTACCTTTTACAGGAGTCTGCACTTTGAATGAAGAAAAAGTGCGGCCGGTTCTGCATGTTCTAGAGCAAAAAGATGCGGCACCACAGGTAATACTAAGAGAAAGTGCAGTACAAGTATTTTATGACTTTTATAAGCTTTTCTCTCAATTTCAAGGCTTGGTTTTAGGAATTTGATGTTTATAGACTTCTAAGGGAGTATTGTATGAGTAATGATGAATCCATACATACAATAAAACGTCATGGTGACATTTTTAGTGTAACAGATTGCCCCCTAAAGTGCGAAGTTTGAGAGAATTCAAAGAGTGATGTGCTTTATCATTTCGAGGATTATCTTGTGGACACCCCAATCAGAATCCTGTAAAAACATTCAATGAAAAACATATATATATATATATATATATATATATATATATATATATATATATATATCATCGCTGAGGTAGGCATTCCCATACTCAGTTCAAACACTAACTAAACTTGTTCTGACGTAGAAATGATTTTACTATCACATAAATAATGCGGACACAGTATGGACGCAGCCATATGTTATGATTAGTCTACTACATCATGAATAATAAAAATCCTCGCAGCCTGGATGGTGGAAACTAGATCCAGGGTCTTGATTTCCACTACCCGAACTAGTATGATTCTACCCATGCAATTGATTGTGTCAGAGTCGAACATCGTAGAAACCACTTGATTACTAGTCAATGATGTGAACTGTTAACAAGTGTGAGAGAAACCACCAATAATTACAATGGCTCTCAAAGTACTTAGTACAATCCATGGAATGTTAATAAATGATCTGAAGTCAAACATTTCATGGAATCGTTCGATCGAAGGTCAATGATGCAACCTGTCTTCGAAGGTGAGAAACATGCCATTAAGGATGCAGATTCCAAGGTACTGAAGGATTCTAGATCAACTTCCTAGATGATGAGCTGTCGTCGATAGAAAGTGATCCATCATAGGAAAGCCCACGACACAAAATTATTAGATCAAGTTTTGTAGAAATTTTTTCAAGAACTAACTCAGGGATGGTCAATGCGAATGGAGACATATGTTTGCAAATGAATGGTTTATCTGAACTGTCCTCTTGAACACATAATGACACTGCAGATGGTTTGGTGACAATTGACCTAAGCTAATACCTAGAAACTGGCTAAAGACTTTCAATATGGTTTGATTAACTGATAGGAAAAGGATTTTCCCAACCCAGGTAGAAGTGTGACAAAAAGTGTCGTGTTCAAGAGTGGTAAAATGATTTTTAAACAAAGTGTGACAAATGGATTCATTCTCTCTCTTTTTCCCCCATCATTTCTGGCAAGTACCTCTTTATTTTTGACAAGCTTGAGGAGGATAACATTTGCTTGTTATATAAGCTCATCCTTTGGATGAGTCCAACTTAGTTTAAAATCGAACCCTAAGAAGGAGTGGTCCATTCCTGTTTGTAATCGACAGGTCCTTTACTATTTAGTTTTAATGAGTCCAGTATAGGAGAAACTCGATGTTTTCAATTTTAGGGAGTCAGAAGAAAAACTTAAGGAAACTCCGTGGGTGTAATTTTACATAAATTTAGTCTCTCAGGCCCGAAAAAGGATAAAAAAATACAGGAGAGAACTCTATTGACCATGATTAGTCAATGTATACCTTTTTCGATGGCCAGGCCAAGCAGGTCAAAAAAATCATTCATACAGTGCTTGACCTAATTTGAGAGCTAGAATACTTACTGTAAAGGCAAGAAAAAAAAATATCAAAAATTTAACCTCTATTATCATCTCTTCATTCCCTCCCCAATTAGTTTGATTAAATGCGTTAGATGGATTATTCCATTTATACATCTCTAGTATAAAATTTTATTATCTAGATATTGAAGGGTTCTCTATCTAAAGATATTAGATTATTGTAAAGATATTAGTTGCTCAAGGCCATAATAGGTTCCTGATCGAACCTACACAAAAGGGGTAAACTTATACTGAAGGGACATCTGTTCATTTCCTTTAACAAGTTCAAATAGTCAAGTACTGGGCAATATTTTCATCTTTAGAGAGTCTGAAAAGGGCTTAAAAGAGAACTCCAAGGTTTCACTTTTTTGTAATTTTTTAAGAGTCCGAAAAAGTGATAAAAGTGTACTCAGTAGTTTCGATTTTTATATAAGTTTTAGCGAGTTCGAAAAAGAGATAAAAATGAACTCATTTTCTTTTTCATAATTTTTACCGAGTTCGAAAAAGTGATAAAAAGTATACTCCTTTGTCAAAAGGACCATTTCACACAAAAAATCCTGTATTCTGCACAAAAACTCAAAAATTAAACATACTTGTTTATGATTAATAAAAACAATTTGGAAAACAACTTTTCAAAGTGAAAAATAAACAAAATAATATTTTATTTATTCAAAAAATATTATAAAAAGGAGTTTTTGTAAATCATTTTTACCATTTGATTTCAGAGTGAAAATTGAGAGCTTTTGGTAAAAAACGTTCCGAAGAAGACTGTGGAAGATTCGCCCATCAGAATCGAAAACCGTCAGTTCCAAGTAATCCACATCATCCTTACCTTCAATTTTGTCTGTTTACTTTCTCATTTTAGGGATTAAATTGATTTTAGGGAGGAAAATATGTTCAAAAAATCGCTCACAGGGGTCCACAGGTAAAACACATGGAATGTGCGGACTTCGACAATTTTGCAAAGGAAAAATTGTCGTGGTCCCGCAAGTTACGCATAAGATACGTGCGGATCCACGCACTTTTTTTATGAAAAAATTGTGGAGGCACCGTAAGAAAAGATAAAATGAATAAATATCCCAATTTAAACCAAATTTTCCACTCAAATTGTTTTTGACCTTTCAATTTGTCCATTGTAGGATATTTACAATGCTTGAGTGGAGCGAACGTGAGCATGAGGAGGTTGATGATGTAGCCATGTTACATCTGCCTACATTACGTTTTTTAAGAGAATGCATTTTGTACAAATTTTGGGCCATTCAAGGTATGAGAGATCAGGTAGATTTGCTTACCTGGCTAGTCAACAAATGGGATGTACAGGAACAATGCTTTATCATGGGAGGTCACTGGCTTGAAATTGAGCTGGAAGATATATACTTCCTCACTGGTTTATCAAAGAGGGGTGAGCCACTCTCTTTGTTTGGGGCTAGGGCAGGTGGCTAGTCTGTCACTAGCCTTCAGGAAGAATTTTGCAATGAAGAAGAAGACACCAAGGATAAATGCATTAACAGAAAAACCATCATTCGTCCTGAGCTTAAAGTGGTTGCGTTTATGGTAACCATGTTGTGTGGGAGTGCAACTCCACATGTTTCTACAAGATCCCAAATGCAAACTGCCATTGACCGCTTTAGAGGCACCATTTTCAATTGGTGTGAGGCATTGTTGGTCAATGTCAAAGGGAAACTGACTATAGAAAAAAACACGAAGTTGAAAAACTTCGGATATGGAGAGATCATGGTTACATTTTCTCTAGAGAGGATTCCCTCACTGGCCGCACAACTAATTGCAGTTGATCATGGTAGAGTCAAAGAGCCTTGAATGGTTCGATGGGTTGCATTGATGGCCCTTCATAGTGAAGGCGGTGAGGTTGTTCGTTTCACCACATCTTACTTTCATTGGTTGGAAAACAAAATCTTCGCGATAGAAGATTTCCCTTATGCTGGGATAGATTTCCGCGGTGATCGAGAGATGTCTCTTCCTCCAGGGACACAGTGGGATGGGTCAGGTAAGAATCATTTTGACACATTCCAAATTTTAATTTTAATTTGTTTTTTGAATCGTCCAAAAATGATGACAAAAATTTCAAATGCAAATGTGGGTCCACGTCGACCAACCACTCTCCATCCTTTTGACAGGAAACTAGTTGCCGCACCACCATCGCCACAGGATCAGAAAACAGAAGTCCTTACTGATTTGGAGAACCATCTGGAGCGGTTGACCTTAGATATTCCAGAGACTACCATAGATGACATTCCTTTCCGCTTACAAAGATACGTTATCGGGGTTCTGGGACTGTTCAGGAGATTTCTGAGCAAGGTGGCACGGGCTGTAGTGTTTTATCGTGATCACCACGGATAGTGGATGATTGATATTGTAGACCTATATCAATTTTTTTGTATCAAATTTTTCCAATCATAAGGCGTTTTGAACCTATGATCAAGGACGATGTAATAATTTTTTTGAAAACACTACTCTTATGCTATGCTATTACTAGTATTTCTAGTGATCTATCTTAACATGTTATCGAATGTTATTTTTATCTACTAATTTAGTTATTGCAAATGTCTGTTTATAACACGAGAAGCTACTGCATCAGCTAATGTGTTTAAATTTCTCGGAATGTGTTGATACTCAATATAATCAAATTCTCGTTCCAAGAGACGAAATTTCAAAAATTATATTAACAATACTGGGTTTTTAATTGCATAAACTCTATTTAATTGTAATACAACGAGTTCAGAATCTAACCTAACGATCAAAATTCAAATTTCAAATGAAATGGATTCAGACAATAACTCAATAACTGCGCTATACTCTGCAATATTGTTTGTCATTTGACTGAGGCTTACCCCATGCATCGATACTAACTCATCAGTGGGTGAATAAATAACCCAAGCTGTGGAAGAAATGTTCTATGAACTATGACAAGCACCATGAACAAAACCAATGTATGTTTGAAGGAACGTCGACATCTGAAAAATTAGGAGTGATCCAGATAAGCAGGGATAGTAGTAAAAACACATTTAAACTAGGCACGCTCTCTAATCTACAACACACAAGTTTATGAAAATAACTAATATACAGGGAAGATCTCCACACAATAATCAAGCATAATATCTCTTTAGGTAAAGCCCATTTTTGGGTTTGCCTAAAGAGACCCTGTCAAAGTCAATCAGTTCATAGGCCCCTTTTGCAAGCTGTCGCTTGACAATATAAGGACCATGCCACATGGGTTCAAATTTCCCAGCCCCTAGCTTGTCGTTAGCTTGATCATAAACCAAGACTAGGTCTCCTTTTGAGAAAATACGAGGTGTAACACTTTGATCATACTGAGATTTCATTCATTTCACATGAGTTTCGGTAGCTAATGCAGCCGTGCGCCAATTCTCATCTAATTGAGCTAAGTACAAAAAGTGTTTCTCCTATTCAGAAGTGGTTGATAGTAACTCTATGGCTAGTTGGAGTGACGGTATCTCGCATTCAATCGGTAATACTACTTCTAAACCATAAACCAGTTGAAAAGGGGTAAAACTTGTTGATGTTTTTTCTGAGGTTTGATATGCCCAAAGTGTTGAAAAAAGCATGGTGTGCCAATTCGATTTATGAATTCTGATGATTCGTTTGATCATGGTAACTAAAAATTTATTGATAGCTTCAACCAGACCATTAGCCTGTGGGTAATATGGTGTAGAAATGTCATGGCACAGGCCAAGTTGGTCAGTCAGTTCGGTCATCAAGATATTTCGAAAATGACTCCCATGGTTAGTAATTATCGCTTGGGGTACACCGAAATGAGCAATCACATGATTGAACACAAAATTAGCTGCAGTTTTTCCATCTGCCACAAATGTATGCATCGCCTTGGCTCATTTGGTAAAATAATCTACTGCGAGAATAATATACCCATGCCCCCCGACTGAGTGAGGGTTACATGTAATGAAGTCAATGCCCCATTTTTCAAAAGGACCGACAATAATTATAGGGTGAAGAGGAGCGGGTGGTGCATGCATCTTGCGATCAAAGATTTGATGGTTGTGGCATTTTCGGATAGAAGAAATACAATCTTTAAATAAGGACGGCCAAAAATAGCCAGTGCGCAAGGAGTATCTTTGATGAAAGAAGGAGCCTTACAACCGTGTTCACCTTGATGTCGTATAGGTCCTTATAGGGTCTAGAACAAGCATTTCCTCTACTTTGACAAGCCTTTGCACTCTCTCGACAAACATACACATGAGTGTGTAATCATTCCCGTATGATAATTAGTTAAGAGAGTTTGAGTTTTTCCAACAATTCTCCTCAAAAAATCTCAAAGCCTAACCCCCCTTGAGGCTGAAATATGGCCTCAATTTATAGCAAAAGAGAAGAGATTACAGCTCCAAATAAGAGGGGATAGAATCCTCTTTCAAGGGATTAAGTTCCACATACTAAAGGGTAGGCTCCTTTAATGGAGGGATGAATGTACATGAAAGGAGCAAACTTTCCATTGAATAATTGCTTCCAGAAGCTTCCATATTCAACTAGATGGGCTTCCAAATTTTACTTCCGCCTTCACTTTACCTTTTACAGGAGTCCACACTTTGAATGAAGAAAAAGTGCGTCCGGTTCCACATGTTCTAGAGAAAACAGATGCGGAACCACAGATAATACTAAGAGAAAGTGCGGTACAAGTATTTTATGACTTTTATAAGCTTTTCTCTCAATTTAAAGGCTTGGTTTTAGGAACTTGATGTTTTTCGACTTCTAAGGGAGTATTGTATGAGTAATGATGAACCCATACAAACAATAAAACATCATGGTGACATTTTTAGTGTAACAATTAGAACATAACTGTAGTTCCCTTGACCGAATCTACAAAATACCAGGGGCTGAAAACCATCATGCCCCAAAACCATGTGCAAACCTATGCAAAAAACCATGGGCGAGTCCACCCACCGGAAAATAAGGACCAAATTTTTTTATGGGGCACTGCCCCAGACCCCGACAGGGGGGGCTACTTCCCCCCTGTGACCCCCCCCCCCGATGTTGCACCCAACACAACATACAAGGGGGCTATCACCCCCCCCCCTCCCCCGCGCATGATTAGTCATGGAAAGAATATAGCACATACCCAACAGTTAGATACAATAAGTTTCCAATCATGGAATGACACATGGACTGATTTACCTCTGGTGATTCATCATCTTTACTTAATTTACAACCGGTAACCATAGGAGTGCACACTGGTTTTCAATACTCCACGCCAAATTGTTTTAATTTCTCTATAAGTTAATTTTATTGAGAAATAAAAATTCCTTTTTCATATTTAATAACTTGCAAAAGAACAAAGAAAGTAAGCTCACCCAACATTGAAATCTCAAATTGTTTTTGCATTACCTATGCAAACGTTCAGCCATAAAGATACTTTTTCAACTTGCACACTAGATTCTCATCATCACCAAATAAGAAACCTTCATCCTGATCTATATAAACTTCCTCTTATAGATCATCATTCAAGAAATATGATTTTAAATACATTTGATAAAATTTAATTTTCTTGTAGCATGAAACGGAAAAAAAACATTCTTATACCATCTAATCTAGCTACATGTGAAAAAGTTTCATCAAAATAAATACCTTCTATCTGAGTATACCCTTTGTACACAAGTCTTGCTTTGTTCCTTACCAATTTTCCTTATTCATCTAGCTTGTTCTTAAACACCCACTTGGTTCCAATGATGTTTTTGTCCTTTGGCATTGGCATAAGCTCCCATGTATTGTTCTTTTCAATTTGATCTAATTATTAATTCATTTATTTGACCCAATGCTGATCTTCTTTAGCCTCATTGAAGATTTTGGGATCTATTTGAGACAATAGTGTAAAATGTGATTGATTGAAACTATCCAACAACTTCCTCCTTGTTTGCACTCCAAGCTATTTGTTTCCAAGAATTTGACTTTCTAAGTGCTTCTTTTGAATGTGACTTGGTGGAGCCTTCTTTGTAGTGGAGGTCTTTCTCTCTTCTTCCTCTTCTTACAAAATTTCTTGGTCCTGATATTCTATGAAATCACGATCAACTGCAAGAGCTTTTCAATAATTATATTTAGGAAAATATTCGTCAACAAAAACATCAATACCTTTGATTGCGTTTTTAGTTCTCTTGTTGTATCATTTGTATCCATTTCTCTTGAAGGAATAACCAAGGAATATGCCTTCATCAACTCTTGGTTCGAACTTGCCAAGTTTGTCTTCCATTCATTTGTATCATTTTCTCCCAAATATTTTGAAGTAATCAACTTTTTCTGGTCTTACTTTCCACAACTCATATGGATTTTTGTCACTATTAGGCCTAATAATAACTCTATTGGGAAAATATACTATTGTTTGAGAAGCTTTTCCCTAAAAGGTGTCTGATACACCAACTTCATCCAACATAGCACGTGCCATATCTTGGAACAAAATATTTTTCCTCTCCACTACACCATTTTGTTGTGGTGTTCTAGCTATGAAGTATTTCCTCTTTATACCATGATCCTCACAAAAATCATCAAATTCTTTGGACATTAACTCAACTCCACTATCAGATATAAGAGACTTTATCTTCAAAACAATCTCATTTTCAACATGTTCCTTAAAATACTTAAAATTGCTAAAATATTCAGTTTTTTCTTTCATGATCATAATCCATGTGGCTCTAGTGAAGTCATCAACAAATAATATGAAATATATCTCACCTCTTGGACTTTTCTTCCTTGTAAGGACACATACATCTGCATGCACAATATCCAATTGTATGCTTGTAGTGAACTCGGATTTTAAATGCAATCTTGTTTGTTTCCCAGATTGGCATGAATTACATGTTGTGCTATCCAGTTTAGCCAACCTTGGTAATCCTGTAACTGCTCCAATCTTTCTAATTTCAACTAAATTATAAAAATTAACATGACCCAATCTTCTATTCCATAGCCAAGATTCTTCTATTTTTCTCATGCAACAACTATATCTAGTGTCATAAAAAATACGCATGTTGCTTTCTCTTCTAATGGCCTTTGCCACTATCTTTCCTGATTTAACATTTATGATCTCACACTCTTTAGATATGAAAGTCACCTCATGCCCATTATCATATAACTCACACTGAGGAGATTGTGCTTCAAACCATCAATATAAAGAAAATTTTGGGCTTTGGTCCTCTTGTCCAGTTTAACTGTTTCTTTTCTAATGATGGGAACTACTGCATCATTTCCAAAACTGACATTGCCCTTTTCATATTATTTTAGTTGCATAAAATTTATCTTATCACCATTCACGTGCTTAGAGAAACCACTATCAATCAACCATTTATCATGCTGATCATGAGCTATCAAAGCAAGATCACAATTTTATTCCTTTTTCGTCCATATTTTCTTAACTTTCTGTTGATTAGATTTATCTTGAGTGTGCTACATGAAGGAATTTGGAAGGACACATCTAAATTCACTAGTTTTGTGACCAAAGTTATTGTATCTAAAACACTCAATCTCATTCATTAATGGAGCAAAAGAATTATTTCCATTTGCATGCAAAATGTTTGGACCTTGAGAAACTCTTGATCTATAAAAATTTCTTCTAGGAAACATCTTTAACCTATAGTTTATGGATTTGTGTCCAAAATTATTACATGCAAAACAATAACCATAAAATAGTGTATGATACCCAAATTTTTTTTTCCATGATGGAGAAGTGAAATTTGAGGATCTTGCTTACTTCAGTTGCTGATTTTCTGATTTTATTTCAACTTCATTCTTTTTCTCACTCTTCCTAGCTACAACAATATTTGTTTGATTTTATTTTCCTTTCAAAGCATCTTCATAACTAGTACTTGTCTGATCTTTGAAATTTTGTAGAGGAGACTTAAACCCAAAACCAATTTTGTCCTTCGATGATCTTTGCATGTTGAGGATTCGCAAAGTTTCAGGTCCCTTGACAAATTTATAATTTAGACATGCTTTATTTTCTGCTTTTCATAGATTGGCACTTAATGCAACAATTTATTCCTCAAGTTTGTGACAATTCTTTTTAGATTCTTCTAGATGGTTGGTGAGCACATTCTCCTTCATTTTCACTTCTTCCAGTTCTCTCTTTAAGCAGATGATGCCTTCTTCATGAGTGCATGCAATGGGAGCTCCTCCAATATTCTGCTTCAAATATTTATTTTCTTTGTCCTATTCGACAAAATTATTTTTTGAACCACAGTTTGTTGCAACAAATTTTCCTTGAATTTCTCAAGCTCATCTAAGTGGATATTCAAAGAATTATCAACCAAATATGGTTTATTACCCTTTAGTTTATGTATTTCCTCCTTCATCAACCTTTTTTTATTTCTAACTTTTCTTAGCTCATCAAGTGCAGTAATGAGCTCACCTTCATAATCAATTTTTCCATCCTCAAGAACTGATTCATCTTTGGACTAGAGGGCCATGACA
Organism: Pinus albicaulis; assembly: GCA_034641835.2. NCBI lineage: Eukaryota > Viridiplantae > Streptophyta > Pinopsida > Pinales > Pinaceae > Pinus > Pinus albicaulis. Next base: position 935,160,844 of record CM076569.1, on the reverse strand, counting down.
ACACATTCAATGTTGCCTTCTTCTTCTAATCAAGATTTATCATTGCTTTCATATGAAATATCACTTTATTCTTTGGAGTAGTAAATTATTCTCTTTTGAGCTTTATCTTTTCGAAATTTCTGAGATTTATCCTATCTCTTCATATACTTCTTCTTTTCTTCCTTTTTACTTATTTTGTGTGGACATTTTGCAACAAAATTTCCAACTTCTCCACATTTAAAACACTTGAAAGGAAGCATGCCTTCATAATTTCCAATAGCTCTCTTTAATTTATTGGAAAACTAAGAAAATTCTGTTGATCAACGGTTATCATTGATGTCAACCCAAGCAGCACCAGGGGCTAACCCAATATTGCATGGGAATTTTGACCTACCAAATTAACATATTATGGGTAAATAATGCTTTTTATGGTTTCTACTTGTTGAGATGTTTCCATTGATATATGGCATGCCATGTAATTATTCACGGTTTGAGAGATATTCATGTTTGAAGTTTGTAACCCTAGTTAGTGGGGTAAAACCCCATGGGGTTGGGGCATGGGTCTTTGAAAAGTCATAATTAATATTTTTTAAGTTCCTAAAATCCCTCCCACGTTCACTTGTTGAAGCCCCTCTCAACTTAAGCGTTCATATAAATTGTGATCTTCATTTGCTCCTTATGAAAGGGATTCAACCATCTGAAACAGGTCATTGTGGCATTTTCACTCTAAATTTTTTTCTACAAAGTTTCAGAAGCTGAATTTTTTATGAGGCAAAGCCAAAATCCTAAGGAAGATGAAGGAAAAATTTCAGATAAATTTAAACAACATTTTTGGAGATATGATCTGTGGAAGTCAGGGTTTGTGTAGGCTCCTGAAATTCATCTCAAAGAAGTGACCTTGGTAAATTCATCACAACTCTCTCTCTGAGTATCAGATTTGAATTCCGTAAAAAGTGGTGGATAGTGCACAGTATTTTATTTTCACTCTATCAATTTTAGAGACAAATGAAGAAAAAGTGAGACGTGTCATGTCGTACAAGTGGGCTCTGCTGAAACAATCCTTAATTAGGAAATTGTGAGAGATTGGGTATAAATCTCTCTTGAAGAATCAAAATTGGGTCAGACCTATGGCATTGGAAAGAAGACTCAGAGGAATACTATATGACCGAAAATTAGATATTGAGGATCTGAAATAATAGAGATAAACCAGATTCAATATCGAGCTCCTAGAAGGCAATAAAAAGCTAGATGATGTGTTGTCAAGGATTGCAAAGGACTAGACTTTCTATGGCAGAAAAGAAAAGCAAGGTGCAGAAGAGGGTAGCATGACAAGATCAGAAACCAAGGTGAATAATAGCAACAAGAATTTCATCATATGAATTCTTCAAGTGGGCAGCACTGAATACAATCATTGCAAAGGTATCATTGTACTTAGTCATTGTAAATACATTATTGTACAAATTGTACTAGTGTCTATCTGCCAAGGGTTGAAGATGTAGTGTTGGGAGATCTAGGATCATCATTAGGTGGTTGTGTCAAAGTTGGGGTTATGGTCTAGTATATCTTCTTCTTCTGCATCATTCTATATCATTGTAAAGTGGACCATTTTCCCTGGTACGGGAGTCCATTCTTCTTTTATTCTTCTATACGATGGTAGGGTGGTGCTAGGGTGAGTTTTAGCTCATTGGGTGTTGGGGCATCCGTTTAGTTGACTACTGAAGAATCTCAGGCATTGGAGCATCCATCCAGTGGGAGTTGGAGAAGAATGCTTTTCTAGATTCTAGGAAGTTGGAGCTTTATTTTCAATTGGAGTTGAATATTAAAGAATTATTAGAAAAGCATTAGGTGGTTTTTGTCCCGGTGAGTGGTTTCGGTCTGAAAACCGGTGGTGCATTTGTGTTCTCTTCTTTACTACTATCATTGGCCAATTGATAATAATTGAAGATTAACTAATGCTCTAATTGAAAGGAATATTGATTCACCCCCCCCCCCCCCCTTTTATTTCCAACAATTGGTATCAGAGCTTGGTTCCTTCAATAGCAGTTTAATAGCTGGAAGGAGGTCATGGAGCATACCAAGAATGGTGTACCTTTATTCAATGAAAATAATTATGCACTCTGGAAAGGAAGAATGGAGGTTTATCTCTTGGCGCAAGGTTACGAAGTATGGGACACTGTTCAAAATGGATTTACATCAACCGCGGATGAACAAGGTAAGAAGAATTTGGTAAATGATGCAAAAGAAAAGAATATTAGTATCAGTGGACTTATTGAATCTGCTTATCATAAGGTGTTGGGTTTTAAAACTGCCAAAAATGTATGGGACAAGCTTGAGAATATATATGCAGGTGACTCAAATGTCAAAGAAGCAAAGCTTCAAATATATAGAGAAAAATTTGAGCAACTCAGAATGAAAGAAGATTGAAACATTGCTGCATAATTTCAATACGTTGATGAAATAACCAATACTCTGGAAGGATTGGGAGAGCCAATTGACGAGAAGACTATTATACAAAAGATTCTTAGAACATTACCAGGGAGATTCAACCCAAAGGTATCGGTCTTAGAATACAGTGAAAATTTGGACAAACTCAACAAAGAAGAATTACATGGAGTTCTCATAGCATATGAAATGAGACTTGATGAAGAAGAGGGTACTTCACATCTAGAAACTGCGTTCATTGCATCTAATAAAACCAATAGGGATAAACAACCTTCAATTGGAAATACATGCACCTGCAAGTGTGAAGAAAAGGGAGATGATGAAGAAGGTCTTTCAGATGAAGAATACGATTACTTCACGAGAAAACTACAAATTGGTAAGGGAAAATTCAAAGGTAAACTTCTATTGATATATTTAAGCTGTAATGAGGTTGGAAATTTTGCAGCAAAATGTCCAAACAAAAGTAATGGCAACTCAAAAAGAAAGAAAGGCTTTAAGAAATTCAACAAGAAAGGATCCAAAAGGAACTTTCTCTCTAAAGAAGATAGTTCATCATCCGATGAAGACGATGATAGTGAAGAAGAAGCCAATGAGAGAGTATTGTTTATGGCCAAGCACAATAAACCCAAGCACAATAAGAAAGAGGTATCAAACAACAAAGAAGAAGGATGGACCATAGACGAATTTTATGAGGAAGCAATCAAGCTTATAAAAGATCTCAAGGTGGAGAAGATCCGTTCCAAAAATATTGAAGAACAAGTTCAAGGTCTCAAAATTGAAGTTGAAGAACACAAATGCATTGAAGAGTCACTTCAAAAGAAGTTGGAAGAAAGCAACCAAGAAAGGGACGAATTAGAAGCTGAAGTAGTCTCGCTGCGTGAGGAAGTGAAGAAAGGAAAAACTATCCAAAACTATGCCAACAGCTCAAGGGCATTGGAAGAACTCATCAACAATCAATGATCTTACAATGAAAAAACTGAAATCGGTTACAAAGAAGAAGAAGCAGAACCTTCTACAACAAAATACAATGAACCTATGAGATCTGGGGAAGACAATTCCTCGACGAAATTTCCATCCAGGTACCAACATATTTTTTATGGCTACTGTTATTCATGTGGAAAATTTGGTCATAAAGCTATAGAATGTCGCACGTACCCTATGAACGAATACAATTCCAGGAGGTCTGTCAAATATGAACCTCCCAGGGCTCAGCGAAACATCAATAGATTTGAATATTTAAGAAATAATATTGGATGTTACAAATGTCGAAACTTTGGACACATAGCCAAAGACTGCAAACTTGAAAATCCTCCAGAAGAATCTTCGAAGCCACAGAATGAACGAACATGGAAGAAGAAGAAGATTGATAATTGTGCTCTCACTCTCAAGGCTCAAAAGAACAAAGATGTGTGGTATGTTGATAGCGGTTGCTCAACGCATATGACTGGAGATAGAAATAAATTTGTATCTCTAAAAGAGAAGAAGGATGGAACCGTGTCCTTTGGAAATGATGGATCTTCAAATGTTATAGGATCAGGTACTGTCACTCTCGGAAGCAAAGATTCTCTAGCCAATAATGTTCTATTGGTTGAAAACATGAATCAAAATCTGCTCAGTGTTGGACAAATGTGTGATCAAGAACACACAATACTATTCAACTCCACTAAATGTGAAATCAAGAAAGGCATGTATGGTGAAATTGTGGCTACATTAAGTCGAGCTCCACATGAAATATATGTTTTGGATGAAGCAACTAATTCATGTCTAATAGTTAAAGAAGATGATACAATAATTGGTAGCAATGATGATCGAATAAGTAAGAAGTTTGCTATAAAGGTGCAAAGTGATTTCGAGATGTCTTTAATTTGTGAGTTGACATACTTCTTAGGGCTTCAAATATCTCAGCAAGAGAAAGGAATATTTATATGTCAAGCCAAGTACATCAAGGAAATGCTCAAGAAATTTAAAATGGAATATTGCAAACCCATCCTTACTCCAATGGTAACAGGTTGCAAATTGAGCATAGACAACTCATCTAAGGATGTGGATCAAAGGTTGTACAAATCTATGATTAGTAGTCTTCTATATGTAACAACATCCCAACTAGATGTTATGAAAGCAATTGGACAAGTAGAAATATTCCAAGCAGCACCAAAAGAATCACATATTAAATATTTTCCAGCATTGGAATATCTTCTCCAAAAGCTTGTGATTCTCCCAAGTTCTCATTAGATTTTCCATTTTTCAGAATATAAAGGGGGAGTGGAAGTGCGTATAGGTCCGTAGGATGGTTGTGTTTCAGGGGGAGTTACCCTTTTCCATTGATATCAAAAGGGCAGAGAATGTTGTAGGAAGAGGTGTCATCATCACAGGGGGAGTACTTGTGTTGCCATCAATGCCAAAGGGGGAGATTGTTGATCAACAGTTGTCATTGATGTCAACCCAAGAAGCACTAGGGGCTAACCCAATATTTTAGGGGAATTTTGACCTACCAAATTAATATATTCTAGGTCAATAATTATTTTTATGGTTTCTACTTGTCGAGATGTTTCCATTGATATATGGCACACCATGTAATTCTTCACGGTTTGAGAGATATTCATGTTTGAAGTTTGTAACCCCAGTTAGTGGGCTAAAACCCCATGGGGTTGGGGCATGGGTCATTGAAAATTCATAAATAATATTTTTTAAGCTCCTAAAATCCCTCTCACATTCACTTGTTGAAGCCCCTCTCAACTTAAGCATTCATATAAATTGTGATCTTCATTTTCTCCTTATGCAAGAGATTCGGCCATCTGAAACAGGTAATCGTGGAATTTTCTCTATAAATTTTTTTTCTACGAAGTTTCAAAAGTTGAAATTTTTATGAGGCGAAGCCGAAATCCTAAGGAAGCTGTAGTAAAAATTTCAGATCAAGGTGCGCAATATGTTTGAAGATATGATCTGCGGAAGTCAGGGTTTTTGCAGGCTCCTGAAATTCATCTCAAATAAGTGACCTTGGTAAATTCTTCATAACTCTCTCTCTGAGTATCGGATTGGAATTAGATAAAAAGTGGTGGATATTGCACAGTCTTTAATTTTTTATTTATCAATTTCAAAGACAAATGAAGAAACAATGACACGTGGCATACCATACAATTGCGCTCTGCTGAAACAGTCCTTAATTAGGGAATTGTGAGAGATTTTGTATAAATCTCTCTTGAAGAATCCAAATTGGGTTAGATCTATGGCATTGGAAAAAAGAATCAGAGGAATACTACAGGATTGAAAATCAGATATTGAGGATCTAAAATAATGGAGATACACCAGATTCAATATCGAGCTCCTAGAAGGCAAGAAAAAGCTAGATCATGTGTTGTCAAGGATTGCAAAGGACTAGAATTTCTACGGCGAAAAAGCAAAGAAAGGTGCAGCAGAGGGTAGCATGACAAGAGCAACAACCAAGGTGCATAAAAGCAGCAAGAAGTTCATCATATGAAGTCTTCAAGTGGGTAGCACTGCATACAATCATTGTAAAGGTATCATTGTACTTAGTCATTGTAAATACATTATTGTACAAATTGTACTAGTGTCTATCTGCCAAGGGTTGAAGAGGCAGTGTTGGGAGGTTTAGGATCATCATTAGGTGGTTGTGTCAAAGTTGGGGTTATGGTCTAGTATATCTTCTTCTTCTGCATCATTCTATATCATTGTAAATTGGACCATTTTCCCTGGTACGGGAGTCCATTCTTGTTTTATTATTCTTTAGGATGGTAGGGTGGTGCTAGGGTGAGTTGTAGCTCATTGGTTGTTGGGGCATCCATTTAGTTGACTACTGAATAAGCTTGGGCGTTGGAGCGTCCATCCAGTGGGAGCTGGAGAAGAATTATTTTCTAGATTCTAGGAAGTTGGAGCTTTATTTTCAATTGGAGTTGAATATTAAAGAATTATTAGATTAGGTGGTTTTTGTCCCGGAGTGGGTTTCCACCTTAAAAACTGTGTGCATTTGTGTTCCTCTTGTTTGCTGCTATCATTGTACAAACAATGATAATAATTGAAGATTAACTAATTCTCTAATTGAAAGGACTACTGATTCACCCCCCCCCCCCCCAGTATTTCCAACAAATTCTTCATCAAATTCACTACTAGAGTACTCTTCCTCTTCCTTGATTTTAATTGGAATTTTCTTGAGATTTTTGGTAATAGCCTTGACCTTTTTGGAGGCCTTGAATTCAACTTCACTAGATTCATATTTCTCTTCTACAATATGCATCTCATAAGCTGTAATAATTCCAAGAAATTGGTCCATATTGAGAGTGCTCAAATCATATATTTATTTAATAGCATAAATATTGGGGTTAAATCTTGCTGGTAGATAACTCAATATTTTATGAATAATGAATTCATCTTTAATTTTTAAATCTATGCTCTTGATCATATTGATTATTGTTTCAACTCTTTTGAAATATTCTTTAATAATTTCATCTTCCTTCATTTTCAAGATCTTAAACCTCATCCTATAGGTTTGGAGCTTTTATCTCTTCACCTTTTGATCACCTTCATAGCTATTCTCAAGTTTGTCCCAAAATTCTTTAGCTGATTTGAAAGGCATGAATTTTATCATCTCATTATCACTAAGTGTTGCAATGAAGACATTTTTGGATTTTTCATTATTGTTAAGAAATCAACTCCAAAATAGAAGAAAAGAGAGTTCAATGCCTTAGAAATAAGCCACTTCGAGGGGGAAACCTCCTTTACATTACATAAATGAACAATTCTTGGATGATAGAAATGAAAAAATATCCTTTCTATATATAGGAGTCCATGGGGTCACAATATAATCCTAGCCGACCTAACAATAATAATGTAAGGACACAATAATAACAATATGGGGGTTAAATGGGTACAACGATAACAATAAGGGGGCTATGCTAACAACAATAAGGGACTACACTGGTAATATAGGGACCTAACATGCCCCTCCCCTTCAAAAAAGTGTCGTCCTCTCCGCTTGAGTAGCTCTGGATGCTTTTGTAAAAAATTCTCATCCTCCCATGTTTAATCTTCAGTGGGTAAGTTCTTCCACTTGATGAGATACCCTGAATTTGATCGATTTCATAGCTGTCGAGTTCTTGTTTCCATGACTACTTAAGGTTCCAATATGATTTTTCCTTCCTCGCCAAGTTCTGGCAATATTGTATGAACTAGAAGTTTGTCACCTATAACCTTATTTAAGCATGAAACATGGAAAACTGGATGCACTCGAGAAGAAGCAAGAAGCTCCAATTTGTATGCCATAGTACCAATATTTTGCAACACCTTGTAAGGACCACAGTACTTTGGCGATAATTTTTTATCATTATTAGCTTGCTTGAGGGACATTTGTTTGTATGGTTGTAGCCATAAAAATACCCAGTCTCCTACATAAAAAATTCTCTCACTATGATGTTGATCTGCCTATTGTTTCATTCGATTTTGTGCCAAATTTAGGTTATCCTTTAAGAGTTGGAGAACTTGTTGTTGATGTTCGATGTGATCTTCCACTACTTGAACCTTATAATTTTATCTTAAATATGATGTGATGGACGGTGGATGATATCCATAAAGTGCCATAAATGGGGTCATTTTTACTGCAGTATGGAAGGAAGTGTTATACCACCATTCAGCTAGAGGTAACCAATTGAACCATTGTGTTTATTTACCAGATACAAAACAATAAAGATATCCTTCCAAAAATTTGTTCACTATCTCAGTTTTCCCATTGGATTGAGGATGACAATATGAGCTATGAGCTAGTTGAGTACCTAAACAAGAAAATATTTCTATCCAAAAATTTCCAATAAATGCGATCTCTATTGCTTACAATAATCTTTGGGTTTCCATGTAGCTTTTCAATTGTTTCCATAAATGCAGTAACAACAGCAGTTTCTTTAAATGAATGAGATAATGCAAAAAAGTGTTCATACTTGGTAACTCTATCAACTACCACCATGATGACACTATTTCCTTTGGACTTAGGTAAACCTATGATAAAATCCATTGAAATCTCCTCCCAACGTTGACTTGGAATGGATGAAGGATATAGAAGACCTGAGGTCTTTGTTATAGGTAAATTTGGGCATCATCCTCCAAGACTTGGTCAAAATGGACATCATCTCTAGGACCAATGAAATAGGGTCTATCATCCCCTTATATTTCATTTTCTACACGCCCTAAGTGAAGAACATTTCATTCATGGCTTCTATTGTGATATTTCCAAGGTTTGAAGTATATGTTATATGACCCACTGACTCACTAACGCTCACCTACAAGGGACTAACTGCATTGCAGTGCCAATTCCTCCATACAAGGGTGCACTGCAGTGCAGTTCCCGACATTCAAGGGTGTGTTGGTCATTTGGGAGAGAAATTCTCATTGTTCTGAAATCTTCACTTGGCTAGTGCCTTCTAGAAGAGTCCATATGTGTCGTGATTCGAATCCAAGTGTCCAAATAACACCTCTAAAATTTGAAAAATGTCTTGCCTATTATTATAAAGTCATTTATTGAGAAACTACCATTAGTTTCCCTATAAATTGAGCACTCCATCTAAGTGCTGGGAAGGAAGAACTTGTGGAAAGTTATGCTGTTGGATTCTAATTTGATAAGAGAGTGAAAGTACTGATATGCTGCTGGTATGATGCTGGATGTGATGAAGTTGGAATGAAGTTGGAGCAAGTTGATGACAAATCGATCCATTGGTTGTAATATTCTCCTCCTATCCTTTAATAAAGATTGCTGTTCATTTTCCAATATATATGTCTCTATTTCTTGTGCAACGTATTCTTGAATGATGTATGTATTTCAAATCTAATAGATTTGATTTGAGTAAGACAAAGTAGATATTTGTATATTGTACATTGTTTGCTGTTCTCTGTTTGTGTTTGCAAGAATTGATCTAGCGACTTCGGTTGGATTGAGAGCAATGAAAACATCGACAGAAGGGGAAGGAGAGAGAAAAGGATCACAAGTAGGCTCTTTCTCATTTCTGTATATTTTCTTGTTTTGGAGGAAAAGATATTTATGTTTCACCTTTTGTTCTAAGTGATAAACTCCACAGTTAGGGAATTTGGTTTATCCGTAGATCACAATTCCGCATAACAAATTGGCGACTCAATTGGGAAAAGATCCCATATTTCCTGGTGTTATTAAATCTGCTTATCATCATAAGTAGCATATAATTTCCTTTATTAGTCATTTGAATGAACAAATTGCATTAGAATTGTGTTTAGCTTCTTGTTTCATAAACCTAGATGCACCCAACGCACTGTTTTTCAAGATGCAGTGCACTGCAGTGCACTGTCTCCCATTCATGGGTGCTCTGCAACACAATTTATCCCTTTAGAGACTGCGTTTCCCCCTCAACCAACCAAGTTCCATCAAAATTTTTCATTGCTTTCAGTTTTAGCCCATTATTTTCTATATTCTCAAATGTCTGATAGCTCTCAGAGACCAATAAATTTCCTGTTCTTCCTCCTTTGAAAATTAAATTTGTTCAATGCTTCATTAGCTATTTTATTTATCATTGGAAAATCAAATTCAAAGTATTAATTTTTGCATTATATCATTTTTTTTCGAAAAGGAAATTGTTGTTTCATTCCTCGTTTCCTGGAGGAAAATTGTAGTTCATTATTCATTTTCCTAAAAGAGAAATTCTTGTTTCATTCCTCGTTTCTCAAATAAGAAAACATATGTTTGATTGATTTGTGCATCTAGTTTCCTTTCCTTCATTCACATTAAAGGAAACTGAAAAGAAAAACATGCATGTGCATTTAGAGTTTGTTTGTGTTACATAGGAACAAGTGAAGGAAATATGCATTTAGTTTGTGCTCTTTGTTGTTTGCTCAAAAACTGATTGCTCTTTCCCTTAGTACCTAGGATTTTCATAAGAAAGCTAAATTGAAAATTTTTCTTATCATTTAGTTTGAATTTTGAGGAATTTACAACTACATCACACGGTGAACCTCAAAAGACAAAATTTTAAACAAGATCAACTTAAAATTTATCTCAATCAACCTAATAAAGCATTGTAACATTAACGATAACATTTAGAAGGTCTAGGCTAGAGATGTGTCCCGACATCATAAGACATAGAAGCTGTCACTAACTTGCCTACGGTACATTTTGAGTGTGATACCTCACTGCACGTACGTAATTATATTGGAGCTCATCCACGTAACTTCAGGTATATAGGGTGGTGTTCTAATATGAAAAGTATAAGGGGGTACTCTCACTGTGTGGTTTCTCATTAGACAATGCTATTACGGACTTGGGCCTCCACGTACCTTCAGGTATATTTGGGAGGACAAATTTAGGTTGTTATCCATCCATAGGTAACCGAGTCGACCACCTTGTAACTTGTGATACACCGAACAAAACATTCAGGGAGATTACCTGCCCGTACTTCTTGGTTCTCCAGGAGGTATTTTGCAGTTCACAATTACTTGGTAAATATTTTTCCTAGAATTACCCTTTTATTTTTTTATTTGTTTTTTTAATAAAATAAATCAGTCATCATGAAAGAAGAGCATCCCTTTCCCAGTTGTTCGCGTAGAATAGCACTTGAACAACCTTTACCACCAGAAGCCATTTCTGGTCTGCGAAGGCGACATTGTTCTACTGAAACCAATACTATCGGTACCTCTTATGTGTCATCTTCACCACATATACCAAAGTCGTCTCGAGTTGTTTCTACACATTTTGGTTCATCCACTATTGTAGAAACGGAGTCGTCACAACTACCTCTGGTCACGATCCATCCAATTAGTGAGACCATACCTCTTGAACCCGACGTTGTTCAACTGGAAGTTGATCCGGATCCCATCGTTATTTTACCAGAACATCTAGATCCTGAAGTCGAACGACCAGAATTTGTTCCTGTATCGGTTGCTCCACAGTCGATCGTAGCCATTGAGTCTCTCATATCGCGCTGTCAACCACCTGAAATATATCTCAGGCCTAACTGTGAGATCCTTCCACCTGGTTTGATTTTGATTGAAGAAATATCACAAGACAAAACACCTTTAACTCCAACTCATTTTGGGGAGGAGATTTACCTATACGAGTCTTTTCCTCAATCACCTTACTCTGCTTTTGTTGATCATGTTTCACTTCGAGTTCCCGTCGATCCTATAGGGTATACATTGGGTAGTATGACCATGGCTTAGTCAACATCTCTGACTGTAACATATGTTACAGTTGTGACAACATCTACTATTGCTATCTCGTCAATGTTCACCACATCACTAGAGTCACATCTATATGGTGGTCCTTCCATCCCACCGGGTTCTCAATAATTATTTGGAACCTACTCTCGTGCATCCTCACATCCATGGAATTCACCTATTTCATCTTCTGGTATTATATCTAGTACATCTCTAATGAATACTGAACAACTTGATACTTTATATACATCTTCAGGAAAATATAAAGCTGGTCCATCAGAGTATATTCCATCTAGTATAATTTCAACTAGACTCCCAACATTTGGAGAATAATATATTCCATCATATTTTATTACTCATGTTGGGGGGAAACCTATGGTCACACATTTTGATAGTATTCCATAGTTTTATAGTCACTCAAATGTTGGAATGGGTGTTTTTTAGTGGTAACCCACTCTACCCATTCAACCACAAATGGTTGTGTACTTATATCAACCAGTTCAACCTGTTGCACCCACATCTACTCCCCTTGTTAATACATCACTACCCTATTACAGGCTCAGATTGTTAAACCTCAACCATCTCAGATGAGTCCTTCAGCCCAATACCCTCAAGTTTTGGGCCCTCATACCCCAACTCCTTCGATTGGTTTACATCAACCACTTGTATACGGAATCCTTTATTCACAAGATGGATTACTTTATTATGGAATGCCATGGGTCCAACTGGGTTTTACCTATTCACAATTGGGTCCAGGCTATTCTAGTTTGGTCTATAATATTGGTGGGCAGACCACTTGGCAGTCACAAAAAAAAATGCCACAACAATCATTCCAACAAAAAATGACTTACCCAGGTTTTGGTCAACAAAATCCTCAAGTGTTCGCTTATCAAAAAAACCCTATCTGGGTTACCAATAAAAAATTCCTTATGCTAGTGCTCAAAGGCCCGTTGCCCAAGCAATTCCATCATACCTTGGCTATGCTCAACCTGACTTAAATCGACAGTTTCCCTTCGTCGCAACTTTAGAATTACCAGATTTAAACCGCCTTACCAATGACCACATCAACTATTCTCCTTGGTGGCCAGTAATATCATATAAATTTCCCTCGTATATTCCTAATTTCAATGGAAACCCTAGAGAATATCTGGCGACGCATGTTATGAATTATCATTTGTGGTGTTCATCTAACTCCTTAATTGATGACTTTGTTCGACTACATCTTTTCTAGCCTATGCTCACTGGTCCAGATGCGAAATGGTACATTGAGTTAACAAGAGCTTCATTTGATAATTTCACTACCCTAGCTACTATATTTTTGACCCACTTCCAGTTACCCATACGATATGAAATTGGAATGGAATTGCTGACCAATTAAAAAAAAATCAATGCTACTCACATTTCCGACCATATTCAAGAGTGGCGTCATCGTAGACAAATGGTGAAAACATTTGTTCCTGATCAGCTCCTTGCTGAGTGGTTCATTAAGTCCTTTCTGCCATATATCACCGAGGATGTGGCTAAAGGTGGCATTGTCACTGAAGAGCAGGTCATTTCTCGTGCCCAGTACTTAGATTTTATTTATACTCAGTTTGGCATGCTCTATGAGAAAATTCAAAACCCGCCACGATCTAATTTTACTATTCCTCCTCCATCTAAGGAATCTCATGCTGATGACGGTATAATTGCTATTGCAAACACTCACCACTCTACTGCATATGATCTTGCACCATCTTCTGAAATTCATGCCGTGTCATCTGACAAAGGAAAAAGTGACAAGCAACCTGGAATTAAGAAAAAGGGGAAAGCGAAGAAAAATCAAAGTTCAACCCCATAGGAGCGATCATATGATCAAACAATTTGTAATAATCAGAAACCTCATTACCCTTGCATAATCTGTAATGAGAAGCACTTTGTTAGAGACTGTACTCACTGCACTAAAGTCTCAAAATTTGTTAATACCTCGACTGAATCTTCTCTGTTGAAAGACCCATTTCTGAATCAAGAGACAGATTTGGTTGCTACGAATCTAGCTTCTAGTTCCCAAGTGCTTATGCTATCTATCAGAAAGCTAAAAACCAATGTTTTGGTGTCAACACGAAAAAAATATTACGATAGTCAGGCTACTGATCAACCTACTACCTTGACCATGAATTCATCTAGGTAATCTACTTTGCCAATTTATATTCCTGAATTGGCAATAAAGCCACCTAAGGGAGTCATCCATAAATCGACGTTCAATCCTCGAGCCCGAACCGCTCAAAATTTTAATATAGCTGAAGATTTGGCTCAATCCCCCTTAGCTATGTCGACACTTGAGGTACTTCAAAATTGTCCCTCCCAGAAGCAGGCTTTGTTGTCAGCAATTGGTGGAATTGATCTGACAGATTCCAATCTTGTAGTATTTAAACATATGGGCTATATGCCGCAATTACCAACAGAATTGGTATTCTCCATCCAAGTAAGTATCCTCAATCACCTCATTCATTGCACTATTATCAATGAGGGTGAATCTACTTGTATTATGTCCCTAAACTACTGGGAGTCACTTGGCTTGCCACGCCTATCTCAATCACGTATGAAGTTGAAAGATTTTTATGGTCATACTTATAAGCCTTGCGGTATCATCAATAACCTGCATGTTAAACTATGGGGAAAAATAGTAACTGTTGAAGTTGAGTTTTTTGATGGATCCCTTGACTACAACATTTTACTCATAAGGCCATGGGTTTACGCTATGAATGTGATCATATCTACTTATTTTAGAATGATTTCATTTCCTCATAAAGGTGTCATCATAATCATCAATCAACTCTCCTTCTTTGCCTCCAGTTCCCAAGTAACTAGAAGCATTCCGTTATTTCATGCACCCCAACTAGAACTTCAAAACATTGGTGTAGGACTCTTAAAGGATTCTTCCCTAATTGGCACCTTTGCATTACTGCCACCTGTGACGTTGGTAGTAATTGCAAGAATAGAGACCTGTTACATGATATATTGCACTCCATCTGGTTAAGGAAGATTACAAATGATTTCGAAGTTGTTACATTGGATGAATTTATACCGCCAGCCCCATTGAGCTAGCATATAAATCAATCTACATGGCTTGGGTGGAAAATTTGAAATCATCATTGCTGATCGTTTGGGTCGATCATTCATTATATTTTGTTACTCCATATGATACTTTTTCATCCACTTTCTTGACTGATGAGAGCATTGTGGAATCCATGATGCCAGAAGGAGAACCATGGGAAGATCATCATCATCATTCCCGTCTTCAAGATTACGAAGAAGATAATATTATTGAACTATATCACCCATCGATCAAAGATTTATTTTCAAATTATTTTCCTATTAATGCTATTGAATCTGAGAAAAACTTATCAAATATTGAAGAAACCATTTCTATCGATATTTTGACCAAACTCAACATTATAGAAAACATTCATGTTGGCGTGTCTTGTTCTCCATTAGAACTCAAAACTTATCGCTCTCTCTTTTGTGAATTTTGAGATATATTTGCTTATTATTATGAGGAAATACCATGTATAGACACTAGTATCATTAAACACACCATTAAAATGTACCCTAATGGCAAGTCGGCATGTCAACGCCCTCGTCCTATTCATCCGAAGAAGGCTGCTACCATTAAAGCAGAAGTTGAAAAAATTTTGTGTGATGGTTTCATTTACCTTGTTCCGCTTACTGATTGGGTTTCCAATTTTGTTCCTGTCATGGAGAAACAAGGGATAATTAGTCTGTGCGTCGATTATCGGGATGTTAATCTTGCTTGTCCAAAAGACAACTATCCCACTCCCTTTATCGACCAGATTATTGACGAATGTGCCAGATGTGAAATATTTTCATTCATGGATGGATTTTTTGGCTACAATTAAATCAATATCCATCCATAGGACCAATATAAGACAAAATCTATATATCCCTAGGGCACATTCTCTTATCGTAAACTCCTATTTGGTTTAAAGAATGCTGGGGAAACTTTTCAAAGAGAAATGGATTATGCTTTCAATGACATCAAGCACATTTTTCAACCTTATCTAGATGATTTACCTGTGCATTCACGAAACCAGACTGATCACCCGATGCATTTGAGAGCTATCTTTTTACGCCGTCGACAGTACAAAATATGCCTCAATCCACAAAAATGTGTTTTTTATGTCGGTTCTGGTCGTTTGCAAGGATTCATCATCTCAAAAGAAGGAATTTGAATCAACCCATTGAAGGTCTAGGCTATTCTTGATTTTCCTATTCCCTCAAATTTACTTCAGTTACAAAAAATTCAAGGAAAGGCTAACCTTCTAAGGAGGTTCATACCCAACTATGCTGAAATGGCTAAAGGATTTACTCTTCTCTTGAAAAAGGGGATTCCACTACAAGGAAAAGACCCTTTAGACGAGGTTATAAAGGAGGTTTTTAGTGTTATAAAATTGGCCAAAATTGTCAAAAAAACATATGCTACCACATCCGTTTCTGGTAACAGAGGTTTTGGCAGAGCTTTTAACGGAAATTGAACACAACTAAAAAAAATGGGTGGCCGGAGGTTATTACGGATGTTTTTCCATTAGTGCTCTTATCAGGTTTGAATGCACCGGTGCATATTGGTAGACAGCGCACGGGGGTGGTCTAAGGAGAATGCACCAGGCCATTAAGGAAAACAACAGCACCGGGCCTGGTGTTGGTGATACAATGCATGGGGCCGTTTTAATTGGTCTTGGGATTTGAGTGGTGCCCATAGGTCGTATAAGTGCACCGGTGCGTGTATCTTTATGAGGCACTGGGGCTCCATATCACAGAAAGGAAACAAGATTTATAATTGGTATCGGTATTCGTGTGGTGCACATGGCATCTACAAATGCATCGGTGCTTATAGATACATAAATGCCCCGGTGCGCATTATCACACAAACACATTGATATTTATAACTGGAATCGGTATTAGTGCGGTGCCCATAGAATCATAAATGCACCAGTGCGTATAGACACATAAACACACTGGGTTTCATTTTTTTTTTTAAGAAACATCCACCTCTGACGGTCCAATTATTGTGATTGTTTTAAATTTATTATTCATCAAAAGTCGACACATCTTATAACAATATTCATATTAATTACATTTTTATTAATGCATTTGAATGTGTTGTTTGGATTAATTTGTTATATCATATCAGAATTATTGTGGTTTTTTAAAATTCATTATTCATCAAAAGTCAACTCATATATATAATCTTATAACAATATTCATATGAATTAAATTTTTATTAGTGCATTTGAGAACAACAATGGAGAACACAATAGACTAAATGAAAAAAAATATTATGATTATATATATATATATATATATTATGAAAAAGACAATATTTATCATACAAAATGGGACAATTATTCGTATCCCTTTGTCTTTCAATTGGGATGCTATGTCCATTACATTAAACAAAATGTCTGATTTCACAGACATATTTCAAAAAATAAAACGCCTTGCTTTGATATCCAAATTACATAGTGATCATCATTCTTCGCTTCAACTGCTTTCACTGCCAGAGCGGCTTCCATGACTTGGGTTATTTTCAGGAATGTTGTGTTCACGGCGTTAATTGTTTTCTTCTTCTTCATTTTCCATCTACAAAAATAAAAATAAACTGAAATGAGTGTATATACATTGGTGAGAATAATGAAAATTCCAATATTAAATAATATACATTAATGTAAATTGAAAAGAAAAATGACGTACCATAGCAACAATTGGCTCATAAACTATACACATTCTTTCAAAACCATGTACCATGCCATCTTTCAAAATTTCATCTGTTGGCACAGTTCCATACTTTGTTTCCTGCAAGTTTATACCCCATAACAAATCAGATATTTAATATAAAAAATGATTTTGTTCTATTAATTATAGACGGAGCTAATTAAAACAAGATCGATAGATGCTTACAAATTCCACAATTAAATTTTGATATGCCAACATATACTCACAACCCATATTTAACCTAATTTCAATCAATTCATCTGATGATTCTTCTTTCTATGTTAGCACCTATTTGAAGACATTCAATGATGATTTTTGTAAAACAAATTAAAAAATACAAAAATGAAATCTAGTTAAGTTGTTATAAGGAGGTAACAATTACTCACAAACTTAGAGATCAACCATTTTCTTCCTTGTCATCTTGTTTTATGTGTTGAATGGGTTACATTTTCTTTTCTTTTCTGCAATAAAATTCTTGAAAATTAATATTTAATGCTAAATTGTTTATTTATTGTACCTAATGATCGAAAAATTCAATGATTACATATTACATTTGAAGCACGTTGTTCTATTCATTCCACTAGATCCCTCAAACTTCTGTAAATTTTTTTCCCCCTTTCGTTAACTTCCAACACCACTTCAGATGAGCCAAGGAGCAATTCATTTTCATTTGCATGTTCTATTTTTTTTCTTTTCTTAGAACAACATTCCTTTTCTGAGTTGTTGGTCCCTGTAGAACATTAAATAGATGTGAATTAGTAGAGTGTTTGACACATTTTATCTAATAATTTTAAGTATATTATTAATGATAATTAAAAAAAGAAACTCATATTGGATCGATAGTATTGTTTCATTCACCTGATTCATCCTTTTGCAATTTTTCCATTAAAATTTTATGCTCTTTTGGTCGTAGATAAAAAATAATCATATCGATCTTAGTCATTTTGTGGCTCTACATGATACACAGTAAACAATACATATTAGCTAAAGTTACATATAGTTCAAAAATAATATTTTTTATAAAGATTTTACAAAGAACTTGCCTTTTTTGCTTTTCTTGATGTGTTAACAGTATTTTTGTTACTTGATATCTTGTCAGTCGTTTCTTTATCAATCTGAAAATTGTAGCATAAAATTCATTAATATATTTATAAATAAATTCTCAACTTTTCAGTTAGAAAATAAATCTCGAGACACCGGTGCGCCTTTCATGAAATCCACACTGTCGCCGGTACGTGGATATATTAACAATGCACCACCAAAGAGTATAATACATCATACAGTGTGTTCGGTATTATAAATGCACTGCAAAAACAGTGTAATAAACCTAACGGTGCGCGGGGTATTATAAAAGCACCACAAAAATGGTGTAATACACCTTATGGTGATTTCCTAGTTAAAGAGAGCACCGGTGCCCTATTTTAGATTTGGAGCACGGATTTAAAAAATGTTTTCAATTTTTTATGACACAAAACTTGTACGATGCGCTATATTAATACAGAGCACCAGTGTGGTGGAGTACGCAGGGTGCACCGATAAAGAAAAATCCATTTTTTCAAAAAATCACACAATTCCCGAATGGATTGGGATCCGGCTATGCAAGTCGTCCTGTGGGTTGGACGTCAATCTAAAATTAAAAACCCTAATTCTGAAATCACAGAAACAGGGAGAAGAAAGGGAAAAAACAAACAAATAAAGGGTTCAGGGTAAAAATGGACAAAACTGCAGGAAAAAATAAAAAACTGCAGAAAAAAGTAAAAAAAATAATTAATTTTAATCACGAAATGGTTTAAAATTCTATGATAAAGGACTTGAATCACCAAAGTTTTGGTTTCTGATTTTCTGAATACTTCTGTTGGAACATATTTCACCATCCACAGTGCCCTCGTGCTCTCTTGCTCCAAGTCTGTCTCCTGCAAAAATCTGACTGAAATTTTTTAGCAAAAATAGTGAAATAATGAAAAGTATTTAGTATTTAAAAAATTATTTTATCAAATTAGTTTTTCGAAAATATTTTGCCGCCCATTTTTCAAATTGCCGTTTTTTTTTAACTTAAACAAAATATAGTTGCGTTTTTTTATTTGCGTTTATTCGTTTCCAGTGCGCGTAAATGTGGCGCACCGGTGCGTTTTATTAATACTACGCACCGAGGCCTGTTAGGATAATAAGCACACCAGACTTTTAAAATTTTTATTTTTTATATGTAAGATCATAAAAAATAATGATAATTATAAAGTACATGAATTTATTTTCATTATTTTCTAAACTTTATATATATAAGATCATAATAAAATAATGATAATTATAAAGTACATGAATTTATTTTCATTTTTCTCTAAACTTTATGTTACAAAAATTCGTATTATTCTAGATTTGTTATTTTACAATTATTTGCAAATTTAAAAATTTAAATATTTTAATAAAATCATTTCACAATAATACAATTAAAATTTTCACATTAATAGAATCAAAATTTTACAAATTAAAATTTTACATACAATTACATTAATTAAAATTACAATTACAATTTTACATTAATTTCACATACATGAATTACGATTAGAATTAGAATTAGAATTACAATTTAATTTTACATACAATTACATTTACAATTTTACATATAATTACATTTACAATTACAATTACAATTTTACAAATATTTTACAGACAATTCAATTAAAATTAAAATTACAAATACAATTACATTTACAATTTTACATAGAATTACATTTACAATTACAATTACAATTTTACAAATATTTTACATACAATATAATTAAAATTACAATTACAAATACAATTACAATTTGTGAAATTTACATACAATTACAATTTGTGAAATTTACATACAATTAGAATTAGAATTAGAATTTTACAATTTTTCATATATATAATTACAATCATTTCAAAATAAATTAAATATTACAATTACAATTAAAATGTTACATTAATAAATATTCTACATACAATTACACTTAAAATTACAATTAGTACAAATACAAATACAATTTTACAATTTTACAATTTTACATAGAATTAAAATTTAAATTACAATTACATTCATGACATAATATTTAATAAATATCATGGTCATTTAATAATATTAAACTAATTAATAAACATCATCACGATCATGATAACCATCGTACAAACATCATATGACTAATAAACACATTCAATTAACATCAAATTAACATTATATATTAACATCATCACAACACAAACATCAAATATACATCTCAATATAATGTCAAATAAATCATGCGCCTATCACATATACACATCTATCTGCAAGCTAAACATTAAATGAACATATCTAACATGACTAATAATATGTGCCACATCATGATGATCATCAACATGAAAATTAAGTACAACTGCAACATGAACATAAAATACATGGACCATATATATATATATATATATATATATATATATAAAACTGAATAATGTTAAAAATATACAACTGTAATATAAATCATGTCATGGATCAAGCGCTAGTGGTAGTATAACAATATCAATAACACTAGTAGAAGTGGATGCGGCCTTCTCAGTAACGCTGGGTGTAGCCTCGATAGTCGATGGTTGACTAGCCTACTCATGATCATGATGATCACTAGTACTGATGGATGCATCCGCTGGTGGTAGTACAACATGATCAATATGAGGCGCAGTGGTAGTGGAGGCGGCCTGCTCAGTCAATAGTACTGCAGCCTCACTACTCATCGTGGATGTTGCAGGCCGCTGACTGGACGTGGCCGATCGTCTAGCCTCATCTCCTTGATGACTAGTGTCAGATGCTGGTAGTGGAGCCTCATGCTGATCATCAGGTGTGCCATGAGGTGAACGATCACGAGATGCATCTGAGTGGCTGCTGGCAGACTGTCCATCGTCATGTGTTGCAGATCGACTACACCTATAGCTATGGAAAATCCTCCTAAATCATGTAACAGTTGTTGTATCTCCTATGGCATGCCGCATCAGGCAGTACATGTCACGTGTCATGCCTCTCCACATCCGTATCAATCTATCATTGCCCTGTATCTCTCTATAATGAGTGGGCCTGATGCCCGCATCTGAAATCAATCCACAGAGTTGGCTGCCCAACTCCATCCGGTATTTGGTCTTTGGTCGACCATGCCTAGCAAAAGGCGGTACTGGTGCACCATGAGGTGCATGAGGATCAGCACGTCTCTTTTCTGCGCCACTGACCTCATCCTAATCTGGCGCGTCATCCATCTCCGGATCGTAATCATCAGGATCGACACCTGGATCATGTCGTGGATCGGGCATCTCATCGCCATCAAAATACCCAATGTCTACAAAATATATACAAGTACACAACAATAATTAGACAATTTCATTACATAATTTAATAAAAACAAGTTAAAGAACATGTTAGAATAAATATAAATAAAACAGTAATATTACCTCTATCATCTGGCGGCTCATCAGGAGTGAAGAGGATGTTGGGACACCCTCACCAATCTAGTCCAGCATAAGGACATGGGACCATAATGAAGGGATGAAGCCCACCAACATTGGTTACTAAGTCCAGCGAATCATGTGATATCCTCGCTAGAAACATATTGTCTCCCCTCTTGGGCATCATCTACCCCCACATACACATCTCGGCCTGCAACATCGGCCTACGAGGCTATCGAACAAAACTCGGTCTCATCTCTGGAAACCTCTCAAAAAATAAATAAAATAGCTCTGAAGAAAAAGGGAAGTTGACCCTCTCTTGTGAATGAGCACGACATATATCTAAGGCCGTACAAAACTATCACAAAAAAATGGCAGACCAACTGAAAAGTTGTGGCTGTTGTACTAAAGAATGAACATAATATAAAAGCGAGAAACTAATGCATTGCCTGTAACTGGTGTTGTGAGAAATGATCGAAGCGATAATAGAGAGGCACTGCACGTCCTGTCTACCAAAAGAACCTGTACGTAACTAACCTCCAGGTACCTGAAACTCTAAAGGAGACAGTACATGTGCTCCAATGTATCTCTAGTAGTAAACTAAATGACTGCCTGCTACACAACCAGGTGGCATGTCTGGGAATGAGGGAAAATCCACTCCTCTCCTCGATAGTCTTGTAATAAAATAAATTTCCTCCTAAGTGGGTGTGTACCATTAGTCAGGACCAACCTGAAAAGCCTATCGGTGGGCATTCAACTTGCTGATAAGATGTCTCAAAAGCACACTATGGGCCTTTAGGCCAGAAATAGCCTCCTCATAGAACTTGAGGAGGCCTACCTACTTATGGATCTTTTGGGTATCTGTAGTAATAGGGCGATGGCATCCATCTCTCTCCCTCTCTCTCACCTCCCATTGGTGAATAATGTCATACTGTTATGCTTTTTGTTGTTGTTGTTGCTCCTGTTCTCTCTGAATCATTTCCATATTAAATTTTTTTTTTTTATTAAAACAAAAATGTACTTATAGATATACATATATAATTTATTTTTTTTAAAAAACAAACATAAAAGTTGGTCCTCCATAAGAACAGTCACGCACCGACGCCGATGCGTTATAATATTTTAGCGCACTATCGTCGGGGCCACGAAAGAAACTAACCGCATCAGCCTCGATGCTGATGTCTATTTTTCAAGCATTGTATACTATTTATAATTCATAATAGTAGTGTACTGCATTGTATACTCTTTATAATTCATAATAGTAGTGTACTGACTGAAATATATGCCTTGGAGCATATAGTCATGTTAGTGCACCGGGTTCATGACAATGACATAGTTGACAGTGCGGTCTTTTACCCAGTCGCACCATTGACCCTCTCGGAATGCAAAATGCA
The DNA here is from genome assembly GCA_034641835.2 of Pinus albicaulis. NCBI lineage: Eukaryota > Viridiplantae > Streptophyta > Pinopsida > Pinales > Pinaceae > Pinus > Pinus albicaulis. The sequence goes on along the minus strand of CM076569.1, from coordinate 935,137,655 downwards.
GTGTGCTGACATAAACTGGGGCAGAAAATGAATTCAACGCACAACACTGTGACTGCCGGGGTCAAGAGTGCGCCTAGATAAATGAGCCCACCACCTTTTTATTTTTATTTTTATTTAAAATTATTCGGGGCACCTTCTGAAACTGCCGTAGAAACGTCGTGGTTACCGTTAGCACCGATAGCAGTGCTGCCTATAAATTTTACAGGTAGGACCACGAACGGTGCAAGCTGAAAAGCTCGAGTGCACCGCGCGACAATTTTTTTTCATTTTTTTTTAATGGTTATTTTTAGGTTTATTTCAATATCTAATCCGGTAAAAGGCTTAATTACAGAAAAAATAGAAAAATATCTGTACATTTCACAATCGAGGAGGCATATTGGCTGTAAAATTTGGAAAATTAAATTTTGCCACTGTTTTTCAAAATGCAAGCTGTAGATTGGTTGGAAATGCAGAGTAACAGTGTGTGTAATGAGTGCAATGAGAGCACCGATGGCAGGGCGGCTCAGAAATAAGAAAATAGCATTGAAGCTTGAGAGCTCTGGAGCACTGAGGAAAGTGAATAATGAATTTTTTTGGCTATAATTTGTTTTTTTACTAACCCTGTTCGAATATGTAGGGTTTTATAAGGGCACCGGTGCGGTTAGGAAAACCGCACCGGGTGGTATCAATTTTGGTGTGTTGTTTATAATGCCCCGGGGCGTTGCCCTAACCACGTACCGGAATGTTTTAGTTTCGGAGCGAAAATTTTATGATGCACTGGGGTGGCGTAATGGTAAGGCACCGATATGTAATAGTCACAAAGCACCAGTTTTTTGGCCTTAATTTTTTTTATATAATGCTATTCCAGTGGTCTTGGATACCTTTTGTCGGTGCTCTTAGAAGAACACACCGGTTTTTACGTATTTGGCGCGATGTTTCGCAGTGCACGAAGCGCGGAAGAGTATTGACGCCCTGGTGCGTTACAGTAATTGGACACCCCGGCGGTGTGTGTACTTTGCGCACAGCATGCAGTGTGTGTAATGTTTGGTGTGCACCGGTCGTTCAATAGGATCATGCATACGGCAATTGATAGCTCAAAACCTTTGGAAAATGAAAAATATGGGTTTTTTCGTTTAATTTAACCCCGCTAAATTTTTGTTATTTATAGGCGTGCCGTTGCCTCTTTCTCTGCAAACACACCAGTCGGTTTGTGTTTTGGCACATTTTTTATGATGCAGCGGTGCGGTTTCTGTCTACCGCATCGCGTGGTTTCGGTGTTGGCATTTTGTTTTATAATGCACCATCACAGACGAGTTTGTGTGTACGGAGTGCACAGTGTCTGGTGTGCCAATGATTTGGGCTGCACCGGTGCATTATTTTTTTGAGAGCACCAGGGCGAGTTTTAACGATAAGAGCACCGATAGGAAAACATCCACAAAACCCTCTGCCCACCAACCTCCTCTAATAACCTCCACTAGAAACAGATGTATGGGGTATTTTTCTTTGTGGTTCCTCAAAAAAATTCACTAGAGGGTCTTTTCCTTGTAGTGTTCCCTTCCATTGGGATAAGGTTACGCAAGCTTCTTTTGATGTTGTTAAGGATACACTTGTCCTAGTGTCATTAATGTATCCCCCCCATTATCAGAGTAATTATTTATTATATATCGTCGCGACTGATACGACCATTGCTATGGTATTGGTCAAAGAAGAAGATGGGATAGAACATCTGATATATTATTTGAGATGTAATATCAATGATACAAAAGTGAAGTATTTATACGTCGAAAATATTGCCTTGGCAGCCGTTCAAGCTGTCCAAATATTTTTCCATTATATCTTATTTCGGAAGACCATTTTCATTTAGGATTGCAACCCCATGACTTACATTTTGGTGTGTCAATTTCTGGGAGAAAATACTCAAAATGGATTGTCATTTTGTAGGAATTTGATTTGGAATTCATCAAATCCAAGTCAAATAGGTCTTCAGTTTTGGCTGAGCTTCTCTATGACCTTCCCTCTGATAGTACTGCTACTACATAGGAACCATCAATTCCTGATGAGTCTCTGTTTCTGATCGAATCATCTGATCCTTGGTATGGGGATTTCATCATTTATCTCCAAAACCAGACTTTTCGCCTCGATACTTCTCGCTCTCAACAATGACGTATTCAACACCAAGCCAAATATTATCTGATCGTCGGCAATACACTTTATCATCATGGTGTCGATACGATTTTAAGTAGGTGCCTCACTCATTAGGAGGTTGAGAAGGTTTTAAATTATTGTCATGCTGGGACTTGTGGTGGACACATTTCTGGATACGCTACCGTGCAGAAGATACTTCGAGCCGGTTACTTTTGGCCTACCATATTTCATGACTACATCCTTTCAGTCAGAAGTTGTCATGTGTGCCAAATATTTGATCATAAAATTTCAAACCGCCAGTGCCAATGCATCTTGTTATCGCTGTGGGAACATTTTCAAAATGGGGCATTGAATTCATGACCTGTAACCCTCATTCATCCAGGGGGCATGGCTATGTTATTGTCGCAGTAGATTACTTTACCATGTGGGCTGAAGTGATGCCTACATTTAATAACATATACGAAACAACTGCATTGTTATTTTTCAATCATGTCATCTCACGGTTTGGTGTTAAACAGGCTATAGTCACAAATCATGGTATGCATTTTCACAATCACATGATGATTGAATTAACTACTAAATCAGGACCATCGCACGATAGTTATACTCCTTATTATCCACAATCCAATGGACATGTTGAAGCCATTAACAATATTATTAAACGAATGATAGGAGTTCATAAACAAAATTGGAATTTGATCCTGTACTCGGCTTTTTGGGCATACCGAACCTCGATGAGAAACATAACCAGATTTACGCCCTTTCAATTGGTGTATGGTCTGGAACTTACCTTGCCTATCCAATGTGGAATACTATTGTTAAGACTCACCATTGAATTGTTACCTGACACCTATGATGAATAAGTGCGTCTTTTTAACATCATCCATCTAGATGAAACATGCCGTGAAGCCGCATTGGCCAAGAAAGCTCATAAGAGACGAATCAAGGTGCAATATGACCATCATGTCCAGCCTCACATTTTCTCATAGGGTGACCTGGTCTTACTTTATGATCAGGAAGTTGATGTAATAGGTACATGAAAATTTGAGCTGTTATGGCATGACCCATATATTGTCAAAAGAGTTCTTGCTAAGGGCGCCTACGAGTTAGTATATTATGATGGAATTCCATTGGCACAACCTTGAAATGGGTTGTATCTCAAACGTTACTATGCTTAAACATGAACATGGTAAAATTTTGTATTATATTGTATGTATGATTTTGATTTGAATTTACTGTCTTAGTTTTTTTTTCTAGAGTTTTCTTGAAGTTAGAAATCCACTTTACATTTCACCACAGATGACTGAATCTTTGGAACCATTCGTTGGGTATGCTGATGGTGCTAGTAATAGTACGTAGAATCTATCCTCTGCAGCGTGGGACATTTTCACTCCAAGTGGTGAGTTAGTGAGTTTTCAAGGGATTTGTATTAGTCGGTCAACAAAAAATACCGCTGAGTATAGTGTGTTGATCTAAATCCTCTCTGATTCCATTTCATTTGGTATTAACCGAATTGTCATAAGGTTAGACTCACAACTCATTGTACTACAACTTACTAGCATTTATACTGTCTGAAATCCAAAACTGCATCGTATGTTCCTAAGAGTTCGACTTTTGGAAAGACATTTTGATTTCATTCAATATCAACACATTTCCAGAAACTTGAACACATTAATTGATTCCTTAGTGAATTATGTTTTAAACCGACATTTTCAGCACATCTAAAGACATATTTTCAATTCACATCACATAATTGAATATGATTGCACAATAAACATAGGAAAACACTGAAAACAAATAGATATATAGTTATAGGTTTTTACAAAATTTGTGCCCAAGACACATTGGTCATCTGACCTCAAAATGTATGCAAAATGTCAAAGTAAACTAGTGATGCTCGTGATAACAAACCGCTGATCTAGCTATCCGACGCAATAACCGCATCCAACGGTTAGGAATGCAATAGTATGGCACTGTAGTCTCATAGGCAACTCTTCGATCCATAAATATAGAATCCCAAGATTCAATCCCTATATATGTTGGTGTAGCTCGACAAGAGTCTTGGTCACATCCAAATCCCGAAGGAATTCTCTCCTAACAACCGTCTCTGCTGGCTCATCTGCTCCTTGCTTTGGCTGACTCACTCGTTGAACCTGACCCAATTCTGCATACATCAAAACTCTATTTTAGTCTTGGGAAACATCAAAATATAAAAACATGTAGAAACCTTAGAAAAATATAAAAAACATGGTCAAAACATTCTTACTAATTGCACCCCATTGTGTGTTGTCTAGTAGAATCAAGTTTGAATATCTGCGGAAGTCTACACCTGCATATGAATAATCATCGATGGCGATCACATATCGCCTCAACTAGGAAAATAATGCAGTAGATAATACGATGGTCGATTAACTAGTATGTCTAGACATCAATTCAACCCATCTCTGCATCCACGGATATTTAGGGCCATATATGCCCAACGTAACATGCTGTGTTTGCATCAATGGAATCCGCTCTAAAGCAATAGAAATCAAGATCGAACCATAGTTGAAATTATTATTCCTTCCTCCATTTGATTTGTTTAACTATTCTTTCATCTGAAAGAGAAAAACTTCAGCCTAGTTAAATACTGTTGGTTCCAAACACTCAATTGCATACTACATGTATGATCTATTTTCCACATGTAGTGTAGTGGAACCGACAAGTTTTGTGACAGTAAAAAGGATGGTCCTCAAAGGTAGATCACGAAAATCACGGATATTTATTTTCCCATCCTTGGTTCCGTCCCTAAATGGCAGTGTTGTAGTATGTAATCTCTCATGGTCTCTTCTCCAAGAGCAGAACCAACGAGGGAAATGGGAGACCCTCGTCTCGATAATCTTGTGAGAAAGTAAATGTCCTCCACCAATATTGGGATCAATTTGGCCCCAATGTGAAATTCCTGTGATACTGGATCCCATGAATAGGCAAGGAACTCCAATATTTCCATTTTCTGCCTCATACCTAACAATATGAAGTTCTTTAGCAACCCGCAATCTCTGAGGACTCTTACTGTACCCGAATCATTTAGGGAAATCATGTTCTGTTATTCATGTTCTCTTTCTCTCCATGTAATCTTCATTTTGACCTGATTAATACCTAAAACACAATCATAAGAATCATAAAGATCCATTTCATGCAAAAAACTTGGGAAATTTTGGGCACACTACAAAAAACAAACATGTGAAATGCGCCCAATGAACCTTTTGACATTCAAGGGCGTATTTCCCTCTGAGTGTGGTAGATTAACCCTAAGGGGCTCAAAACCATAAAAATTGACCATGACATGAAATGAAAATGATACTAAAGGAAGGAGGAGGTTTATAGCTCCAACCTGGATCAAACAATAAGAGAAATTGTCTGATGGAACTTTCGCAATCGATGGCTGAAGTTTGTAGGAAAAACTGGTTCAGAGCTCCTAATTTTCAAATGGTAACTTTCAAATGGGAAAATTGAATGGTAAAAACTCTTTTAATTAGTCAATTTTATCATTTTAAATCATATTTAATGCTGTGAATATGGTTTTTATTCATTTTTTTCTATGAAACAACTATTTTTGATCCGTTTGATGGTTTTATGAACAAGTTTTACAACTGATATAGTGAGATTAGTCATGCACACTTATTCAAGAATGATTTGACCACAAAGCATAATTTTATCCTTATTTTTCAAGCTTTGATAAAAATGAAAAAGTATTTGTAGCACACTTTTATCTCTTTTTTGAGCTCCGATAACTGCGAAAAAGGAACCCTTGGAGTCTTCTTTTAGCTCTTTTCAGACTCCAATAATGTGAAAATATTGCCAATCACTTTTCTTTTTGAGCTCGTAAAAGTAAATTAAATGACATCTACTTAGTATAAGTTTAACCCTTTTCCAGGCTAAGATAGATTATTTACGAAAAAGGAAAACCTTAGTCAAACCTGGCTAAGAGGTTCTCTCGAGTATCTTTTTACACTTTTTCGAAACTGAGCGAAAAATTTACAAAAAATGACTCATGGAGTTTTCGTTTGTCCTCTTTTTCAAACTCTCTAAACATGAAAAATAATTGGGTTGTCATCGACGCTAGGCTTGTTAAAACATAAAATAGCTACAGACTTGTCGATCATGGCAATATCGAGTTTCATTTATCCCTAGACTCATTAAATTATTAAATAGCGATGGATTCACCCGAAGGGTCGAATTATAGATCAAGAATATGTTACCCTCCTCAAGCTTGTTAAAAAATAAAGAGGTATTGGTCGTCAAATGACTGGGGAAAATTTGGCAAAAAGAAAATAACACTTTTATGGTAGCAGGTCGCTCTTGAACATGACACTTCACTCCATCATCATGATGTTTGGGTTGGGTAATCTTCTTGACGGTTCATTCATACCTATGGTTCATTATACCTTGACTTCAGTTTTGGGTCAATGTTTCCAAATCATCTCAGTGTTGCCGATATGTTCAAGAGAAGTCATCTAGTAATCCTCATTATCCTCTGCAATACTCATAAACCTTCATTTTCATGAAAATCATCCCTGAACATTTCTATATCAAGTCACATTTTTTCTCCGAAATCATTACTCCCGTTTCATGATAAAGTTGCTTCTCGTCGACATCAAATCATCATCCAGGAGGTTTACCTAGAAACATCTTCTAGTACCTTGAAGTTTGTATGAACATTGGAAAGTTTCATGCTTTCATACCTTTGATCGAAAGATTTTATTTGCATTCGACATCAAATCATCTATTCACGCCTTAAAAATTGTGCTATAGTGCCTTGAGGGCCATTAACATCAATATAGGTTCTCTCGCGTATGTTAATAACTCACATTATTGGCTAGTAATCAGACGATGTCTTCTCATGTTCGACTTCAAATCATATATTCACATGGTTATAGTTGTACCTAAAATATAGAGTGAACGGGATAAGAAGACTCCAGATCTAGTTTCTTCCATCCGGGCTACGAATTCAAGATTGTTGTACACATCATCTGTACGATGTCTTTACATATAGATTATCATTCGAACATGGGCCTATATCTTTAGGCATGCCTGTATTGGGAAAAATTCCAATGTAGACGAATTTCTAAATTATGTACATGTTATTAGATAGTTTATGTGATGAGCATGGGAGTTCCTTCGTCAGAAATTCGTGATCAAGATGAAAATATCATGATGTAATGTATTACAATATTGATGCAGGTCACCGTCCTCTTCAGATCCTACTCATCACATCCGAAAGCATCTCATCCAAATACTATTGTTATTTTGACTTCATGCTTTAGGGGGGCAGCTGTTATAGGTCAATTTGGGCATCATTCTCCAAGACCTAGTCAAAATGGACATCATCCCCAGTACCAATGAAATAGGGTCCATCATCCCCTTATATTTCAGTTGCTACATGCCCTAAGTGAAGAAAATTTCATTCATGGCTTCTATTGTGAGATTTCCAAGGTTTGAAGTATATGTTATATGATCCACTAACTCACTAACATTCACCTGCAAGGGACTAACTATGTTGCAGTGTCAATTCCTCCATGCAAGGGTTCACTGCAGTGCACTTCTTGACACTCAAGGGTGTGTTGGTCATTTTGGAGTGAAATTATCATTGTTCCAGAATCTCTACTTGGCTTGTGCCTTCTAGAAGAGTTCATATGTGTCATGCTTTGAATCCAAGTTTCCATCTAATACCTCTAAACTTGGAAACATGTCTTGCCTATTATTATAAACTATTCATTGAGAAACTACCATCAGTTGCCCTATAAATTGAGCACTCCATCTAAGTGCTGGGAAGGAAGAACTTGTGAAAAGTTATGCTGTTGGATTTTCATTCGATAAGAGAGTGAAAGTAATAATATAATGCTAGTACGATGCTGGATGTGATGAGGTTGGAATGAAGTTGGAGCAGGTTGATGACAAATCAATCCATTATTTGTAATCTTCTCCTCCTATCCTTTAATAAAGATTGCTATTCATTTTCCCATACACATGCCTCTATTTCTTGTGCAATGTATTCTTGAATGATGTAAGTATTTCAGATCTAATTGATTTGATTTGAGTAAGATAAAGTAGATATATGTATATTGTATGTTTTTTTCTATTCTCTGTTTCTGTTTGCAAGAATCAATCTAGAGACTTCTGTTGGATTGAGAGCGACGACAACAACAACAAAAGGATAAGGAGAGTGAAAAGGATAAAAAGTAGGCTATTTATCATTTCTATATATCTTATTGTTTTAGAGGAAATGATAGTTATCTTTCACCTGTTGTTCTAAGTGAAAAGCACCACAATTAGGGAATTTGGTTTATCTGTAGATCACAATTCCGCATAAGAGTCTTAGTTGTCTCAACTTTATTTTTCTGGGAACCCAAACATTCCACCACAAACTTTTTAATATCAGATTTAAGGCCATCCCAAAAAAATTCTTTCTTCACCCTGTGGTAAGTTTTTAAAAATCTTGAGTGTCCTCCTAACAGAGATGTGTGCAATTCCAAAAGAATATTTTGTTTTAGTTGGGAATTCTTACAAAGATATAAGCAATATTTGTACCATAAGGAATAATTTTTCCAACTAAATGTATGATATGTACTAAGATATTGCTGCAACTTTTGAATGAGTGTCCACACTTCTTCGCCCTTCTTCCATTCATCCCTTGCTTCGGTTATCCAATCTGGTTGGATAATAGAAATGACACAAAGACATTCTTCCTCCTCTTCATAATTTCTTGAGAGTGCATCCTCAACAACATTTAGCTTCCATTTTTTGTAGATGATTTCAAAGTCATAACCCAACATCTTTATAACCCATTTTTGCTACTCTTCTGAAGATACTTTTTGTTCCAAAAAGTGTTTAAGACTATCATGATCAATTTTTACCTTGAAGTGTCTTCCCATTAGGTAAGCTCACCATTTGTTTAGTGCATGTAGTATTGCCAACATTTCCTTCTCATGAATAGCTTTCTGTAAATACTTTCCTTTGATTGGTCGACTTTCAAAAGCAATGGGTCTCCCTTCTTGCATTAAAACCACACCGATTCCATTTCCCGAGGCATCAAATTTCACAATAAATATTTTGTGAAGTTTGGAGTAGCTAAGACCAGTGATAGGCACATTGCATCTTTAAGATGCTCAAAGGCCTTAGTTTCTTCTGGAGTCCATGAAAATACATCTTTCTTCAATAATGTTGTTAGAGGTGCTGCCATTCTCCCATAATTATTAACAAACTTACGATAATACCTTGTTAACCCGAGAAATCCTTGCAACTGCTCTATGGTTGTGGGGAATTTTCATTCCTTAATGGCTTTAAATTGGTTAGGGTCTACGTTAACACCCTTGTGAGATACAATACGACCCAGATATTCCACCTCTTTTACTCCAAAGAAACATTTGGAGATTTTTGCATATAATTATTTCTCTTCCAAAATTTTGAGCACCCTGTCAACATGTTGAACATGATCCTTCGAAGACCTGTTGTAGATTAGTATATCATCAAAAAATACCAACACCAATTTTCTAAGGAAGGGTTTGAAAATGGAATTAATCAACCCTTGAAATGTAGATGGTGCATTGGTAAGGCCAAAAGACATGAAAAAAAATTCATAATGACCTTCATGAGTTCGAAATGCTATTTTCAGAATATCTTCAGTCTTCATTCTAATTTGATGATATCTTGAATGAAGATCCAACTTGGTAAAATAAATTTCTCCATGTAATTCATCCAATAATTCATCAATCACTGGGATGGGAAATTTATATTTAATAGTGAGCTTATTGAGCTCGCTATAATCAAGACACATGTGCCATGAGCCATCCTTCTTGTGCACCAACACTACTGGAGCAGAGAAATAACTTTGACAAGGTTGAATTATACCAGCCTCTAACATTTCTACTATCATATTTTCAATTTCTCTCTTTTGGACATAAGGATATCTGTAAGGTCCGATGTTTGGAGGAACACTTCCTGGAATCAAATTAATAGCATGATAATGATCATGGATATGTGGGAGTGCTTTGGGAGTTTCAAACACCTTGGAATGATTGTCCAATAGTTTTTGGAGATCTGGAGAAATAGACGATTTTGATGTTGGAACTTCTAATGAGCTTAATTATGCAATTACGCCTTATTGTTCTTTATTTAGAATATTTTTCATGACATTAGAGCTTATTATCTTTCCCAGCTTCCCTATGATACCCCGTAATTCAACTTCCTTTCCTTCTAAAAAAAATTCCAAGAAAAGTTCTTGAAAATTAAAAGCTACCATTCCCAAAGATTGTAACCATTGTAATCCTAGTAAAACATCCACACCTCCCATTGGAATGGAAAGCATTGGAATATTCAATATATTCCCACATGGTTAGCTTGATATTATGGAATTTTCTAGAGAAATTTATAGTTCCTCCATTTGCAACCATCACTTGACATTATGGTGCTGGGCATAGGAAGTAATTCAATTCCTTGGCTACCTTACAATGAATAAAATTATGGGTACTATCTGAATCAATAAAAACTATTACCTTTTTCTTCTTGATATGTCCTTCTATCTTGAGAGTTTTAGGAGTGGTAATTCCTTCCAATGCATTACACGATATGGTTAGACTCATTTCTTCTTTTTCTATGGTTGGTTCTTGATGTATATCCTCTTCTTTTGAAGTTTCTTGTTCATTTTATTCCTCCTCTTCACAATATATGTAAAATAATTTCTTCTCAACACACTTATGACCTTTAGTGTATTTGCTATCACAACTGTAGCAACACCCTTTTGCTCATTTTTTCTTCCAATTTTTGTGGTGTCAACATTTTAGGTTGTGGAAGTCTAGGAGTAGAAACACTTCCATATTTATAGATGTGAGTGGTAGGATTCCTTGTTTCCATAATTTTACATTCAAGTTTTCTTGCCAACTTGAATGCCTTCTCCAATGAATCATTTTCCCAAAGCTGAACCTCATGTTCGATGTTATCCTTTAAATTCCCTATGAAGACATCAATCCTATGTTCCTCTAGAATATAAGTTACCCTTATATTCAATTTTTGGAAGTCCTCAATGTGCTCCACCAATGAACCCTTTTTTTTGAGATTGATCAATTGGATAAATAAGGTGTTGCTCTTTGTATCCTCATAATGTGCTATCATTTCCTCCGTAAAAATTGATCAAGTGACAATTTTTTTATGGGAGAAAAGCCATTGATACCATACAAATGTATTTTTTTCTAAATATAAAGTTGAAATACGTACCTTTTGTGTGTTTTGCACATTATTGAAATCAAAATATTGCTCCATATGTAGTATCCATGTTATAGGATCATTTCCATCAAAATTTCTCATATCGATCTTTGGAATATGGTGGGTCTTCAATCCAACATTAGAGTTTATGAAATCACGATTAACATTTATTTCGTTCTCATCATGAGTTTCCTCTACTATATTTTCACCATTAGGAATCATTTATTGTATAAACTTTGTCAAACCTTCCATGTCTTCTTTTAGATCATTCTTAATGTCTTTTATTTTTTCTTCTATACCATCAATCTTAGCTTCCATGTCTTCGATGCCATTCTTCAAACCATCCATATTAGCTTCCACGCCTTTCTTCAAACCATCCATATTAGCTTCCATTCCCTTATTCAAACCATCTGTCTTATATTCCATGCTTTTCTTCAAAACTTCTGTTTCATTTTTTGTTTCTCTTTACGAGAGAAAAATTTGGTGCACTTGCTCTTGTAATTTTGATATATCATGTTCCACTTCTTCATCTTCATGAGTCATAGTAGAGTATTTTTAGGGATTAATGGGTGTTTAATTCTTTTTAGGGGGAATTTTAGAACCCAATACTGATATCTATTGTTCAATATGCCCTTGGAATCACTTCAAATTGATTTTTCAACAAGAATTATGCAATTTGAAAAAAAATACACACATTTTTCTTGCTTTTGAGGAGCTTGATATTGAAACTAAATTATAACTGTAATTTTGAATCTTCAATATCTGAAATTCGGTCTTGTAGTATCCCTATGAATATATTTTCAAATGCCATAGGTCTGACCTAATTTGGATGCTTCAAGGCAAAGTTATGCCCAATCTCCCACAATGACCTAATTCTAGACTAGTTCAGTAGAGCGAGCTTGTATGGTGTGCCACGTGTCTCCATTTCCTCCTTCAGCTTTGAAATTGATACACATGAAACTATATTCCTTTTAATTTTGGCCACTTTTTATAGAATTCAAATCCGATGCTCAGAGAGAGAGTTATGAAGATTTTCCCAAGATCACCTCTTTTAGATAAAATTCAGGATCCTACAAAAAACATAACTTCCACACTACAAAATATTTCCAACGAAGATCTGAAATTTTTACATGAATTTCCTCAGGATTTTGGCTTCGTGTGATAAAATTTCGGCTTCTGAAGCTTCGTAGAAAAAATGTTATAGCGAAAATTCCATGATGTCTTGTTTGGAGCGATGAAACCCTAGAATCCAAGGCTATGATACCAACTATTATGAAACCAGATCCAAAAATAGAAGAAAAGAGATATCAATGCATTATAAATAAGCCACTTTGAGGGGGAAACCTCTTTTATATTGCATAAATGAAAAATTCTTGGATGATACAAATGAAAAAACCTCCTTTCTATATATAGGAGTCCATGGGGTCACAATACAATCTTTTCCGACCTAATAATAATAATGTAAGAGCACAATAATAACAATATGGGGGTTACAGGGGTACAACAATAACAATAAGGGGGATACACTAACAACAATAAGGGACTACACTAGTAATATAGGGACCTAACAATTGTCTTGATACTTCTTCTTTTCATTAGTGTCTGAATGAAGAACATCAAGAACAAAATAACCAGAGACCATAGTAGATAAGACATCAACACCTAAACTCATGATGTGCCCCTCCATTCTCATATTAAATAAGTTGTAGTTTTCACCACAAAAAATAGAACTTTCACATCATGTCCAACCATTTTCCCTTCTCTAATTATCCTTTCAATGGTCAAGTTGCAACAAAGGAGTTGACTCTGATACCATTTGTTAGAAAAAAGTAATAATGAGAGGGCGGGGGATGAATCAATATTATAGAAATATAAAAATTATTTCTGCAAATACAACTTATTCAGAAATTTACTTCATAAAGATATAACAAGATCATGCACATGAAAAACAAAAACAACCATCACATGTAGATACTTAGATTTTAGGTGGAAAAACCCCCTCCATGGAAAAAAACCACCGAACTATTCACTTCTTCTTCTTATCATCTATTGCTTCAAAATATTCTCATTTACATTACATATGCTATCACCCAATAGAAATGGAGCACCCACCCCTTGACTGAAATGAGAAATGTTGACCACAACCAAATTGGAGCACCCACTCCTACAATAGGCAGTTAACATGCACTTATATTGATGTCCCCACTCAAAGTACAAATGATTTTAATACTATAAAATATGATTCATAACTGAAAATATTGCTGCATAAACAAAACATGCAAAAAATAAGCACACTTATGCAACCACAATTTCACATTCCATTTGAGGGAACAAATCTCTCCACACACACTCTCCAAACTGATATTCAATCTCTGCACACAAATCTGAAACACTATTGAAGAATAATCTATGAATCACATTGCAATTTTGAAGGTCTGAACTCACTGCAAAACTCACTGGTTATGCACTAGTAACACATGCACACTCACTGACTCACACTGCTAGAGAACCAACCAAATGAAATTCCCACCTTTAATATTGTAATTTCTAAATCAATTAATTCTTCAATTGATAGAGCTTGACCAAGTCCTGTTCACATCCTTAAGGTTTGATTGAGTTGGAATTTTGACCAAATCAAGCCACTCATTCCACTAGCCTTTTGATGATTTCAAATTTGATCACTTTTTGGAGGCCCCACAACTTTTCCTAACATTCTTTTTGGAAAATTCTGATGATAATATTCGCCAAAATAAATTTAATTCCAAAGGAGTGCACAAAATCCATATATTTTTCCGTGTTTTTCCTCAGTTGCACACACAACACTAAGTAGATCCGACTGACCGCTTCTACAACATAACAAGCCAAAGATTGGGAATTTTTAGTCATTCCCACAAGCCTTTCTCCATGCGACTGAGGCAAAACATAAGCTAAAACAAGGAATCTATCCCTAATATTTGCAACATAGCTTCAAGAGTTTGACAAGACTTGTAAACCATCCTTCCAATCCCAACTTAACATTAGGAAACCAACTGCATGAATCGAAAATACTCTACACACGTCATCAACTAGACCTCTAGCACACATGTAGCTCAACTTCAAATGAGGCCTTATTACCTCATGAAATCTCTTCTATAGACCTTCTAAGACTTATGACATCATTTTACATCAACAAGACAACCCTCAACAAATGTACAATAGACTCAATATGATACATAGGGACTCATGAGTACATGATTAAACATGTGACAATAATGAAAATAAAAATAGGCCAACATAGAGTTGGATTGACATATGATCCTTCATCATCCTTAATTTTGTACATGTTGAAACTAGTGTAGGGAAAAGTTTTCAATTTTCCATCCTGAATATTTTCAACAAATCTCTAACAAGTTTATTTTGATAGATAAATATTCCTTTTTTCATATTGTTCAACTTCTATGCCAATAAAGTATCTCATAAGACCAAGATATGTCATCTCAAATTATTTCTGCATGGCTTCTTTAAATTCATATAACTCAAGATAACTAGTATAAATCATGTCATCCACATACAACAAAACAATCAAAATATGTCCATGCTCATTTACCTTTGTGTACAAGGTAGGCTTAATGTTGCTTCTAAAAAATCCATTCTTGATCATGTAGATGCCAATTCTACTATACCAGGCTCTAGGAATTTGTATGAGTCCATATAGTGCTTTCTTCAACCTGTAAAATTCATCTTCTTATCCTTCAACTTCATATCCTTGATGCTGCTGCACATAGATCTCTTCTTCTAGAATTCCATTCAAGAAGTCTGATTTCACATCCATTTGATACACTTTCCACTTGTTTTGAGTTGATGTGGCTAGAACTGCTCTTACAGTATCCAATCTGGTTATTGGAGAAAATGTTTATCCAAACTATATTCTAGGTTGCTACGAGAACCCTCTTTCTACAAGTCTTGCTTTAAATCTTTCTATTTCTCCTTTCTCATTCAACTTTGTCTTGTACACCCATTTCACACCAATTAGGTTTTTTTCCTTTGGAAAATAAACCAAATCCCATGTATCATTATTTTCAATATATTCAATTTATTCATCCATAGCTTGCACCCAATTTTCATCTCTAATTTATCTTCTTCAAACAAAGAAGGTTGGAAAAACAACAATGAAAAATTTGAGCTAACATCCAAATCATCATATATATATATATATATATGAACTTCTCATATTTCTCTTACCATTTCTTGATTCATCACCTGATTGATTGCTGGGAGAATTTCGATCTACTTATCTACTTGAAGATACATGCTGTTTAGAATATCTTGGAGTCCTTGCCAGTGTGACTCTGTTTGGTGTCTTCTCCTATGATTATTGCTACTCCTTTTCTGCTACATCATCCTCTTTCATCAGTGGCTCTCTTACATCAACTGTTTTATCTACAATCCCATTCCATGACTCCTGTTCTTTAAACACAACATATCTATTGCTTATGGTTTTTTTGGCGACAATGTTATATAATTGTAAGCTTTTGACTGCTCACTATAACCATTAAATATTAATTTTTCACTTTTATCATAAAAATTACCTCTTATATCCTTAGTCACATGTGCATAAGCTACACATCCAAACACACTGAGATGAGATACGCTGCAAGACATACCTGACCATGCTTCTTTTGGTAGTCTATTCATCACACTCTTTATAGGAGATTGATTTATCATGTAAACAACACATACAAATTCATCTTCCCAATACTCATCAGATAAGTTTCTTCCTTTAAGCATGCTCCTTTCCATGTTCATGATTGTCTTATTCTTCCTCTCTTCTACACCATTTTTTTGCAGTGTGTTGGAAATTGTAACTAGGTTTAGTCTTCATTTAATTTATTTGAGTCATCATGTAATGTAATTTTCAAAATAATAAAGAAAATAATTTTTATTTTTATTATTATGAATTATTGAAGCATGGGTTTCATGCTTGGGTCATCATGTTTTAGGTAAAAATAACCATTGATAACTTCTAGGATTTATTCTAAGTTAATAGAGTCATTGTACATTTAAAGAGACCCTTCTTGGGCTTTTGAATCACGTAAAAATGTTTATTATTGAGTCAAATATGAATTAAGTGACCTCCACACCAAGTCAGCCTAGAAGAGATCATGTCAGCTCATGTAGGCCCAAGTGACACATATTCTACCTCACCTGGAGCCTATAAAAGGAAGAAATTCGAATTCATTTGGAACAAATTCTCTTAATCAATTCGATATCTCTTATAGCCGCGAAGAAGTTAGAAGTCTATTTATGGGAAGTCGAAAGAAGTGCGAGTTTTTGGAGGTCTAAGGAGAAGAATAAAAGTGAAAATTTTCCACCTCTCTCTCTCTCTCTCTGTTTTAGGGTTTGGATTGGGATATTGAATTCATCCAAGTTTTTTTACTGCCAGAAGCCATATGATGCTGAAAATGCTGCACAAAATTTGTTTCTGGGAAGCCAAAAGAAATGCGAGTTTTGGGAAGTATAAGGAGAAGAAGATTTATTTTTTTGGTTCTTCTCTATCTCTCTCTGTTTCGGGCTATGGATTGCGAGATCGAATTCTTCCAAGTTTCACTACTATCGAAAGCCATATGATGTCGAAACTTTTACATAACTGAAGTTGCTGGAAAGGGGTCAAAATTTTGGAGGCTAACTTGGTGTGGAGGAAAGGTCTGATATTGCCCTAGGGTGAATAGTCTCAAATAATACTATTGAAAAGAAGAATTTCTTAACTGGGTTTTCTTCTCGAGGGGGGTTTTACCCTGGATGCTGGCCTACACCTGGTGTCCTTGATCTATGTGCATTTTCTTTGATATTTTCTTGATGAACTATTAAGAAGAAAGATAATAAGAACACAATAAGAAATAAATAATATCACAAGTAAAAAATTCAAGAACAAGAGGATCTTTATTCCTTTCTAATTCTCTAACATGATGTGTATCTGGTTGTAAGCTACCTTTGGATTCCATGTTGCTTGCAACTATAATCATGGAATGCCTTTGAATCATATTCTCCACCACGATCTGACCTCAATACCTTGATTTGATGATCACTCTGGTTCTCTTCCAAGGCTTTGAATTCTTTAAAATTTGCAAAAGTTTTATACTTTCTCTTCAGGAAATAAACCCATGTATTTATGCTAAAATCATCAATGAAAGTGAGGAAGTGACACCTTTCACCAATTGACTATGTCCTCATAGGTCCACACAAGTCTATATGAACCAACTCTAGTGGCTTCTTTGCTCTGTATGAAACTCCCTTTGGAAAGCTCTCATGATGTTTCTTTCCCAAGACACAACAATCACAAGTACTAGAAGGTTGTTTGATGGGAGGTTATCCTCTAACCATGTATTTTTGTTGCAACAAATTTAAACCACAGAAGTGAAAATGTCCAAACTTAAAGTGCCATAACCAATACTCATTAGAACATGCAACTGTAAACGAACTGACCTGATCACTATAATTCATGATTAGAGGAAAGAGTTTGTTTTGTCAACTGCACCTTTGCTATCAACTACTTTCTTGGAGGCCTATCATATATAACACACCATTGTCCTAGAAAAATAAGCTTGTATCCTTTCTGCATCAATTAACCAACACTTATAAAATTATGTTTGAGACCTGGGACATAATATACCTCTGAAATTTTCATCATCTCCCCTTACCTGGTCATAATTTTAAGCACTCCTTTGCCATCTACATCCACAATCTTGTCAGTCCCCAACTTTGCCTCTATCTTCACAGATTGATCCAAATTCACAACCAAATTCTTGTTTCCTGTCATGTGGTTACTACAACCACTGTCTAACAACCACACATTATCAGAAGGTTCATGCATGGTATGAAATGTTAGGAACATGGAGTGAATATTATCTGCAGTGAAATTAACTCTCTGCATTCCTTTATCAACTATCTTCTTCCTGCAATCATGGGAATAGTGACCAAATTTATTGCAACAATGGAATCTCACCTTGGATTTGGCGACTCTTGGATTGTTATTGAAGCTTTTTATATTGCTTCCACTTTCTTGTTCTTGCTCTTCTACACCATCTCTTTGAGCACAATGTATTCCTCTTGATCTACCTCTGCCTCAACCTATGTCTCTTGAAATAGAAACATGAATTTTAAAAGTAGTTTCTAAGGTGGAATCCTTATTTCTATCTATCCTTTCCTCATGAGATTCAAGTGATCCCATCAACTCATCAACTGTCAGCGTTTCCAAATATTTGGTTTCTTCTATGGATGATACCACGTCATCAAATTTTGTAGACAAAGATATGAGGACCTCCTCAACCAGTGTTTGATCTTTAATATCATCACCATAAAATTTTCATTGATTAAAGACAATCAAGACCCGATTCATGAATGAATTGATGTCCTCTGTTTCCTTCATTTGAAAAATCTTAAAATATATCCTAGCATTTTTCAACTTAACAATATTTACTTTGGTGATACCTTTATAGATTTCGACCAAATTCTCCGATGTTGTCTTCACTGAAGACGTGATCATAATTTTCTGGAACACTGCTTGGTTCACTCCTTGCTGAATAAGCTACAATGCTTGCACATTCTTCTTTTTGTCTTTCTTCCATTATTCCTTCTCTACATTATTAAGGGCTCATTTCGCTACTTCATATTTAGGTTCTGGAAATCCATCCGTGACATATTCCCAAACATCATGAGCCTTTAACGTGGCCTCCACCTTAATGGCCCACTCATCATAATCTTTCCCTGTAAATGGTGGAAATTGAAGCTGAAAAATTGATGAAAATATCTTAGACAAAATTCTCTTGAAATATAATAAAACCCTAAAAAAAGCTAGAAACTTATAAATCCATCTTAATAAAATTCCTTCAAATGTAATAAAACCCTAAAAATTTACCTTTTAATAACCCCTTTTAATAATTTTTTTTTTTGTAATTATCACAACACCCTTTTCCTTTAATATATATTTTCAAAACCTCTTTATTAAGGGCCCACTTCAAATATATTGGATAAACCTTTAATAATAAAAAAAACTATGAAATCCCTTTAAAATATCTCAACTATAAACTTTAATAATACATTTTAAACTTTTGAAACCTCTCATATATAAACCTTCACGTTATATGAAGTCTTAAGAAAAACTTTAATAAAAAACTTTTGAAGTTTGACTTTGCTAGTGAGTCTGGGTGATTACGCTAATTACGATAATAAAGGCTCATGTTAGCGCTATAACATTCCCAATGAAAAAGGGTCCCCCTGTGCTTACAACCACCGATAACTTATGCTGAGCCCAACTGCATTATAACACTATGTATACAACCTACAAGGTGCGTTAGTTATAACATCAATCAAGAGAAATTTTTTTTTTTTTTCTCGTTTCTCCTAATCAATTTTCAATTATTTTTGGATTTTTGTAATATAATTCCGATATTAGTTTGTTGGAAAGGCAGAGGAAGAAATACACAAAATTTAACCCACACACAATAATACAAGCTCTTCAATTGATCACATAAACTTGATAATTACCATGAATTCAATGTTGTTAAATAGCTACTCAAAATAACTATGACATGCTACCACACACTAAATTTAACTTTACCCTAAATAAAACTTGACTTGACTTAGTTAATTGACTCTCTAATTTTAAATAACTCTCCATACAAAAGTAATTAACTATATTTAACCATTATTACATGTGTGTAGTGTGTAGGTGGTCATCATGCTCTAGTTCAACCTATTACTGCAATGATATTACCTCTTCTCGATCAGCCATTAATGAATATCATAAATCCCTTCATTCTAGAAGATGTGACACACAGTCTGAGATATGGCGATTACAACATCCTAGCGTTGGCTATGTGCGTCAGGACTCCAGAGATTCCGGGCTTATAAAGCCTCACCATGTTCACTCTCAGTGACGATTCCATCTTCTTGAAGGGTGAATATGATTTTGTAGGAAATGTGAGATACCATGTGGTTTCCAACAGAAGGATGTTGATGGTAGACCTCAAGAATCTTCCTGTAGGTACAATACTCCACAATTTTTCTCGCTTGTGGAATTAATGATGAATATTATGTTGGTATATTGATACATTTTACTATTAGAAATTGCATTATGCCAACCGTTTGTTGTAACAAAGTGGTTTTCACAAAACATAATAGGGGATTGAATTGTCTAAATTAGTTTTTGCATAGAAAAACACTTCTAGATTGTCGTTACTTTGTTTTTGTTTCATTTTTGTAAATTTTGAATAAAGTAAAGTAAATTTAGATATGTCCTAAAATATTATATTGGTTTATTGATACATTTTACCACCAACAATTATATTTTTTAAATTTAATATATATATATATATATATATATATATATATATATATATATATTTTTTTTTTTTTTATAAAAATGATAGTAATAATAATGATTTACATACTTGTACACCCTTTTGAAATGTCTTGTGTGACTTGCTAATTTATCTTTTCCAAAACAAAGATATTCTAACCCAATAAATAATCATTTCCTAAAATATGATGATACTTGTGTGGATTAATTTGTGAAATTCAATAATAATACAACTAAGCTCAGGAAAACTATTAGCACTAGACAAAAAATAATCCTAGGAAAACTATTAACACTGAACAAAAAATAAGATTGAAGAGAAAAAGACTAATCAAAACATAATATTAAAGAGAAAAATGGCTCCAGTGGAGGTTGCAGTAGGGATTGATACTCATGAGCTCAAGAAGAAGCAGGTGACAAAGGTGTTTGACAATAAGAAGTGGCCTGATAATTTTAGGGTTTGCACTCCATTTTTTTGTGGAGAATTTGATGGTAATTTGAATGTTCAGAGGGCCTACCTCTGGAAAATTTTAGTGTAGGTGGTAATGTTTGGGAGAAATATAACATGATAAAGGATATCCTTTTTCATGCCAGCCTTGTAATTTCTCATTTTAGGCATAAAAGTTTTGGAAAATTTTAAGGATGGAAATTTATTTTAAAATTTAGATGTTTTTTTTATAGAAGTATTCAAATTTCTAAAAATTTAATATAGTCTCTATATAAAATTTTGGTTATTTTTAAGGTAATTTTTTTTCCCAGAGAAAAAAGTCGTAATTTTTCATTAATAATAAGAAAAATCACATGTTACATCTAGTAGCATAATCATCTATGCTAAGATTGCAATGTTCTACATTATCTCCGTAGAGTCTGATATTTTGTCAAAACAGTGATATTTTTTCAGCTATTCTAAAATAATATTTACATAAATAGAATACTATAAAGTCTGTTTCATGTATATAAAAACAAAAAAGATAAAAATATGACAGCCTTCTATACTGTATATAGTGCCATGATAGATATAAAAAAACAATACATCAGTCAAATAATGACTGCAACCTATGCCACAAATCCTTAATGAACAGGCGATGGTAGTACTGATATGCCTGATCCCCATCATGTGCCAATATATGCCATTGACCCCACTCTAACTGCGAGGCCTCCTTGGAAAGTTTGTCGACCACCTGATTCTGCTGCCTGTAAATGTGGGTAATAGAGATAAAATAAAATAGTGATTTTAGTAATAATACCTCATCTAGAAGTTCTCTAAGCAAGTGAGTGTGACATTGTGCCTTCAAGTTAAACCAATTGATGATAATCTGTGAATCCCCAAAAATCTAGTGAATTCCCCCTGTTGTTGCAACCTCTACCTCCTAGCCTGAAATCCTCAAATGAGAAGGTTCAATCTGGCGGTCTTCCCCCACAACAACAAACATGGGGATGACACACAAGGTTCCCTTCTAACTCGATTGCATCAATTTGCATCTAATTCAAGGTGGGAGACTTTCTTTCTCTTAGAAAAATTGCAAAATCGGGGTCAAAGCAGGAGGAATATTATATCTTCATAATATTTTCAAGAGGATGAAAACAATAGCCTTAGACTTCTCCTCACCTTTTCCCAGGAACAAGGTTGCAATAGAATTCAACATAGTTATTTGAACCCGGACCAAGTTTCATTTTAATGTGGAGGAAATGAGTGTCATGCAAGTTCAGTACAACCCCCCTTGACATCCATTAGGATTGGATGCACCGTCGAAATAAGCCCATGGAAGGGTACGATCAATGGTATCAGGTATGATGGTCCTGTCATGTGCTTCATGGATGTCCTCAGGGATAAGATGAAATATGGATACAATGGTTCTACAGGTGTGATCACAATCAGTAGGTCTATTAAAAAAGATATGTTGATTCCTTGTGAGCCAGATACCCCAGGCAATGAGGAGTGGAATGATCCTATCTTTGGCCACTGTGTTCCATGCCACTAGTTTGACCAAGAAGTATAGACCAAGGTGCCATGCCAGATTTGTGTGCATCCAAGTACAAAAGTTGTAGAGTGCTAGATAAAATTCATTACAGGGCAATCCAGGAACAATTGATTTACATTTTTCACCTGGGAGAGGCATAAGCAGCATCTGAATGGTCCATGAAACTCCCCTTTTATAATATTGTCCTATGTGGGTGTGCAATTCAAAAGTATGCACCACATAAGAAATCTGGCTTTGGGGGGAGCCTTCAATTTCCATAAATGTTGCCACCACCAGGCCTTGTCCTGTGGCTCTAGTTGATTATAGAGAGTGATGTAGCCAATTTTCGGAGTGTATCTGCCTATCGAAGATAAGGCCCAAATAATATCATCTTCCTATTCTGATAATTTGATGTTGGTGGTGTGGAGGACGCTGATGAATATTCTCGATATTGTCCACCAGTGTGTAGGGAGGTTCAGATCATGTGTGGATAACCACACTTATGAGGCCCAAGTGGTATGCACCAGATCAACAATCTGAGATAAGAACATTCGGCCAGCACGGGCCGGGTGTAATCTGATATCCAAGGTAGCACGGGCCAGGTGTAATCTGATATCCAAGGTAGAGAAAATTCCTGTCCACAACTAGACGACACATCCACACCAATTTTGACCCTCTCCCCGGATCCAATATGCCAATCCAATCCTTGTTTTATCAGGTAGATGGATCTGGTGATGGCCTCCCAGATGATTGAAGAGCCATGTGACAACTGAAGACTACTCCTAATCCAATATAATGTGGTGCTGGTGGTGAAATATTTATAACAGGTAACTTGTTTCCACAATATATGTTCGACCAGTAGTTGCCAACTCATCTTGGCAGCCAATGCAACAAAAAAATTGTTCAGATCTTTCAGGCCCCATCCCCCCAACTCTTTGTTTTGGAAATTTTCTCCCAAGAAATCCATGCATATGCTTGCTCATCCTTCATGCCCTGCCATAGAAACTACCAACAAATATGTTGAAGTCTAGCAGTCACTCCTTTAGGGATCCAAGAGAGCGCCATTTAGTATATCGTGATGGCTTCCAGGACATATTTGATGAGAACCAATCTGCTGGCCCAAGACAGCCATCTGTGGTGCCATATGTTGATCCTACGTTCAAATTTTGCAATAAGCCAGTTCTAATCTGCGATACGGTAATCATTTGGTTTAAGATGAAACCCAAGATATTTTAATCCATATTCCATATCCTTGTGATCATATTGAAATAGATCCATAGCATGTTGGATTTCATTGACAGAGAATCGAACCATCATAATGGTGGGTTTTCTCTGATTCAGTACCATACTAGTAGCTTTGCTGAAAGTGTTGAGAAGCTTGAAAAAATTTAAATTATCATGACAATAACCATCCGAGAATATAATTACATCATCTACGAATAATAGATGCATTAATCAAATGAAATCATTAATTTAAATGCCATGAATGGACCCCTCGTGATTTGCATGTGTCATGAGGGCAGAGAGACCCTCCATAATTATAAGGAAAATAAGGGGGGAGAGGGGAAAACCTTGATGAAGTCCCCTCCCAGCATGAAAAAAAATAGATGTAGCTCCATTAATAAGGATGCTGAAAGAGGCATTGGTGATGCATCCCATAATCCAATTGGTGAAATCATGAGGGAGGCCAATATGAATGAGGATGAGGTGCAGGTATTTCCAATTAACATAGTTGAAAGCTTTTGCCAAGTAAATCTTGAGGATGGCACCCTTAAGATGCTTGAGTTTAATGGAGTGTAATTCTTCCTGAGCAATGCCAATAGTTTCGTGGATTTGACAATGATGGAGGAAAGCAAATTTTTCTTTGTCAATGTGAAGGAAGAGGACGGGCTTAATGCAATTTGCAAATATTTTGGAGATGATTTAGTATATGCAGTTGCAAAGAGATATAGGTCGATATTCATGGAAGGAGTGAGTATTTTCATATTTGGGGATGAGGGCGATGCAAGTAGAGTTGAAACCATCAAATATCCTACCTGAAGTCCTGCTATCTTTAATGACCCGAAGTAGATCCTTGCCAATGATTTCAAAAAATGTGAGTTAGAATTCAACAGGCCAACCATTAGGGCCCAAGCTCTTGTCTTTCTTAAACCATTTTAATACCCCCTCAATCTCCCCCATAGAGACTGGGGCCTTTAGGTCATCCAAGACATCCTCGTCCACAAATCTATGCATCGTTTGGGAAATCTGAAGGATTTTCAGTAAGTTGGCATCGACCGATGTCGTATACTGAGTGGAGAAATGTTGAATACCCATATCCATGAGCTGATCATGTGAGTGTGCCACTCTCCCATTTTTATCAGTGACCTCCAAAATGGTATTGATGCTTTTCCTACCTTTTTCACATTGCTGAAAGAATTTTGTGTTCTCATCCATGGATTGTAACCAAATTTCTCTGCTCTTGAGTCGCCATTCCTCTTCTCTGTTCCTCAATATTTTAGCTTTTGTGAGTTCTAGATAAATTAATTTATCTTTAGCCTTCGCTGATTGGAATCTAAGGGAATCAGGTTTGTTCATCAGAATGATTTCCAATTCAATGGTGTGTAGTTCCTCATCCTCTTTTCCTTTTTTTCTTTTTTCCCAGCCCATGGTGAGCGATTTGATGCGAGTCAGGTTGTTATATATAACTCTAGTAGGTGCCATATCTATAGATTGATCATATTGTCTCCATTCCTTGTTGACAATCGATTGGAATGCTAGCTCCACCAGCTAGCTAGAATTGAATTTGAAAGGTGTCTTGGGCTTTTGATTGCCACATTGAATTTCAAAGAAAATTGGTGAGTGATCCGAGGAGCCCCTAGTACCAACCCACTATCTAGCCTTATCAATAAGATCAAGTAAAGGGCCCTTAATCATAAAAAAATCCAGTCCCCTAGCAAGGGCCGTGACACTGGTTCATATATTTCACCAAGTGGGCATCTTCCTGGGCATGGAAATCCAGAAGATCTGCCCCATCGATGAGCCCTTCAAAATAATCAAATAGTGGGTCTGGGGAGGCGCTGGGACCCCAGGATTCAGCAATCCCAATAGAGAAATTTAAGTCACCACCCATGATGATATTATCCCTCTGCATTTTAGAGAATTGCATCCAATCATTCCAAAAAACATCTCTATGGTGACATGGGCCATAAACATTGATCAATGTGATAGCCAGGTTTTAGTTCCAGGAGATGATGTCTGTGCTAAGAATACCTAGTATCCCCCACCATCCTATGGCCATGATAGATTTTTTATTGGTGCCAATGGCACATCCTCTCGATCTACCTTGAGAATCAGATGATTGGAAGGTCCAGTCTGGTAGGAGGGAAGACAATACCTTATTAACAGTAGTCCCATCGCCTAAAGTTTCTTGTAGAAAGAGGAAATCAATTTGAGAGGATGCCAGAAGCCTCTTTAGTGCCAATTTTTTCTCAAGGCTGGCCATACCATGAAAATTGAGGGAGAGACAGATCATGGTAAAACCTCGGCTCAGGTATTTTTCTCTAAGAACCCACTCAATAGAGGATTGGGTGCCGAAAACCACTTCCAGGTCGACTTTGCGGATGGATTTTTTGATTGATGATGGTCTACCATGAGAAGCCTTAGAGTGTGACCCCCATGAATTGACCCACAAACTATAAGATAAAGGATTGAGGGATAGAGAGGTCAACCAGAGAAAATATTGGTGCCCTGCGATTGGCTGTCAACAGTTTGGGGACGACCAGTGATATAGTTCTTCGCCAAGGTGTGGGGGGTAGGTTGAGATATAGAGGGAGGTGAATACGCAAAAGGGAAATTGAGAGGAGAAATATTGCAACAATTTAATTTAATAAGTGCGGTTCAATAGATGATGAGAGTGAAGTAGTAAATGAATCAACATAAATCGAAATGAGAGGAAAAAGAGAGTTATCCAATGAGGTTGCAGTAATAGACATGGAGGAACGAGTGGTGCGACAGTGAGATTGAGATCTCATGATGGGGAACAATGGTAGTTCCTCCTCAGGGCCTAGGCTATGTGCCACATTCATAGACATCGGTGGAATTGATGACCCCTCAAAGTCAGTCTGAGTGGCCAAATGAATCAATAATTTTGTAGGTGCTGTTGCCGTGCTGATAAGGGGGAAATATTTATACAAATTCCCTACTTCGTGATATCTTCTACACTGATAAGGGATTCCTTCATAATCTAACAATTGTTTCCAAATCATTCCATTGAACCCAATGTCATAGCCTTCGATGGAGCCATCACGAGTGTCCAGGTGCACAAGAATTTTGGCTACCGAAATATTCCCCGTCTCGAAACAAGATCTATCATGATCTAAGTAAATGCCAAGATCGGACCCTATATACCTGAGCATAGCTTCTTTCCAAAATTGCAGAGGGAGGCCCAAAAGTCGGACCAAGATCGGACTAGCCCCTGAATTTTCCTTGTTAGGGTCGAACATAGGGGACCAACACTTCAGTAATACCAGATTCATCTCTTTATGCCAATATTTGGAAAACACCCAATCGACCAAATCCGGCTGTGGAAAGATAAGTGCAAACCATCCTCGATTCATGGTGAGGACCCTAGGTAGCAAAGCCATGGAATTTCCTCATATATCATCTATCCAGCCTTTGAGGTGATCCTGAGAGTAGTTGCATTTGCGGACTCATCCCACGAGTACCGTTCTTGTTGTGTGCTTAATGTCCTCCATGCTAACCTCCTAACCAAGTTTGATAGCCCTCCTTAGTCGACTTCTAGCACATCGGTGCTTCTTCTTGCTAGTCCCTGAAGCCTTGTGGCATGCAGCCCCGCTTGTGGCCAATGCCTCATCTGATTCAGAGGACTTAGGGTTGTCCTCAGGAGGGGCTGTGAGAGATATGGATTCAAAATAGCCTGAAGCAACCACCGAGGTTACCACTGTCGAAGTGCTGGGAAGGTACGCTAGGTTAGTGCTCCTGATAAGGTCAAGTTGTTCAAAACCAATATTATCCAGCTGCCCCAAAATGTGGAAACCTGCCCTCGGTGAAACTTCCATAGGAGCAAAAGTGTCCTGTGTTTCTTACGCTTATTGTTCCAAAAGGCTGAGGAAAGATGGCGATGGGATAGTGTATGCTAAGGAAGGCGCTGGTTGAAGAAGGAGCTCTGAAAATGTGGTCGAAGCTCGCAGAAGTGGTGCGGCCAACATGGCAAGTAAGTCCGATTCACTCACCACGATGTTTGCCATACCGCTGTTTGAATGAGTCGATCTAGGAAACCCACCAATGGCATGACGGTCAGGGGAATGGGAGAAAATCTCTATGCCCTCCAATGGGTCCGAGGAATAATCCACCAAATGCTCATCTGACATCTACGGGAAATAGGTAATTTCGAAAACCTAAAAATAGAACCGTGACAGTGAATGTCCCACCCGAGGACTGTGGTATAGCACTTTGTCAGTTAGTAAACAGTTGTTCGCGGAGTAAAGGCCACGACAGATCCATGAGCCCCATCTATGAGGGAAACCAATAATCTGAGAGAGTAAACTAATAATCTTGTGCATTCTGATGATAGATAATGATCCTCGCCCCCCTGATGAAGAGAGTGACACACCCTTGGGGGAATACACACCCTGATGAAGAGAGTGACACACCCTTGGGGGAATAGACAAGTATCAGATGAAGTCATGATGCGCAGGACTGATAGACTGCTACGGTGAGGTGAGTAGAAAAACAAGGCACCATGGGAGATGAACCAAGGTTAAAATAAGGCGAAAGGCCCAATAGTAAACCCCACCCGCAGATATGGTGGGCGTCATGTTCGTGGCCTGCCGACCGCCACCTCCGCGGTGTGAAGAGACAGTGATAAATGAAGGAATGCCATGGTTAGAGTTTTAGATCCTTAGGGTTCCAGAGCCCTTCGGAGCCTCCAATAAAAAAATTTTATACTAGAAAATTTGGGCAAATGATTTTTAGAAAAAATAGAAATAACAATTTACAAAAAAAAAAACTTAGAAAATTAGCCCACTTACAAATACAAAATTTTCCTGATAAAAATTATCACATAATAAACTAGTGCAAACTCAAGCACTCTCACCATTTACAACCCAACAAATTCAATCGAGAGGATGTCTTGGAAAACCCAAAATCGTGATCCAACACGTTCTTCTAAATTTCCCATTTCACCTATCTCTTCTTGGGCTTCTTATTATCGATCCTTGATGCATTGTCCAAAGTCACACTTCGGCACTTCACTTTTATCCCTTCTTAAGTGTCCATATGTTTCAATTTTATCCCAAAAACTCCTGCAAGTATTGCAGATCATTGTAAATTTTTGTTGAAGAAATGCGTTCCTTAGTTTTCAAAATTTATTTTACATAGAAAACAACTGCACTATATTGCATATTATTGTTGAAGAACTATAATTTGTTTTTCTTTCTCTTTTTTCCACTCTATGCAGTGTTTAGTTTCAACTCATTGTGTTCCCAGATAAATTTCAGAGGAAGCATATATGGAATTTATTTTTCTTAATAATTTAATTTGGCTACTTCTTTCTTATTGTTCCCAGAGAAATTTCAAAGGAAGCATACATGCAAAATTTTTGCTTAATAATTTGATTTGGTTTGTTTGTGTTCCATTCTTGTAAATTGCTGCTAAATTAAAATCAATCAGGAAAAAAAACACATCTCATATGTTGGAAAATATTTAAATATGTTTATTGTTTCATGAAATTTGTAAAATATTATGTTAGAAAATAATTAAAAATGTTTAGGGTTTCATGAACTATGTATTGTAAAATATTGTGTAAACACATTTAAAATATTTTGACAATGTTTGTAAATAAAATATTTAACAAAATATTTTCAATATTTAATTTTAAATGCATTTAATTTTTTTTATAGAAAAAATTTATATTTTTTCTTTTGCAATATATTTTTTCAATAAAATATAAAAAATATATAAAAAATTTCAGTATTAACTAAATATAAAATATTGAAATACTATCTATCCATTTAAAAAGTAAAATAAAATAAGACAAATTATCATTGTGATGCAATAATTCTATCTACCTATTTTATGTAACATTATAAATAATTAGGTCTTTAAATTTTAATGCATTTTTGATAATATTTTGAAGATTCTTAAATTGAAACTTGTAAGTTTTTAATTTACAATGTCATATTATTAACGAGAGTGTCTTGAGACATTGTTTTGAGTCATGAATTTAAGAATTTTAAAATGATAATTCATTAATTCTCAATCTTGAAGCATAATTTTAAAAAATATGAGTAAATTTCAATATCAAAACAAGGAAATTTATAAGAATAAAGTTTTAATTATAGTTATAAATATAATAGAAAAATAGAAAATACAATTATAAAATATTTTTATTCAAAATATTCAAAATATTTTATTAAGGGTATCTTATTATGAAAAATAAATACAAACCATCTTATTAAGATGATTTTGAAAAGGAGATAGAATCTGAGCCCGAGGAAAATGATTTGGATTGTAACAAATACAAAAGAAAAAATATTCAAATATTGATTAATAAATGATTGTTTTTCCATAGTTTTTACTTCTCCGTTTAAGCTCCACAAGAAGATCCATTTTCTTTCTTATAATGGAAAATCCAATGCCAAATAGTATTCTATAATTGAATTTAATAGTTAGATATATATGTGTGAATGTGTGGGTAGTAATATAAACAATGGTTTATTTTACAAGGCCAAATATGTTGAGATCTAATAAGAAAATTTCGGCACCCACGCCTAGTGCATTAAGCACCTACACTAGGGTGGGGTACACAATGCTATTTTTGGTGCATGTCTATTTTTAGTTATCCCATAATTAGAGACAAACAATAAACTTAATCTAAATCTCAAATTAACTTGTAACAGTTAACTGAGTGTGATAAGATCAGTTAGCTAGTGGATTTCGAGTTAGAGGTAGTTGGTGAGGCATGCAGAGTAATTCTAGTTGTAATAGAGTTCAAAGTGTAGTGGTGCATTAGATAATGCATGTTGTAAATAGTTTAACTTAGTTAAGTGAGTTAAACTCAGTTGTGCTAGTTGTAACTAAAGATACAAGTAGTGAGAGATCAATTGAGTTAAATATTAATTAATTCACAATCAGTGATCTCACATGCAACTAAGGATTTACTATTATTAGCTGCATGCATGTCAGATCTAGTGGAGACCCAGTTGGGATCTAGGTGAAAGGGAAGTTGACTATTAGTTGTGACATTATTGGCTTGCACACATGCAGCCAACCACCCATTGGAGTGCCCATGATACTTGCAAAGTCAAGGAAGGCCATAATTCCTATCTTTTAGGGATCTAATCCATCAGAGATTGCGCAAGCAAGGCAAGCTTCAGGAGGCTGAAAATGACTAAGTATTGGTCATATTTATGTGAGGAAAGTGTGAGACAGATAACTGAGTGTTGGAGACTCTTGTGAGGAGAGTAGAAATTGTATTTGTTTCATGATCCATGCTGAATATACAATATAAGTTAGTGGGGTTTTGAGCAGCAAGCTTTCCCCAGGAAATTATCAGTGTTGTGTGTGATTTGATTCTTCTTTGCCTTATGTGATTAGCGATTATGTTTTTAATTCCACAAAATATTTGTAGAAGTGATTCAATATTTAACTTTAGTACATTGTTAGATTGGGTGAATCCAAGATATACATGCTTGTTGTATAATTTCTACATGGTATCAAAGCAAAGAAAATTGCAGAAGTGAAGCAAGAGTTGAGTTTGTGACTAGATAGAATTCGAATTTGTAAAAAGACTTTCTTGGTGCTACAACTGATTCAAGATTGAAATGGTTTTCAATGGCTTGAGGTTGGAGTATGCACTTGAGGGAAACTCAAACTATATTTCTTGGAATAACAAGATGGAGGCAGTACTCGAAGACAATGGCTTGAACGAATTCATTGACAATGACCTTCCTAAATCTGCTGTGACAGATGCTGCAAATCTTGATGCATGGCAAAAGAAAGTGGCAAAGGCAAGGAGGATCTTGTTGAAGGGAGTATGAGACCACATTTTCTCAAGCCTCCATGGGAAAGCCACACCACATGCAATGTGGAAGGCTTTGACGGATCTATTCCAAAGCAAAAATGACCATAGGAAATTGGTGCTCAAAGATAAACTTAGGAAGATCAAGATGGAAAAAGGCAACACCATTCCAAAATATCTCACAAAGTTTTTCTAATGTCAGGATGAAATCGGGAGTGTGGGAATAACAGTAGCTGATGATGATATGGTGAGCTTGGCTCTCCTAAGACTGCCTAAGAGTTGGCACAGTTATGAAGACTATGTCAATGGGCAAGAAAAATCTCGAGATTGGGAACAACTGTGGTCAAGTTTGGTGCAGGAGGAGTTCAGATGGAACACCAGAGATGGCTCTTCATCTAAGCATGAGGATGAAGAGGATTGTGCTTTAGTTGCCAAGGCAAAGAAGGGAAATTTTTTGCTTGAGGGGTCCTGACCCAAGTTTGGAAGTTAAGGTTTGCCAACAAACCCCTATACTACTGGCCCTTTCAACAATGACCTGCTTTCGCAAGCCAAGGTCTCATCCAAAGTAGTATGGGTGGGTGTTGGAACTAGGATTTCACACCCTAAGAGAGAGTAGGTAATGAAATAGATCGGTGGTTGCAATTATCATATCTACACAGAAGTAGGCTATTCACAGGGTTCTTTAGCACATAACCGTAACATAGCTAAAATATCTAATCAGTATATTCACATCCACGTGCGTATCACCAAATATCAGCACAGAACACTATAATCGTAGCAATTAACAGATCACAGATACTTATACCAGAAACATAGATATTTCGCAGCTTACAGCAATAAAATAGACACATACATAGTTTAGTCAGATATCACAGGTTCACATCAACAGTAAAAATAGTAGATCCAAATAGCATAAGATATTCCAACAATACTCCGCATATATTAATATCAGAACCCACTTATGATCCCGAAGTACCGCCTGCACACACAGCCAGCAAGGTCCGCACATAGCAGGACTGAAAATCTTCGCACACACAGCCAACAGGAGTCCTTACCCAACAACCCAAAACATATCTAGCAGTCCATACATAGCATCAATCTAAATTCTTGCCTACCTTAAGACTCAAAATGTTCATCTATATATGCTGACTTAACCTACGCTTTCTTGTGGTCCACAAATCATGGTTTGTGGACTCTAGGTCTACCCTTGACCCATTACAATGCATTTGGGGCTTTGACCCACCCCAAAACCCTTGCGTTAGACTAATTAATACCAAAAATATACAAAATTGTACAAAATTTGCAGCTTTAGGTGACCCTGTTCCAACAGTCCCCCAACAGAATCTTGTGACTCATCCCTAGTCACTGTGGTGGTGGGGTCTCTACCTGCACTTACAATAACCTAATCATCTCTACCAGTGGGGGTAGCACTCCTTCACTTTGCGCTGTAGCGTTTTGAGAAATATCTACTAACTGCTATGAAGTCAGTTCTTTTGTTGCGGCAGTGATGCTCTCCAGGGTCTGGTTCAGTTGTTTAACAACAACATCAATGTCCTACGAGAGCTTGAGTGCTTCGTTAGCCCAAGGCTTAAGGCAGTCACTGAGAGCCTTCTTCTTCTAGCGGAGTTTGTCGATATCATCTCGAAGGGTGTGGATGGTATGCAGTCGTGCCAATCATTGAGCAGGGATCAGAGTAGGCAAAGTGGCTTCCAGTTGCTCAAACACTTCTTCCTTCTGGTGAAGGTCTTGGTTGATTTCACGCAGGAGAGGGTCATGCTGCACTTTGGTCCATAACTGCATAGTTGTTTCCAATAATTGTGCACCTTATGAAATCTCCCCTGTAATCACATTTGTAGCCGCTGTAACCAGTGCTGATCGCTGAGCCCGTACCTTCAGAGGTGTCTCTGGCTGTAACATAGCTTGTAAATCTACAATCTGCTGTTCCATTTGCGTTTTGACCGCCTAGATTTCGGTCCTTAAGGCTTTCAATGTCGTGACAAACCTCTCAATTTTCTCCTGAGGGGTGTCGGAATCTGGGATATCCTCAGAGGCATCTACACACAGCCTACTTATTTGGTATTATAGATTGATCTGCCACGTAGCGGTAAGGGTACACGTAGCCTAGGCTTGAGATACTTCAACAACTTTTTCTTCAATCGTCTGCTTGACTATACTGAGCTGATGGTGCACTTGACGGTCCCTATGCCGATTCTCTTCAAACAGTGAAGTGTGGAGCACCTGCAATGAACCATGAGGTAGCTTGGCTAGATCCAATTACACCTCCACACAGGCATGGACTTGTGCGCTTAAGTTAGGGGGACTCATCATGAGGGCTGCGCTGGGTAGAGGACAGGGGCGGCTTTCTACTGTAACTAAAACTACACTACTGACTGCGGGGGTCGACCTTGCCTGGATCATGTTGGTCTGCAAGGTATTTTATTTGAGCTGCAGAGCCTAGAACCCAGCCTGAAGTGTATCAAATGTGGCCTTCTGATGCTTCTCTAGAGATAGCCATTTTTCCTTTTCCGCCAGGGTGACTGCATCTACAATTTGTTCCAGATCATCTTCGGTCAGTGTAAATCCTGTGCCTCGGTCTAGTCGGATGGCTCGCTGCTTCTTTAGTGAACCTTTGACAGGATCACTTGTCCGCTTCATGCCCTGAGTGGATTCAACACCTCCCACATCCAATCCTTTTGTGCCCAGGTTCGACTGCGAATTTGTTTGTGCTTCTGCTTCTGCGGCCTTCTTGGTGTTCTTTTCGTGTTGCGAATCATTCGGCAATCCTGCGGCCCCTTCTTTCCCAATGCCTTTGCTCGATCCACCAGTTTCTTTGGTAGTGGTTAGTGGAGTGACTTTTGTAGCACTCATTCCTGCGGTGCCCATTGCACCTGATTTGCACCCAATCTTCCATTATGGAGGCCATGTGGCGATTAGGTGGTCAATGTCCTCATCCGCAACCATGTATGGGAGTGAGGCCCATGCTACGTTCTTGCGACTTCTGAATTGGATGTTGTGCATAGTGACTTAGAACATTGCGATGCCCTTATATTTGTCATATACTGTGGCTAAAAATCGCGGCCAGGAATTGATAGTAGCAGCTAGTCCAATTTGCAAGAGGACCCAAAATACTTGATTTTCCTCGATACGCCGCATGTCCTTCAAGTCCCACAAGTTCATGTAGTGCGCCCCTTCGCACATATAAGGTGTGAGCTTAGGGAGGACCGATTCTTCCAGGGATTCCCATGTGACCAATGCAATGAGAAGTAGCAGCCAAGAATAGTAGAATGCACACCCTTGATCCTGGGCTTCGCTAAAATTTTCCAGGTACTCGTTGCATAGATGCTGGGCCCAATTGAAGCAAACCCCTTTCACATTGTCCTACCAGTTGAATGACATATGTGGGGACAATGGCAGCCTAGAATTTGCGTATAAGATTGCACATCAGCAAAAATGTAGCCATCTACATTGCAGGGTCACTGATGGTGCCGATCATGAATCCCCGAGTGTTCCTTAGCACATGGTACATCTCATGCATGTTTTCAGAGATTTTCTGCTCATACTTCTTGCCAACACGTAGCATAGGGTCGGGCCCTTCCATGGGGAGGCTAGTAATTTGGTGAATTAGTGCGACATCAATAGGGATGCAGTCCTGGATCCACAAGCTGCCAGCATGGACCAAGGCAAGAAGTTGGTGTACCAACCAGTCTGTAATATTGTAATGGCCAAAATGTGGCATCCTTAGCATGTTCAAAATCCAAGAACCAGCCAACTGGTGCACCTAGTGCATAAGGACAATATTTACCCTGTCATCTTCCAATATTCACTAGAGGTATAGCTCAGGTTCCAGCTGGGGGAAGGCCTCCAAATTTTCCAAGTCATGATCATCAAATTTGGTTTCATGTAGCTTGCCAAAGGGTTCTCCAATGATGGGGACCTCACTAAGAGTCAAAGGCATTTGCAGATAGGTGCGCAGGCCATCAAGACTCTTTGGTGTGTGTGTCGAGGGCCTGTGAGGCTGAACAAAGGGCGGTAGCCAATTGATTGGCTTAGTTATTTGGGCCTTTTCCTAAGTAGATAGGGGTCGCTTTACTGTCCTAGGTGAGCTTGCCTGGCCTGCCGCCTACGGGGACTTCACATTGTGGGGTGAGGTGCAGGGCTTCATCCCAACCCATTTAGTTGGTTTCCTGTATCCTTACACTTTTTCTTTCCCCTTCTGCTTGGCGGGACTCGACGTAGATATAACCTCTTTAGCTTCTAATTCGACCTCCACTACTTCTTAGGTTTCCTGTTCCATCGAGGTCACAAGTTCTAAGGTTTCAATAGGTGTTAGTATGAATCTTAATCGCAAGTGTTCGAAAAAGTCTCACTTTGGTCGTGCATAATAAACAACCCTAACAGTAAATATGGCTGCCAATATCTTTAGATCTGCAATTAGTTGACCAAGATAAATGCTGCAAAATCTAGATCTATGCATTAAAAGACATTAAGCAATAAATAAAAACAAGAGTTGTTCCATGTATCCAGTAGACAAGACAAGAATATGTTTAAATAATTTTTTATTTATGGCACTTGGGAGGAGAACATAGAAGGATGTTACCAGTCCTCCTCAATGGGATGGGTTCTTGTAATTCCACATAACTTCATATCTAAAATCCCTCTCTCTTGATGGTGTAGAAAACCCAGACAAAAATGGAACTCAAAGGGAGCTCACAAGAAAAATGATAGAAAAATATGACAATGATGGTGGATCAAAGTCAGACCAAAAGTATAGATCCAGAGTGATATTTAGGCAATAAAAGGTAGTGAATGAATGGAAAAACCCTTCTATTTATAACAAAATATTGAGTTAATCTAGATATTGGTGCATAATAAAAATATTATTAACCAAATCAAGATCCAACTTTTATGGAATATTTTATTATATTTGTTGGAGGGAAAAAGAATTTGACTTGGGTCAAATCCCTTTATTTGTAAATAATAAATAATAAATTATTTATTTATTATTTTAAGGATGTGGTTGAGTAATAATTATATAGATAGTGATTTATTCAATTATTTATAAATGATTTAGTTAAATTTAACAAGGAATATTACTTAAATAATGTTTAAATAATTCTTCCTAGAAAATAATAAGATAAATAATGATTTATGCTATAAATTTTCTTGTTTTGGGTTAAATATGACCATGAATATTAATTAAAATGTTGTTTAACTAATTATTCCTTGAGGAAAATCAAACAAATGTGGATTTATTTAATATTTCCTCATGGGGTTTCCTGTTTAGACCATAAACAACTTACTAAAGGTGTTTTACTAAGTTATTTTTCATAGTGAAAGCAATTTTACTTAGGGTAAAATTGGTCTTACATGGTGTACTTAGGTCCATCTAATAGTAACAGGTTAGATGACCAAAAAATGGTGTAACATATTGCCCCCCAGCGTGCGAGCGTTAGGAGCTAATCGTATGACTGAAGTATGTTGTAAGAACTCAATCACTAGACACCGAAGGGGAAGTCAAAGAGAGAGAAATATAAGGTAGACCAAAGCGCTAGAGGACTAGACCCTGAGGAGGTGAGACTTATAGGTGCGACAAGTCTCTTTTATGATTTAGTACATGTGTTATAGGTGGCGGTGGAGGCATACCTATGCCCATCGAGACAAAGTACAAAAAATACTGCGTCCAGTAAACAAGGGACTGAACTATATAGTACATGCTGGCATAAAAATGAGCCAGATAAAAATATGATAATGAATCCTACATACATACTGTGCCTGGGATAACAACCAGGACTTATACAATAATATCTGAGTACATGAGATACAAATACAACTCAAATGCCCCTGTAAACTGTTGGGTATGTGTTATATTCTTTCCACGACTAGCCCCACGTGATGTACGTTGTGCCGGGCGCAGTAGGGGGGTCACAAGGGGGGAGGCAGCCCCCACTTTTGGGGTCCGGTGCAGTGCCTCGGAAAAAATTGTTTTGGTGTGCAGACCCACTCATAGGCGAACCCACCCATGTTTTGTGCATGAGTTTGCACATGGTTTTGGGGTACGATGGTTTTCGGTCCCTGGTATTTTGTAGATCCGGTCAAGGGAACTACGGTTATGTTCTAATCTAGGGTTAATGGATTGGGGTTTATGTATGCTTCGGCATGTATATATATGTGTGTTGTAACACTAAAAGGAATATAATGAAAAATCAAGCTGGTCATCCCGATTTGGGATCCAGGGGAAAATCTCTTTGTTTATCTATTTTATGTTTTATGCTCTTGCTATTGTTTATTTTTTGTTATAAGATTCGTGTGTAGATAATTTTTGTTCAGGGTTAAAACCTACATTTGGTATCAGATATGTTTCTGCTTCAAGGGGATGCCTTTGCTGCTGAGGGTTTTTTTCTCGGGCCGGAGGTAGACCCTGTTCAATGGGAGATCTGCAGGATCGATTCTTGCGATGAAAGAAGATGGCGAGCGGTGGAAAGATAGAGATCAAGAAATTTAATGGTCAGAGTTTTGAATTGTGGAAGCTCAAGATGGAGGATCTGCTGGTGGATAAAGATCAGTGGATTGCGGTAGATCCAAGTACTAAACCAACGGCAATGTTAGATGAAGACTAGAAGAAACTGGATCGGAAGGCTAAGAACACAATACGGTTGTGTGTCTCAGATTCAGTATTGTTGAATGTATCTGGGGAAGCTACTATGAAGAATTTGTGGGAAAAACTTGGGACTTTGTACGAATCTATGTCTCTGGTGAATAATTTGTTCCTGCAGAAAAAGCTGTATAACCTGAGGATGAAGGATGGAGACTTGGTGACAGAGCATCTAAACGCCTTCAATACTGTGGTAAGTCAACTATCATTTGTTGATATTAAAATCTCAGATGAAGATAAGTGCATCAGTTTGTTGTGCTCTCTACCAGACTTGTGGGATAGTCTGGTTATTGCAATAGGTAGCAATACAACTACCTCGAATTTTGATGACATTGTCTCAGCCTTTCTATCGGAGGAAATGAGATGGAGAAATATGGAGGGCCAGAATGGAGATGCCTTATCTGTACAAGGAAGGTCACAAAACAAAAACAAGAATAAGGTTTCGAGTGGGAGATCCAAATCTAGAGGGAGATCTAAATCTCCTGGAAAGTTTGTAAAGGTATGCTGGAAATGCGGAAAGGAAGGGCACTACAAAAAGGACTGCAGATCTAAAGCTCCTGAGAAAGGAAAGGGATCTGATGACGCTCCTTCTGCAGAGGCAAAAACCACCTCGGATGAAGGTGGGGATGTGTATTTGGCTTCTTCTTCAAATACACATGTATATCATGAGTCATGGTTGATTGAATCAGGTGCATCCTTTCACTTCACTCCCCATAGGGAGTGGTTCTGCGAGTATGAGAAATATGATGGTGATGTCTTCCTAGGGGATGATAGGAAGGCCAGAATCGTCGGACGTAAAAAGGTAAAGTTGAAGCTGCAAGGTGGAACGATTAGAACACTTCCTGGTGTTCTGCATATTCCTGCATTGGCCAGAAATATGATTTCTGTAAGCAAGATGGATGATGCAGGTGTAAAAACAGTGTTTGAGAAATATGCCTGCAAGATGGTTCGGGGAGCACTGGTATTAATGCGGGGAGTTCGGACTGGAACTCTGTACAATCTACAAGGTAGCACTATTATTGATGGGTGTAACAATTATGTGGTTCCTGAAAGTGGAAAGCTTAGCTGTCTCTGGATAAAAGACCATGCTATGCCATCAAAGGCTTGGACATATTGGAGAGAAGGGCCTTTGGATACTGCATAGAAATGGTATGGTAGAAGGTATGTCTAATTGCTTTCTGGATTTCGATTTCTGTGAACATTGTGTATATGGGAAGCAGAATCAGGTGAGTTTTCATACAGGTGCTAAGAGGGTGAGCAGATATTAGAACTTGTGCACAGTGATGTGTTTGGACCTGTGTCAATTCCATCACTGGGAAAGTCTGTGTACTATGTTTCATTCATAGATGACTTCTCAAGGAATACATGGATATATTTCTTGAGGAAGAAATTTGAAGTCTTTGAAAAATTTAAATAATTTAAGGCTCTGGTGGAAAACCAAACAGAGAAGAAGATAAAGGCGTTGAGGACATATAATGGTGGGGAGTTCTTCAAGAAGGAATTTGAAGAGTTCTGTAAGAAGTGTGGCATAGCACGACAGAAGACTAATCCATACACACCTCAGCAAAATGGAGTTGCAGAAAGAATGAATAAAACACTGATGGAAAAGGCAAGAAGCATGCTCAGTGGTACCGGGTTAGGACAAGAATTCGGCGGAGAGCGGTAGGCCCCACATGTTACCTGGTTAACAGATCACCTTCATCAACGTTGGAGGATAAGACTCCACATGAGGCATGGAATGGTAAGAAACCATCTCTTTCACATGTGAGGGTATTTGGATGTGATGCATAAGTACATGTTCCAAAGGAGAAAAGGATCAAGTTGGATAATAAATCTGAAAGGTGCACCTTAATTAGGTATAAGGATGGTTTAAAGGGTTACAAGCTTTGGAACCCGGAAGCAAGGAAGGTTGTGTACAACTGAGATGTGGTGCTTAGAAAGGTGAAATATGTTGTTAAACAGGAAGTCCTACTAAAGGAACCTGAGAAGATAGAGTTTGAGCTAAAGGAGGATGAATCAGACTCTACAATAGAAGAAGACTCAGAAGAGGAAGAGCCTGAAACTCGAGGCGGTGAGAAGATCAACTCAGGAAGAAGGCAACCAGAAAGGTATAGTCCATCTGCTTTCTGTTCAGGTTTTGCCTTAACTATAACTGATGATGAACCCAGAACTGTCAGGGAGGCAGTAGATTCAGAGGATGGAAAACTACGGAAGGAGGCCATGGTTGATGAAATGGCATCCTTGCACAAAAATGATGCATGGGATTTGGTGGAGTTTCCGGCTGGAAGGAAGCCCATTGGGAGAAAATGGGTGTTTAAGAAGAAGATGAATGTAGAAGGCAAGGTGGAGAAATACAAAGCTTGGTTGGTAGCGAAAGGTTATTCCCAGGTGCCGGGAATTGATTTTGGTGATATTTTTTCTCCTGTTTCCAAAGTTACTTCTATTAGATTACTTTTATCTGTTGCTGCTGCATTTGATTTTGAGATAGAAAAGATGGATGTGAAGACAACATTTCTTCACGGGGATCTAGAAGAGGAGATCTACATGAAGCAACCTGAAGGCTTTATGGTGAAGGGTAAGAAAGAATTGGTGTGCAGGTTGAAGAAGTCTCTGTATGAGTTAAAACAGTCACCAAGGATGTGGTATCAGAAATTTGATACTTATATACGGGGACTTGGCTTCACCAGAAGCAAGGAGGATTACTGTGTTTATTTTAAATTAATTGGTGACCGTGTTATTTATCTAGTCTTGTATGTGGATGATATGTTGTTGATTGGAAATGACAAAGAAATTATCCAAGATTTGAAGACCCAGCTGTTCTCCAAATTCGACATGAAGGATCTTGGTGCTGCAAACTATATTTTGGGCATGGAAATTAAGAGAGATCGGGTAAAGAGGAAGCTCTGGTTAAACCAGAGGAAGTATGTCGAAACTATATTGCAGAGGTTCAATATGCAGGATAGTGAACCAGTGAATGTTCCTATTCCTATAGGTGTAAAGCTGTCTGCTGAACAGTGTCCCAAGAGACACGAAGAAGAGGAGTATATGTCTCGTGTTCCATATGTAAGTGCAATGGGTAGCCTGATGTATGCAATGGTCTGTACTAGACCAGACATTGCACATTTAGTGGGAGTATTGAGCAGGTTTATGTCAAACCCAGGAAAGGAGCACTGGACGGCAGTGAAGTGGGTTTTCAGATATTTACGTGGCACTGGTGATTATGGCTTGTGCTATGAAGGAAGACCAGAATTGGAAAGAATGTTGGACGTTTGTGGTTTTGTTGACGCAGACTGGGCTGAAGATCTGGACCAAAGAAGATATACAAGTGGGTATGTGTTTAGCCTATTTGGAGGCATAGTTAGTTGGATGAGTAAAAGACAGTTTGTAGTGGCTCTTTCAACTACAGAGGCAGAATACATAGAAGCCACTCATGCAAGCAAGGAAGCAGTTTGGTTGCAGAGATTGTGTTCAATTATGGGGTTGGTACAACAAGCTATAAGGATAGACTGTGATAGTGTTATACAGTAATTTGTCACCGTCCCTACCATTCCCCGTCCCGCACAATGGAGGACCCATTTTGTGACCTGTGAACATTTTCATGCCTTGAAAACATCATCAATGCGTTCCTCTAAGCATGAGCTTAAATTGCCCTAAAGACATCTCCTTGCAAAAAATCATAAAAACATCTCCTTTTGCATTGGCGCGGGCAGATAGTTCAGCACTTGCGCCAATGGGGAAAATCTTACAAAGAGGCCGCGCCAACTGGCGCTCTGTCCCAGAGCAGTAGTCGCGCCAGCCAATTTAAGGAGTGTTTTTTAAATAAAGATGGTGGAAGTTGTGTTTCAACAAACTTAGAAACCATTGCCTATCTTGAGTTGGGAGGTTTGGCTGTGGGAGTTCTATGGAAGGGAAGTTGTTTTGCCACCTCCCATGGAACCTTCCTTGTTGATAGGGCCAATCCCACAATTATAGGGATCCCAACTCCCTCCTTCCCCATCTATAAAAGCCTGCTCAATTCCATGGCAAGCTAGTCTTGAAGTGCCTAAGCTTTTAATCTCTAAATTCCCAAGAGCCTTTGTGCTGTAAGAGCCCTCTTTCTTCCCTTAAGGCCGACTCAAGTAAGGAGACTATCATCGAGAGACTCAGGAGAGGTTTTCCCTTTCCCTGGCGAGATTTGCGAGACGTGAATGACTGGAGACCCATCCAAAGGAGACCACGACGTCAGAACTTTGGTTGTAATCTCTTTCGATTGTTATTTAATGAATGATTACGATTATGGTTCCACTCTGTTTTCGATTATGTTAATATGATTAGTATCCTTTCTGACTGATATTTAGTTACGTATGCCGGATTTTATGCTTGTATCTGTTTGTTTCTTGCACGTGCAGGTATCCATCCACGGAGATCGTAGAGGATCGTGATCTTCCGAGGTTGAGGAACGGGAACGCTCTCTTCTTCAGATCGTAGCATTGGATTCCAGGTAGGCCCCCATCTTTGGTCTTTTCATTTCGTAACTAGGAACTTGCGTCGTAACATTTCGTGATTGTTGCTAGACCCCTGCTGGGCTAGTAGGGATCACCTCTGTCCGCAGAGGGGATTTACCTCCTCAACAATTTGGCGACTCCACTAAGGATTGTCCAGATTTCACTGTCTCGTTTTGATTATTTTATGTTTTTCCTTGCTTGATGAGCCTTCTGGGTTGGGTTCTTTTGCTGTTTTTGCTTCTTGGTTTGCTTAGTATACATTGATTTGATTCTGGAGTAGTTCTTTTTTTGTTTTGGTTGAGAAACTTGAATAGCGTGCTTTTTAGCTCGACAGTCGCGCCAATTGGCGCATGTTGCTTTTGTTTAGCCCGCGCCAATTGCTTTCTGGCGCCAGTTGCAGCCTTACAGTCACGCCACTCCTGTAAGGTTTTTGAGTTTCCTCATTTTTGAGCTCTCTGGGTTTGGTCAGTGCTTTTCTTCTTGATTTTCTGACTACCTGAGTGTGTTGGAGTCTTGTTTGACTGGGAATTCGCCTCCGTCCTTTGGTTGCTTGCTTTTATCTATCGGTTTCACGTTTTGAGCCCTAGGGCATCTAGCGGCTTAGTGTATCGAGCCCTCCTTGGGAGTTTTGGTGTTTCGTTTGTCCGGTCGATTTTCTGATTGTTCCTCCGCACCCTCTTAGTAGTTGTTCATTGTTTTTTTGTGATTTTTGGGTGATTGTTCATTCCTTCATTCAAATTTCGTTTGGTCTTGCTTTGGGCCTAGATCACACGGTCCATTGGAGCCTTTGAGTCTTTTCTTAGTTTTGAGAGACTTTGGTCGATTTGGGATCTGATTGCTTGTGTTGTTGAGTGAAATTTGTTTTTTTTTCTCTCTCAATATTGTTTCTCAAGTTGTTCCGTTTGTTTTCAAGTTTGTTCAGTGCATATCAGCTATCAAATGTTGAAAATTACAAAAAAAATCTCTTGTGCTTTTGGTTGAATTAGTGCAAATTGTAATATTTTCAATTTTGCTAGTGATTAGTGATTTGAATGAAAAGTTTTCAATTTCATTAGTTGCATTAGAGATCTCATTGTTTGTCTTCCTATCATTTCGTTTGTGTAAAAGCTCTC
This sequence comes from Pinus albicaulis, assembly GCA_034641835.2. Classification (NCBI taxonomy): domain Eukaryota; kingdom Viridiplantae; phylum Streptophyta; class Pinopsida; order Pinales; family Pinaceae; genus Pinus; species Pinus albicaulis. The sequence continues at coordinate 935,093,726 of CM076569.1, read as the reverse complement.
AACTCTTCTGTAACTAGTTTTCATCGAACAAAATGTTGGACTGTGGCATGTAGCTTTGCATTTAAGAGTCTTTTAAGACATTACATACGATAGGGCCTGAAAATTGAAACTTAATTGAAGATCAACTTTAAAATTTATTCAATTAACCTAAGGCAGCATTGAAATCTAACGAAACATATTTAGAGGTCTAGGCTAGAGACGTGTTCCGGCGTCTTTAAACCTAGCAGCTGTCGCTCGCCTTTTGGCTTTAGACAGCGCTAGTACGGACTTGTGCTCCCCGTATCGTCGCGTATATGAAGGGAGACCCCTCTAGGTTTTCAATCCTTTATCCACAGGAATCCGAGTCTGCCGCCCTATACCCGTGATACACCGAACACAGCATTCGGGGAGATTACCTGCACGTACGGAAAGTCCTTGGTCGATTTCTGTTTCATTATTGAAACCAAGGTGTATATTGCAGTTCACGGATATTTGGTACACCCTTTGTGCCTAGTATTTCCTGAGCAGTCATTTGGTCTTTTCTGACTCCCTAAACTTGAAAAGACTGTCAAGCGCTTGTCCTTTCATGCTTGTGTCAAATCTGAAAGAGATAGAGTCATCTTTCTATCGTTTCTCGACTCTTAAAATATGAAACGGTAGAGTTTCTTATTTTTCAATGTGGTAAAATTAATCACCCACGATTATACGCCCTGTTAGATATTGTTTGTTGGCCGTTTGATCGTGTGTCTTGACTCTTTTTTCAGCCCGTGTGTGGTTTTGAGCTTTGATGGCAACCTTTTCAAAGTTTACCAACCAAGGGATCCCCTCAGAAGGGAACCCTGGTCTTTTTCCTCCTTTTGGAAATGTTGGTGCCCCTTACATGGCGACGTTGTCCCTTCCTGGGTTAACTGTTGGATTGCCTATTTGGTTGTTCTCAACCTCTGTAGTCCCGAATGTCTCCACTACTGTTTAATCAGTTCCTCCACCTGGACAACATCACGTTGATTCCAAGGTGGACCTCTCCCCTTCTTCGCCTGTTTCTGCGTCCTCCTCTTCTACTTCGCCTGGTGAAAGCCTGGATTCGAGTAACCAGGTGGTTAAGAAGAAGAAGAAGAAGACAAAGAAGAAGAAGTCTGATAAGCGAGAGGCTAAAAGTGCAACCACTGTTTTTGAAATATCTCCTCTTGATAGACCTTCCAACCCTCCACGACAAGTCAAGTTCCCTTGCATGTTGTGCACGGGACCATCTTCTTCGAGACTGCCCTGGCATCCCCAAGGTGCTCGAAGCATGGTCCAACGGTCGTCCGCCGTTGCCTTTGACTTCCGGGAGCCAGGTTGGGGGCATGTCTTCAACTAGTACTGATAAGGCCTCTAAGAAGCAGGGTAAGATCACCAATCCCTGTAAGTTGTGTGAAGGGCACCATGCCATTCACCTTTGTCCTTATATGGATGAAGCCAAGCGAGTTTTGGACAACCCAACCGGTTCTACACCACGCCTTCCACCTAGTTATAATCGGCTTTCTTTGAGTCCTCCGCCAGCTGATCCTACGATTGGTCAAGAGTCATCCTTGGTCGATCCCACTCCCCCAGAAATTCAAATTCACGAATCCATCCCTGACCAACCATTGGTCGTGGGATCGGTTGAACTGGCCCCGTCCACGGTGCACCAGGTCTTTTCTGTCGAGAGTGGACCTCACACCCCCCATGTCCTTCTGATCTCTTCAGATTCTTCAAACTTGGAGAAAGATTCTCCTGTCCCTGTGCTTCAAGAAGCTCCTCCTCCGCCTCCCATGATGGAGGCTACGGAGGATATTCCTCCCGCCTTCGAGATGGAGGTCATGGAGGAGGCTTCTGCTTCCGTAACATCAGGGGAAGACCTTTGCATTTCGATGGTAGCCCCTCCGAGTAGTTTGGTCGCTTCCTTTGACTGGAATCGATTTGCAGGATTTCGCCTTCCGTCTTATGTGCCTTTCGAGATCACAGTACAGGCTCTTGGTCTGGTTGTACCCAGCACCATTATAGACGAAGGTGCCTCGGTCAGTATTCTGTCTTCAACTACCTGGCAAGCTTTCGGTTCGCCGCCGCTTGCGCCTGTTACGCAGAATCTGTTGACATTCAATAGAAGAACGAGTCAACCGTTGGGGATCCTTCCAAGGTTACCTGTTACTTTGGGAGGTAAAACCGTCCATATGGACGTGATGGTCGTTCCGGGCCCCTTGGAGTTCAATCTGCTTTTGGGGCGTGATTACACCTATGCCATGGGAGCGCTTGTCTCCTCCCTCTTTCGCGTGATGTGCTTTCCACATGAAGGACGGATCGTGACCATTGATCAGCTTTCGTTCTTTGGTCCTAATGTGGCATCTGGCCCGCCATCACCCCCTCCTAGTTTCTATCCACCCGTTGTATCTGCCTCACCGCAGGTCAACTATGTGGCCACCTACCCCGTGCCTGTACTCAGTGAAGACGCCGTCGTGCATAGTGTACTGGGGGCATTGGGTCCTGACTTCCAGGATGTTTTCCTTCCATCGAGAGTGGAACTCTTGGAAGCACCGCCTTCTTGTTCATTTTGATGTAAGTCGGTTAGAGCACGGTTTCTTCCCTGTGTCAAGCTCTTTAAAAAATGAAACCAGGTTCTCGGAGCATAGTTCCTCCACTTGTGTCGAGCTCCTAAAAACAATGAAACAAGTTGTTTGAGGATAGTTCTTTTAAGTGTGTCAACCTCGTTAAAATAATGAAACACAAGCATGTTCAATTCGACTTTTTGTTTTGAACCTTCACTCCATTTTCAATGGACTGAAGCTTGGGGGGCATGCACCTCGAATTGAGACACCATGCTAGGGGGCATGCCCGTCTTCCTTATTTCAAGCATAGTTTGTGTTTTAGGCTTGCATAAAAATAAAACTCATTTTCAAAGCATAGTTTGCATATGTGTGTGTTCATGTGTGCTTTTAAGCTTGTGTAAAAATGAAATGTGTGAGTAAATACATTGTGTGAATACATTTCACATTGGGTCGTTTGTTATGTAACTGATACATTAGATTACATTTGTATTAGACATTCGCATGACATATAAAAACATCGTCACATGTAAAAGATCCATCCAAAATAGTCATATGTATATATATATGTGTGTGTGTGTGTCGAAATGTTTGCACAGTGTGCATCACGAAAGACAAAATATACATAATCGTCTTAGGTACATCCGGAGACGCTAGGTCTATCAAAAAATAGGTGTGGTATAAATCCTAAGAGGTAATCTGCATGGTGCTCATGATAGCATGTGACTGCACGCACTAAGCGTCTCAGAATTCGGTGGATCCGACTTGGAACTCCCACCGTGTGACGCTGGTATGCCATCGGTACGTCCGCCAGCCGAGCATAGTCCAGAATCCCTCAGGAAATGCCCTCGAGATTCTGGATCAACTCCTCTCCTCCGGTGCCCTCTCCCTGAGGATCAGGGGCGAGTTGAGTCCTCCGTGAGATTGGAGACATCCCAGCTGGTCTCTCAGGTCCCACATATGCATACATATATAAAATGTGTTAGGACGAATGTGTAGTAACAAAAAAATATAAAAAACATAAAATAAAAAACATGAGGTCTTACCCAACTCCTCGTCCCAGTCATCTCCTTCTGGCAGTGGAAGATCTGGGTCTCCGGTGAAGTCAGTTCCTGCATAGGGCCAGTCTTCCACAAAAATCAGTTGGCGCCGTAACCACCTAAAGAACTCCGACCTCCAGGACATCTGTTGGCCGCCTCTAGCTCTGGGCATTAATGCTACCCAGCGAGCCATTCTTGGCTCTCGTGGTATCGGATCTGCTACTGCGGCCCCTTGGCCCTGGAAGATTGGTAAGCGTTCCATAATGAACGATACCAGGATGGAACCATAACCAAACTGTTTTAGTTTACCCTGTTTGCATTTCGTGAGCTGCCTTTTCATATTGATTGTTACTGCTGTTGCCCAGTCGAACAGTAGGGGACTCATGCATTCTGAGGCCAGCAGGAGTTGGGCCTTTGTGGCCTCGTGCGGTGCCTGCAACCTTGCAGCCCGCGTGATGGTATGTAGGACCACCCTCAATGCCAGATCAGGGATAGTGTGGATATCCACCTTCTTGCTTCCTGATCCCATTTGTGCTCCTCGGCACACTCGCGCCATCACTTCTTCCATCTTCTCCCCAGATGGTCTGCTTCCAGTCAAGACAGGGATCGGACCTCTGCGGGACAATCCAGTGATAAAATAAACATCAGAAACCTCCAGCTCTAATACTTGATCTCATAACCTGAACACCTATTCATGTTCATCCCAGATACTGATCAAATACTGGAGGAGCTCGGGCTGAGCTCGTAGACAGGGTGTGAGGAAGAACTTTTTCAGCCCACAGTTTCTGAGGGCATTCATGCAAGCTTCACTTTGGATGGCTTGTTCATCCTCTTCTCCATGCTCTCGTTCTTTCCATTCAATCACCATTTTTCTTGATTACCTGCATTCATACGGTCACAAGCCCTTAGTTAGATCTCTGATAGGCCTCAAATTCCATGAAATTTGGTTTAAATATCGAATTTTTAAGCGGATTTTTAGGTTTGGCTGCTGGCGCAGCTGTTTTGTGAACAGTCGCACCACGTGGCGCGAGCCCTTTGTATAAAAGAGCCCATTGGCGCGGATCCGTGCCTGATACCCGCGCCAATGAGCGCGGCCCTAAAATTTCAAAAGTGGCTACATAGAACTGATTTTCAAGGGAAAATTATCAAAAAATGGATGAAAATGTAGAGCAAGGGACCGCCTCTTACCTGTAGCAGACGAGAAGCTAAATGGTCAACTGGATTTGTCGCAATCACCGTCAGAAGTTTCTGCTCCAAATGGATCACTGTTGCTTTTTACCAAGGTAAATAGTAAATGTAATTTTATTTTTACCAATTTGACATATTTATAACTTTTTGACATAAAATGAGTTGTAAAAAGTCATTTTTATCGAATATTTTTATATATTATGTCGAAAATGGGTTTTACGCTTGCTTTGTATGTGCAGCAGCAGGTTTTTGCGACTTTAACGATGGAAACGAGTTGTATTTTATACTTTTTCGGACTCGGTAAATACACGAAAAAGTCACTTTTGGAGTCATCTTTCAACTCTTTTCTGACTCTCTAAACATGAAAAGATTGCCGAGGCCCTTGTCGTTTCGATCTCGTTAAAGTGGCCACGAAACGACATCTACCCAGTATACGTTTACCCCTTTTTCGGGCTGGGATAGATTATTTACGAAAAAGGAATACCCTAGCCTATTGCGACTAGGAGGTTTTCTCAGACATAGTTTTCTACCTTTTCGGATTTGAGGAACTATTTACGAAAAGGGACCGTTGGAGTTTACTTTTCCGCTGTCTTTTCAAACTCTCTAAATATGAAAAGACGTCGAGTTCTTCCTTTGTCAGACTCGTTAAACCCTGATGACATCGGATTCAGTCGTAATGACGTTATTCGAGTTTCTCCTTCCTAGGGCTCGTTAAATGTACTAGGATGGATTCGTCCGAAGGACGGATTTATATGACAAGCATATGGTATCCTCTTCAAGCTTGTGTAAAAATAAAGAGGTACTCACCGAAATGGTGGGGGAAAAATGGAACCATCGTCGTTGTCATTGGCAGTATGTCGCTCTTGAACATGGCACTTGTCCGCATTCGTGTCGGGTTGGGGACATCTCATCTCGTTTCTTCACTTTGCCTCCGTGGGTTTGGATAATCCCTTTTGACCTCTCATCTGCTCATTGCCTCGTCACCATGACCTCTGATCCGTTGATGTCAAATACTGCCAAGTCCACTGTCGTGTCGTTTATATGTTCAAGAGAAGTTGGCCTCTGCAAATATCAACCTTCCTCTGATTCTCATACGATCCTGATTCACAACAAACATCATGTTCCTCTGTCTCGTGTCGATGATGTGGGAAACATTATGGCCCACCTTCGATCAAGGTCACTTCCTGTCGACTTCAGCTCATTATCCAGGAAGTTGATCTAGAGACTCTTTTATGGTACCTTGGAGCCTGCATGCCTCAATGGCAGGTTCGTCGCATTCGACGTGAGGTTTTCATCATTGGCCTCCGATCGAGTGATTCTGCGGGTGTTCGACACCAACTCATTGATTCACACGCCGTAGATTGTACCTGTAGTACCTTGAGGGCCATTGTCATTATTGGTGGTTCCTCTCACGTCTGTTAACATCTCTCATCATTGGCTGGTAATCAGACGATGTTCTTGCATGTTAGACTCCAGCGCACATATTCGCATGCTTGAACTTGTACTTTGTTTGGGTCGAGATGGAGCGCAAGACCCTGGATTGTGTCTGTTGTAATCCAGGCTGCGATTGTGGATTATTATCATTATGTACATGACTCACTGATTGGATGGCTGCGACCATACTTGAGTCTATTTGTTTGATCTTAGTTGGATGGCTGTGCCCATACCCTGGATCCGGATTATAGTATGCTCTGTTTCGGATGGCTGCGTCCATACCACTTATACATCATGTACTTGAGATATCAGTTGTATCTTTCTGCGCAGGTTTTCCGACGGCGGGCCTTCAGTTGAACATGTTCTCGTAAAGCATTTCACCCCTCTCTCTCGGGCCTCATACTTTAGGGGGCATCTGTTACACAGTAATTTGTCACCGTCCCTACCATTCCCCGTCCCGCACAATGGAGGACCCATTTTGTGACCTGTGAACATTGTCATGCCTTGAAAACATCATCAATGCATTCCTCTAAGCATGAGCTTCAATTTCCCTAAAGACATATCCTTGCAAAAAATCATAAAAACATCTCTTTTTGCATTGGCACGGGCAGACAGTTCACCACTCGCGCCAATGGGGAAAATCCTACAAAGAGGCCGCGCCAACTGGCGCTCTGTCCCAGAGCAGTAGTCGCGCCAGCCAATTTAAGGAGTGTTTTTTAAATAAATATGGTGGAAGTTGTGTTTCAACAAACTCAGAAACCATTGCCTATCTTGAGTTGGGAGGTTTGGCTGCGGGATTTCCATGGAAGGGAAGTGGTTTGCCACCTCCCATGGAACCTTCCTTGTTGATAGGGCCAATCCCACCATAATAGGGATCCCAACTCCCTCCTTCCCCATCTATAAAAGCCTGCTCAATTCCATGGCAAGCTAGTCTTGAAGTGCCTAAGCTTTGAATCTCTAAATTCCCAAGAGCCTTTGTGCTGTAAGAGCCCTCTTTCTTCCCTTAAGGCCGACTCAAGTAAGGAGACTATCGTCGAGAGACTCAGGAGAGGTTTTCCCTTTCCTGTGAGCTTTGCGGGGAAACGTGAATATTTGGGGCCCGTAGAAGGACTGTAAGAGCGATCGGGAGCACAGTTGGAAATCTCTTTCGATTGTTATTTAATGAATGATTACGATTATGGTTTCCCTCTGTTTTCGACGACAAGCCATCTAGTAGTATCCTCTAAGTGATATTTAGTTACGTATCTTGGATTTTTATGCTTGTATCTATTTGTTTCTTGCACGTGCGGGTATCCATCCACATCCATGGAGATCGTAGAAGGATTGAAGTGATCTTCGAGGTGAGAACGGGAACGCTCTCTTCTTCGGATCGTAGCATTGGATTCCGGGTAGGCCCCCATGTTGGTCTTTTCATTTTGTAACTAGGAACTTGCGTCGTAACATTTCGTGATTGTTGCTAGACCTATTTGGGCTAGTAGGGATCGCTTCAGTCCCATGATTTACCTCCTCAACGAGATAGCCAAGAAGTGCAATGTTCTTGGCTAAGAACCCTTCTTACCATTCAAAGACAAAGCACATTGATGTTCACTATCACTTTCTTAGAGATATGGTTGAGGCTAAAAGGGTGTTGCTCGTCAAGGTGGACACTTTGAAGAATGTTGCAGATGCATTGACGAAGTCTGTGAGCACTCAGAAGTTCTCTTGGTGTAGAGAAACAATGGGTGTTGAAGAATTGGCCCAATGACTAAGCTCTCCTATGGCCCCCTGTGGAAAGAAAACAACAAGTGGGAGAATGTTGGGTATGTGTTATATTCTTTCCACGACTAGCCCCATGTGCTGTACGTTGTGTTGGGCGCAACAGGGGGGTCACAAGGGGGGAGGCAGCCCCCACTGTTGCGGTCCAGGGCAGTGCCCCGACAAAAATTGTTTTGGTGTGCGGACCCGCTCATAGGTGGACCCACCCATGTTTTGTGCATGAGTTTGCACATGGTTTTGGGGTACGATGGTTTTCGGCCCCTGATATTTTGTAGATCCAGTCAAGTTAACTACGGTTATGTTCTAATCCAGGGTTAATGGATTGGGGTTTATGTATGCTTCGGCATGTATATATATATGTGTTGTAACACTAAAAGGAATATAATGAAAAATCAAGCTGGTCGTCCCGATTTGGGATCCAAGGGGAAATCTCTGTGTTTATCTGTTTTATGTTTTATGCTCTTGCTATTGTTTATTTTCTATTATAAGATTCGTGTGTAGATAATTTCTGTTTAGGGTTAAAACTTACATAAATAGGAAAGGGCTTTGAAAAATTGTCTGATAAATGCAAAAAAAAGGGCGTTACAAGTGGCTAAAGCTGACATCATCAAATCTATGGAGCTGCATCAAAGGCTGTAATGAAGAGGTCATCCGGGCATGTGGGGGGCTATGTGTAGGGCTACCCCCTCATAATGGCTGAAACATCTCACACACACTCGGGAATCACTGGCCCAATCTGCTGCATCATTGAACCATCAACTATACAGATCTTGATCATGCTGTAAGGAGCTGGAGCAGAGAAACAATCAAGTCAAAGGGCTATAAGGTGTCCCTTTTCCTGATCCAAGGTACCAAAAAAGGGTGGAAGCTAGAACCAACGTACACCGCCCTCTAGACCTATCTTCTGGAATGAATGATCTGATGTCGAAAAAAGGAGGTATGCCATAGGTGAGGCAATTAGAGATCCTCAACTAAGGCATGCGAGAAAATAGTAGAGTGACTGACAGACTAACACCAGGGATGATGATGAAATGGGGGGTACTGAGTAGTGGACGAATGACTTCCCTTGTTAGAGCATAAAGGGCATGTATGACTTGGTAGCGACTGACACAATATCATGAAGGATAGGGGACAGTAGGACTGAAGGCCATAATGTGCAACACGAGAGAGGAATCAAGCAATGAACGATGGAGGACTATAGTGGGATACAAAGGGACTCGGGATAGACTCCATGAATGCGATGATGACTCAAATAAACAAGGGAAACTCGATGATGCTGCCACATAGTAAAGGTCCAATGGGGACCATAAAAACATGAGTACAAGATGGTTACTCACAAAGAAAATCGACACGAGTATGGAAAAGTATGGAGGCAAATAGGTGCACCAAGTACAAGTGTTGTAAGTGAAAAAATTAAATTTTGAGGAGTGGTGAAGTGACCCTTGGAAAAAATGTGTCATGGTTAAGTATAAAATCATGAAAAACTAATAGATATCCATTTTAGGTCTCGGTGAGAGCTTTCCAACTGTACAGACGGTTTGCCAAACTGAGCTATGGTTGGCCACAACAAGCGAAAGAAAAATCATGGTTTTATCTTTTAATAAGGCATTTTCCCTCCAAATTCACTCATTTGCAAGTGGAGCTGTGGTGAATGTAGAGAGGAGAGAAAGCCCTAAACCTTGCAGGGATCGTAGCGGAAAAAATTGACTGTTGGAATTGAGATCCGTTAGTTGCAGGTAAGAGGCCTAACCCTAATATTTCATTTTAATGGATTGAAAGTTTAGTTTAGGTCCTCAGAGCTCAGGAACAGACCCCTACTCATCTTCACAGTCAGGTTGCACTTTTTGGGGCAAAAAATGCAACTTGGGTAGCAGGTTTTGGGAAGAAAAATGTGACCTGTCCCAGGATTATACCTCAAAAGTGCGACCTGACAGGGAGGGGTTTTTCTATGCTGTATTTTGGCTGAGAACTAGGTTTTTATGTTTGGATACAATATTTCTTATCTGTACACTGACAAATATTATGTATTTTTGCAGATATGGTAGAATTATGGATCAACTAGAGAGAGAGAGACCTAGACACATTACGGTCGGAGATCCTAGAGGATCAGGGTGTCCATAGTGCATTGGCTAGGTTTGGGATCTTGAAGTTTGTGAAGAACCCTTTGATGAGAGTTGGAGAGCCCTTGTTGGCCCAGATTGTTAGTTATTGGGATCTGGACCATGTGGTCTTTATAGTGCAGGGGCACTAGATCGAGTTAACGGTTCAGGATATATATTTTCTGACTGGTCTCCCACCACTTGGGATGGTCAAGAACACTAAGCCAGTGTTACTGCGAGGGTGGAACATCATAGAGTTTGTAGAGCACCATTGTCGACCAGGTATCCATGTCAAGGGGACACGGATACCCATCAGGGATCTAGAGAGGTTAGAGACCTGTGTTGTGGCCCTAGTGGTGTTGCGGATCTTAGATAACCAAGCACTCCACCACATCATTGGAGGGAAGATGATGCTTGTGGAGAGTGTGATGAGTGGGACCTACTATGGGTGGGCCCAGATGATGATGTTGTCATTGAAACAATAGTTGTCGCTATGCAAGCGGCAAGCGAACCATGAATTTGCGTATGGTACAGTGTTATGCTTGCTCTTCTTTGAGAAGATCCCGACACTTCAACCACATATATAGCTCCAGGATGGGGGCCCAAGGGAGCCTAGCATGTGCCGGTGGGGGTGACTACTGTGTAGAGGAGGAGGTGGGGTGGTCGGATGGGTGTTCCGATCCGAGTTCTTTGCTCATTGGGATCAGATGCCATTGTACATAGACGACTATCCCTATAGTGGGATGAGTTATCGTGGGGACCCGGACTTGCCCCTGCCACCTGGTCGAGTATGGGGACCGGATGGTAAGTGACAAGTTGCTAATATTTTATGTGCATTGTAAAGTTTTAGAATATTGTAAATGGTACTGATTCTTTCACTTTTGGTATTCAAATACAACACCGATAAAACCAACCGGGTATATGGGGCGGCTTGCAGTATTAGTCACTGTAGGACCTAGTGGATCAAGAGCACTGCAAAATGAGGATGTAGCAGCCCTCCTGGAGGACATCTGTCGTAGATGTGAGAGGCTTCTGACTGGTGTTTCAGAGCGCGGCTGACAAGACTTGGATGACCAGTACATAGAGCCATGTATTGGTCTACCCTTGGAGTGGCGAGTGGTCATGCAGTGCATGGCGATGATTAGACATGGGATGCGCGATCTATGAGCTACAGGGGCAGAGCCATTGGCTCATGACCCTCCAGATAATGATTAATGTGTAGGGGCAAGTGGTGGCCCTAGTTTTGAGTTTTTGTAACATGTTATGGGCATGTCATATGTATCAAAGTTAATGGAATCTAAAACATTTTATATGACACATATTATGGATATGCATCGTTTTGATGGTTTTATGTTATTATCTTGTGTTAAATGCATGTGCTAAATGCCAATCTAGAATGTTGTTTGCAATGCTATCTACATAGTGATTTTGTGCTCTAGGTACATGAATGAATGTAATGATTTCAAATTCACACATCAAAAGCTTCACTCATAAATATCTTCTAAAAATGATAGGATTATGCACACGATAGACATCATTCAAATTTCATGACAAGAAGTAGGGAATCTAAATGAACATGAAGGTGGAGGATGCGATGGGAAAGGGCGTTAGACAATAAACCTCTCACTGCATCATATTCGGCCTGATTATTGATAGCAATACCAATGCATACACCATTCGAGAGAACAAGCGAATGCAAGGGGGTAAAGATGGCCCAACCTGGCGAGGCTAGATTCCAGGAGTAGCAACTTGCACCATCGTCATAACCAATATGAGGTGTGTATGGGAGGTCCATCTGAAAGGTTCCACATGACAAAAAATGGGAGGATGATGAACAATGATGGTAACCTAAGCTCACAGTAGAAATTGAGCAAACACTGTGAGAGGGAGTGATCCGAGTAGGATATCTATCACCTGCACACCGATGGAAAGGTGGTGTGTGGGAGCTACCTTGGGTGTAGCTTGTGCTCAGGCTGTGAAAGTCACCATAGACATGAATGGTGCCATTCCACTTATGGGCGGGAAAGATGAGGTCAGGGGTGGACAAGGCTTCCATGATGTTATCATCACAATAGAAGATGGAGTGACTAGAGGAAGGGAGACCACATGACGCAGCGAAGCTACCTGACTCATCGTAATGAGAAGAAAGGTTCACATGCACATAGTCATGGGGGATGATGGAAGAACAAGAAGATAAAGGATCTACCAATGTTGAGCCCAAGATGATTGCTGAAGGGAGGTCGAGCGAAACAACAGGGGAAGATTTAGAGGGAGCTTCCACCAAGGGTCTCATGAATGATGACAGGTAGAGGATGGTGGTTGCAGGCTCTGTCATCTTGACATCAGGAGGGGGAATGTCAATGGGAGTGGGTAAATCCTCAAGCTGGCATGCCACATACTGCGCAAGGATGGGAGAGGTATATTGGTTTTGTTCAATCTCATACTCCCGAACAACCTCCAAAGAGGCGCGGTAATGTGTGAGGCGGGGACAATGGTGAGAATAATGGCCATGTAGATCACACAAAGCACAAGGTTGGTTGGTGTGAATAGTCTTAGGGTTCTTGGCTGCAGTCAAGGAAGAAACATAGGCTTCAGGGACTGTAGACTTAGGGAACGCAACACTAACCATGGGCTTGAAACAGGGCAACTCAAGATATGTATGGATGGCATGACCGATGACATCACACAAAGCACAAGGCTTTGGAGGTGGAGGAGGAGTAGGCTCAGTCGGGGAAACCTTGTCTTTTGATGCCCTCTTGCGAGCTTTTCCATTTTTACCTGAAGTTTTCGCAATAGAAGAAGGTTCCTGTTGAGGTGGTTGAGGCACTGTAGTAGCGGGAGAAGTAATGGGGACCGGTTGAACCAAGGTCAAAGCAAGATAAGGTTTGGGTTGACCAGGCGGGGTAGTGGTTGGGGGATCAAGGTACTAGATGGGGATCCCCAGGGTCAAGTTAGGAAGAGATAGGGTAGCCATGACAGGTACCAAGTACACTCTAGGAGGGGGAGCTAGGAACGATATTTGACCAGAGGGGTAATGGCCAGGCGGGATGGCTCCAAGATGGTTAAGGCCTAGAGGAACCATTCCAAGAGGGTAGAGAGGCTCATGGATATGAGCTGTAGGTGAAGGGCCAGGAGGAGGGGGTCCAAAAGGCTGAATCGAAGGGCTAGGAGTAGGCTGTGGAGGGTGAGGCTATTGACTAGCTGAAGCGGGTCACTTGAGGGAAGCCCGAGACAAGTGCATCATGCAAACATTCATTGAGATGGGATCAGAGATAGGAGGAGGAAGACCAGGGAATGTAACAAGCAAAGAGGAGTCTTTGTAGATTCCGGGTGAGACACTGGTCAAAGGATCGACGATTTGCTTATTGGCCACTGAAGAGATGATGGAATTAGGGGAGGTCTGAGACTTCAGTTCGTAATATGTCAACTGGTCTATGGTGACTATCTTTCCATTTTGAGGGAAGGAAATCTTGCAGTGAACCGTAGATGTGACATCAGACATCACATAGGTGTAGCTACACCCAATAGAATGTTGTAATATAAGGGGGCATCAATGAGTTCTACGTCAATGTAAACAGTCTTGCCTGCAAGAGTAATAAGACAATTGCGGAATAGGCCAATGGGCTGGGAGGCATGGCCATCCCACACTAGAAGAGTGATCATGGAAGGAGCCAACTCAAGTGATCCGAGTTGCTTCCAAACCGAGGCGGACATCACGCAGGTGGATGCCCCATCATCAATGATACACCAGGAAATGTTGGCGTTCCAGATCTTGACTAGGATTTGGAAGGAGATAGAAGTAGGAAGGGGAGGATGTTGTGACCAGTCAATATAAAAGATGATCAAGGAATCATCTGAAGGATATATAGAGCCCATGGCAGATAGTAGATATTTTCGTTGTGAAGGGCACGACTGGAGGAGTTCTAGCATTGAGATGGCAGCATGAGATTGCACCAAATCATCTACTATATTATATGAATGGGCAGCTTTACTAGAAGCAAAATTTTGGCTTAGTGGTCCCTTATGGATATTGGTATTAACCTCTGCCTTAGGCTGAGGGATCTGCAAAGTGTTAGCCATCAGTATTTTTTACATGTTAGTGATGACTATATCTACAGCTGAGTTTTCTAGAAACTGATTTCCTCATGTCAATATGTCATCCAGAAAACCCTCCTAAAACTTTTTTCGCCTTCCTACCTTTTCAGTTCGCCCATGTCGAAATCAAAACCTCATTATCACAATCCTATCTAGCTTCAGCCTTATTGGTCTGACCATCAGCTTTAAAAGGCAAATCCACATCTGTTTCAAAAGTCTCCCCTATGTTAGGAAGTGGTGCTTTAAGACATTTCACCCTTGGCAATCATAAAAAAGCCAAAAAGCCTTCATCTGCAACAGACCTACCATGACTGACCTCTTACTTTACAATTGAAATTGACAAACAGCCCTAAGTCGCGCCACTCACATCCCCTAGATCTCAGCACTGCATAAAACCCAATCTCAAGCTGACTATTAGGTGTTTTATAATGTTTTATGGATTCTGCAAAGAAAAGGAAATATAACTTCATCTCAGGAGGAAATGCTTGAATTTACAGTTAGAGGAACAACTGCTTCTAAATGTAACTTGAGCCTGAGACATGCTTGCAAAACAGAAAGCTACTCATCCAGACTTTACAGTTCTTTCCATCATGAAAATCACAGAAAGACACCACTGTCACAGCAAACTGGCAAATGGTCATGGCCCAGAACCTCCTTCATTCACAAGCAGAGGGTTAGGGCGCCTCCTTCATCCACAAGCAGAGGGCGCTGGCCAGTATTGACTTTGAAGATTGCAAAAGCTCAGGTTTGCCTTGAACTGAAACAAATGAAACATGGACTCCAGGTTTCATGAATGTGACTGATGATCATAACAGGAATATAGTTGAAATATGCTAGATCAAAGGAAAGGAGAATCTGGTTTGATAAAGAAGGTCATCTAAAGCTGTCAAATCATGTGAATTATTGAACTTTAGAAAGGCATGTCACCAGTAAACATCCCAATCATAAGAAGCCTGTTTTGTCCACAAGATCAAATGGAATAAATGCTGACAACAAATGCCATTACACAGGCAGAAAGAAAGTTCTTAGTTTCTCAAAGGACACTGACCTCTATAGTCACAGAAACTGTTTGTCAGGTAATCTGTCATGAGATGACCAAAACAGATGATGATATTTCAGTCACCCTTAGAGCAGTGCAGAGAGACAATGTCACTGTGGCTAGGGTTTTCTTCTGAAATACAGTGATGCTTGCAAGTAAAGATGCTAAGATTGATGTTTTTCAAGTGGTTTACTTACCATCACATCCTGAGAAAAGCTATGTCAAACAGATTTGTTAAGAAACTTTCAGACACCTTACCTGATGAAGAGCCTCCTCCATGTATGAGCAGATGGCCAAAACCTTGGATATTGTTGAAGACTAAATTAGTCAGAAAGGTGCAGTGGAGAGATACAAGGAAGGAAAGTGGAAGTCATTACACAGGTCAAAGATAATGCTTCAAATTCAAAAATATTACTCTTCCTATTCATATGAAAATATCTTTCAAAATATACATCTTGGTGGACAGGAAATGTTATGAATAAGGTATGCCATTGATACCAAAAAGAGGGCAGTTTCCTTGAGGGAAAGGGTCAAGCAACAAAACAATATCACATGCCAAAGGTCCAAAGAAACGCTTTTCAAGAAATGGTGTTCAAAGTTTTCAAATGTTTCTGGCGCATTATGAATGGTCCTTCCTTGATAAAAATCGCCAAGAGGGGAAAATAGTGAACATAGTCCAGTTATGAAATGGTTCTATTGACAAAAAGGGGTTAACACACTGGTCAAAGAAAAATAATGACTGTGTATCAAAGAGCCCTGTTTTCCTGTTTTACAAGCTTATCTTTTCATATGGACAAGGAAAATGGGTATACAATCTTATGAATAGGCAGAAGAAGTTCGTTTTGATGAATTATCACTGTTTAGATGTCTTAAAACAAACACAGTTGTCATCATTCCAAAGGGAAGATGTAGCACATAGATACAGTATTAAATAAACAGAGATGTGGCATAATGAGTTGTCAAGCAGAGGATTGCAGTAAAAAATTCCCCTCTTTGAAGAACACTGCAGGTCATAAAAGATGCAGCAACTTGTACCTGTATTATTAAACACAGTGGCAGAAATAGCATCAAGATTATGGAGACATTTTTTAGAGTCTAAAGGTTGGTGATGAAATGTCCCCCAAAGGACAAAGCTGGAGGTCCTCCTTCTAACACCTGTGCTAAAGTCCGTGATATACACGTGTTCAAAGGTATGGCAGCTCTCCAAAGCAAATTTTGAACATACTGAAGTTAAAAGAATCAAAGGTTTTTCAAAACAAAAACTCCGAAAAAAAAACCAAACCAAAGTTCTGTTTTACCTTTTAAAATGGAATGACCGTTGGGAATGTTTTTTGAAAACGATATAAGTTTGAAGCATGAAAGTGAGAACGTCATTTTCAAAAGTTGAAATAGAGCCCGCGCCTCCATAGCATCAAACAAGGAAGATCTGGCCGAAACTTGCAGAGGTTTGGCATCGTTTGAAGCCGAGCGACGCGCCTGTGTTAGCGCGCGACGCGCCTGGCGGGAGTTTTACACGGGCCACCTTCGTCGGCGCGACGCGCCTGTACATTGGCGCGACGCGCCTGTACAAGCCGCCCGACCGCCCGACAGGTCGACCCGACAGGCCACCCAGGGTTATTTTTGCGCGACGTGCTGGCTGCAAAGGAGTGCCGCGCAAGTTTTGGAAGACCCCGGTGCTGCTCCCGCCCTGCACGAGGACTGCTCATCAAATTTGAAGAGATTTTCCAAAGGTGCAGGGCCACTTTCTAAAGGGTAGAGTTGTTGGTGATTGAATTTAACATTGAGACAGAGGTACAGGTGTAGTGGTTGACCTTTGAAATTCACAAGTAAAGAGGTGGTTTTCCTAAAGCACTGTGCATTGATTTTACACCTAACCTAGGTCTGCCTTTTCTTTTCACCATATTGTATCATTTTGAAGAATTGTTGACAGAGATATTCTGAAGGTGAATAGGGCCACTTCTAAAAGACAGGTGGTTGATGATTGCAGTTTTACATTGAAGACAGAGATGTATCTATGATTGCTTAACACTATATACAGGAAATTGACACAGGAGTTTGTCTCATCTTTACTGATGGTGTCCTATTGAGAATTTTACCTGGCTGAGGTATCTCCAAAGGTGAAGGGCTGATTAAAAGAAGAGAAAAGTTTGTTTATTCAAAGAAACACTTGTTGCAAACCCTCCACCTCACATTTTTCTCTGTCCAAACAGTCTAGTGACTAGTTTCAATCCAGCAGAACATTTTGCATACAGTGAAGGCAGTTTGCCTCTTTCAAAGCTTGTTCAAATCAGAATGCCTCCGAAGCAAGATCACAGGAGCGGTCCACATAAGAGATATGAGCCTATCTCCATAGAAGAAATCAATGCTCACCCATCTGTGCTTTTCAATTTCCATGAAGTAGGTTGTCTTGATTTCTGCCAGAGGATAGAAGAAGTCAAGAGTTTTTCGCCACTCACACATTTGTGCGCTTTGAGATTCAAGGACAAACACTTCCAATTGGCGGGTCTTGATTTCAAAATCTCCCCAAGGTATGTATCCAAGGCTACCAGGATCCCGTATCATGGTGAAAAGTGGTTTAAACAAGCTCATCTTGATCTAGAGGATTATAAACCTTTCATCAAACCTGAACATAGGGAAACCATCACTGCTATTTTCCCTTTTTCCTATCTTCTTGACAGTTATGCTCCACTGATGAAATCCATAATGAGATATTTCACTTGTGAAGGGAGGTTTAATCAAATTTATGCCTACCATGTCCGCTTGTTGATGCATTTTACCAGAATTAGGCAACTAAACCTTCCGTACTTTTTGTCCAAAAGCATAGAGAAAATGGCAGCTACTGTCCAAAAGAAGGCTCCACCTCAGCAAATCCCTTCTCTCTTTCATCATTCCTTGATCAAAATTATCTTCTTATACCAGCTAGAGAAGAAGGGGGTTTCATGGGATTCATTCATTAGCCATTCATATTTTGCCACTGTCCCTCCTGTTCATGTGTCTCCTACTCAGCCTGTCCATCGCCCAGTGCCTCTGTCTAGTAGGCCTACACCTAAAAAACTCAAAATGACTACTGGGCAGCCAAGTCAACAGGGAGGAGGAGAGGGCAGTGAACCACAGGGAGAAGGAGAAAGCAGTGAACAGCAGCAGATACAGGATGAAGGCCAGCAACAGATACAAGATGAAGGCCAACAGCAGACAGTTGATGAAGCACAGCAAGTTGGGCAAGAAATTGAAACACCTTTTGAGCCACAAACTGGACAGGATATTGAGGAAGGACAGAAAGCTGAAGCTGCCACCTTAACAGTGGCCAAAACTGTTCCTAGTAAGAGGAAATTGCTCAAAAAGACACCTTCTAGCTTGCCAAGGAAGAAAAGCGCTAGATTGGCTTTCAAAGGCAAAAGTAAAATTGGAGAAAGTACGAAGCATGGAGGTGAATTAGCTATTATCCCTATCCAAAGCGATGATAGTGACAATGAGGCCCGCCTCCTTGAAAACCTCCTCATTCATAAAGAGGGGAAAATTGAGGTGTTAAAAGAAGACCTTCAAAGGGCGAGGAATTTCAACCACTTCTTAGAGGTTGAAAACAAACAAATGAAGTTTCATGCAGCTATTCATGAGGCAAGGGCAATCAAGTATAAGAAAGAGGCAGAAAAGGCGCAAGTAAGAATTGAAGAGCTCATTGGCGAGTTTGATGATGAAGAGGAGGAAGACCAGCCTAGGCTGAAGAGGCCTAGGACCATCGGGCTTAGAAGAGCCTTGGAAAAACAGAGAGCAGAAGAACAAGCTCATTTCGAAGACTTTCCTCTCACTGCCCTCCTTGAGCAGGAAATTGAGGAAAACAAAGAAGCATGGCTTGAGAGAGCTAACCAGCATTTGGAAACAAAGCTTGAGAGGGAGAACAGGGATCTTGAGCTACAAAGAAAGAGGACTCTTCACTTTCAGAAGCTAAATCAGTTTGCCAGGCGAAAATTAAAGGTAGCACAAGAGAAATTGAAGAAATTGAAGGGGAAGCGCCTA
The DNA here is from genome assembly GCA_034641835.2 of Pinus albicaulis. Classification (NCBI taxonomy): domain Eukaryota; kingdom Viridiplantae; phylum Streptophyta; class Pinopsida; order Pinales; family Pinaceae; genus Pinus; species Pinus albicaulis. The sequence continues at coordinate 935,074,525 of CM076569.1, read as the reverse complement.
GCACGGAAGGAAGGGAAAAGCATATCAGCCCTTGATATTTTGGCCTCAGCTTCGGAGCAGGCTTCTATGGACCCTTGAGGGTCATGCATGCCAATTTTGGGCCTTGTTCGACAACTTTTTGTTTTTTGGCATTTTTTGGGTTTTTGGTCGAAAACTCATAATTTCGCCATTTCAGTTTGGTGAGTTTTCAAGGGAGGAGAATGATACCAATGGATGCCATAATTCCATGATCAGGTCTCCAGCGATTTTCAGGTCATTTGGAGATCATTCGCCCCCTCAAATTGGCGAAAAACACCCTCATTTTGCACGTTCTGCCCGCCATATCAGCAGCCTGCTATTTTCTGGGTTTTTACACACAGGTACAGTTTTGAGGTACTTCCCGAGATCAGATTGAGGTAATTCCACTTGCGCCGGAAAGAAGACACAGAGATCTTTCCAACGAGCCATCATGAGCCTCATTTAGACACCGGGAAGGCTGCCATTCGCCTTCAGCAAATCAGGGGACCTTTTTCAGGCACAAATATGAAGTATTTTTGTAATTTTTGAACTCCAAAAATCTGCTTTTCCCAAATGTGCGTTAAGCTATTTTTATCATTGGGAAATGATGTAAAGTCAATATAATTTCCATTTTTAGCAGTTTTTTAGATATTTTGTGGGATATTTTGTGCCTTGGGCTTTGCAAAGCCTCAAGGACAAGTTTAGATATTTTGACTTGGCCAATGGGATAGCTAGTTGCTCCATGAGGTTTTCCTCCCTCAAGCCTATTTATTCCATGGTTCTCATTGTAAATCAGAGGCTGAATTTGAGAGAAGAATTAATACATTGGTCATATGAGCTTTGAAGAATACACTTGAGTTATGATTTTTGGACTGCCTCTTGGATGCTTTTGAGGAATGATGAAGGATTGTTGATGGACTCCTTGACATGGTAGAATGGTATAGTGTCTCTTTATATGTTTTGTCTTCTAGTTCTCATTCATATTACATATTTCTTGCTGCTATAGATCAATAGAGATTGATTTTGAGATATGCCCATGGAGGCACCTCAAAATCCCTGAATCTTCATAGCTTGATGTTTTCTTCTCCCTTAGTTATGCTAAAGAATTCTTAGCTGCTCTTTAGTAACTTAAGGTATTGTTGCTAAGTTTTATTCATAAGTTCTATGTATGTTGAGTAGGATGTATGGTTTGCCCTACCTACCTACAAGCTGCCCATAGTTCTGTTCATAAAACTTTCTCTTTGACTGATTTGTTGATCATCTTGTTGAACCAAGGAGGCCTAGTCCCGATCTAGCCCTTTGCCTAAAACTATGAAAGCTTGTTTTTAAAAGTGCCCAATGACTTAGAGACTATGTTTAGGCATTCCGGCATAGTTTATGAGTTGTTAGTTTGTCTTATGTGTTTTCCCCAAAATCTGATAGCCATTTCCCGAAGTTAGAGGGTCTTATACCTCTATGTATGGCTGGAATGTTTGATTTCTATGTATTAATTAGCTTATAGTTATACTTAGCATGATCAATGGCTTGCTATTACATGTTTATTGTCTGCTATTAACTAGTTACACTTGAAATCCCTTGTCTTTCACCAACTTATTGTCCACTTAATCCATTTTGCCCAAAGATCCCTTCTACCGTGAATCAAATCGGCCCTACAGCAGTTTTACATCATCACCTCATAGCTTCCTTGACCTGTTTGACCCCATAGCCCAATTTATCCACATCTTGTTATCCAGTTTATGTATTTGATCAGTTTCATCCCTCACAAACTTAAAAAACCAAAAAACTAAAAACATACTTCATAACTAGCCTAATATCAGAACATCGCAAGTAAACACATCGACATCTTTTACATATATAGAGAGAGCCCTCTCTGAGTCCAGGAAGGCTAGGTCCTTGGGCTCCAAAGCTTGGTTTGATGTTACATCGTCATTTGGCTAGCCAATCGGCCAAATCACGGGACCCTAACACAAAGGACCATTAGTTGTTGAAAGGGGCTCTGTAGAACCTGAAGAGGGGGAATAAGGGATAGACGTAGCGGGAGGCTTGTTGTACTGATGGGAAAGAGTCTGAAGGTTGAGGTCAATGGTTATAGGTTGGTCAGAGTTCATCATGAGAATCTAGTAATCGGAGGTACCAGATGGAGGAGGTTGAGTGGCCACCTGACCTTCAGGTGGTTGGGTAGCCGCAAATCCTTGCTAAGGGAAAGGATTATTAAACAAAACTAGCTAACTAGGTGCAGGATTGTGAGGGATGGAAGGGGAGGCTTGATGTCCTTGTAAAGTTTCTTGAGACTCCCACATATGCTTCATCTGTGGTAAAAGAGGACAATCGTGCATGTAATGACCATAAACACCATAACAAGAACAAGGCTTGTTCAGGTGAACATGCCTGTCCTACTTAGGATGAGTGCCCTATTGCTGGTTAGCAGTGTTAGGAACATTATTTTGTAGATTAGGTCCAGAATTACCAGGGGAAGATTTATTTTGAGTGCCTTTCCTATTCTTTTTGGAGGGGGGAGGATTAGTCATGCCCTGCTGTGCATACACCTGCCCCTGAGGGGGTGGTGGCTGCTGTTGCAGGGGTTGAGAAGGCAAGGGAGGTGGAGGTGCTAATGATTGAGGAGATGGAGCACTAGGATGCAGATACAGATAATAAGGAGGTTGGATAACATTGTGGTAAATAGGAGGTTGGGAAAAAGGAGGAGGCATGCCGTATTCTGGATACATGTTACCGGGAGGGGGAAAAGTGCTAGAGGTGCTAGCCCCTCCCTGAGGAAAACCATAGCCCATGGGAGGCTAAGCATATGGATGAGAAAGAGCTCCAACAATACCATTGGTGGCATGAGATTCCCCCGGTGCATTGGCACCACCGGGTCTAGGAAGATCAGGTAGAACAGTATAAACATAACCACACTAAGCATACATCAGGTCATATTTTAAGGCAATATGGACACTGACTTCTTTGGTTTGAGGAAAATGCGATGTGACATCCTTGCCAATAGTAGGAAAGAGAGATATAAGGAACCAATCCATGTAGACATGGTCTTCGAAGGTAGGGGCTCGACATAGGCTCTCTCTTCTCTGCCATTCCCGGATATGATTGGATAGGCGGTTCACAGACGATTGACAGAAAGAAGTCAAAAGTTCGCTACTAGTGTCATAATGAAGGGAAAGTTAGAAATAAGAAAAAAAATCTCAGGAAAGAGTTACAAAGGTGGTATGAGAGGATGAGGCCTGATCAACATACCAATTAGAAGTTTCACCAGTAAGTGCACATTGGAACAACCGAAGATGGACAAAGTCATCAGCAATGGATTTAGATGAACACCACATGTGGAAAGATCGAACATGATTTTTAGGATCTTCTCCAGCAAGACCTGTAGAAATTTGAATAATTTGCTGAATTATTCTCCGAGATTATCCTGGTTGCACACTATTTAAGCTTCATGCATAACACATAACCTCTTCTACAATTGATCATCAATATGCCGAAATAGAAAGCAGTTGCATGCGCTCATTAAAACATATTCCAGCACACATATCAACACAGGATGTAATGGGGAAAGAAATAGCTGAAAACCCCCAACTATCTGTATAGTATAATGATAGAGAACATGTAACAATACATAGCACAATACTCCTCACAAGTACTCAATACTATATCCAAAAATTTACACACAAACTATATGAGATTTGAACAAGTCATGGATTCAAATCTCCTCCACAAGCCTGCTTGCCTCTACTGCGCAATACAAGTGAGTAATGAATGAGATCCAAGTTTGAATCCCGCTAGCTCCAACTGCACAATCCTCATTGGAAATCTCCATCAATGTGTGTGCAACTCTCATGCACAATCATGGTCACAAATGATAGTCACACACACCCTTTCACCCACCTCTAACACTGGTCTCCACTGAACTGTCCATGCATTGCAGTTAATTGATGTGTTATTTAGTTGACTTATGAGTTAATAATTAGTGAATTAATTAATAATTAATTCACACCACTCATCACTAGTGTATTTTTCAGTTAGACTAAATACAACTAGTTCAACTAAGTTAAACAGAACACAACTCCACCAACTGTCTCATCAACTCCACCAAACTCTGCCACATGAGTTCTAACTGAAGTCAACCATGCAATAGCTCAACTAACCCTTAGGAAAAGCGTATTTGCTTCTGTCAGCTGCATGTGCCACATCCAAGCATCAAACTGAAGTGCTCCAAGAGGATAAGATAATGTTTATAGTCTAAATATTATTAAGGGTTAATAATATTTGACTGTTCTATTTTTAGCCCGGCAGTCTAAAAATAGAAACCGCCCAATGTCTAAAAATAGAGGCCCATCTATTTTTACCAACTCGACCAATCATCCATAAATAGCATCCTGCAACTCATAGACCATGATCCATATGTCTAAAAATAGACATAGTCTAAAAATAGACTTTGCGCTAAAAATAGCCTGCGGGCCCACTTAGTGAAGGTGACTTCATTTCACTAAGCTCCATCATCTTGTTGCATTTTCAACACTCCCTCTCAACAAGATATGGATTATCTGCAACCCCTATCCTACCTCTGTGGAATTCGAACTTGCTCCTGGTGAGCGCCTTCGTCAAGATGTCTGCATCCTGATCCTCCGTGGGAATATATGAAAGTAACATGATTCTCCGCTGAACACAATCTCTGATATGATGGTACCTAATGTCGATGTGTTTGGATCTATCATGAAATACTGGATTAGCTGAGAGTTTAATGCAACTCTGGTTATCACAATAAATCACAGTAGGCTCCAAGTGTGACCCGAACAACCCGACCAAGATCTTCCTCATCCATATGGCCTCGCATGCAGCCAAGCTTGCTGCCATATACTCAGCCTCTGCTGAACTGAGTGCCACAGATCTCTGCTTCCTGCTGTACCAAGAAACTGCTGTCGACCCGATACTGAAGATCCCTCCAGATGTGCTCTTTTTGTCTGTTGGGCTCCCTGCCCAATCTGCATCCGTGAAGCCACAAAGCTTCACCTCATCCTCCTGTCTGTACCACAAACCATATCCCGATGTGCCTCTAAGATAACGCAATACATGCTTGCCTGCCTTCCAGAAGAGCTTGGTAGGCTTAACCATAGCTTGCGAAAGCTGGTTAACAGCATAGCATATATCGGGTCGTGTATTGACCATATACATAAGCGACCCCACCAACTGTCGATAAACAGTGGCATCCACTACCTCCGCTGAAGTAGCATCCTCCTTCCTCCAACCTCCAGGAAGAGGAGTATCAACAAGCTTGCAGCCATGCATGTTGAACTTCTCCAGTATCTCCCGGGCATACTTACCCTGAGAAACAAATAGTCCATCACTGCGCTGCCAAATTTCCAATCCCAGAAAATAATGAAGGAGGCCCAAGTCCTTCATCTCAAACTCTCTAGCAAGATCCTCCTTGCATGAAAGTATCAACAGCTCATCACCCGTCAAAATCAGATCATCTACATACAGTACAATGATCAGCAACTTCCCTTCCACCACAATCTGGTACAGGTTAGGATCCGCCTCACTCTTGGAGAATCCAAGTCCGGTGAAATAACTGTCTATCCGTGTGTACCAAGCACGAGGTGCTTGCTTCAACCCGTACAATGCTCTCTTGAGTCGGCAAACATGCGACTCACTGCTGAAGATCTCGAAACCTTCGGGCTGCTCTATGTACACCTCCTCCTCAATGACTCCATTGAGGAACGTAGTCTTCACATCCATCTGATGGATGTGCCACCCCATCTGCGCTGAGAGAGCTAGGATCATCCGTATGGAAGAGTACCTTGCGACAGGTGCAAAGGTCTCCTCATAATCGATCCCCTCTATCTGTGAGAAGCCTCGGGCAACAAATCTTGCCTTGTAATTCTCCACACTCCCATCAGCCGCCTGTTTCACTTTGTAGATCCATCGCGAACCCACCACTGATTTCCCCTCCAGTCTTGGGACAATTTCCCATGCACTGTTTCTGAAAATCGAATCATACTCTTCCACCATGGCATCTACCCATGCGGGGTCCTCCACATCTTCCTCGAAAGAGGATGGCTCTGTCATGACACATTTTCTCACAAGAGCCATGTATCCAGCGTACTGATCCGGTGACTGTCTCTGTCTATGCCGTGCTGTAGGTGGTCCTACAACCTTCTCTGCATCTTGAGCCAGTCACTCAGCTTCTGTAGTGCGCTTGCGCCCTCTGATGGCTGGCGCTGCATGAGTGGTTTATTCCACTCCATGAACTTCCTCTTGTGGCTGATCCACATCCTGAAGCTCATTCTTAGGAACTAATAGCTCCTCATCTGCATGCAAGTGTGGCTCCCTCTCAAGCGAACACTGCATGGATTTCTCCTCCTAAAATTTGATATCCTGTCGCACAACAGTCTTGCGACTGTCTAGAAAATACACCCGATAGTTGTGAGGTGTATCAGTGTACCCCATAAATATTCCAACCTCTGCGGTCAGATCCAGCTTCTTCCTGGCATCCTTTGTCACATGCATGTAAACAAGTGAACCAAAAATCCTCAAATGGGAAATGTCAGGTCGCTTACCAGAAAATGCCTCCTCCGATGTACTCATGCCAAGTATCTTGTGAGGACAACGGTTCTACACATATAGTACAGTATTGCATGCCTCCACCCATAAGTGAAGGGGTAGGCCCTAATCATGCAACATCGCCCGTGCAGCACCCACGATCGTTCTGTTCTTCCGCTCAGCAACCCCATTCTTCTGTGGGTTATGGGGTGTGATGAGCTCTCTCTGAATCCCTTCTGCGTTGCAAAAGTCCTTGAATTCAGCAGAGATGAATTCACCACCATTTTCGCTCCTAATAGCCTTCACATGCTTCCTCGATTCCTTCTCAACCAGTGCCTTGAACTCACAGAACTTTGAGTATGTCTCACTCTTCTTCTGCATGAAGAAGATCCAGCACTTCGGAGAAAAATCATCAAAAAATATCACATAGTACTTGTGCTTTGCTATTGAAGCTACTGAGAAAGGTCCACACACGTTTGTGTGAATTCTCTCAAGGATCGTCGTGGCGCGACTATCCTTCTCGTGAAAGGTGGCTTTCACAAATTTTCCCAAGGTACACCCCTTGCACTAATATGACTGCGCAAGAGTGCCCTTAGGAAGCCCAGTAGAAATCTGCTGCAGTATCTTCAAAGCTCCATGGTGAAGGTGGCCCAATCTCCGGTGCCACAGCTCGCCATCATCCCAGCTCACCACTCCTCCCGCCTTGCATGCCATTGCTACGCAGCCATCTACTTGCAATTGATAAAGGTTCTTGACTCGAACCCCTATCTTCCGGGTCTCTCCAGTTATCTTACTGCATAGGAAAGCTTTTCCCTCGCTGAAGACCACATCATACCCCTTGTCTTCCAACATCGCCACAGAGATCAGATTCTTCTTCAATCCTGGAAGATGCATCACTTCCTTCAATACGAAGGTTTTACCAGACTCCCTCTAAAAGGAAATGGTACCAATACCGGTCACACTGTATCTACCATCATCACCCATCTCGATGTGCACTCCAAGATCTTTCTCATCCAGATCTGAAAACAGATCTCGATCTCCAGTCATGTGAAAAGACGCACCACTGTCCAAGAACCATATTGATCCCATCACATTTGAGACCAACCATGTGATCAGCAAAAAATCCAGCTCAAACTGCGAGGCTAAGGCCTCTCCCGCTGCAGATTCAGCAGCTTGCTTATTTTTCTTCTTCTGCGGACAATTTGTGGCATAATGTCCGTGTTGGTGACAGTGAAAACACTTCACCTTAGACATGTCCTGCTTCTTGTATTTCGCACCAGAATGAGAATCTTTCTTGCTCTTCCCCTTCATTTCTTTGGCAGCCAAAGTGCGATTTTCTTCATCAGATTCCTTTGATGAAGATCCGTCTCTGGTATTCCGCCTTATCTCCTCTTGCACAAGATCCGACCAAAGTCGCTCCCATCTTGGAAATTTCTCTCGACCATTGACAGAATCCTGATAGGCATGCCAACTCTTCGGAAGACCAAGGAGAGCCAAGCTCACCAATTCCTCATCATCGACAATCACCCCCACACTTCCCAGCTCATCCCTGCATTGGATGAACTTCGTGAGGTACTTCAGCATACTGTCGCCTTTCTCCATCTTTATATGTCTGAGTTTATCCTTGAGCGCCAACTTCCTCTGGTCGCTTTTGCTCTAGAATAAATCTGTCAACGCTTTCCACATCAAGTATGGAGAAGCTTTTCCATGCATGCTGGATACAATGTGATCTTTCACGCCCTCCAACAGAATCCTTCGACATTTCGCCATCTTCTTTTTCCAAGCCTCAACTTGAGCAACATCAATAGGCTTTGGGATCTCAGCTTCTATGAAATCCTTCAGCCCATTATCATCTAATACCGCCTCCATCCGGTCCTTCCATGCAACATAATTCGAACTGCCCTCAAGGGCATATTCCAGTCGCAATCCGTTGAAAGACATTTCAACTCTGGCACCAAGAAAACAATTACTGCTGCAAATTCGAATTCCAAGCTCAAAACTCCAACTGCTTCTCGATCTAAAACCCATGAGAACAAGGTATTTCTAGCATAGAGATCGATTGTAGGGGCATTTACTAGATATATCACCTTTCAAAGAAAGGATTTATCCAGAGGCTACCTGGCCCGTTACAGACTCTGTCTACCGAACTAATTGTAATCACTGTAATAGATCCGATGATCAATTCTCCTCTGATACCATGTAGAAATTTGAATAATTTGCTAAATTATTCTCCGAGATTATCCTGGTTGCACACTATTTAAGCTTCATGCATAACACATAACCTCTTCTACAATTGATCATCAATATGCGAAAATAGAAAGCAGTCGCATGTGCTCATTAAAACATAATCAAGCACACATATCAACACAGGATGTAATGGGGAAAGAAATAGCTGAAAACCCCCAACTATATGTATAGTATAATGATAGAGAACATGTAACAATACATAGCACAATACTCCTCACAAGTACTCAGTACTATCTCCAAAAAGTTACACACAAACTATATGAGATTTGAACAAGTCCTGGGTTCAAATCTCCTCCACAAGTCTGCCTGCCTCTACTGCGCAATCCAAGTGAGTAATGAATGAGATCCAAGTTCGAATCCCACTAGCTCCAACTGCGTAATCCTCATTGGCAATCTCCATCAATGTGTGTGCAAATCTCATGCACAATCATGGTCACAACTGATAGTCACACTCACCCTTTCACCCACCTCTAACACTGGTCTCCACTGAACTGTCCATGCATTGCAGTTAAATGATGTGTTCTTTAGTTGACTTATGAGTTAATAATTAGTGAATTAATTAATAATTAATTCACACCACTCATCACTAGTGTATTTGTCAGTTAGACTAAATACAACTAGTTCAACTAAGTTAAACAGAACACAACTCCACCAACTGTCTCATCAACTCCACCAAACTCCGCCACTTGAGTTCTAACTGAAGTCAACCATGCATTAGCTCAACTAACCCATAGGAAAAGCATATTTCCTTCTGCCAGCTGCATGTGCCACATCCAAGCATCAAACTGAAGTGCTCCAAGAGGAAAAGATAATGTTTATAGTCTAAATATTATTAAGGGTTAATAATATTTGACTGTTCTATTTTTAGCTCGGCAGTCTAAAAATAGAAACCGCCCAACGTCTAAAAATAGAGGTCCATCTATTTTTACCAACTCGACCAATCATCCATAAATAGCATCCTGCAACTCATAGACCATGATCCATATGTCTAAAAATAGACTTTGCGCCAAAAATAGCCTGCGGGCCCACTTAGTGAAGGTGAATTCTTTTCACTAAGCTCCATCATCTTGTTGCATTTTCAACAAGACCTTCAAACTTGTAGATGTCAAAAGGGAGCTTGGTCGGCATAGCAGGCCAACTAGCATCATGGTGTATAGAGTCATGGTTCAACTGGTTAAAATCAGGAAGACTGAGGCCTGCCATATAGGGGAGCAGCCGGGGTAGTTCCTGTTGCGGTCCCACTAGTAGTATTTCCAGCATTAGGACCGGGGCTACCACCAGCATTAGGTCCTGAACCAGAATCGAGGGCGGAACCAGAAGGAGAACCCAATGAACCAGAAGAGGAGTCAGAATGCGGACTTGGTGGAGGAATAACTTGAATCCTATGTGGAGGAGTAAGTATTCCTACTAGAAACTGAGGATTAAGGCCAAGAAGTCTCCGGGATAAACTCCTTGGTGGTGCTATGATGATGGCACAAACACGACACAAAGGGAAGAGAGAACAAAAAGGGCAAGGAGGTGCAATATCAACTGATTACAATGTTGAAACAAGGGCAGAGAGGTGTAGGATCAATTGGTTACAATGTTTTAAAGTCTTTGCTTGGCAGTGTTAACCAAGCTCTTCTTCGCTTAGGGTGTGTGTGTGAAGTGTGTAAATTTTAATTTTTAAACCTAGACATTTTTAGAGAAAAAGAAAAAGTGTGCTATATAAATGTAAATAAACCTGCAGATAACAATATATGAAACTAAAATAACAGAAAATAAACAACCAATAATGCATTAATCTAAATCCAAGGAGGCGAGCCTCTCAACAACTAGTCTTTAGGTGGGAAAAAATCTAGTCAAAACACACCAAAATAGCCAATAGATCTAAAGTTGGGAGGGACAATGATCTACAGGTCAGATCTGTTGGAAATAGGTGCAGAAAAAAACAAAAAATCAGAGGAAAAGTTGTTGTAAATGAGGTGGCGAAAGGCTATCTCCTGGAGGGAAGCGGAGGGGACCCTAGAGGAAAACCCAAAAAAAACTGAAAATAGGTGTTTTGGATGGCTAAATAGCCAATCTAAAGTGGATATGAAAGTAAGGGATCAGATCTGAAAAAATGGCTGAACACACTAAAATTTCAGACAACCTGTAGCAACTAAAACTCTTCCACAAAAGGTAGAGGGTACTGAAGCCCTAGGGGGCTAGGGTCCCACTTTTTTGAGTAAAACATAACAAGTACAAGTCCAAAATGGGTGGAGATGGAGGTCAAAAAACCCTGAATAGAGGCCTAGACAAACCCAAAAAACTTTCAGAAAAAACTCCTGCAAAAAGTCCGAGTCGTAGTTTCTGACCTGATTTCTGTATAGGTCGCAGGTTTTGGCCTATTTTCTGCGCCCTGGAGGTTCAGGTCACATGTTTTGGCCCAAAAAGTGTGACCTCTTCCAGCACTCTCAGGAGAAAGTTTCAGAAGAATGTGTCGTTTCAACTGCAGCTGATTCCGATCATCTGCGCAATAGGTCCGAAAACACACAGAAGTTAGAATTTTTAAGTTTTTAGGGTTTTATAGGTTAAAAACAACATCAAGAAAAGAAAAACAAGAAGCTGAAGAGAAATCCTAGGGTTTGAAGCAGATGGATATGTAGGGATCTGAAAAACGACAGCGGTCGTAATCATAAACCCATGTGGAGTCGCCAGTTGTTAGTATGAATCTTAATCTCAAGTGTACGAAAAAGGCTCACTTTAGCCATGCATAACAAACATCCCTAATAGCAAAGATGGCTGCAAATATCTTTAGATCTGAAATTAGTTGAACAAGATAAATGTTGCAAAATCTAGATCTATGCATGAAAAGACATTAAGCAGTAAATAAAAACAAGAGTTGCTCCATGCATCTAATTGAAAAGACATGAATATGTTTAAATAATTTTGTATTTATGGCACCTGGGAGGAGAACATAGAAGGATGTTACTAGTCCTCCTCAATGGGATGGGTTCTTGTAAGTCCTCAATACTTCAGATCTAAAATCCCTCTCTCTTGATGGTGTAGAAAACCCAGACAAAATTGGAACTCAAAGGGAGCTCACAAGAAAAATGATAGAAAAATATCACAATGATGGTGGATCAAAGTCAGACCAAAAGTATAGATCCAGAGTTATCTTTAGGCAACAAAAGGTAGTGAATGAATGGAAAAACCCTTCTATTTATAACAAAATATTGAGTTAGCCTAGATATTGCTGCATAGTTAAAATATTATTAACCAAATCAAGATCCAACTTTTAGGGAATATTTTATTATATTTGTTGGAGGGAAAAGGAATTTGACTTGGGTCAAATCCATTTATTTGTAAATAATAAATAAATAAATGATTTATTTATTATTTTAAGGATGTGGTTGAGTAATAATCAGATAAATAATGATTTAGTTAATTATTTATGAATGATTTAGTCAATTTTAACAAGGAATATTATTTAAATAAGGTTTAAATAATTATTCCTAGAGAATAATAAGATAAATAATGATTTATCTAATTAATTTTCTTGTTTTGGGTTAAATATGACCAGGATTATTAGTTAAACTATTGTTTAACTAATTATTCCTCGAGGAAAATCAAACAAATGTAGATTTATTTAATATTTCCTCATGGGGTTTCCTATTTAGACCATAAACAACTTAATAAAGGTGGTTTACTAAGTTATTTTCCATAGTGAAAGCAATTTTACTTAGGTAAAATTGGTCTTACATGGTGTACTTAGGTCCATCTAATAGTAACAGGTTAGATGACCAAAAAATGGTGTAATGACAGGATTAGTGGCCATCATTCTGGCGCAAAAAATGAACTCAGGGTTGCTACTGTCAGAGGGTGTAGGATACCCAGACATGAATAGGATGCAATAGGCACATAAAATCTTACAGCACAAACTTACCAAGGAAAAACATGCCAAGTACAAACTATTCCAGAGATATGGAACCCTTGTCCGGTCTATCCTTCTACTTTTATAGCCATAGGGATCGATCAATGGTTGGGTGAACCTCATTTGGGACTTACCATCAAGTAAACAATAAAAAATATTTGGAAATCGCCTCATTAAATGTCGTCTGCCTGTTCCTTTCAACGATAAATTTTTACTTATACCCGGTGTGACTGTTTCAACAACTATTTTTCGCACCTCCTATGTGCCCAACGCACCCCTACGATCCCAGCATATCTCCTGGGCTCTTAGTGCACCTCTGCGCTTCCAACACACCTTCTATGCTCTGAACATGCTCTTGCACCCCCCGCGCCCCCCGCACACCCCTCTGGACTTCCAATTCAGAAGCCGCTCCCTGTGCATACCATGTTTGTTTCTATACTTACCCTCCCTGGTGGACGTGCACCACCCCATACAGCTACTATGGCCATATAGTCATTTGATCTGATATGGTTTGAGCCAACTACTGTTGACATATCCGGGTACCATATCTCCTCGCAGAGTAGCTAACTGGATAGCTCCGCCATCAGTGATTTGTTTTACTGCATAAGGCCCTAGCTAGTGCTAACAAAACTTCCCTGGGTGCTTCGTAATCTGGCTATCATAGAGGAGGACCAACTCTTCCTTCGAAAAGGTCTTTTGCCGAATATGCCGATCATGCCATGATTTTTCCCTAGCCTTTTGAGCTTGTTGATGGAAATTAGCAATGAAACGGTCTTCTTCCAGAGCCACCAACTGTGCTAAACACTCCTCCATGATATTAGGTTCTGCCATGTTCATAAAGGCTACGATGCACATGCTAGGAACAATATATTCCATGGGCATAATAGGCTCATTGCCATAGACCATTCGAAACGGTTTCTTCCCTGTCAAATTCTTGCAGGTGGTTTGATAGGCCTAAAGAACAGATGGGATACGAACGTCCCAGTCGCTACGTTCAGTGTTACAGAACTTAGTCAGAGCTTCCTCCAAAATTTTATTAAAAGCTTATACGACTTTATTTTCGTGTGGGTGATATGGAGTGATTTTCGCATGATGGATTCAAAAGTCTTCCATCAAGGCCTGTATTGTTTCATTAACCAAGTGCGTATCTCTATCACTCATTAAGATCTTCGGGCATCCAAACCTGGTCAGAATCTACTAAAAAATGAAATGCGCAGTGGTGTTGGCAGTGCAATCCTTTATGGCTTGTGCTTCAGCCCATTTGGTTACATAGTCCGTGGCTGTAATATTCCAAAATCAACATGCAACTAATTGGAATATTTATTTTTTCTTCTGACACCTAGGAGATGAATAAATCGGTAAGGAGGCCCATACATTTCAAAGATAAAAATAAAATCCCTCATGATGTAAAAAGGGATCATAATAATAGCTGGATTTTTCACCCTCATGTGTGAACAAGGGAAAATGCATGTGGACAAGGTCATGTTTGACCAAGTCAACAGTGCTGGAATGAATGGTGGAGATCATCTATGGAGACAACACAGTGATAGTGGGAGGAAGATTCCTTGGTGGAGGAAACCATAATGAGTGGGACCCAAGGTGAGAAGGCTTCCAATTGTATATAAGGAGGGCAAGGCAGCCATAACAAGACATTTAGTTGATTATTTGTTTTGTGGTCTGCATGACTATTGTGCTTTCTTCAACTGTTTAGTTGAGATTACTGTGCTACTTATCACAAGGCATTCCTGTTTAGGAATTCCTTATCCTTCTTGAAAGGCCTCTTGAGGGAGCTTGTACTGTATTTCTCTGCATCCAGGCTTGAGGCCAAGCTACCTCCTTCAGCTACAATGTAATTTTTGTTTAGATCTGGGTTGTGTTGTAGGGTGTTGCAGTGGAGGGTTGGTAACACCACTTTAGGAGCTTGTTTTTCAGAGGAGGAAGATTTATTTCCTTTGGGAGACCAGTAAGGAAGAATTTGGAGCTAATTTCACTGTCTTTGGTATCAGGCCAACCATTTTCCATCTCATACAACGCAGTCCCTCTCCTTGACTTCGTTATTTTTGTGACCATTTGCAGTGTGTGGTTGTAGTGTTTGTTTGGAGGGTGAGATCTTCAGTGATTGGATCAGACTTTCACCTGAAGGATCCATTGGATGATATTTATTCAGCACGTGTATCATCTACAACCATATTCATCTAGATCTCAAGTTGCAGTTTCTACTCAGCCCTAGGGCTGCACTCCAACATTTTTGTACTTTTTCATATTTCAGGAAATCCTTCCAGGATTGACTTGAAATTGTGTTTGGAGTCTAGATCTTCACTCCCATCATTGTTTGAGCCCTATATTTGTATATTTTTGTATTGAAACTTACCAGCAGTAGTTATACTTAATAAAACTACATTTTCATAGCCTTGGGCATTCTTGGTGTAGCAGTGGTCTTCATATTTTATGTACATGTTCCTTTGAGGCTTGTTTTGCCTAGCTTGAGTGATTATTTCCTCAAGGATTTGTATACATTTTCTTCTATGAGATTAATATGATGGATATATAGATCTTCTTACATTTTATGTGTTGATTTATCATTTCTCTTTCATTATTGTGTTCATGTATTATTGCATCCCCATTTTGGGATATTACAGTGGTATCAAAACATAATCTTGGCTCAGCCTATGGATCTCAGCCATTATGCTATCAGAATGGAATATGAATAGAAAAGAAAAAAATAAGACTCCATTATTTGGAGGGAAGAAGGAAGGGAGGCTTTCAAAGCTTCTTTCTCAAACTTTTTAGAGCATTCATGGAGATCTCAAGAAGAGGAGGAGGGAGATGTGCAGAGAATCTCCAAGAGAGTTTGAATATGAAGCAAAATCTATATTTCCATATGATGAGTGTGAGCATGCAGCCACACACTATGATGCACAGTGCAGTCATATGCCCAGATGTACTATGAGCGAGATGGAAGAAGAAGAAATGCCTAGGAGGGGAACTCTTAGTGGTTTTCTGCAAGAATATGAATCTCAAACTAAGAAGTTTAAAGATCATATCACTTTCCAAGTGTTTTGCAAGATCAAGGTGGAGAGGAGCAAGAAGCATGATATGGGTAGATTTTTTCTATCCACTTTGGATGGTTCACCTACATGTTCAGCTATAGCTTGGGTGGAGGAGCTAGACACCTATTTGAAACAGCACCAAGTTTTTGAAGATGAAGCCATCAAAGTTGCAGTGCTGCATTTTGGAGGTAAGGCCTATGCTTGGTGGATATTTGAGTCTTTTTCATTAAGAAATGCAAATAATTCTTCTTATGCAAGGTTCACTAAGAGAATAGTGGAAAGATTTGATGAGAAACATTCTGAAACACATGTGGTGGAGCTTAATAAACCAAAACAAACAAAAACTTTGCTTGTGTTGGAGGAAACTATAAACTCAACTCCACTTCAAAATTTTTTTGAGGAGGCTGACATCTTTTATAATACCTTGCTAAAAGCAAGACATCTATCTCATATTATTGAACAAGAGGGCATGGAGATCCCTTTTCCAAAAGAGGATCTAGTTATTGGAAGGTTTCCCATTCATATTGAAGAGGAAGAGAAGGTTGGGGGCAACAAAAATTTCATATCTAGATCTTATCTAGCACCTCATGCAGAGGAAGAGGAAGTACTTGCTCCAACAAGAGGGATTCTTGCATCTTTTCAAGGGATTCCCCGGGATCTCATATGTGGAGGTCAAGGCACAACCCACGAGCAGCATGTGCCATTATTGAAAAATGGTGAAACCATGCAGATAAAAGGAGGAAAAGACTGATTTCACAGCTAATAGGAATATTCAATTTTGTTTTGATTCTTGTTTTTGTGAACAAAATTGTAAAGGAGGATCAATAAAACTCCTAAATCAAAAAATAAATCAATGCTCAATGTGAACAAGGCTAAATTTGAGCCATTTTCATAAGCACACTTAAGTGTGAAAGAGGTTGGATCAGTTGACCAAGTCAACCAGGACCAAATCATCAGCGCTGTCTATATGTAATGAACCTCCTTGATGCACAGTGTAGTTCTAGTTGGAGGCTACACATGTGAACAGAGATAAATCATTGAGATGGTTTAGGGTTTGGAAGGATTTCTAACTTATAAAAGGAAGAGGAGGACATCAAGAGAGGGTTGTTCATAATATGATTTTCTGAAGACATTTTCTGTTTAGACATTTCTTATTCTCTTGATGTTTAACTAAGAATAGTGTTGTTTAGCACTAGGGTGTTCCTGATCAGGAATCCCACCTCTTCCATTGAGTAGCTCTTGAAGGAGTCTTGCTGATATTGTCCACTATCAGGCATTTGGCCAAGATACATCTTCCAACTAAAATGTAGATCCCGTTGAGGGTTTGGTTGTCCTTGTAAGATGCAGCAAGTGGAGGCTATATCTATTCAGATCTAGGCCATTCTGATGCCTCTTTTCAATAGGAGAGCCTTCTATCCTCCTGGTAAGAGAGTATTAGAACATTGGGACTGCATATTTAGATCTTGGAATTAGGCCAAACCATTTCTGGCATCAACAATGCAGTTTCTCTCCCATAACTGCGTTATTTGCAAGAAGGAAGTTGCAGGGAGTTTTTGCATGCTTTTGGAGGAGAGATCTCTGGTGATTAGGGTTCTTCCCTTCAATGTGGTGATCCATGGATTAGATTTATGATCCATGTTATGTTCAGATATAATCTACTGTGTTATTTTATTTACTTCAGAAATTATAAATCTTACTACATATCTGCCAATTTAGATCTCAGATCTACTATTTGTATTTCATGTTTTGCTCAAAACCCCAAGGGGAATGTGTAGAGGAACTCTTCTAGTGTATAGATCTGATATGGATCTAATATTTTGTACATATATCTATTCTATATCTGATATGTAATGTACAACTACTTCAGCTCATAATATAATGTTTTCAAGCCTTCTTACAGCCTAATACATTGTTGCAGCACCTCTTTTAGAGGGATTTTCTCATGAAGACTTCCATTTTTCTCTTGTAAATTGTATGGGCTTGATTATAAACCTGATTTGCTGATTTATAAGTGACTAATGAAACATTATATTTATCTCCTACAAATATTGGGCTGAACTGCGTTATTTTCCAACAATTTTGTTTTTCTATTGCTGCAGTCCCTTCCTTGGGCATTTTCTAGCTGCACTAGGTGTGGGGAGACCTGTTTAACCCACCTAGAAGGATTTTTTTTTGAATCACTCTTGGATTCAGGTCTTATATTGTTATATCTAAGGGATCCAAGTGCTGGTTTCTAATCCTATAGCATACATTCCTGAAAAATGCGTTTTTCTGGCATGCCTTGCTAGCAGTCCAAATTTGGGGATATTACAATGGTATCGGAGCATAGTATTGGCTCAGCCTGTGAGTTCCAACTATCAAAATAATAAGAGAAGACACATATATCATAATGATGGAGAGGATGAGATTACTCTCATCAATTTTCATATCTAATAAGAGCCTCTCCAATGAGGTTAAAAATATGAAATAATAAAGATGCAATGAAACTCCAAGAGGGTTTCAAGAAGAAGAAAGCTGCAGTAAGACCTATAGAAGGTTTCAAGAGAAAGAAGAAGACCCATGCACTTCCTATTCTCATAGAGGGACTGAAGAGCAAGAAGACCACTTAGAACATGAGATCTTGAGTGGATATTTGGCAGAGTATAAGGGTCAACCTAGAGCTTTCAAAAGACTCTAGATCTTCCTCAGTTTATCCAACTGAAAGAGTAAAGGAGGCCATACAACAATATGATGATAAGGGGCAATAGGTTTCTATTGTATACCTTTGATGGATCACCCTTATGTTCAGCAGAATCTTGGGAGATGAAGCTAGAAGCATACTTCCTACTACATCTAGTAGTAGAAAGAGAGGTTGTAGAGATCTCAGCTTTGCACTTGGAGGGCAAAGAAAGCACTTGGTGGTTCAGCCATGTGATTCATGCAAGAGTATCTACTTTTTTAGATTTAATTTACAAGATGATAAAAAGGTTTGACATTAGAAGATCAGAGAAGGAGGAGTCCTCACCACCACTTGAGGAGTCTTTTATCAGCGCTGTCACATTCATGAAGGGGTAGCCATCTATATTAGCAGTTGGATCAGCCAACACATGGGAGGAAGGAACTCTTGAATCCATACAATTTGTTCCCAAGACTCACCAAGGTATGCATATATTTTCATTTCCTATCATTCCAGAAAATCTTATGGGAAACCTTGGAAATTTGTCTTCACATGGTCAAGGATCAAAACACATTGCTAATGTGGAGCAACAAGCTTGCACTGCGTTGTGCAACTATGTTTTGATCAAAGAAGGGACAAGCATTCATTCCATTGCACCCTTATTGAGTTTCATGTAGCTTGAGGGGTTAGGGTGTAAGATTTTGGAGGGCATAATGAGTGTTGTGCCACTTTCTGATGATGTTTTACCTTTAGCACACTTGGATCCTTTTGGATTCAAGAGGATCATTGATGAGAGGTCTTCACTAAAATATCTCCAAGGGGTTGAATCTCAACTTCCCATGAGGTGCAAAGAGAAAGATATGATTTGGGAGATTGGTTGTATTCATTGGGAAGATACCAAGGGGGAGCATGATTGGAGGCATCCACATTTGGATGAATGGGGGTGGATGGAGAGCAAGAGGTTGGTGAGCCACTTGCAGATCTATGACACAGGGCAGCAAGAAGCAAAGCTGTGATGGCTACTCTTGAGAGACTTTGGCCATCTTGGGACATACCCTTTGTTAGGAGGTATGTGGCAGATGGAGGATTTACATGGCAGCCATATGCTAGAAAAACAGAAGACTTGTTTGTATGGGGCGTCATACAAGACAAACATCATGATCTTACTTTATGGCTTGTATGAGGGAGGTATGGGGAGGCAACAAAATCCTTTGTTGCTTTGGAATTTCTTGGGAGAGAAAGGGCAGATTTTCTCTCACACTTTGCATGATGTTGTAGGAGTAGGAGATAGAACTATCATGGTGCAAAGGGGATACTCCTTAGCCTTTGATTATCTGGAATTAATTCCACTTTGGAAGGAGATTCTTATTTGTAGCAACATTATGGAATATGTTTTTGACAATGGACATGTCAAATAATGGAGCTATGTATTGGAAAGAACCTATTTGCATAGGCCAACAATGCTATCACCTTGGAGCATGAACTTATGGATGAAGTGTCCCTGGGATCCTTTCACCCTTGATGCACTTGATGGACAAGGAGAAGGGGAGAAATATGGAGTAATGGGTGGAGACATCTATTACTGTGATATGTTCTTCTTGGCTTGGATTTCCAAGTATATGAGGAAGGATATTCATGCAGCACATGATTCATTTCTACTCATGAGAGTATGTCATAACATTATGGGGAGTTTGTTCATAGATCCTATCATTATCTTACTTCTATTACATGGTAAGGATCTTGTTATTGCATCTAGTGATCTACATACTCTTACCATTTCTATGCAATGCATTGCTCCACAAGAGGGCAAGCTTTTCATTGAGCTCCATGATCAACAATGAGCCAGAATGTATGATGGAGAAAACCTCTCTTATGTGGCCATGGGCAAGTGTTGCATTAATTCATGTATGTTTATTTTATGTACACAACCATTTACCAATCATTAGTAGATGAAATAACATACATAATCAGCCATGTATCAAGAAACCACTTGCCATGTAATTTTCTAAAGCAACAGTTAGAAAAACTGTGCTGTCACTATTGGGAAAACTGTTGGTACCTTCTGCACCACATGAAACCTTCAAAATTTTCCTCATTTTGATGTTGATCATGATTTCAATTGCTGATATTGATCTCATTTGTATTGGAAGCATGATTGGGAGAGAAACACATGGGTTGGATGTGTTCTTTTGGGAAGAGGATCCCCACGCTTTCTGCATTGCCTGTTCTAATGGGAGCATGAGAGGAGACATGGCCACCACAGCCAAACACTTGTTTATTTATGAGGTGGGACATGTGATTGATAGGATGCCATATGGTGATGATTTCCTATCCATCAAATATGGGATGGGTTGGGCCAGCTTGATTCACAACAATGGAGAGGAGATATTTGGAGATCTAGTCTTCATCTTGCCACTTGAGGGAAATTGTGTTGCAACCCAAGATCTGTATATGCTCTACACTTATTGAAAGTGGAGAGGAAGACAACGTGGGGTGGGCTACTTTTCCTACCATGTTCAGATTTTCAGCCCACCTACTTTGAAGGAGCTCAAGGTGGAGGAGCATTTTCAAGAGTTTCAATGTTGGGAGGTGACTCACTTTGTATGGATGATTGCTTGGGGATGGAGGATCCATTTGGGGAAGACATTTCCCAACACATATCAGCCTCCATGTCTTGGGAGGAAAATTTTTAGTCTATCCTTTCAGTTGCTTGAGGACAAACAAAATTTGGGAGGGGAGGACTGTAATATTCCTAATTAGCCCAAGCTAATAGGAATATTCAATTTTGTTTTGCTTCTTGTTTTTGTGAATAAAATTGTAAAGGAGGATCAATAAAACTCATAAATCAGAAAATAAATCAATGCTCAATGTGAACAAGGCTAAATCTGAGCCATTTTCATAAGCACACTTAAGTGTGAAAGAGGCTGTATCAGTTGACCAAGTCAACCGGGACCAAATCAATAGTGCTATCTAGATGCAATGAACCTCCTTGATGCACATCGCAGTTCTATTTGGAGGCTACACATGTGAACATAGCTAAATCATTGAGATGGTTTAGGGTTTGGCATTATTTCTAACTTATAAAAGGAAGAGGAGGACATCAAGAGAGGGTTGTTCATAATATGATTTTATAAAGACATTTTCTATTTAGACATTTCTTATTCTCTTGCTATTTAGCTGAGAATAGTGCTGTTTAGCACTAGGGTGTTCTTGATCGGGAATCCCACCTCTTCTATTGAGTAGCTCTTGGAGGAGTCTTGCTGATCTTGTCCACTATTAGGAATTTGGCCAAGCTACATCTTCCAACTACAACACAGATCCTGTTGAGGGTTTGGTTGTCTTGTAAGCTGCGGCAAGTGGAGGCTATATCTATTCAGATCTAGGCCATTCTGATGCCTCTTTTTAGTAGGAGAGCCTTCTATCCTCCTGATAAGAGAATATTAGAACATTGGGGCTGCATATTTAGATCTTGGCATCAGGAAAAATCATTGCTAGTGTCAACAATGCAATTTATCTCCCATAACTACGTTATTTGCAAGAAGGAAGTTGCAGAGAGTTTTGGCAAGCTTTTCGAGGAGAGATCTCTGGTGATTGGGGTTCTTCCCTTCACTATGGTGATCTATGGATTAGATTTATGATCCATGTTATGTTAAGATCTGATCTGCTGTGTTATTGTATTTACTTCAGAAATTCTGAAGCTTATTTCATATCTGCAAATTTAGATCTCAGATCTACTCTTTGTATTTCATGTTTTGCTCAAAACCCCAAGGGGAATGTGTAGAGGAACTCTTCTATTGTACAGATCTGATATGGATCTAATATTTTGTACATAGATCTGTTCTAGATCTTATATGTAATTTACAACTTCTTCAGCTCATAATATAACATTGTCAAGCCTTCTTACAACCTAATACATTGTTGCAACACCTCTTTTAGAGGGATTTTCTCATGAAGACTTCCATTTTTCTCTTGTACATTGTATGGGACTGATTATAAGCCTGATTTGATGATGTATAGTGATTAATTAACCATTATATTTATCTCCTACAAATATTGGGCTGAACTATGTTATTTTCTAGCAGTGTTGTTTTTTTATTGCTGCAGTCCCTTCCTTGGGAATTTTCTAGTTGCACTAGGTGTGGGGAGACCTGTTTAACCCAACTATAAGGATTTGTTTTTGAATCAATCTTAGATTCAGGTCTTATATTGTCAGATCTAAGGGATCCAAGTTTTGGTTTCCAATCCTATAGCATAAATTCTTGAAAAATGTGTTTTCAGGCATGCCTTGCTAGCAGTACCAATTTGGGGATATTGCATAGTATGATTCTCATTTTTGGTTCCATATGTTGATGTTGTTTGCATATTTGTGGAGGGAATTTTGGGAGGAGAGAAACATTGGTTATATGTGTCCATGGGGAATGAAAATTCCCATGCCTTTTATGTTCCATGATTCAATAAGAGTGTGGGAGATGGTTTTCCATGTTATGATTGGCAACAACAGTTAGAAAAATTACACTGTGACCACTTGGGAAACTGTTGGTACCTTTCAAAACTACATGAAACCTTCAGTATTTTTCCCATTTGGATGCCATATGATGATCATGTCCTATTCATCATATATGGAATGGTTTGGGCCAGCTTTATTTATGACATTGGAGAGAGGATCTTTAAAGATCTAGTTTCCTTCTTACCACTCGAGGGAAACATTATTGCAGCCAAAGATCAACATCTACTCTACACTTATCATAAGTGGAGAGAGGGACAACGTGGAGTAGACTATTTTTTCTACCATGTTCAGTTATTCAACCCACCTACATTGCAGGAGCCAAAGGTGGAGGAGGATTTTCATGAGTTACCATTTTGGAGGGTGGATCATTTTGTATGGATGATAGCTTGGGGATGGAGGATCCACATGGGAATGATGATTCCCAATGCATTTCAGATCCCATGCCTCAAAGGGACCTCTAGAAAACACCTTATTGCCTCCTTGAGTACTCTACTTTCTCATGATGATAGATATTTAGCTAGCTTGCATGCTTGGGAGGGGAAATATGGAGATTTATTGATGAGACAACATCTCATTCCTTGGAGGAATTTATCATATGTGGATGCTACATGAGGAGGAGGGGAGACTTCTCAGTTCTATCCTTATAGTTGCTTGAGGAAAAGCAACATTTGGGAGGGGATGATTGTAAAATTCCAAAATTAGCATGCAACTAATTGGAATATTGATTTTTGATTCTGACACCTAGGGAATGAATAAATGGGTAAGGAGGCCCATAAATTTCAAATATAAGAATAAAATCCCTCATGATGTAAAAATTTATGATAATAATAGTTTGTTTTTTCACCCTCATGTGTGAACATTGACAAATGCATGTGGACAAGGTCAAATTTGACCAAGTCAACAACACTGGAATGAATGGTGGAGATCATCTATGGAGACAGCGCAGTGATAGTGGGAGGAAGATTCCCTGGTGGAGGAAACCCTAATGAGTGGGACCCAAGGTGAGAAGGCTACCATTTGTATATAAGGAGGGCAAGGAATCCATAGCAAGACATGTTATTGATTATTGGATTTGTGGTCTGCATGACTATTGTGCTTTCTTCAACTGTTTAGTTGAGATTGCTATGCTTCTTAGCACAAGGCATTCCTGTTTAGGAATTCCTTCTCGTTTCTTGAGAGGCCTCTTGAAGGAGCTTTTAATTCATTTATCCACATCCAAGCTTGAGGCCAAGCTACCTCCTTCAGATACAACGCAGTTTCTGTTTAGAGCTGGGTTGTGTTGCAGGGTGTTGTAGTGGAGGATTGATAACACCAATTCCAGAGCTTGTTTTTTAGAGGAGGAAGATTTATTTTCCTTTAGGAGATCAGTGAGGAAGATTATAGAGCTTATTGCAGATATTGGCACTTTTCTAACATATTTTTCATCTCCTACAACACAGTATCCCTTAGTGACTGCGTTATTTTTGTGACCATTTGCAGTGAGGGGTTGCAGTGTTAGATTGGAGGGTGAGATCTTCAGTGATTGGATCAGCCTTTCAACTGAAGGATCTATAGGATGATATTGATTCATCACATGCATCATATATATCCATATTCATCCAGATATTGAGTTGTAGCTACTACTTAGAGCTAGGGCTGCACTTCGACATTTTGTACTTTTTGCACATTTCAGGAAATTTTCTTGAAATTGTGTTTGGGAGTCTAGATCTTCACTCCCAACATTGTATGAGCCCTATATGTTCATATTTGTGTATTGACACTTCCAAAAAATAGTTATGCTAAATAAAACTGCACTTTCATAGCCTTGGGAATCATTTGTGTAGCAGTGATCTTCAAATTTTATGTACATGTTCCTTTGAGGCTTGTTTTGCCTAGCTTGAGTGACTATTTCCTCAAGGATTTGTATACATTTGCTGCTATGAGATTAATATGATGGCTATATGGAAATTCTTAAATTTTATGTGTTGATTTATTAGTGCTCTTTCATTATTGTGCTCATGTATTGTTGCATCCTCATTTTGGGATATTATAGTAGCAGTTATGATGTAGCGCGTACCTGTCTTCTTTCTCGGTGGGTTGATAGGCCCTACGGAATCAATGGCCCATTTGTGAAATTCTTGTAGGATCATTTTCAGTTGTAGGGGAATTTCATCTCTGCGTGAGGGTCTTCCAGTTCATTGGCACGTATCGCAGGGTTTGAAATAGTCATGAGAGTCACTATGTAGGGTAGGCCACCATAGTCCAGCTCGCAAGATCTTTTGTGCCATTGCCTTTCCTACATAGTGACCTCCTACTACACCCTCATGAGCCTCTGCTAAGATACCGTGCCTTTGATGCTCCAAAACATATATTCACAATACTTCATCAGCTCCCATTTTGTACAGGTGACCTGCGATGATGGTGAAATCTACTACGTGGCTTACCAACTCTTTCTTATGTTGTACCGAATATTCCGCGGGTTCCATGTCCGTATTCAAGAACTGAATGATGTCGGCAAAGTACAAATCAAATACCTTAATAGCGAACAACTGTGTGCCAGAAAATCCCTCTTCTAGGTTGGTCGGTTCTTCGCCATTCTCAATTCGAGACAAGTGGTCTGGTCTAGCGTTCAAATTCCCTGGATTGACAATGATCTCAAAGTTGTACTCCTGAAACAATAGAAGCCATCGACAAATTCCCCCCCCAACACAGGCTTATTCACCAGGTACTTCAAATCTAAGTGATCTGTAAACATTTTGAAGTGCCCTCCTAACAAATTATGTCGATATTTCTGTAATGCGCAGACCATATCCAAGCCCTCCCACTCTATAGTGGATTAGTTGCACTCTGCACCAGAGAGTTTCCTACTAGTGAATGCAATAGGATGATCAATGTCTCCGTCTCCAGGCTACATAAGGATTGCTCCCAGGGTGATCCCTGATGCATCTACATGAACATGGAATACCTTTGCCCAATCAGGAAAGATGAGGATAGGTGCAGAGACCATCTTCTCCATGAGTAGCTCAAAGCTTTTCTGACACTCTTCATTCCAAAAAATGAAACATCCTTCTTAAGCAAGTTTTCCATAGGTACTATGATCGACGCGTACCCCTAAATGAAATTTTTGTAGTAACCTATATGTCTGAGGATCGAAAAAAATAGTTTCTCAGTTTTTGGAACTGCTAGGTTTATGATAACTGTGACTTTGGAAGGATTAGCCATCAATCCTTTCCAACAAACTATGTGCCAAAGAAAGATCCCAAAGGGTACAAAAAATATGCATTTCTTGATATTCAGGGAAATCTGGTGCTTCCTACAAGCATCCAAAATCATGCATAGGTTGGAGACGTGCTTCTTCACCAAGTCGAAGACAGTCCAGTTGTCAAAATATACCTCCAAAAACCTGTGAATGAACTCTTTGAACACCGCAATAACCACCCGTGAAAAGATGGCAGGGGCATTCTTGAGCCCAAATGGCATGACAGTATATTGACAGGATCCCTATTCAGTGGCGAATGTAGTTTTTCCACGATCTTCAGGTGAGATCCTGATATGATGGTAGCCCGAGAATCCATTTGTAAATGAGTATGCTTCCTGCTCGCCTACGCTATCAAGGATTTCGTCAGAGAACAATGTAGGAAAGGGATCATGCTCATTTGCATCATTCAATTTGTGCAAGTCAACACAGATCTGTATCTCCCCTTTCATATTTTTCTCCTGAAGCACCATTGGACTTACCCAGTCTGACTGTTCAACCGGTTCAATGATACCTGCAGTGAGAATTTTATCGATTTCTTCCTTAACCTTCTACTTATACTTAGGGTTCAGCCGATAAGGATGCTACTTCACAGGGCACACATCTAGTTTTAGAGTGATGCGCATGACCTCTAGGTCCCCTGTAATCCACTTGAGTTCTGAGAACTTTGTGGGGAATAATTCTTGGTATTCCGTGAGAAATTCTGCCACTTTTCCTACTGTATCATCATCCTAGTAGTCACTGATTTTGGCCAACTTAGGTTGCTTTTCTATGCCAATGTTGACCTCTCGTCGCTTTAGAGGCTTAGTAACATTGACAATTTGTAGTGGGGGTCTAGCAATTGCGTGTTATCCTTCTGACTCTGGGATAGAGACATTTTTTGGATCTTCATCGCATTGTTCTATTTCTAAATTGTGGCAGTTGACAATATCATGCATTTGTGTTTCCAATGTTGGTGCCCCAAGTGTTGTGTAAGGCCGTGATCTATCAAATATGAAAGTATCTATATCCTGCAAAGCTTCATTAATTGCCTTCGTTCCTCCTACTAACCCAAATGTCCCTAGAAACTCATCCTTCAATGTTTCCTATTGACAGGTGTGCTGATGTAGCTCTGCCTCTAAATACCATGTAGTGGGGATTGGTCCCAAGGCATGAATAAATAGGTGAACCCACTCTTCTATAGTCCGGTGGCACCATTTATCCATCCAAGCAAACAAATTCTTGTGCGGGTCCCCTGGGTTAAGGAAAATCTTTACGTGAAAGTGAACTTGAGGCTCCTTATGCGTGTCCCACCACCTCGCAGGTGTTGCGTGCACGACTAGATTAAGGGCCCATAACCTTTGCTCTCTTGGAACCTTAGCTTCAAACGCTCACAAAAATCCTTAATACTACCAGAAACATAAAAGTAGGGAAATAATATTACCTCTGAGGAGATGCATCGAAAGTTCTTTTTGATTCTAAGACATCGCAGCGTAGATGCATCATGTAACCAATTTTTCCAGTTTTCCATCTCCCCGTTGGAGTCAGAGAAACATTCACTATCTTTTTCCCAGCAAAGCACACCATTAGCCATGGGATTGATCTAATATTTTTCCCGCGTAGTTAAATTATAGATGTGATCCACATCCTCTTCCTCGTACACTGGCTCCGTATACCGTTCTCCTTCCACAGGGTCTAGTCGTACTATCACCTGCATACTTTCATTCTCAAACACCATTCTTTGTTTCTTCAGATTGATAATACATCCCATATCTATGGCCCAATCCAGTCCTAAGATCACAGGATAGGGGTCCACATCTTCGAAAATCTGAATTACCTCAAATTCAGCCTGAACCTTAAGTCCTGCGATATCTACCACGATCTTTGACAGTCTCCCCAAAGGTATAATCTTCTGCTATTTGGCCATGCACAGCTGGATAGTGGACCATTCCAACTTAGGTTCTCCCATTTCTTACCAAGTTTTCTTGGGAAATACGTTCACATATGATCACAAGTCCAAAATAACCTGATCCATTTCATAATCACCAATCTCCTCTATTAGCTGCATTTCCCTTCTAGTACATTTCTTATGCTTGTACAGTTTGTGCACATCCTTAACTTCCAGGGGTGGATTAGTTCTTTTTGTACAGCTGTCTATTAATTATTGAAGATTTTCTATGGCCCTTTGGTTGCGTAACAACTTCATACATGCCTGCAAAAATGGTTTGAATTCATCATCTGTGTTGAGACTTGCAGGGGCCTGAGAAGTAGACGCCTCAACCTGAGAAAAGTATTTTCGGGCTGCGACAAAGGTTTCCTTTTCCTTGTGTAGGTCCAACCCTTCTTGTTTAATAACTTCGTTCTGAATAAGAGGCTCAGCCACAAATTTCTCCTCAGCTCCCTCAGTGGCCATGCTACTGCGTGTTATGACATTAATGCTTGGTCCTTTGTCTCCAGGTTCTGCCTTAACCCTCTGCACATTCTGCGTAGGTGTCTACTACTTTTCCAGCATTTTTGCTATCAGAATTGGATAGTCTTCAATCACATGGTCTAGATGTCTACATTATCTACAAGATTTCCCTTCAGGGTTTGGGCAGTCCCTCACAAAGTGCCCTACTTCTCCACAGTTATAGCAGATCAGTTGTCCTCTTCCCCTACCTGCGCTTCCACACCTTCCCCCTCCCTTGCCCCGAGCTGGGGAGCTACCTATGCCTGAGGGGGATCGTGGTGAAGAAGGGTCCACTTGTACCCTATAAAGGTTTCCCCGTTCTATCATTAAATCATAAGTTCGACAGTTGTGTTCATCATGTCCTACTAATTGGAAAAACCGACACCATTGTTTCTTCAGCTCTGGAACATACGCACCCAGTCGGGGGCAGTGATTAGTATCATGCAGGCCAGCTACACGACAATCATCTCACCACAATGTTGGTCCACTTGGTCCCAAAAATTCCCTATGGCGCAATGGACTAGGTCCCCTAGCTTGTAGATAGTTTTCCAGTAGTGGGCACTGATCCTTGGTATGACCAGATACCCTACATCATATGCACCACATGTCTGGGCTAGTTTATTTCCCTCGGTCCTTTTGCAGGTTTTGGATTTCCATGTGCATCACCTCCACCTGCCCTCGGATTTGTTGTACTCCTGACTGGGTATCATCCCTTGGCATGGCTTCTAACTTCATAGCAATCTCTAGAGATTTTTCCTGCGATTCAATGGCCTGATGACCCATAGGTACGTGCACGTGAGGCAGTAACATAGCAATGAACCATTATTTATGTTGTCTATCATCATACATAAATTCTCCCTCTTTGATCACTTTTTTTAGTCGCTGGTCGGCCTCCCACACAGACTCAGAGGGCCCTTACTTAAAATATTTAAGGTAATTCACTATCTGAGAGTAAGAATTAGGCTTCTTGAACTGTTGCTTTAGGGCATATTTAATATTTTGAATGGTTGCATGAGCATGCTGAGATTTGTATCCCATATACCAGTCCATGGCTCTTCCTTTGAAGGTGAGGGATAGCTGCGCCCTCTTTATCGCATTGCTGGCCACATTATACACAGTCCATACTAACTCTGTGACAAACCAAAATCGGTCCATATATTCATCCCCTATGCCCTTGAAGGTAGGTAGCTTCATGTGTGAGGCCATATCGTCTTCTGATGGAGGTGGAGGTACGGATGAGTTCTTACCCCTATGCTGGTTTGAGGGTGGTGTAGTTGGAGGGCTATGCACATCCAATTCTCCTACTGGACAGTACATAGATATATCTCCATATTGATTAGTTCTGTAGTATTTACCACTTCGTGTTGTACTTTCACCCAAATCGGAGGTCATTCACTCGGTGTGGCTGCACATAATACCTTTTTCGCACAGCAAAATTTTGATTGATAAGGGCAGTTTTTTCAGGAACTTACCTCAGAATCCTTTGAAGAACCTCCATTCAGATTCTGAGTAGGACACAAACTGATCGACTGCGAACTCCGTCACAAATCCTCCCAACACACTACCCACCCAGTGATCTACCGTATGAGTGATGGTATTATCAGTTCCTTCTAACTACTGGATTAACTCTGGAGTCCACTGCGTAACACGCTCATCCTTCCAACACGTCTGGAAATATATAATCCTTGCTAACCACTCTTAAAGCTCATTCGAAAATGTTACAAAGAAAATTTTGTAGACTTTAGTGAAAATGTACTTATTCTTCCACTTCTCCACTGTCAAATTTGTGTTATGATTCTCTTTTATTGTGAGTTCTTGAACCTGTTTTTCAAACCACTCTTCAATTTCTCTTTTCTTAGGTCTCCAATTCTCTCTTGGCGTTACCCGATCTCTCTAAAAAATTCTCCCGATCCTGGCAATGGAACCATTTGTTGGCTTGAGGGGTCCTGACCCAAGTTCAGAGGTTAAGGTTTGCCAACAAACCCCTATACTATTGACCCTTTCGGCAATGACCTAATTTTGCAGGCCAAGGTCTCACCCGAAGTAGTATGCGTGGGTGTTGGAACTAGGTTTTTCCGCACCTTAAGAGAGAGTAGGTAGTGAAATAGATCGGTGGTTGCAATTATCAGATCTACATAGAAGTAGGCTATTTGCAGGGTTCTTTAGCACATAACCGTAACACAAATAACAAATCTAATCAGTATATTTGCATCCATGTGCGTATCACCAAATATTAGCACAAAACACTATAATCGTAGCAATTAACATATCACAGATACTTATACCAGAAACATAGATATTTTCATAGATTACAATAATAAAACAAACACATACGCAACTTAGTCAGATAGCACAGGTTTGCATCAATAGTAAACACAATATATCCAAATAGCATAAGATATTCCAATAATGCTCCACATATATTAATATCAGAACCCACTTGCAATCCCAAAGTACCACCCGCGCACACAACCAACAGGGTCCGCACATAGTAGGACTGAGGATCTCCATGCACACAGCCAGTAGGAGTCCTTACCCAACAACCCAAAATAGATCTGGAAGTTCATACATAACATCTATCTTAATTCTTGCCTACCTTAAGACTCAAAATGTTCCTCTATATATAATGACTTAGCCTATGCTTTCCTGTGGTCCAAAAACCATGGTTAGCGGACTCTAGGTCTACCCTTGACCCATTACATTGCATTCGGGGCTTTGACCCACCCCAAAACCCCTACGCTAGACTAATTAATACCAAAAATATACAAAATTGTACAAAATTCACAGCTTTAGGGGACCTTGTTCTAACAGGAAGGTGAAGAAATTCCATTCTAAATCCGAGTCCAAAGGCAAGAAGCAGGACATGTTTAAGATGAAGTGTTTTCACTGTCACAAACACGTGCATTTTGCTACCAACTATCGACAAAAGAAGAAGAACAAGAGGGCTGCCAGATCTACAGCTGGTGAGGTCCTTGCCTCGCAATTTGAGCTTGAATTCTCATTGATCGCATGCATAGTGGCAAGTGCATTGGGATCGAGGTGGTATTTGGATAGTGGCACTTCCTTTCACATGACGGGAGACAAAGAACTTTTCAGTGATTTGGAGGAGAAAGATCTCCAGATGCATATCGAAATACGGGGATGATGGAAGATACAATTTTATCAGGATTGGTACCATTACCTTTCAGAGACATTCAGGTAAACCATTTCAATTAAAATATGTAATGAATGTACCGAGTTTGAAGAAAAATTTAGTCTCAGTCGAAATGTTGGAGGATAGAGTCTATGATGTTGTTTTTAGTGAAGGAAAAGATTTCCTACAACTTAAAACAACATGAAAATACAAGAGGATAGGGATTCAAGTTAAGAATATCTACAAGCTAGAGGTGGATGGCTGCACAACAATGATGGGAAAAACAAAGTGGTGAGATGGGATGAGGGCGAATTATGGCATAGGTGATTGGGCCATCTTCACCATGGAGCCTTGAAAGTCATTCAACAGATTTCGAATGGACTTCCAATGGGAAAACTTGCTCAGTTAGATCCATGCAAGGGTTGCACCATGGGGAAGTATTTAAATTCCACCTTTCATGAGAAGGAGAACCAAGCGTCGGGGATCCTTGAGAGATTTCATACAGACGTGTGTGGACCATTCTCTGTTTCTTCGACAACAAAACATAAGTATTATGTAATATTTGCTAATGAATTTTCTCGTAAGTGCTGGATCTTCTTCATGCAAAAGAAATATCAGACATTCTCTAAGTTTTGTGAGTTTAAGGAACCAGTGGAGAAAGAGTTGGGGAAGCAAGTGAAAGCTCTTAGGAGTGATGTTGGTGCATTCATCAGATGGATGTGAAAACTGCGTTTCTCAATGGGATCATTGAGGAAGAGGTGTGCATAGAGCAGCCTAAAGGTTTCAAAATATTCAACAGTGAGTCACATGTGTGCCGACTCAAAAGAGCACTGTATGGGCTGAAGCAAGCACCCCATGCTTGGTACACTCGGATAGATAGATATTTCACTAGACTGGGCTTCACCAAAAGTGAAGAAGATGAAAACCTGTACCAGATTGTGGTTGAGGGTAAGCTATTGATCATTTTTCTTTATGTTGACGATTTAACTTTGACTGGTGATGAGTAGCCGATACACTCATGCAAGGAGGACCTTGCAAGGGAGTTCGAAATGAAGGACATGGGACTCCTTCATTATTTCCTTGGATTGGAAATATGGTAGTGGGGTGGTGAAATTTTTGTGTCTCAAGGCAAGTATGCAAAGGAGATACTAGGTAAGTTTAACATGGAGAGATGAAAAACCATGGATACTCCTCTTCCAGGAAATCAGAGGAAAGAGGATGCTACTTCTGGAGAGGTAGTGGATTCTACTATCTACTGACAATTAGTGGGTTCACTAATGTATCTAGTGAAAACGAGACCGAACATTTGCTACGTAGTTAACCTACTGATTCAAGCTATGGTTAAGCCTAACAAGCTCTTTTGGAATGCGGGGAAGCATGTCCTGAGATACCTGCGGGGCACATCAGAGTATGGACATTGGTACATACAGACAAAGGGAGTGAACCTGCATGGCTTCACAGATTCAGATTGGGCTGGAAGGCCATTGGACAGAAAGAGCACATCAAGAGGGATATTTAGCAATGGGTTGACAACAATTTCTTGGTACAGGAGGAAGCAACGATCCATGGAATTTAGTTTAGTGGAAGCAGAATACATGGCAACAAGTCAAGCTACATGTGAGGCTATTTGGACGAGAAAGATCTTGTTTGGTTTGTTTGGTTCTCAGATGGATTCGATAGTGATTCATTGTGATAATCAGAGTTGCATTAAACTTTCAATTAATCCTATGTTTCATGATAGGTCCAAGCATATAGATATATGTTAGCATCATCTCAGATATTGTGTGTAGAGAAGAATAATTTTGCTTCTGTACATTACCACGAAAGATGAGGATGCAGATAGTCTGACAAAGGCACTCACCAGGAGCAATTTCGAATACCACAAAGACAAGATTGGGGTGAAGGATAATCCCTTTCTTGTTGAGAGGTGTGTTGAGATTCAACAAGAAAATTTCAGCACCCACGCCTAGTGCATTAAACACCTACACAAGGGTGGGGCCCACAATGCTATTTTTGGTGCATGTATATTTTTAGTTATCCCTTACTTAGAGATGGACAATAAACGTAATCTAAATCTCAAAATAGCTTGTAATAGTTAACTGAGTGTGATAAACTCAGTTAGCTAGTGGATTTCGAGTTAGAGGTAGTTGGTGAGGCACGCAGAGTAATTCTAGTTGTAATAGAGTTCAAAGTGTAGTGGTGCATTAGTTAATGCATGTTTTAAACAATTTAACTCAGTTAAGTGAATTAAACTCAGTTGTGCTAGTTTTAACTGAAGATACAAGTAGTGAGAGATCAAGTGAATTAAATATTAATTAATTCACAATTAGTGATCTCATATGCAACTGAGAATTTACTATTATTAGCTGCATGCATGTCAAATCCAGTGGAGACCCAGTTGAGATCTAGGTGAAGGGGAAGATGAATATTAGTTGTGACATTATTGTCTTGCACACATGAAACCAACCACCCATTGGAGTGCCCATGATACTTGCACAGTCAAGGAAGGACATAATTCCTATATGTTAGGGATCTAATCCATCAAGGATTGCGCAAGCAAGGCAAGCTGTCAGGAGGCTAAAAATTGACTAAGTATTGGTCAGATTTCTGTGAGGACAGTGTGAGATAGATAGCTGAGTGTTGGAGACTCTTGTGAGGAGAGTAGACATTGTATTTGTTCCATAATCCATGCTGAATATAAATAGAAGATAGTGGGGTTTTGAGCAACAAGCTTTCTCTGGGAAATTATCTGTGTTGTGTGTGATTTGATTCTTCTTTGCTTTATGTGATTAGCGATTGTGTTTTTAATTCCGCAAAAGATTTGTAGAAGAGATTCAATATTTAAATTTAGTATTTTGTTAGATCGGGTGAATCCAAGATATAAATTCTTGTTGTACAATTTAGATAAAAGATAACTATCCATGCTTTAGAGTGGCGGGAAATATAGATAACCTTAAAATGACAACCTAAACCTCCCTAATTTCATTAAATTTAATATGCGACTAAAAAATATTTTGACAACCTAAACCTCCCTAATTTCATTGAATTTAATATGCCACTAAAAAAATAATTTGAGGCAATTAGAACCAAAGATGAATACATTTTAATCAAATGGAAATAATTTCGTTGAGAGAAGAGATAAAATTTCCGAGATAAAAACATCGAGTTCAAGAAGTAGAAAATATTATTAGATCTCATGCTCGAGGATTAACATGTTGCATGACAACATTATAAAGGAACTGGCACTACCTGAGACAAAAAAATCTACATAATGCCTATATGATGTATTTATTTTTTGAGGCTAGGGATAGTTTATGGATATGATGAATAAAGGGGAAATTTAAAGGAAGTTACTCATGAAGAAATTTTATATACACCACTCCTAGTATTGCTTTAATCATTGGGATGTTGATATACATAATGAAGTAAAGTGTTGGAATTTTCTTCTAGAACTCCAACCTTATGCCAAGAATAAATAAGAATAGAAAATGGGCATTTTAAATTCTATGGAGGAATAATATGTATAGTGAAAATAAAACCCACATGAAAGTATGTAACTTTTCATTTATTTTCTACAAATAAAATTTGATCACTCCTTACAATACCCTTTAAAATATTTTATATTAAAAAAATACCCTTACAAAATGTATTAAAAATTTAAAACCATAAAAGTATCAATATCACAATATCTTTTAAATAAATTTAAACAACCATCCAAATTATAGTATTGATTTATGATATTTTGAGACATTAAAATGCTTATAAGAAAGCCCTCACAAAAGAAAAGTTACCAACGATCCAAATTATAGTATTGATTCCTCATATTTTGAGTTAAAACATAAATATGCTTATAATAAAGACCCCACAAAAGAAAAGTTACACTCAAAACTAATGATAAGATGCTTTCCAAAATGTTCTCATTCTTAGATTACTAAAATGTACAAACATTCTAGAAATTCTCACATGTTATGTCATATTTTCTAGATCAATAATGTTGATCATAAATAATGTATGAATTATCTAATATATGCAATTTCTAATGTGCCATCCTAGAATGTATATATGGTAAGAGATCATCAATAACTAGGATGGGAAACTTGTCCTTGGTC
Organism: Pinus albicaulis; assembly: GCA_034641835.2. Taxonomy (NCBI): domain Eukaryota; kingdom Viridiplantae; phylum Streptophyta; class Pinopsida; order Pinales; family Pinaceae; genus Pinus; species Pinus albicaulis. The sequence continues at coordinate 935,038,719 of CM076569.1, read as the reverse complement.
GTCAATTTATCTGGAGCCCTAAAATCAATATGCATGTGCCAATTTCCTTCCTTATTTAACACCATGACTATTAGTGATGAGTAAGAGATTGTATTACTCCTAGCTCCAATAGTTCCTAGATATTTTTTATTTCATTATTTTGTGCAAAAGGGTCTTGGTAAGGACATACATTTGGTTGTCAACTTCCTAAAATATAGGGGAATACCAAGGTCACGATCTCCTCAAGAAGGGGATAAATCATTTGGTGTCACAAAGACCTAATGATGTTTATCAAGAAGCAGTTATAAATCTTAGTGAAGTTATTGTGGCAATTTATCTATGGCCTACATAGAAATAAATTGGGAAATAATTCGTCATATTTTAATAACTTCTCCTTTTTATGGGAGATGACTATTTTAGGGGATTCTTCTCGAAGCCCTAAAAACAATGTGTACATGACACTCTTTAGTTAAACTCATAGAGAGTTTTTTGAAATACATAGTGAAATGTCCCAAAGTATGTATACAATTTATGCCTAATACTATATCACAACAACCCATATCAATACCTATTTAATGGGTTTTAATATGATATTCTCCTATCTAGATTTTGATATTTTCAAATATTTTTCCACATTTCATCATATGGGATCATTATATGTAAAACAATATTATGTATTAATGCACCATGTAAATATACACACATAAGTTTTTCTTGTATTTGAATTTTCTAAATACTACATTTAAAAAAAATTTAGTGAGCTAGTGCACTCTAGTCCTATGATAACACTAATGTGTATATGTATGTGCCATGCACACATGCAATTGTGTGTTAGGATACAAGGTCTACCATGACAAGGTTAAATAAAAAATTCACCGAAACTATTTCTCATTTTTTATCATCTATTAATGGTTCCAACACTTTCATATAATAGTGTTATTTTCTCCTCTACAAGAACCTCACTATTGATGGCACTAAAATTTTTGTATTTTGCAAGAAATATTCATCCATGACGGGTTTCATTTCATTTTCGGATTTTCCAAAACTCCCCCTTGATTTAGATTGTGATTTTTTTTGCAACCATGTGACCATAATTGAAATAAAAAAATATAGTTTATTTACTACCCTTAATTTAAATTATTTACTAAAAAAAATTCAAAGAATCCCTTGCTCTAGAGTTTCACCATATCTGTGGCCTTTCAAATTCATCCGAACCTTTCAAAAGTTTCAAACCCATCAAACTTGCAAGAATTTTTAAAAGTCCCATTTTAAGATATTTTAAAACCTCTGAATATTTTCCAGTCAAACCCTTCAACCATCTATGTCACCCATAACTCATTTTTCACCTACTCTCCTCCTTAGTGTCACAATATTACTCATTATCTACAATAATCTCATCAAATCGATTCCATATGGTTAATCCCTACCCTCTAGATATATCGGTTTTTAAACATCAAGGGAATTTTGAGGTCTAAAATGGGCATCCTAAGGAAATCATAAAATAGAAGTGGAAATAATAAAATAATATCAGATTACATCATCAATTTTTAGAGGGAAAAGAAAAAAATATTTTTCATCTCGTATTCTCAACTTATCTCCCGATGGGTTTACTTAAATTTCAAGTGTAAACACTCATTGGATGCATAATTTGATTCCTCATCCAAGGAGTACCCATGTTGCATATTTTCGATGGATCCTGATACATGAAAAATGAGAAATACATGAAAAAATTGATTGCAATAATGTTTTTTCATGTATTTCTCATTTTTCGCGTAGCAGGGTCCATTGAAAGTATGCAACATGGGTATTCCTTGGATGAGGAATTAAAATTTGCATCCAAAAAGTGCTCCTGCTCGAAATTTGAGTAAAACCTTACGGGGATATGTTGAAAATATGAGTTGAAAAAAATAGTTTTATTATTTTATTATTTTTTAATCTTTTTACTTTTTTACTCCAAAACTGATGAATCATCCCCCATGGTTGACATCATAATCTTGAATCCTATTGGTCCTTATAAATTTTATTTTGGTTGTACATTTTTCTTAGGAGGCCCATTTTAGACCTCAAAATTTCCCTCATGGTTCTTAGTTTTATCTGGATTTAGAAAAACCTTAAAAAAACTCATTTTAAAAAACTTTTTCTTTTGGATATTTGGATTCTAGGTCACTTTCCATAATAAGTGCGTAGAAATAAGGTGATAGAATTGAAATTTCTCAAGAAATTTAATCTAAAGCAAGAGGCACAATTATAATCTACTCCTCTGCAAAATTAATTTACAATTTAGAACAATATTTGAAAATATGCATCAATCACATACAAAAGTACACATATTTATCTAGGGGAAACCAACTGATAGAAACCCCTTAAGCCTACTTGAATTAATTAGATGAATATAGAATGCACTACAATTGCTTGCTTGATCTAAGAAACACCTACATGTGAATAATTTTTCTCTCTACCAAATGAGAACCTATGGCCTAGAATTGGTCAATTTATGCCTCCACTTGAGCTTCTATTTCCTTACAAAAATTTCTGAGGAAATTAGCCCTTATTATTTAGGAATTTCCTCCAAAAATATTGTGCAATTCCCAAGGATTTATCAATGATTGCATGCAAGAAATGTATAGTCAAGAATAGTCTACAACTGATGTTACACTGCCTTGGAATCTCCACCACATGTGAGAAATTTTAATTCCTTTCATGCATGAACTATTTTTGGTTGATTGGTTAGTTAAATGGATGATCACTAAGTTAGTCTACTGTTCCACTACACAATTGACTTCCAACTAGTTCTATCAACATTTAGAACTAGTTTAACTTGATACATATGGAAATAATTAAAATAGATTGCTACAAATTAGAAATTACACATGCATAACATAACTCCAAGCCCTTAACTGGAATTTACTAAGCTAACTGAGTGAAAAGAACTATGTCACCTCAGTTACTACCTCCAAGATGTTTGCTAATGTATAAATTTCAATTTTCTTAATTTTACCAAGGCTAACTCAAATTCAAACTTTCTTGCTACACTTCTCAAAACTCCCTCTTAGAAAGAAAGGAATTTTCAACCACCCCTATCTTGCACCTATGGAATTCAAACTTCCCTCTTGAAAAATCCTTTGTCAAGATGTTAGCATCTTGTTCCTCTGTCAGAATGTCTTGTAGCAACATTATCCTCCTTTGCACAAAATCCTGTAAATGGGGATACCAGATATCTATATGCTTGGATCGATCATGAAATACTAGATTCTTAGAGAGCTTAATGAAACTTTGATTATCACGATAGATAACAGTTGGATCCATATCTTGACTAAATAGTCCCATGTTAGGTCCCTATATTACTAGTGTAGTCTCTTATTTTTGTTAGTGTAGCCCCCTTATTGTTATTGTTGTATGCCTATAATCTCCATATTGTTATTATTCTGCCTAATAAAAACCCACTATTGTTATTGTTATGCCCTTACATTATTATTTTTAGGTTGGCTAGGATTATATTGTGACCCCATGTACTCCTATATATAGAAAGGAGGTTTTCTCATTTGAATTATCGAAGAATTGTTCATTTATGTAATGTAAAGGAGGTTTCCCACTTGTAGTGGCTGATTTATAAGGCGTTGATCTCTATTTTATTCTATTGTTGGAGCTGTTTTCATAACATTTGGTATCAAAGGTTTGGATTCTAGGGTTTCGCTGCTTCAAACATGTCATCATGGAATTTTTTCTATAACATTTTTTTTTCTACGAAGGTTCAAAAGCTAAAACAAAAACCCATTTGCAAAGAAATCCTAATGAACGTCGTGTAAAAATTTCAGATATTGGTTCGAAATATTTTCGGAGATATGATCTGTAGAAGTTAGGGTTTTTGTAGGCTCCTGAATTTCATCTCAAAGAAGTGACCTTGGGAAAATCATAATAAATTTCTCTCTAAGCATCAGATTGGAATTTGATAAACAATATCCAAAAGTACACAGACTTTAGTTTACTATATATCAATTTCAGAGCCGAAGGAGGAAAAAATGACACGTGGCACGATGTACAAGTTTTATCTACTGAACCAATCCATAATTAGGTCATTGTGGGAGATTAGGCATAAATTTTCCTTAAAGAATCCAAATCAGGTCAGACCTCTGGTATTGGAAAGAAGATTTAGAGGGCTACTAAAGTACCAAAGATAAAATCTCGGGGATCTAAAATTCCAGAGATACATCAATTTTAATATCGAGCTCCTCAAAATTAAGAAAAAAACGTGTATTTTTTTTTTCAAATTTCATAAGTCTTGTCTAAAAAATCAGTTTGAAGTGATTCCAAGGGAATATTTAAGAATATATATCAGTATTGGGTTCTAAAACGACCCCTAAAAATAATTCAACACCCATTAAGCCCTTAGAAGCCTCTATTATGACTCATGAAGAGGAAGAAGTGCAACAAGATATATCAAAATTACAAGACTAAGTGCACCAAATTTGGCTCTCGCAAAGAAAAAAAAAAAATGAAATGGAAGTTTTGATGAAAGGCATGGAAGCTAAGATGGATGCTTTGAAGAAAGGCGTGGAAGATAATATGGATGGTTAAAAGAAATGGGTAGAAGCTAAGATGGATGGTTTTAAGAATGGAATGGAAGCTAAGATGGATGACATCGACAAAAAAATGAAAGGAAACATGGAAGACATGAAGAATGCTCTAAAATTTGGACATGGAAGGTTTGAAGGAAGGTTTGACAAATTTGATACAAGAAATGATTCCTAATGGAGAAAATATAGCACGGGAAACTCATGATGAGAAAAAAATAAATATTTATCATGATTTCATAAACTCTAATGTTGGATTGAAGACCCACCATATTCCAAAGATCGATATGAGGCAGTTTAATGGCAAGGATCCCGTAATATGGATACTACAGATGGAGAAATATTTTGATCTCCATAATCTGCAAAGCACACAAAAGGTACGTATTGCAAATTTAAATTTAGAACAAAATACACTTGTATGGTATCGATGGATTTTCTCTCATAGAAAAAGTTTCACTTGGTCAATTTTTAATTAGGAAATGATAGCACCTTATGAGGATACAAATAGTAACACCTTCTTTATCCAATTGATAAATATCAAACAAAAGGGTTCAATGGTGGATCACATTGATGAATTCCAAAAATTGAATATAAGGGTAATTGATATTCCAGAGGAACACATGATTTATGTCTTTATAGGGAATTTAAAGGATAACATATAACATGAGGTTCATCTTTGGGAACCTGATTCATTGGAGAAGTCATTCAGGTTGGCAAGAAAAAGTGAAAGTAGAATTATGTTGACAAGAAAGCCTACCACTCACATCTATAAAGATGAAAGTGTTGCTACTCCTATACTTCCACAACCTACAAGGTTGACACCACAAAAATTGGAAGAAAAAAGAGAAAAAAGGATTTGATAAAGTTCTGATAGAAAATACACTAAAGGTCATAAGTGTGTTGAGAATAAATTATTTTACATACATTGTGAAGAGGAGGAAGAAAATGAACATGAAACTTCAAAATAAGAAGATATACACAAGGATCCAACCCTAGAGAAATAAGAAATGAGCCCGACCATATACTGTAATGCATTGGCAGGAATTACCACTCCTCAAACTCTCAAGATAGAAGGACATATCAAGAAGAAAAATTTAATAGTGTTGATTGTTTCAGGTAGTACCCATAATTTTATTCATTGTAAGGTAGCCAAGGAGTTGAATTGCTTCATATACCCAACACCAGAGTGTCAAGTGATGGTTGCAAATGGAGGGCATATAAATTGCTCTAGAAAATGCCGTAATATTAAGCTAACCATGGGGGAATATGTATTGAATTGTAAAATGATTTCCATTCTAATGGGAAGTGATGATGTTGTACTAGGAGTACAATGGTTACAATCTTTGGGGATTGTAGCTTTTAATTTTCAAGAATTTTTCTTGATTTTTTTTTCGGAAGGAAAGGAAGTTGAATTACGGGGTATCGTAGGGAAGCCGAGAAAGATAATAAGCTCTAATGTCATGAAAAAGCTTCTGAAGAAAGAACAATGAGGCATAATTTCACAATTATGCTCACTAGAAGTTCCAACATCAAAATCATCTATTTCTCCAGATCTCCAAAAAGTATTGGACAATCATTCCAAGGTGTTCGAAACTCTTAAAGGAATCCCACCTATTTTTGATCATGATCATGCTATTCATTTGATTCCAGGAAGTGTTCCTCCAAGCATCAAGCCTTACAAATATCCTTATGTCCAAAAGATCGAAATTGAACATATGATTGCAGAAATGTTAGAGGTTGGTATAATTCAACCTAGTCAAAGTTCTTTTTCTACTCCAGTAGTATTGGTGCACAATAAGGATGGATCATGGTGAATGTGTCTAGATTATAGGGAGCTCAATAAGCTCACTATTAAAGATAAATTTCCCATTCCTATGATTGATGAATTATTGGATGAATTACATGGAGAAATTTATTTTACCAAGTTGGATCTTTGTTTAGGATATCATCAAATTAGAATGAAGACTGAAGATATTCTGAAAACAACATTTCAAACTCATGAGGGTCATTATGAATTTTTGGTGATGCCTTTTGGCCTTACCAATGCACCTTCTACATTTCAAGGGTTGATGAATTCCATTTTTAAACCCTTCCTTATAAAATTTGTGTTAGTATTTTTTGATGATATACTAATTTACAATAGGTCTTGGAAGGATCATGTTCAAAATGTTGAAAGGGTGCTCAAAATATTGGAGGAGAAACAACTATATGGAAAAACCTCCAAATGTTTCTTTGGAGTACAAGAGGTGGAATATCTGGGTCATGTTGTATCTCAGGAGGGTGTTAAGGTAGACCCTAAAAAAATTAAAGGCATTAAGATATGGAAAGTCCCCACAACCATAAATAAGTTGCGAGGATTTCTCAGGTTAACATGGTATTATCGCAAGTTTGTTAAGAATTATGGGAGAATTGCAGCACCTGTAACAAAATTATTGAATAAATATGCATTTTCATGGACTCCCGAAGCAACTAAGGCCTTTGAACATCTTAAAGAGGAAATTCACCTAACACCGGTCTTAGCTACACCAGAATTAGAAAAAAGCTTTACTGTGGAATGCGATGCCTTGGGAAATGGAATTAGTGTTATTTTAATGCAAGAAGGAAGACCCATTGCTTTTGAAAGTTTTCCAATCAAAGGAAATTATTTACAAAAAGATATTTATGAGAAGGAAATGCTGGCAATACTACATGCAATAAAGAAATGGTGACCTTACCTAATGGGAAGACACTTCAAGATAAAAATTGATCATGATAGTCTTAAATAATTTTTGGAACAAAGACTATCTTCAGAAGAGCAACAAAAATGGGTCACAAATATGTTTGGTTATGACTTTGAAATCATCTACAAAAAGAGAAGCTAAATGTTGTTGCAGATGCACTCTCAAGAAAGGATGAGAAGGTTGAAGCATTACTTTGTGCCATTTCTATTATCCAACCATATTGGATAACCGAAGCAAGGGAGGAATGGAAGAATGACGAAGAAGTGTGGACACTCATTCAAAATTTGCAACAATATCCTAGTACATCTGATACATTTAATTGGAAAAATGATTCATTATGGTACAAAGATCACTTATATATTTGTAAGAATTCCCAACTAAAACAAAATATTATTTTGGAATTGCACACCTCTCCCATAGGAGGACACGAGATTTTTAAAAACTTACCATAGGGTGAAGAAAGAATTTTTTTGGGATGGCCTTAAATATTATATTCAAAATTTTGTGGAAAAATGTTTGGTTTGTCAGCAAAATAAAGTTGATACAATTAAGACCCTGGGTCTGCTACAACCTTTACCCATTCCATTTCAATGTTGGGAGGAGGTTTCAATGGAATTTATCACAGGTTTACCTAATTCCGAAGGAAAGAGTGTCATCATGGTGGTAGTTGATAGAATTACTAAGCATGCACACTTTTGTGCATTATCTCATCCATTTAAAGCAAGTACAATTGCTACTGAATTTATGGAAACAATTCAAAAGCTACATGGAAACCCAAAGATTATTGTAAGTGACAAAGATCCCATTTTCACTAGAAATTTTTGGACAAAATTATTTTCTTGTTTGGGTACTCAGCTAGCCCATAGCTCATCTTATCATCCTCAATTCGATGGGCAAACATAGATAGTGAAAAAATGTTTGGACATATATCTTTTTGTATCTGATAAAAAAACACAATGGGTCAAGTGGTTACCTCTCGCTAAATGGTGGTATAACACTAAATTCCATACTACAACAAAAATGACCCCATTTATGGCACTTTATGGTTTTCATCCACCGTCCATCACATCATATTTAAGAGAAAATTTTAAGGTTCAAGTAGTGGAATATCGCATCGAGCATCAACTACAAGTTCTCCAACTCTTAAAGGATAGCCTATATTTGGCACAAAATCAAATGAAACAACAGGCATATCAACATCACAGCAAGAGAAGTTTTGGTGTAGGATACTAGGTATTTTTACGGCTCCAACTATACAAAAAAATGTCCCTCAAGCAAGCTAAGAAGGATAATAAATTATCGCCAAAGTACTATGGTCCTTAAAAGGTGTTGCAAAATATTGGTATGATGGCATGCAAATTGGAGCTTATTGCTTCTTCTCGAGTGCACCCAGTTTTCCATGTTTCATGCTTAAAGAAGGATATAGATGATAAACTTCCAGTTCAAACAATATTGCCAAAACTTGATGAGGAAGGAAAAATCATATTAGAACTTGAAGCAATTACGGAAACAAGAACTCAATAGCTACAAAATCGATCAATTTCAGAGTATCTCATTAAGTGGAAGAACTTACCCACTGAAGATTCCACATGGGAGGATGAGAAATTTATACAGAAGCATCCAGAGCTACTCAAGCATTGAGGACAACAATTTTTTGAAGGAGAGGGGCATGTTAGGTCCTTATATTACTAGTGTAGTCCCTTGTTGTTGTTAGTGTAGCCCCATTATTGTTATTATTGTACCCCTGTAGTCCTCATATTGTTATTATTGTGCCCCATAAAACCCCACTATTGTTATTGTTGTGCCCTTAAATTATTATTGTTAGGTCGGCTAGGATTATATTGTGACCCCATGGACTCCTATATATAGAAAGGAGGTTTTGTCATTTAAATCATCCAATAATTGTTCATTTATGTAATGTAAAGGAGGTTTCTCCCTCGAAGTGTCTGGTTTCTAAGGTGTTGATCTCTATTTTATTCTATTTTTGGAGTTGGTTTTATAACATTAACTATTTTTCTCATCCAGATCGCCTCACATGCTACTTGAATTTCAACCATGTATTCAAATTTTGCTAAGAAGAGTGCCACAAGACTTTGCTTTGTGTTGTATCAGTAAATTCCTACAGACCCAACACTGAAATTCCACCTGATGTACTCTTTCATTCAAATGGACATCCTGCCTAATCTACATCTATGAAGCCATGAAACTTCACTCCCTCTATCCATCTGTACTATAATCCATATTGGGTAGTTCCTCTAAGGTACCATAAAACATGATTTGATGCCTTCCATTACAATTTTATCAACCTAACCATAGCTTAGCTCAGTTGTTTGACTACATAACACATATCATGTTGTGTGTTCACAAGATACATCAGTGAACCCACTAGTTGTTGGTAAATGGCAACATCAACCAATTCACCTAAAGTGGCATCCTCCTTCCTCCAGTTGGTCTCTAAAGATGTCTCCATGGGCTTACAATTCTCCATGAAAAATCTCTGCAGTATCTTGATGGAATAATTTCCTTGAGATATAAAAATTTCCCCATCACCTTGCCATACTTCTAGCCCGAAGAAGTAGTGCATGAGACCCATGTCTTTCATCTCAATTTCCCTTGCAAGAGATGATCAACTGCTCATCACTTGATAATATTAAATCATCAACATATAAAAAAAAGATAATTAATTTAACTTCTACCAAAATATGATAGAGGTTCACATCCACTTCACTTTTGGTGAAGCCCAATCCAATGAGATAATTCTCGATACGAGTGTACCAAGGTCGGGCTGCTTGTTTGAGACTGTATAATGTTCACTTGAGTCTGCAAATATGAGACTCCTAATCAAATGTATCAACCTTCTGGTTTCTCAATGTAAACTTCCTCCTCAATAAAACCATTGAGGAATGTTTTTTTTATATCCATCTGGTGGATCTTCCACCCCATCTGCAAAACTAGTGCAAGAATTGATCTAGCAGGAGTAAAGGTTTCCTCATAGTCAATTCCATAGACTTAAGAAAACTGTTTTGGCCAAAAATTTAGCCTTATACTTATGTATGCTTCGATCTTCTACATGCTTAAACTTGAAGATCCATTCGAATCCACAACTAATTTATCTACTAGTCTTGGGACTACTTCCCAAAAACTGTTCTTTATGATGGATTCATATTCCAATTTCTTCCACCATTGCATCAACCCAAAATGGTTGCTCAAATGATTTCTCAAAAGAGGATATATCAGCATCTATAAGCTCAGTTATTAGAGACATGTATCTAGTGTACATTTTAGGTGACATCCTTTGCTTGCGTAAATTTGAAGGATCTCCCACATTATCCATCACATCCTACACCAATCTATTAGGTTCCTTGGTTATTTTCTACCTTATATCGATGGTTATGCTTGAATGGATATCTCCACTCTTCCTCCTCTCTTCCCCTCCATTTGTGGCTACTCCCCAACTTACTGAGGCTCCTCCTAAGACTCCTCTTTTGGAGGTAAACGCTCCTCTTCTAGTGGTATTTGTAGCTCCCTTTCAAGATAGTTTCTAATTTATTTCTCCTCATCAAAATTTACATCCCTTCACACAACTTTCATTCTGAGGGAAGGTAAGTACACTTGATATTTGTGTGGAGTTTCATTGTAATCCACAAAAAATAACAAATCTGTTTTCGGCTCAAGTTTCTTCCTCGAATCTTTGGAGACATGGACGTATATAGAGGCTCCAAAAATTATGAAATGAGACACCTATGTATTTCTCCCTGAGAAATCCTCTTCTGGTGTAATCATACTAAGAATTTGATGATGAATTTAGTTCTGTAAGAAAACTATTGTGTTACATGCCTCTACCCACACATGTAATTGTAGGCCTTGGTTATGTAGCATATCTCTCACAACTCCAACAATTATCTAGTTCTTCCTCTCAGCTACCCCATTCTACTGTTGGTTGTGGGGAGTTGTCAATTCTCTTCAAATTTCTTCTTTGGCATAAAATCCATTGAATTCATTCGAAACATACTGACCTCCATTATTGCTCCTAAGATCCTTCACCTTCCCATCGGTCTCTTTCTCAACTAGTGCCTTGAATTCTACAAACTTGGAGAATGTCTCATCATTCTTCTGGATGGAGAAGATCCAACACTTGAGAAATCATCAATAAAAATAACATAGTATTTATGTCTAGAAGTGGAGGTTGTTGAGAAGGGTTCACAAACATCAGAGTGGACTCTCTCCAAGACTACAAGTGCTTTGTTATATTTATCATGGAATGTGGATTTTACATACTTCCCTAAGGTATGACCCTTGGAACCATATTGCTTCTCAGGTGATCCTTTAGGGAGGCCATTGGTTATTTTCTGCATAATTTTTAAGATGCCATGATGTAAATATCCCAATCTCATGTGCCAGAGTTCATCGACATCATGAATTTACACTTTCTCTACCTTATTAGCTTAATGAAACACAATATTCCACATCAAGTTTGTACATGTTCTTCACATGAACCTAGATGTGATTCACCTAGCCAGTAGCTATTTGTTTCATAAAGGCTTTCCATTTACTGAATATTAGATGGTATTCCAAAACTACTACAAAGATTAGGTTATTATTTAGGTCCGGTAAAAACATGACATATTTTACGTGAAGAGGGGATCCCAACTCCCTCTTAAAGGTTAATGTACTAATTCTGGTAGAAATTTACCTTCCATCATCCCCAAGATCAATATGCATCTAGAGATATTTCTCCTCCATATCACTGGAAAAATATCTACACCATGTCATGTGGAACGGAGCATCTGAGTCCAAGTACCACACACTCCCCATCATAGTGTTGGCCATGCATGCAATTAGGGTGAATTCTAACTCGAACTGTGAAGCCAATGCTTCACCTACTTCTCCTCTATAGTTCTTCTTCCTATAATTTTTGTGTGGACACTTTGTACCATAGTGCCTGAATTCATGACAATTGAAGAATTTATTTTGGACAACTATTTCTTCTTTCCCCCTTGGTTGGATTTTGGTTTGGTTTGAGAGTTATTCCCTTTTCCTTTCTTTCTCTTTCTAACCAATGAAAAATTTTCTTCATCCTCTCCCTTAGATGAAACTCCATCTCTGGTACTTCTCCTGATTCCTTCTTATACCAAATCAAACAATAAGCATTCCCAATTTGGTAATTTCTCCCTCTCGTTCACCTAGTCCTGGTAGCTATGCAAAATTTTGGGAAGCCCTAGAAGATCTAGGCTCACCAAGTAATCTTCTGCAACATTCACACCAAACCCTCCAATCTCATCCTGAACTTGTATAAATATAGTGAGATACTACACAATAGTATCATTCTTCTATATCTTAATGTTTCGAAGTTTGTCTTTGAGGGTAAATTTTCTATGGTCACTTCTATTCTTGAATAACTCAGTAAATGCATTCCACATTACGAAAGGAGTTTATTTTCCATGGAGAGTTAAGACAATGTGGTCTCTCAACCCCTTCAAGATTATTTTTCTCACCTTGGCTACATCTTTCTTCTATAGGCTAGGTTCTTGGCATCAGTTGATCCTGGTTTTAGAATGTGTGTCTTGACATATTCCAACAATCCTTTGTAATCAAGCACTGCTTCCATGTGATCCTTCCTAGAAATGATATCCGAGTTTCATTCTAAGGAATACTCTAATCTCAGTCCATAGAAGGTCATTCTCCCAACTACAAAGAAATATTGCTACACTGAAGCTGAATATTCGAGCCTCCTGAGGAAAAAATTTGAAATTCTTGTTCGAATGTAAATCCTGCTATGATACCATGTAAAAGTAAGGTGATATAATTGCAATTGCTCAAGAAATTTAATCTAAATCAAGAGACACAATTATACTCTACTGCTTTTGGAAATTAATTTACAATCTAGAACAACATTCACAAACATGCATCAATCACATACAAAAGTACACAAATTTATCAAGGGCAAACCAACTGGTAAAAACCCTTCAAGCCTACTTGCATTAATAAGATGAATAAAGAATATATTACAATTGTGTGCTCACTCTGAGCAAAACCTACAAGTGAATAATTGTTCTCTCTACTAAATGAGAACCTCTGACCCAAAATTAGTCAATTTATGCCTCCACTTGAGCTTCTATTTCCTTGCACAAATCCTAAGGAAATTGTTGGGTCTCAGAAATGTCCTTTAAAATACATCCACTTTCACCATCATGTCCATTATATCACCTCCATTTCACCTCCATTTCACTACCATGTCACTACATTCATCTCATTTTCATCATCATTTGGGTTACCCTTGTGTTTTCCAAAAAATATTAATTTCTAGTGTTTTTTAAGTGAATTTGTGATCAAAAGTTAGGAAATAATATGCATATGCTTATACCTTAAAAGTGGAAAGAGTTTTTTGACATGTGTAGGTTCATTGGAAGATTCTAAGGCCCTCTTATGTGGCTCCAAAATATCAAATTTTAAATTATATTCATGATATAAAAGAGATTTGAAGGAGGGATATGTGGCTTATGGTTAGAAAATTGGTTGAGAATATTATGGATCAAAGGAGAGGAAGAAGGATCCTCATTAATGAGGAGGTTGCTTAGGAATTTGTATAAATAGGAGATCTCTCTCCTTTATTTGTAATCTTGTTAATATATCATTTTGTACTTTGTAATTTTGGAGAACTTGAATAAAGCTTTGAGGTTCCAAGCATGGATGGAGATGTGAAGTAGGAGATATCATGGAGCATATTGGAATGTAAGATAGAGTAGCTTTTATTTTATAAATTTGTTTTGATATTAGTTTTCATTTCATTCAAGTATGTAATTTCATTTTTATGTTGTTTTCATTTCATTGAAAGTTTAATAGTTTAGATTTTCCATTCATGCAAGTTTAATTCATTAAAGTGTGTTATACCAGTCGATTGCAGATTTAATTTTCATTTAAGAGTGTTTTTGAAATCATGAAGAATGCTAGATTAGATTTGATTTATAAAGTTATTTACATTTACATTTGATTGTTGAATCCTGTGCTCTCTAAATCGTCTCAAGAAAGTGGCTCTGTAATTTTCCAGTTGGATCATATTGGGGCATTCGATTATACAAAAACCATAGGTTTCTGATTTATGGATGTGTGTTAGATTAGTTTTCAATTCTGTCAAGCATTTTCCTGCATTTTAGTCAAGAATTTAGACTGCATCCATTTTCCTGCATTTCTGTCAAGCATTTTCCTGCATTTTGGTCAAGCATTTTCCTGCATTTTGGTCAAGCATTTAGATAGCATCCATTTTCTTGAATATCAGTCAAGCATTTATATTGCATCCATTTTCTTGCATTTCTGTCAAGCATTTTCATGCATTTCGTTCAAGCATCTAGATTGCATCCATTTTCCTACATTTCGATCAAGCATTTAGATTGCATCCATTTTCTTGCATTTCGGTCAAGCATTTAGATTGCATCCATTTTCCTGCATTTCTGTCAAGCATTTAGATTAAGAATTCAATTTCTTTTGAAATGATTTTTGAATTAAATTAGATGATTTTGGTTTTTGTTATTTGATTAGAATTGAAAGCGTATATTAGAATTCAATTATGCAAGTAGATTAAATTTTAATTCCTGAATGTAGAATAGATTTTCAAGTTAATATAGGAATGGTGTGACGAGGTTAGTTTTAAGTTTTCATAAACTGATCCCTAGGATATATTATGCACGTATATCTCACAAGTCCTACGAATCCCAGATTGATAGTTTATGTTAGTAATCTAATACAAATTATTTTACTCAACATTTTGCACCGTTGCCGGGGATACGTACATAGGGATTAGTGTTAGCTTAGTTTCAATTACATTACAATTTCGTTTTCGCAAATTTAGTTTTTTTTTCACAATTTTAGTTTTCTTTTTTTACGCAATTTTATTTTTTCTCATTAATTAGATTAGTTTTTCATTCTTTTAGAAATTATGGCTAATCATTTTTTCTTTCAAATAACATAGAATAAAGTAGAAAAATAAAACTAGACCTGATTGCATTTAGAGCCACACAGAAATAATTTCAATAAAATAAATCAATTAAAAATTTCTCGAGTATGCTCTCCTCTTGTGCTTTGTGTGATCTGGAGGATCAGAAAATAGATTTTTATGTTAGTATAAAAAATAAAAAAATAAAAAGTAAAAAATAAAAAAATATATATATTTTATTTAGCTACAGAATGCAATTCTGCAACTAACTTCTGTTTTCATCATTTGAAATGATTTTCCAAAAAACTTCAAATAATAATAATAATAATAATAACAATAATAATAATAATAATAATAAATTTTTTTTTTAATTAAAATATATATGTATATATTTTTAATGTAACATATATATTTTTTCTTAACAAAACTAAAAAATTTAAAAAATAAATTAAAATAAATAAATAACAAACATCATAACCCACAATATCTGATAAAGAAACAAAACCCAACACAATTAAAAACATAACAAACATATCAAATAAAAATAAAAATAAAAATCCATAGCTCTTAAGTGAAGTATGAATATGTGAAATTCAATAGCTTGAATCTTGTTATGAATGCGCGTAATGGATGGCTAAGTGAAGCTCGGTGGAATGGTGAACTCTGACAACTCGAGGTAACAACTTGGTTCAATGCCGCAAGCTGAATAGAAAGTTTAGTTTCGGTTGGGAATGCCGCAACAAATAAATCTGTTTCATGGTGGATTACCATCGCAATATTAATAAATTCTTAAAAAAAAACAAAAATAAATAAATAGCTTGAAAGTAATCTTCATGCATCTGAGATAACACAAGCTGCAAAAGACGGAATTAGTTGCATCACTTGAGATACGATTCCTGGTTCTGTTGATATTAGGTGGCACACTCAGCTCTAAGCAATTTGAAGTGCTCATACATCCTCCCTCTTGCATGACAATCTCTCCATATCCATCAAGCCTCTATAAAAATTTCTTATAGCCTGAATTAGACCTTGGAAACTAAAGGAAACCACATTTAGCAACAATTGATTTTGTTGCAGAAGTGATTGCTAGAAAACGCAACAATCTAGACACATAATTTTAAAATGAATTTTTTGATTAACGGAGGGCGAATTTGAAAAAAGTGAGGCATGGGTTTTTCCAAAACGGGGTGAATTAAGCAACCCAGAAATGGTTTCCTTATATTCCTAACCATTTGGGAGATTGTCAAGGATCCTTTGAGCTTCATTTTGCAGACTGCATGGGGAAAACTATTTCTTTAAATGCACAATGAACAGTTTTAGTGTGGCACACTATAAAGAGGAATAATTCAAATATAAAACAAAGTCTAGTGTGACATTCAATCTACATGCCACGTGATTTTTATAAATCTAAGAGTCTAATTTGATTTTTTCATCCTTTGCGTAGTTATTAGATCTCGACCGCCTTTCTGGTTGGGGACATTCAAGACCGCAGAAGAAGCAAATATGGCGTATGATAAAGTTGCCTTGGAAATAAGGGGAGATACTAATTATCTAAACTTTCCTCTTGAAATCGTGTCGAATGCAAGCTTGATTTGGTTTGCGGCATCCTGCCTCAAGCTGAATTACCCATTTTAGAAGCTATATCTCCTACTCCACTAACACGTTCTCTCTATTAGAGAGGTGAGCCACAAAGACTTTACCAACTGTGAACTTCGATCAATGGTTATTACAGATAGAAGTGAAATTGGGATGGAGGAATCCCTCGCAGTCCTGTCATCCCTAGTGATTATGAAGATTTGGAGATATTTGAAAATTAAAAAACATTAGCTTCAATTTAAGACATAAAAATGTGGATTGGAAAATGTTTTCTCTAATTTCATTGGGTTTTTTAGACAACAAACTGGAAACCTGGATTATTTATCACGACTTAATTGAAGGTTGTCAATCCAGTAATTATGAAACCTATTTTAAGAATAGACCATCATATATCTTGATGACTTTCCCATTATCATTTTCTGAATTTAATTCTTAGGGTCATGTTACAAGTTTTATGGTATACAACATGAATAGTGCCTCAAAATTTACATTAAATACTATGAAGAATGACAGAATTCTAGAACACCTATGTTTATTCCATATATCTGATTTAATTTGAGCTATCTTGATAACTCATTAGCTAACTATATGTATGTATGTATGTATGTAATCATAATAAAAATAAAATTGCTTACTGCATCAATAAAACAAGTAGAATTTGCTCGTTTTTTTGAAGGAGGTACTAATTAATTTAAATATCAAAGACTGATTACATGTATAGTTGTGTATACTTAACTTTCTTTTCAGGATTTTAGCTACAAACTGTGCACATTCTACTACTGAACATCAATCCTGTAGCAGAGAAACCTCACAGTTTCACTCAAATTTCAAATCTGCCTAACTTTCTCATATGATATCGGATTTTGACGATTCAAGCATATTTGGAAAGATCTCAACGAGATCTACAAAATGAGAAGCTATAATTAGAGTTTGAAACAAAAAAGAATGAATAAATTTCTGAAAAGACACAACATGTAACTTGAGGTACTAATTTCAACAGAGATATAATTTCTTTTGTTTTTCCTTCATGAACTTGTTTTATTAGAACCAATTATTAGTTTTTTGTGTAAATGTCATAACCAGAGAGATTCATCACCTCTTTCTTTTGATAGCCTTACATTCCATTGTAGAAGTACTATTTTTTTTCAGGTTCCAGGAGGAAGAACAGATGACCATAAGCGAACTGTGTCTCTCTTAGAGACCACTTTCATTTCACAATGAAGATGATCAACAACAAAGATGAAACATGAATGCATGAGCACATGCTAATGTAGATTAGATCCAACACTTGCAAGCCATTTCAGATGCCATTGTCTCCATTACATCCATTCTTCGTAATAAAACATTCACCTCATTTACCTTCATATTTTCCATTCACATTCATTCTTCATTCACGTTCACTATCCATTCACATTCATTCACTTCCATCCATCGCTAACTCATGAATAAAAGAAATTAGCTGAGTTACATACTGATTAAATTTTTCCTTTTCATGTTCATTTTCTTTTCCCAAATAAATCTTGCTTCAAAGCAAACTGTATATCTATAGTCCCTTTTGAGTTATAAAAATATTTTCAAAAATTATCACGAGGCTTGCATGCCTTAATAGCAAGTTCTCTTGCTGAGAAACAATGGAGCCATTAATGTCCCTTGTTTGATAGATATTCTAGGTGAATCGACATCGAAAAATATATTCGTACCTAGCAAGATGTGCTTAGGCATATTGACTTTCATTTTCATTAATGATGAGAGGTCTCGTGTTTATTAGTGGCATACATTAACAACCACTAATTCAAAAATTTCTTACTATGTTCGACATCAAAAAATTCATTTACATATATAAGAATTGTGCCAATGTGTGATAACGACATGAAGACTATCATATCCATTATTATTCAGCTTTTGTAGCAGATGTAGCAGATTCAACAAATTCAGTAGCAACAATAAAGACTCACTTTCAAAAATTCATCCACCGTTTTCACGACCAATTGAAGAAGCATCATATTATATTTTTGCATTAGCTAAATATGCACAAGTTATCCATTTCATAGGTAAGTAAAGGTATGTTCTTTTCTAACTTTTTATCATGCAATTCCTTAAAATGCTAAAGTTATAATTTTTGGAAAAACAATCCACAATATTCCTTTTCTCACTTCATAAAATTGCAAAAAACCATTAGTTGGGGGGAAGGGATATCACTCCATATATTTACATCTTATGCCACATCACTTTCATATAACCAACATACAACTACTATTGCATTAGGATTCAAAAAAATCATATGTTTTTTAAATCATCAAATTGATGGGCTTATGGCTAATTGAAAAGATAAATTCTCAATGTTTTCAAGATATTTGGATGCAACAAAGAATAAACAAAGTATTGTTACACAAGAACCAATACTCATTAATTTTGGTTGTCACACAAGAACCAAAAAAAAAAAATTGGTTGTCACACAAGAACCGACCATAAAGATGAATGTTTCAATCCAATATATTTTAAAGGAAACTTTGAAAAAATATTGAAGTTATCAAATGCTATGATAATGCAAATTTAAAGGAGAACTGATACAAGCCAAAGCTCATTCAAAAGAAAGACAATTCAAAGATCAAATGAATCAATGTAATAGGTTGCATGAGGAAATGCGATAACTTCAGTTGGGGGGTATGTTGGGTCTTAGGAATGTCCTTAAAAATAAATCTAATTTTACCATCATGTCCATTATATCACCTCCATTTCACCTCCATTTCACTACGATGTCACTACATTCATCTCATTTTCATCATCATTTGGGTTACCCTTGTGTTTTCCAAACATTATTAATTTCTAGTGTTTTTTAAGTGAATTTGTGATCAAAAGTTAGGAAATAATATGCATATGCTTATACCTTAAAAGTGGAAATAATTTTGTGACATGTGTGGGTTCATTGGAATTTTCTAAGGCCCTCTTATGTGGCTCCCAAAGCTCAAATTCGAAATTATCTTCATGATACGAGGGAGATTTGAAGGAGGGATATGTGGCTTATGGTTAGCAAATTGGTTGAGAATATTATGGATCAAAGGAGAGGAAGAAAGATCCTCATTAATGAGGAGGTTTCTTAGGAATTTGTATAACTAGGAGACCTCTCTCCTTTATTTGTAATCTTGTTAATCTATCATTTTGTACTTGGTAATTTTGGAGAACTTGAATAAAGCTTTGAGGTTCCAAACATGGATGGAGATGTGAAGTAGGAGATATCATGGAGCATATTGGAATGTAAGATAGAGTAGTTTTTATTTTATAATTTTGTTTTGATATTAGTTTTCATTTCATTCAAGTATGTCATTTCATTTTTATGTTGTTTTCATTTCATTGAAAGTTTGATAGTTTAGATCATCCATTCATGCAAGTTTAATTCATGCAAGTGTGTTTGATCGTTCGATTGTAGATTTAATTTTTATGTAAGAGTGCTTTTGAAATCACGAAGAATGCTAGGTTATATTTTATTTATGTAGTTATTTACATTTACAATTGACTATTGAATCTTGTGCTCGCTTAGTCATCTCAAGAAAGTGGTTCTGTCATTTTCCAATTGGATCAGATTTGGGCATTCGGTTATACAAGAACCATAGGTTTCTGATTTATGCATGTGTTAGATTAGTTTTCAATTCTGCCAAGCATTTTCCTACATTTCAGTCAAGCATTTAGACTGCATCCATTTTCCTTCATTTCTATCAAGCATTTTCCTACATTTCGGTCAAGCATTTGGATTTCATCCATTTTCCTGCATTTCAGTCAAGCATTTAGACTGCATCCATTTTCCTACATTTCTATCAAGAATTTTCCTGCATTTCAGTCAAGCATTTACATTGCATCAATTTTCCTGCATTTCTATCAAGCATTTAGATTTCATCCATTTTCTTGCATTTCTGTCAATAATTTTCCTGCATTTTGGTCAAGCATATAGATTGCATCCATTTTCCTGCATTTCTGTCAAGCATTTAGATTAAGAATTCAATTTATTTTGAATTTATTTTTGAATTAAATTAGATGATTTTGGTTTTCGTTATTTGATTAGAATTGCAAGTGTAGATTAGAATTCAATTATGCAAGTAGATTAAATTTCAATTCCTGAATGTAGAATAGATTTTCAAGTTAATATAGGAATGGTGTGACGAGGTTATTTTTTATTTTTCATAAACTAATCCCTAGCATATATTGTGCACGTATGCCTCACAAGTCCTATGAATCCTGGATTGATAATTTATGTTAGTAATATAATACAAATTATTTTACTCAACAAAAATTATCCCCTATTATTTAGAATTTTTTCTAAAATGATTGTGCAATTCCCAAGGATTGATCATTGATAGCACACAACAAGGTATGTACACTAAATAATAGTCTACAACTGATGTTACATTTCCTTGGAATATCCACCAAAGCTGAGCAATTAAAATTCCTTGCATGCATGAGCTATTTTTGGTTGATTGATCAATTGAATATATGATCATTGAGTTAGAATGTTGTCCCATCACACAACTAACCTCCAACTAGTTCTATCGACAATTAGAACTAGTTTAATGAATACAACTGGAAATAATTGAAGTAGATTGCTACAAATTAGAAATCACACATGCATAACTGAACTCTATGCCCTTAACTCAAATTTACTGAGCTAATTGAGTGAAAAGAGCCATGTCATCTCAGTTAACTACATCCAAGTTGTCTGCTGATGTGGAAATATTGATTTTTTCAATTTGACTAAGGCTAAGTCAAACTGAGACTTTCTTGCTACACTTCTCAACAACATGCAGGCACATCAATCACCACATTAACTAACCTTCACTGCCATGCCACATCATCTAACCACATTAACATAACACATCACCAACATATCAACATACCATGTCACCTAAAACATGCCCTGCCACCATCCTTCCACATCAACATTTTCTTACTTGTCAGGTTCGTTAGTGCCCACATGGGCTCCACATAACCTACTACCTTGGAATTAATATCCAATACTTTTGCTAATAAAAATTCCCTTTATAAAATTTTCTAGACGTCCATATGCCTAAATCTTGATAAAGTCTAGATATTGGGTCTTTATCAGTTGAAAAATCCTGCTAACATCCTTTAATGACTCTTAACATACTTTGGTTCTCATATCTCTCCCAATCTAGTTAGTTCAACATTGGGTCACTATAAATGTTCAATAGGCCCACGTAAATTTTTGACCAGTCTAGTTGAAAACTATTAAATAATTTAGGTTGTTTTCCCCATTATCTAACATATTTTCCAACCAAGACATTAAGCCATCAATATTTTTAAGAAAATACCTAAGGGACTTGAGGTCGGTCTAATACACAGACCCTATTCCTATTCCCCTTTTATGAATAATCATTTGGTCATAAATTATGTTGGCCATGTGACTAGGGGATGTGGCTAAATACCCCCAATCCTAAATTTTCCAAAATAACCTAAAACCAAGGAGATCAACCCCCAAATTTCTACACTTTTACTAAGTTCTTAAACATGTTTTAAAGGACTAAAACATACTACAATAAAGCATGAACCTACCCAAATAAAGCCTAAGACACAAAAGACATATTTAGAGATCCAAATTTATGAAGGAACAAAATGAAATACATATTTGAAATAGGAACACATAGATACAATGAACTAAACTTCAATTAATAAATGGAAAAAGTTGAAATGTTTTACATGCATAATGAAAGAAAACTGTCTCGAGCGATGGTAGCTTTTCTCTAAGAAGAGATGTGATGGCTACATGCCTTCTATTGTCAATCCTAGAGACAGCCTTGAGTTGTGAAAGACCAGTGCCTAGGACATCTTATATAGTAAGGAGAATAAGATATAACAAAGAAAATTATCAGAACAAGGCTCTTTACTACTTCAATTTTAACAGGAAGGTACAATGTAGGTGGAACCAAAATACTCATAGACTTAGCATAATGAAAATAACACTTCAGAGGCAAAGAGTGAATCCTCAATATAAATGCATCAGACAACTCAAAGACAGTTTTCTGTAAGGAGGGCTGGATTGTAAAAATTCTTTACAGAGATTGAAAATCAGATGACATTTGCTGTGTAAGAAATATAGAAGGAATACTAACTACTAATGAGATGAAATTTCATAACCATATCTAAACATGAGATGGGCTTAAGATAATAAGAATCCATACATGTCAATAGCTTTCAAAGAATAACATCCCATAGCACTTAATATAGAAGAAGCGTGGATGAAGTGGGCAATGAAACAACATATCATAACTGAGCCATATTTAAAGCGCTAGACAGGTTTAATATAAGTATCAATTTGATAAATTCACACCAGAACCACTGAGCCACTCACATTCCAGAGCATGATATAAGAGAAATGGAAATAGTGAAATGAACAGCTAAACAATAACACATAAGGCAGAGTTACAGACTGTAAATCATCAAGACCAGAATCCTCATTAAAGATTGAACTCCTTCTCATTGAGACCCAACGGGCTCTTCACATTTGTATTAAAGGTTCAACAAAATGCATACAAAAACTCTTTCACAGCAATTTCTTTAGAAAATCTGGGACTTGTTTTTCTCTTTAGTTCTTGCTTATATAGAAGCCTCAGAAACATGAGCAAAAAGATATTTTTGGGAAGAATATCTTCCTCGCGTGCTGGTAATCAGTTTGAAGTCTCCATAAAAAATAACCAAAATTCATGATGAGGAATTGGGGCATCTCATCATTGACAGTTAGGCTCATGGCCGTTTTAAACAAAAATATCAAATAACAGTTTCTGACAGAAGGTAAAATGTAGGGGTGAAATGTGAATTCCACTCGAAATTTAAAAGTAACAAACTAAAATCGAAGGAAAAGGCCACTAGGGTCGAATCATGAATTGAAAGTTTTCACTGATGAGGTGGAGTTGAGGCAGTCACTGTCACAGATGGCTGAATGTTGGCTGAGAGGAATCAATTTTCCTTTGACGTGGCAGTAGAGGCTTTTCTGCCCGTAGATCTTCATGATTTTCTCTAATTCTGATTTAATTTGGAGGATGGGATTTTGATAGTCAATCTTAGCCGGAATCCCCAAATTGTCTCAATCTTCTGTTTCTACTATGGCAGGTCTTCGATGCTGATACTCTGACTGCTGCTACAATAACCTCTCTGTGTTTCGAATCACAGTGACCATGATTATGGAACCTAGAGTGAATTCATCACTCTGTAACAACCTTGCACAATACGATAAATCATGAAGAAAATCCGGGGAGTGGCAGAAGGAATGTTGTGGAGGCCTGTGGAAGTGGTGGCGGAGCAGTGGAAAACTGATGAAAAACATGCGGAATGGGAAGAAACTAATGAAAATGAATGAAAGAGGGACCTTTGGATGGTGGGACTCAGCGGGTGGAGGGAAATTTAATGTGAGCTATTGGATCTTAGGAGGAGATCGACAGTTGGGATCATCTGATGGAGTTAATAGGGACATCCAATGAAGATAAATGGTGAAATGCGTGATACATTGTGGGCCGTAGATTTGGATCAAACGGATGGTCACGATTGGATCGACTAATTGCAATCGTGAGGGATGGAGGGTAACACCTTTAGAACTTGCGATTGGTGATGCGCGATTGAGTGCCAGCCGTCTGATCTGGGATGAGATTGACGGTGGAGACTCAATTGGCAGGGAGATGGATGGGGGGTAAAGGAGTGGAGCGGGAGAAATAAGGGCCGTCAGATCAAAGGGAAATCGACGACGAAGATTACAATTGGAGGATCGCAATCGGGGAGTGCGGCAGGCGTCACATTGAAGAACTTGCGATTGCGATTGGTGTGGTGATGCACTAGGCGTGATGTGATTCATGCTGGATCGTCAGATCTTTGTAAATCTATGGTCGAGATCTCCGCGGGAGTTCATAGAACGAAGCACAATCACATCGGGGATTTTAAGTTTAACAAAGAAATGCGCTTGCTGCGAGACTTCTGATTGCAATAAGCACCTATGGGCTCAGCTCCTAGTCTCGGCACCCGGTTGCATGGAGGGGAAGTGTTTAAGGGGTTGGCTGAAAAGGGGCTAAAGCCTCATATGAAAAATGTGATTTTTTGGCCTATTTTCAATGCATTTCAAGGCCAAAAAGGGGTAACGGTAAGGGGAATGAAGGGATTTTAAGCCAAACAAAGGTATTTGAAAGGTTTAAAATTGGATTTGGGTGATTTTAAGGGGTTAATGAGGAAATAAGAGAGAGGAAAAAAGGTGAATAATCAAAGGTTAAGTGGGGATGAAACAAGAGGGAAAAGGAGGCCTTTTGGGCATTCTTCTTCGCAAACAGAGAGTCTACAAAACTGGGAAAAACAGTGAATGTTAACCATATGATCAACATTGGCTCCACCTGGGGATGATACGTTCATCCTTGGGACTGTTGAGAACTTCGCAGACCACCTGTTAATCTTCTGTGTGGACACCACTCTCCAACACTTTTTATTTTTCTCTTCATGATTCACCATGACACACACATCATTCAAACAAAGATGAAAACAAAAAAATAATGTACAGTATAATACATTAGGCTCTCTTGGCTGAATCAGAATTGGAAGTAAGGTTTGAGGAACTGACCATTTACAGGGGCATCGAGCAAGTCTCCCTATAAATTTTCCAGCCTGAAAGTGTTATTGCCCCCTTGCTCCACAATTTTAAAAGGGCCGAACCAAAGTGGGTTGAATTTACCATGTTTCCCATTTTCAGCTCTTCGAATATCCCATCTTAGCACTAAATCCCCAAACTATAATTTACTGTCCTTGGCGTGCTGATCAAAAAGGTCCTTCATCTTCTCTTGATATTCAGTTAGCCTCTGACTTACCTGGTTCTGTGTTTCTTCTAACTCCACCAGCTGATTGATTCTCCTGGTCACATCATCGGGTTCTTCTTGACTTTCTTGCATGAATCGGGCTACTGGTAAGGCTAATTGTACAGGGAATACTGCTACCCTCCCGTATACTAATTCATATGGGGACTTCCTGGTTGCTCTCTTGCTGGTAATCCTGTTGGCCCACAGAGCGAATTTCAACTGGGAATCCCAATTTTTCTGATTTTCATTGATAGCCTCCTTCAGTGCCCTCACCAGGGTTTTATTTGAAGACTCTGCCAGGCCATTTCCTTGTGGATAATAAGCCATAGAGTGACCTAGCGCAATGTTATACTGCTGGCAGAAACTGGAAAAATTTTCAGACTTAAAGGCCTGTGCATTGTCGGTCACTATCTTGGTAGGGCAGCCAAATCTGGATATGATATTTTCTTCCATAAATTTCATTACCACAGCATTTGTTGCATTCCTTGAAAGTATAGCTTCCACCCACTTTGTGAAATAATCTGTGGAAGTTAGTATCCACTTATGCTGACCACATGATGAAGGATGTATTTCACCGATAAAGTCAATTCCCCATTGCTGGAATGGCTCATCCACGTGAATAGGGATCATGGGCAGAGGTGCCAAATTCTATCTTTCAGCAAACCTTTGGCATTTCTCGCAAGCTCTAACCTGGGAAAACACATCTCCAAAGAGTTTGGGCCAGAAGAAACCAACCTTCAGGATTTTGTGAGCAGTGGCCCTCCAACTATAATGACCCCCACAGATTCCTTCATGAAATTCGGCCATTAGACTCTCAACCTCGTCTTCTGTGAGACACAGGAGCAGAATACCTGGGGGATATCACTAGTACAACTGACCATTTGCAACCACGTACTTCTGTGATCTCAACCTTAGTGTTCTATATTTAGCTTTATCACAGTTAGGAGGGCAGCTGAGTGTTAAAAGATATTCCACTATCTCTTTGTACCACGGGTTGATGAGGTACTTCATATGTGTCTTCTGAGTAGTTATCTCTACTCCTTGCTATTCTTCCTTCTTCTTAGGCTCCTCATTAGCTATCATGGATAGATTTATACCCAAAGCCTGACAGTCTGATTCAGACATAATTTTGGCCAATCCTTGTTCCTTAATTAGTTTGGTAGGGTGAATATCCAACTCATATTCTTGTATTTTGGCAATCCACTTCCCCATTTTTCCTTCGCTATCCCCTTGGATAAGAATATCTTTTACAGCTGCTGTAGGCACAAACGCAGTGATATGGGATTGCAAGACATACATGCGAAATGCTTTAAGAGACTTCACCAGGGCATATGCCTGCTTTTCTAATATGTTATATTTCAGCTCTGCATCATGGAGCACCCGACTAAAGAAAGCGATGGGCTGCTAGTACCCTTCTTCATTTTTCTGCAATAAAACTCCTGCCACTGTATGAGGTGATGCAAATGAAAAGATCATGAAAGGTTTGGCATAGTCTGGTCCAGCTAGCACAGGGGCTTCTGCAAAGGAATTTTTTATCCTGGAAAAGGCTTCTCGTGATTCCTGAGACCACTTTACCTCATTATTTTTCTTCAGCATGTCAGTTATATGTCTAACTATCTTTGCATAGTTAGGGATAAACCTCTTCAGAAAGTTAATGCGCCCTTGGAACACCTGCACCAACTTTTTATTTCTGGGAAGAGAAATGCCATTTATAACTTCTACTCTCTTAGGATCTATTTTTACACGATATTTGGTTACAATATGTCCCAAAAACTTGCCCTCTTCTAATGCAAATAATGAATTTTGTGGATTGAGAGAGAGACCATACCTTCTGCATTTCTCAAAAGTTCTACGCAAATGTTCAATGTGCTCGACATCATCCTTTGAAAACACAGTGATATCATCGAGATAGACCACCACAAACTTATCTTGCTTCCCAACAAAGGCAATGTCCATGGCCCTTTGAAAAGTGGCCCCTACATTAATCAACCCAAATGTCATCCTAGCATACATAAATGTACCCCATGGTGTGGTAAAGGAAGTCTTCTTCTGATCTTCTGGTAGTACAACCACCTGATTGTAACTAGAGAAACCATCCATCATCAACATCCGAGAAGCTCCCACCACTTTCTACAGGATATGATCCATTTTGGGCAGTGGGTAATTATCCTTTAAGGATGCTCGATTCAGATTCCTAAAATCAACACACAACATTATTTCTCCATTCTTTTTCCAGACAAGGACTAAATTTTCCACCCACTCAGAGTACCTCAATGGCACAATTATTTTGGCCTGCAATAAATTCTTAATTTCTTGCTCTATGGAAGGGAGCAGCAGAGGGTTAATCTGTCTAAGCTTCTACTTGTGCAGCTTCACATCTCCTTTCAGAGGGATTTTTTGTTGCATAATGCTAATATCAAAAGTTTTCAAGTCCTGATAAGACCATGCAAACACATCTTTGTAGGACTGAAACCGTTTCTGGTAGAGCTCTTTATATTCTCCTGGGACTTTCTTGGACAACCTCACAATTTTGGGGTCAGCATCAGTACCAAGTTTTTGGTCTTCTACTTAATTTTATTATACCGCTTTGTTTGGCTGCATTGGGGTGTTGTTCTTGTCAAACAATATTTCTAGAGGCACCAGCCCTCTAGGTATAATGTTTCCCTTCAATTGCAACACTTCATGACCTGCCACCTTTTCCTCCCATTTTTTTTCTGAAAGGTCTTCAGCTTCTTCTTCTTCACAAACATCTATCTCCATGTTTGAGAATTCTCTGACTGTTTCCATGAATATTTTCACTTTTTCTTCATCCTCAAACACCTGATAGTGTTTGATGTTATCTGGGATCGATGGTCGATAACGTACCTAAATTTCATATCTTAAGAGAGGGTTTTGAGGTGGACGAAAGGTACTGGCAGCCACTGCAAGGGAGTCTGCCATCCTATTCTACTCTCGGGGCATGAACTGAATATTAAATGCCAAGAAAAAATTCTCCACTAGATCCCAAACTTCATTCCTATAAGCTCTCAGCCTAGGATGTTTGGTTTGGCACTGATTCTTCACTTGTCTAACCACCAGTTCTGAATCTCCCAGAACCTTTAGAATCTGTATGTTCATACTCCTAGCTGTCTGTAACCCTAATAGAAGTGCTTCATACTCGGCCACATTATTAGTGGTTTCATACTCTAGTTTGAAAGACAATGGGACCCATTGGCCTGTAGGAGAAATCCATAATACTCCAGCCCCATTACCTTCTCTGGAGTTTGCTCCATCAAAATGAAGTGTCCAGATTCTTGCTTCATGGATCTCTATGGACTGCTCGGTCTTGATCTGGAAAAATGATGGTTCATGAGCGTAATCTTGATCTTCTTCCAGCATCAAACATGAGAAATCTCCCTCCTTACTATAAACTGGAGAATTAACTGAGTTTTCAGCCTTGGTGACCATCTTGACAAATCTAGTTTCCCAGTACAACCTCCTCTCTTGGACACCAAAAACTGGGATAGTAGCATAGGTCAAGTCCAACTTGATTGACCCACCAATTTTAGTTCCCCAGGACCTTGACAGCAACATGCCGAAGCGAGCTGGGATGTCAGCCACCACGATGTCCATCACCACACTTTTTGCTGGGATTTGGGCCAAATTGACCACCAAATACTTGATCATACCCAGGCATTTAACTCTTTTGGAATCAAATGAATATAGGTCTTTGTATCGATGAGTGATTTTTAATCCTAGTTGTTCCATGACTAATAGGGGCAATAAGTTATGGGAGGCTCCTGAATCTAACATACAATTATGCAACAGTAGGTCATGAATTTCTAGGGACACATAAAATGGGGGATTAAAGGCATCTAATTCCTCAAAATGTGGGCCAAATACAACCATAGGTCTTTCTTCTTGAAGGTTTAGACTGTCTGGAATATGTGCTACTTCTGGGGGAAGCATAAAGGATGTGACCTGGGGCTGATATGCTGGATGCTTCAACAATTCGGTCAAGGGGACTGGGATTTTGACTTTCTCAAGCTCCTTTTGTAAACTGAAGACAGAGGAGGACTTATCTACTAACATCTATTTTGACTCTTTGCTTTGGACAAGAGGTTTGACTTCCTTTATGACTGACTTGACATTGGGGGGAGTAACAACTTGTGAGGAGGAAGGAATTTGATCAGCAGACTGCAAATATTTGTTAAGAGGCCTCTTACCTTTGTATGTGGTCCTTTGAGCTATTGTATCCTTCTGAGCAGATGCTTCCTCATGGGATGTGTCTTCCTCTTGATCCTGAGTGCGAGTTATCTTCCTAGAAGATCTGAGGTCATATCTTCATGAAATCGACAAATTGCTTGCAGTAGTCATCGATCTCAGGATTTGAGTGCGAGTTTTCATTATATTTTTCTTCCAAATGTGACAGAATCTCTACTTCATCACTTTCTTGTATGGGACATTCAGCTTCATCACTATTTTAAAAAGCAAGGTATGCCTCCTCTTGCTCATAAGTGGTGTCTTCGGTAGGACCATCTACCTGACCTTCCAAGTACAGAGGGTGTGGTACCTGATCTTGTTGCTCCTTCCGTTCCCTTTGCAGTATCTGCAAGGGTGGTTTTCTGTACTGAGGGTTGTAACCCATGTTTGGAGCATTCTGGAAATTCTTGGAGGGTGAATTCTTGGTCTCTAGTTCAAGTTTGACCAACTTACTTGAAATATTCTTAATCACTTTGTTCATTTCCTTGATCATGTCATTAGCTGAGTCTCTATCTTGGTTCAAGGTGGATACCTCCTCTTTTCCCTTTCTTCTAGTATCTTGTTCAGATTTTCCCTTTGATTTACCAGTGGAGGAAAAATTTGCTTCCAGCTCTAGTGCATCAGTTTGAGCATCATCCAGGGTGGTAGGCTTTCTTTCTCTTAGAGAGAAACAAAATTCTGAGTCAAAAGCTGCTACGAAAACAACTTTTGCAGCAGTTTGATGAGGTTTCATATCAACAGGGAGACTTAAATACAATTTATTAAACCTCTTGATGAACTCTGACACTCCTTTGTTATGCCTTTTCTTGAGTGTGTTAAACTCAGTAAGACAATGTCCATGATCTTTCTTCTCCCCTCATTTTCTAAGAAAAGTATCCTCCATTCCTTCCCAAGTGGTGATGGAACGGTCTCCCAATGTCTTAAACCATTTTAGAGCTTCACCATCAAGAGATTGAACAAGCAATCTTAAGACTACGTCTAGATGTTCCACATTAAAGTTCTTTGCAAAAGAGCAGAAAACCTCAAGATGCTTTTGAGCTTCAATCTCATTTTCCCCATTGAATCAGGGCAAGATCTTCAGATAGTCCTCTGGCATATCATTTAACACTTGAGGTAATGCTAGGGGGGCATACTTGTTCAACAAGAAACCAGGAACATTGGCCATTGGAGGAGGAGGTGGAGGTAGTAGAAGGGTTTGATGTGTAAGAGGAGGAGGAGGTGGAAGTGAATTGTGAATGAAAATAGGAATGTATTGAACAGTAGCTTGGGATGATGATGGAAAAGACAGAATATTAATAGCAGATACTTCAGTGACTTCTTTGACCTCTTTGGCTTCTAGAGTGGGATGGAATGTGTAACGAGTGGTATCTATCGATTGGGCCTCGTCTTTGATTTGGATGTTTCCCAGAGGTAGAATATCTGAGTAATAACTAGTTTCTCCCATAGTGGAGTCAGAACCTTGCACTTGGGCCACTTGAGAAGAAGAGGATGGAAAGTCTTCTAAAGAAAATTCAGGGATCTCAGTATGGATGAATTGTCTTTCCCTCCAATTCCTCCTATGTAGGATCTTCTTTGGGTCAGACACAGAAGGTGTCTTTGTATAAGACGTATCTGACCTCGAGTGTGGCTTCCAAGGAGCTAGGACTGCAAGTAAGTTTATCTGATAGATGACTGTGGAGTCACCAAGGTGAGGGATCTACAACTCTCAACTCTTCATGCTCACCTTTTTGAAGAGTGAATAAATATTTTGTTGAGGCCCAGGGATTTAAATTTTCTTAACTTCATTCCCCAGCAATGGTGCCAAAAAGATGTTGTCAATCCTAGAGACAGCCTTGAGTTGTGAAAGAACAGTGCCTAGGACATCTTATATAGTAAGGAGCATAAGATATAAGAAAGACAATTATCAGAACAAGGCTCTTTACTACTTCAATTTTAACAGGAAGGTGCAATGTAGGTGGAACTAGAATACTCATAGACTTAGCATAATGAAAAGAACACTGCAGAGGAAAAGAGTGAATCCTCAATATAAATGCATCAGACAACTCAAAGACAATTTTCTGTAAGGAGGGCTGGATTCTAAAAATGCTTTACAGAGATTGAAAATCAGACGACATTTGCTATGTAAGAAATATAGAAGGAATACTAACTACTAATGAGATTAAATTCCATAAAAATATCTAAACATGAGATGGGCTTAAGATAATAAGAATCCATACATGTCAATAGATTTCAAAGAATAACATCCCATAGCACTTAATATAGAAGAAACGTGGATGAAGTGGGCAATGAAACATCATATCATAACTGAGCCATATTTAATGTGCTAGACAGGTTTAGTATAAGTATCAATTTGATAAATTCACACCAGAACCAGTGAGCCACTCACATGCCAGAGCATGATATAAGAGAAATGGAAATAGTGAAATGAACAACTAAACTATAACACATAAGGTAGAGTTACAGACTGTAAAGCATCAAGACCAAAATCCTCATTAAATATTGAACTCCTTCTCATTGAGACCCAACGGGCTCTTCACATTTGTATTAAAGCTTCAACAAAATGCATACAAAAACTCTTTCACAACAATTTCTTTAGAAAATCTGGGACCTGTTTTTCTCTTTAGTTCTTGCTTATATAGAAGCCTTAGAAACATGAGCGAAAAGATATTTTTGGGAAAAATATCTTCCTCGCGTGCTGGTAATTAGTTTGAAGTATCCATCAAAAATAACCAAATTTCATGATGAGGAATTGGGGCATCTCATCATTGAAAGTTAGGTTCATGGCTGTTTTAAACAAAAATATCAAATAACAGTTTCTAACAGAAGGTAAAATGCAGGGGTGGAATGTGAATTCCACTCGAAATTTAAAAGTAACAAACCAAAATGGAAGTAAAAGACCACTAGGGCCGAATCATGAATTGGCAATGTTCACTGATGAGGTGGAGTTGAGGTGGTCGATGTCACAGATGGCTGAATGTTGGCTGAGAGGAATCGATTTGCCTCTGACGTGGCAGTAGAGGCTTTTCTGCCCGTAGATCTTCATGATTTTCTCTAATTTTGATTTAATTTGGAGGATGGGATTTTGATAATCAATCTTAGCCGAAATCCCCAAATTGTCTTCAATCTTCTGTTTCTGCCGTGGCAGGTCTTCGACGCTAATACTCTGACTCCTGCTACAATAACCTCTCTGTGTTCCGAATCACAGTGACCGTGATTATGGAACCTAGAGTGAATTCATCACTTTGTAACAACCCTGCACAATACGATAAAATCATCAAGAAAATCTGAGGAGTGGCGGAAGGAATGCTATGGAGGCCTGTGGAAGCGGTGGCGGAGTAGTGGAAAACTAATGAAAAACATGCGGAATGGGAAGAAACTAATGAAAATGAATGAAATAGGGACCTTTGGATGGTGGGACCCAGCAGGTGGAGGGAAATTTAATGTGAGCCGTCGGATCTCAGGAGGAGATCGACGATTAGGATATTCTGATGGAGTTAATAGGGACATCCGATGAAGAGAAATGGTGAAATGCATGATACATTGTGGGCCGTAGATCTGGATCAAACAGACGGTCATGATTGGATCGACAGATTGCAATTGGAAGGCACAGAGGGTAACATCTTTAGAACTTGTGATTGGCGATCCGCGATTGAGCACCAGCCGTCTGATCTGGGACGAGATCGATGGTGAAGACTCAATCGGCGGGGAGATGGATGGGGGGTAAAGGAGTGGAGCGAGAGAAATAAGGGTCGTCGGATCAAAGGGAAATCGATGGCAGAGATTACAATCGGAGGATCGCAATCGGGGAGTGCGACGGGCGGCACATTGAAGAACTTGCGATTGCGATTGGTGTGGTGGTGTGTTCGGCGCGATGTGATTCATGCTAGACCATTAGATCTTTGTAAATCTACGATCGATATCTCCGTGGGAATTCATAGAATGAAGCCCAATCGCATCGAGGATTTTAAGTTTAACAAAGAAATGCGCTTGCTGCGAGACTTCCGATTGCGATAAGCGCTTGCGGGCTCAGCTCCTGATCTTGGCACCTGGTTGCATGGAGGGGAAGTGTTTAAGGGGTTGGCCGAAAAGGGGCTAAAGCCTCATATGCAAAATGTGATTTTTTGGCCGATTTTCGATGCATTTTAAGGCCAAAAAGGGGTAACGGTAAGGGGAATGAAGAGATTTTAAGCCAAACAAAGGTATTTGAAAGGTTTAAAATGGGATTTGGGTGATTTTAAGGGGTTAATGAGGAAA
The DNA here is from genome assembly GCA_034641835.2 of Pinus albicaulis. Lineage (NCBI taxonomy): Eukaryota > Viridiplantae > Streptophyta > Pinopsida > Pinales > Pinaceae > Pinus > Pinus albicaulis. Next base: position 935,004,593 of record CM076569.1, on the reverse strand, counting down.
TAAGAGAGGGGAAAAAAGGTGAAGAAACAGAGTTTAAGTGGGGATGAAACAAGAGGGAAAAGCAGGCCTTTTGGGCATTCTTCTTCACAAACAGAGAGTCTACAAAACTGGGAAAAATAGTGAATGTTAAGCATATGATCAACACCTTCTAAACTGTGTGATGATGAGGCTCGAAAGAATTTATATCATGAAGAAATAATGGGAAACCATAAAAATCCAAAAACCTAACCCTAGGAGATGAAGTGTGAAAAGCTATGCCAACATCGATTGATTTAGTTGGAACATCAACTTCTCATGTCATAACTTTGACATACGATCCTCGTTTGGTCCACATAATAGCTCATTAGAAAGGTATATATGAGAATTTTTTCTTTTTGAATATAAAAATGGATCAAAGTCCAATATTTTCCCATTTCCTCAAAAAATATTGTTTAGGGCCTCAAAATGGCTCCATAAGTTCAGGACCCCAAAATTGGAAAAAGTGGAAAATTGCTGAAATAGGAAATTATATTTAAAAATAGGAATTTGATAAAAAATAGTATTGGAGTCCAAGTGGAATATATAGGTTGACACCAATATCCACTTGGATCATTTAACCTTTAGAGGCTTTCAAAATTTGTTAAATATGCATCCTCATAGGAAGGAACAACATATGGCCAAAGGCCAATTCGACAACTTGACCCAAATTGAGATGAGATTATTCTTTACCTTTTGGGTTGCAAATTCAACTTCAAACTCCAATATTCTTATAAGTAGAGGGGGGAAATATTCTAGATTACCTCTAAAGGAATCAAAGTCTCCCATCACTGGATTTTTTTCTAGTATTCTAATTTCAAATAGGAATACAATTATAGTTGTTCCATCCCACAATTAACGCAGTGAAGGCCATTCACATATAGAATACAGTAAGAGCCTCAAATATTAGTTCATCTAATACATTCTACTTTTTCAATAAAATTCATTTTTAACATAAGGAGCATACTTATAATATTTCTTCTTTGTACAATATTCTTTAGTATATGAATTTACAACTATAAGACAAACATCATTCACCATGAATTTTGACTCATCTTTGCAAAAACATTAAAAAATCTAGCATAGCAAATAATCATGAAAAAAAACCAACAATTTCATTTCATCAAAAGATAAAATGGATACACTTATCTATTAAGTTAAGTTTAATGGAAGATAATGAAGGGAGAGCCACTCTCCACTAACCATAGAATTTTCTACACTACAATATTTCTTGCTATTGACCAACCTTGAGCTATATCTAATGCCTTTAGAGGAATCCTTGTTGTTTATGTGTTATATTATTTTCAAAACTTTTATGTTGTATAAAATAAAAATAGATTCAATCTAAAAATTGTAATATGCTAAAACAATTGACTTGAATCTACTCTACCAATTGTGAAAACCAATTAAGATCACAAAATCAAAAAACAAGAAAGAGAAACAATTTCAATCACACAACATAAATATTTTCTGGGGAAATCCTCAGCCAAAAACCCTACTATATGTATATTACATAATTTAGAAAATGGAAGAAACCTATGCACTATCTCTATCTGTCTCACTGATTCCTAGACATGCATGATTCAATAATTAACAAATTTTCTGCTCTCCAAGATACGTATTTCCTTGCATTGTTTCTTTGGGTAATTAGGTCCTTTTAATTAGGGAAATTACCAACCCATACTGTGCAATCCATTAGGGACCTTGCTCTAACTGTATGCACCACCTATACAATTTGGATAATTATACAACTAATAGTACATTGCCTTTGAAATCCAATCTCAACTAGGTCCTTCTCGTAATTGACATGCATGAATTATTTATGAGTGAGTTATCAGTTAACTGATTGAACACATGAAGAGACACCCCATTTTTTAACCTCCTACTAGTTCCTCCATCAATTAGAACTATTAAAATTGACTTTGACTCTAATAAACTGAGTTAATTAATTACAACTCAAAATAAACTCATCTAGGGCTCCTATAATGTAGGATATGCTCTGCATGCCTCTAATTTGACCCTCAAATTGAATTAACTAAACCAAATAAGTCATCCTAACTTAGTTAACTCATACAAGTTGTCATGTGACGTGGAATTGCAATTTTATTATAATTTAATCAAGGGAAAAATAAATTAGAATCATTTTCTTGTTTCCATTTTCAACACTACCTCTCAACAAGAAACAAATTATTTGCAACCCCGATCCTGCCTCTCTGGAAATAAATTTTTCCTCTTGACAGTGCCTTCACCAATATGTCTGTATATCGCTCCTTTGTAGGAATGTACTCTAACAACATAATCAACCTCTGCACGCAATCTCTGAGATGATGGTACCAGATGTTGATATGCTTGGAAATATCATGAAAAACAGGATTAACCGAGAGTTTGATGCAACTATTATTTTCACAATAAATCATTGTCAGATCCATCTGCTAACTGAAAAAACCAACAAGGATCTTCCTCATCCAGATAGCCTCATAAGATTCTTGAATAGAAATAACGTGCTCTGCCTCTGCTGAATTGAGTGCAATTGATATCTTCTTCCTGTTGTACCAGGAAACTACTATTGACCTAATACTGAAGGTTCCATCTGATGTGCTCTTCCTGAAGGATGGAATCCCTGCCCAATCTGCATATATGAAGCCTTGAATATTCACTCCCTCTGTCCGCCTGTACCAAAGACCAAAATGAGTGGTGCCTATGAGGTATCTAAACACATGTTTGGCTTCCTTCCAATAGAGCTTGGTTTTCTTAACCATTGCTTGAATAACCTAGTTAACTGCATAACACATGTCCAATTGTGTGTTCACCAAGCACATGAGTGAACCCAAAATTTTCCTGTAGATGGTATATTCTACCACTTCACCTAAAGTAACATCTTCCTTCCTCCAATTCCCTGCTAGAGGGGTCTCCATGGGCTTGATGCTCTCTATGTGAAAATTCTTTAGTACTTGGTTGGCATACTTTCCCTGAGAGACAAAAAATTCCCCATATATTTTCCAAATTTCCAAACCAAGGAAATAATGCAAGAGCACCATGTATTTCATCTCAAACTCTTGCAAGATCCTCTTTGTAAGACTTGCAAATTATCATCACCTGTTAGAATTAAATCATTGACATATAATACTATAGTCAATAATTTACCTTCAACCACAATATGGCAAAGGTTCACATTTGCTTCAACTTTGGTGAAGCCCAACCTGGTGAAATAACTATCGATCCTAGTGTAACAAGAATAGGGTGCTTGCTTCAGTCCATACAACACTCACGTGAGTTTGCACACATGCGACTTGCTATCGAAGGTATCAAATCCTTATGAATGTTCTATGTACACTTATTCCTCAACCACTTCTTTAAGGAAGGATTTATTACACCCATTTGATGTATCTTCCATCCCATCTACGCTGAAAGTGCAAGAATAGATCAGATTGATGAGTACCTTGAAAATGGAGCAAAGGTATCATTGTAATCAATTACATCCACCTTAGAGAACCTCTTAGCCACAAATCTAGCATTTTGTTTATCCACACTCCCATATGCTACTTTCTTCAACTTGTAGAACCACATGGATTCTAAAACTAACTTGTCCTATGGTATTGGGACAACTTCCCATGCACTTCTCCCAATAATGGTGTCATACCTCTCTACACTGGCATCAACCCATACTGGCTATTGCACTACTTCCTCGAATGAGGATGGGTTAGTCTCTACACTCTTGCTCATAAGTTCCATGTAGCTAATGTATCGCTCTGGGGAACTCCTTTTCCTGCATTGTGATGTCGGTGCTCCCAAATTCTCTCTAGCATCATTGTTAATTTTGGGCAAATACATCCAAAATCCATGTTGCACTGCTCATATGACAATGGTCATATTTACGTTGGATTCCTATTTTGAAGAGGTGCAAGATTGATCTAAAGATCATCTTGTCTGGATGAGTAGAACATTTATTTTGAATTTATTTTCTACATATGCAAGGTTGGCCAGATTTGTAATGTAGGCTCACATGCCTAATAGATGTGTAACATGCCCTCATTGATGGATATAAATTGGAGAGACTTGGAGGTCATTTTCTCATCAACTCATCACACATTCTCTTGTTGTGATATGATTGGTTTGATAGCCTATGGAGGCCTTTTTTCCCTCACATGTGTGGAGCAAAGTTGCTGTTTTTTGCGGATCTATTTAGGGATTTTTGCTCCAACGTTTACCAGTGTTGACTATGGTCAACCCTTGGTCGTTTGACCTCAATATTCTACCAAAATTCCAATTTTTTGAGGCCATACTGATGGGCACTAAAATCGAGGAATTTCAGGCTGTTTGACCGAAGCACTAATCTGCTGCGTTGAATTTTTTGTTGTTGCCTGCGTTGAATTTTCTGCATTGACTTTGGGTTGACTAGTGCTGACTTGTGATGAGATGTATTTGAGGGCTGTGGGTGTGACACATGGAAGATTGGTTGACTAAGAAAGAATTTGTTGGTTGAAGCATCTTTTTGACTACCATAACACAATAGTATCTCATATCTTTGTTGGACAAAAGGAATTGTAAATTTGATCTATATTTGGCTTGTCTTCTATTGATCTATTATTTTGTTCTATCATCATTTTACTTTCATGTTTATGTGATTTCTATTTTTTATTGGACCTAAGCAAGATTGAAGTAAAAGTGCATCAAGCATAGAACACCATGGTTATCTAAATTTAACATGGTATCAAAGCCGAGGTAAAGACAAAGTCCAAGGGGCCAAGCTAGTGTTAGAAGCAATATCTGAAGGAAGAAATCCTATCAAGGACAAATGGTCTCCTCAACCTACAATGGTTTCAAGGCTGATGATAAATTAACTTATAATTCTGATTATCATGCATGGAAGATGTCCTTGGATTTGGTGCTAGAAGATCAAGATGTCATGGACTATGTGTAGGGGAAGATTCAAGAGCCTCGAGTTGCTGCCACAAAGACAAAGTATAGAAAAGAGGAAATTAAAGCAATGATGATTATCCAGGATTCTATTCATAAGCATTTGGTTTCTTACATTTATGAGCTAAAGACATCTAAGGAGATGTATGATAAGATGGTGAGCATGTTCAGGGCTAGAAATGCTAATCAAATCGTTTTCTTCAAGAATCAATTTAAGAATATCAAGAAGGGCAAGGATGAATCTATTCAATCCTATTTTATGAGGCTCACTGAAATTAGGAATAACCTCCTAGCTATTGGGGAAGCAATATCTGATCGAGAGATGGTTCTTATTGCACTTGGAGGTCTCCTCCATGATTGACATGTATTCAATACCACTATTCTAAATAATAATGTGATTCCTGATTTTGATGAAATATTGATGAGATGCACTCAAGAGGAAACAAGAATGATGGAGTATCCTCTAATGGCAATGGAAGTGACCCTACTGCCTTCACCACCCATGTAGAAAAGAAGAACCATGGTGGCCTGAGAAATCCAAACCATGGTAGAGCGGGGCCCAAAGGAAGGAAGGGAAGATGTTACAATTGTAACAAGTCTAGTCACTATGCAAGAGAGTGCCCTAATAGAAGAGACTCTTCCAGGGATGATGACAAAAAAAACTCGAGAAGGAATGACAAGAATAACAGGTTCCAAGGAAAAAGGAAGGCTCCGTCTGATTGTAGTGGAAATGGAAAACCTTTCAAGAGGTAAATAAATTACAGATACGATGAGTCTAATGTTGTTGATAATGAGATAACTGAATTTATTCTTGTATCTATCCTCTCTACTGCATCTTCACCCAACACCCTAGATGTCTGGTTGATTGATAGTGGTGCTTCAAGGCACCTCAATGGTTATAAAGAAACCCTCTCTGATTTGGTTGAGAAGGATACTAATTTGGAAATTATCCTTGGAGATAATGCCACCTATCCCATAAAAGGGATAGGGACTATGACCCTCCATCTATCTCAAGTTCAAGTTCTCCAATTACAAGATGTGTTGTACGTACCTGATTTGAAGAAGAACCTCGTGTCCGTTTCGACAATGGAAGACAAAGGGTTCAAGGTGGCATTTTTTGATGGAAAGGTACTTATCTGGAAGAAGAACTTCAAGGAAGCTCTTACTATTGGGTTAAGAGTTGATACACTCTACCGGGTTGTGTTAGGTGATAAAAATCTTCAAACAGAGTTATGGAACCAGAGGTTTACAAACCTTCATTATAAGGCCCTTCCTGAAGCAAGGAAGGTGGTGACAGGGATGCTAGAATTTAAAAATGAATTCGAAGAATCTTTCAGAGAAGCTAGAATTAAGAGGGAGACCACAACTGCGTACACTCCTGAGAAAAATGATGTTACTGAAAGAAAGAATAGGACCATTATGGAAGCTTCCTGCACCATTCTATGTGACCAAGGTATTCCAAAGTTTATACGGGGAGAAGCTGTGAACATTGCTATGTATGTTTTCAAAATAGATGCCTGCATTCTGCTCTGGAATCCAAAACTCCTGAAGAAGTATTCTTTGGTAAGAAACCTAATGTTTCTCATTTTAGAGCTTTAGTTGTCCTATTTATTTTCATGTGCCAAAAGAAAAGAGAAGCAAGCTCAATTCTTCTAGAGAGAAGGGAATATTTGTGGGTTATAGTGAAACTTCGAAGGCATATAGAATATATGTGCCTGGTCAAAGAGAAGTAGAGATATGCCACGATGTCACCTTCGATGAAGTTGTTGCGCTCAAGAAAGTGAGAAATATTCCTAGCTCCAAGGAAGACAAAGAAGATGAAGAAGCAGGGAAACATGAAGAGATGAAGGATGACCTAATGCCCAACATTGAAGGACATATGGATCCCATTGATCCACCTCCTTCAAATAAGAGAAGACCCTCATGGCTCAGGGATACTCTCATAGATGCCGAGAGACATGTTGCCCTAAGGGGGACATTCCGTGAAAGTAAGAAGCCAACGAGATACCAAGGGTATCTAGTAGCCATGAGTATGATAGTACAATCTGAGCCTGGATCATTTGAAGACGTCAAAAAGCATCAAGTTTGGAAGAATTATATGCACGAAGAATATGAGTCCATTATGAAAAATGATGTCTTGGAAGTGGTCTTGGGACTGAAGGAAAAATCTATTGTCACCTCGAAATGGCTCTATAAGATCAAGCATGGATCTAATGGAAGTGTTGAAAAGTACAAGACAAGATTTTTTTTCCTGAGGCTTCTCTCAAAAGGAAGGCATAGATTATGATGATATATTTTCACTTATGGCCCGCTATACCACCATCTGATCTATTATTTACCTTGCTGCTATGCAAGAATGGAGTCTACATCAGATGGATGTGAAGGCCACCTTTCAGCATGGATCTATAAAGGAAGATGTGTATATGGAGAAACCTCTGGGGTTCGATGTCCGATATAGAGACACCCATGTATGCAGGTTGAAGAAAGCTCTATATGGGTTGAAGAAAGTCCCTAGGGTTTGGTACGAGAGGATAGATAACTACTTGATGAAGTTGGGTTTCACTCGAAGTAATGCTGATCCAAAAATTTATTTCAAGGTTGATAGAGAAATGCCTTTCATTATGGTTCTCTATGTGGATGATATCTTCCTGACAGGTGCTGAACCTCTCATTCATCAATGTAAGAGGGAGCTAGCTTTCTAGTTTGAGATGAAAGACCTAGGACTGATGCACTACTTCCTCGGCTTGGGGGTTTGACAGAGGCCAGACGAAATTTTCCTTTCTCAAGGAAAATATGCCGTGAATTTGCTGGAGAGATTTGGTATGGTGGACTGTAAGTCTGTGTCGACATGAATTGAACTCAACTTTAAGAAGTTGTGCAGAAATTCTGCTGGGCCTGTGCTAGAAAATCCTACCAAGTATCAACAACTCATGGGGGCCCTGATGTTCTTAGTGAACTCCCGTCCGAATGTATGTTTTGCAGTGAACACTTTGAGTCAACATATGGTTGATCCTCATCACATTCATTGGATTGGTGCCAAGATTCTATTGAGATATCTTCAGGGCACAATCAACCATGGGTTGAGACACACTACTGGGATTTTGAGACTCCATGGATATGTTGATGCCGTTTGGGTTGGAAGTGTGGTGGATCGCAAGAGCACATCTGGATGTTGCTTTACTTTGTCTTTTGCTTCGATATATTGGATGAGTAGGAAGTGGAAGTTGGTGGATTTGAGCACCGATGAGGCCCAATACATTGTAGTGAGTATGGTCTGTTGTGAAGATATTTGGTTGTGAAATCTCTTCAGTGAGATGTTCAAGCATGTGCTAGATACCACCATTATAATTTGTGATAACCAGAGTGGGATTCGTCTTTCTAAGAATCTCGTGTTCTACGATTGATCCAAGCATATATATATCAGGTACCTTTTTCTGGGACATGGTACAATGAGGCACCATAAGGCTCAGTCATATAGGAACTAATGAGAAGGTTGCATATATTCTCACGCAGCCCTTGGGAAGGTCAAGTTCCTAAACTTCCGTGAGAAGCTTGCAATCGTGGAAAGACCTTATCCTGAGGGTCTTAATTAAGTTGGACTATGAGCTCTGGGAACTCCAAGGGGCATGGGGATAACTTCTTGGAGATATAACCACACATGAGGATAGGCTTGCCGAACGCTGTTGTGCTTCTACCCCACCATTATGATATTGAGTAGGTTCACCTCTCTTTGATCTATTCCTCGCACACATCCTACCCATGGATTTTCAAACTCATGGTGAGTACCTCTCATTTGGCCAATGAGGTGGGAAATGTGGATAGAGACCAATAGCAAGATCAATGGAAACATCAGATATTTCCATACTCTCTATATCTAGGATGGCACGTATCCAACACCTTGATCTCAGATCAAGTATGATGAGGTTCTTACCTCTAAACTGACTTTGGGTTAGTAAACTAAATTCAGGTTAGTATGTGACTCTTTATGAGTCTATTGAGGTTTTATCCTCTAAATTGACTTCGGGTCAGTAAAATAACTTCGAGTTAGTATGAGACTCTTTTTGAGTCCAAGAGAGGTTTTAGCCTCTAAGTTTACTTGGGGTCAACTGAGTGTGATGTCTTTATGACTCACTTTTTTTTATATTTGAGAAAGAGCCACCAAATCATGTTACAACAAGATGATTCAGAATGTTTGGTAAAAATACAAGATGGTAATGATGGATGGCACTTGTGGAAATATGGAGTTCTCCCTAGTTGAGAGGGAGTGTTAATTTTGGGAAACTAGGTCCAAACTCCATGTCGCACTGCTCATATGACGATGATCATATTTTTGTTGGATTCCTCTTTCAGAGACGTGCAAGATTGATATAAACGTCATCTTGTTTGTATGAGCATAAAATTTATTTTGAATTTATTTTCCACATGTGCAAGGTCGGCCAAATTTGTAATGTAGGCTCACATGCCTAATAGATGTGTCACACACCCTCATTGATGGATATAAATTGGAGAGACTTGGAGGTTATTTTCTCATCAACTCATCACACATTCTCTCATTGTGATCTGATTGGTTCAATAGCCTTTGGAGGCCTTTTTCCCCTCACACGTGTGGAGCGAAACTACTATTTTCTGCGAATCTTTTTAGGCCTTTTTGTTGCAACATTGACCATGGTCAACCATTGGTATTTTGACTTAAATATTATGCCAAAATTTTGATTTTAGGAGGCCGTATTGCTGGGAACTAGAATCGAGGAATTTTGGGCTATTTGATTGAAGCCTCAATCTGTTGCATTGAATTTTCTATTAATTCCTGTGTTGACATTTATGCAATTACTTTGGGTTGACCAGTGTTGATTTGTGATGAGATGTCTTTGAGGGTTGTGGGTGTGACACATGGAAGATTGGTTGATCGAGAAATAACTTTCTAGTTGAAGCATCCTGTTGACTGCCGTAATGAAAAAAAATCTCATATCTTTGCTAGACAAAAGGAACTGTAAATATGATCTATATTTGGCTTGTTTTCTATTGATCTATTATTGTGTTCTATCATCATTTTAATTTCATGTTTATGTGATTGCTATTTTGTATCAGACCTAAGAAAGATTGAAGTAAAAGTGCATGAAGCATAGAAGACCATGGTTATCTAAATTTATCAATCATGCATCAACCTGTTAGCCTCTCCAGTGCACTTCCTTCCATCTCTGGCTGTCTCTGCATGAGTGGGTGCTTCCAGTCTCTACTCCTCTTCCTGTGGCTGCTCCAAATATTGAGGTTCTTCTTTTGGAGCTAAGAGCTCCTCAAATGCATGCAACTGAAGCTCCCTCTCAATGGAAATTTAGATGGAATTCTATTCATCGAATTTCACATCTATACAAACCACTGTCATCCTATGAGATGGTAGGTACATCCGATAGTTGTGAGGTGTATCAATGCACCCAAAAATATTTCCAACTCAACTGTTGGTTCTATATTTTTCCATTCATATTTGGTTACATGACTGTGAACTGATGAAATAAAAATTCTAAAGTGCACCACATCTAGTTTGTTACCTAAAAAATTTTCCTCTCGTGTACTCATTCTGAGAATTCAATGAGGACTTCTATTTTGCACAAATACTACTGTGTTGCATGCTTCATCCCACCAGTGCAACACTAGGCCTTAATCATGCTACATCACTTGTGATGCTCCCACAATAGTTTTTTTCTTTCTTTCTGCAACCCCATTCTGTTGTGTGTTATGAGGTGCTGTAAATTCCTGTCGAATTCCTTTTGAAGCACAAATGTTCTTGAATTCATTCGACACATATTATCCACCATTTTCGCTCTTGAGAGCCTTCACCTTCTTTCCTATGTCTTTCTTGACAAGTGATTTGAACTCACAATATTTTGAGAACGTATGATATTTCTTCTACATGAAGAATATCCAACACTTTCGTGAAAAATAATTTACAAAAATCACATAATACCCATGTTTCACTGTGGATGATCTTGAGAACGATCCACACACATCTGGGTGAAATATTTCAAGGATTGGCTTTGCTCAACTATACTTATCATCAAAGGTGGATTTGGTGTACTTCCCCTATGTACACCCTTTGTATGTATCACACTACTAAAGTGCACCATTGGGAATTCCTGTAGAAATATGTTGCATGATGTTCAAATTTCCATGGTGTAGATGGACCAATATTCTATGCCATAATTCACCGATGTATTGGCTCTGCACCTTCTATACTTTTGTGCTCAGTGCAACACATTCTTCTACATCCAATTTGTACAGGTTCTTTACCTGAACCCCAATATTCTTAATCTGTCTCATGGCTATGTGACGAAGGAACAACTTTCCTTTGCTAAATATCACATTGTAGCCACAATCTTCCAACATAGTAACTAAAACTAAATTCTTCTTCAAACCTAGAACAAAATTGACATCTTTTAAAGTGACAGGAGTACCATAATCCCTCTGAAAGGTGACAATACCTATGTTGGTCGCACTATACCTCCCATCATATCCCATGTCGATGTGCATATGGAGGTCCTTCTCCTCCAAGTTGCTGAAGAACTCTTTGTTTCTGGTCATATGGAATGAAACTCCACTATCTAGGTACTACACAAAACCCATCAACAATGACACCATGCATGCAATGAGGGTGTTTGAGTGGGTTCCCCTGGGGTGAATTCTTGAGTAATTTTTTTGTATATATTTTTGGATATGCGCACTGTGTGGAAAGGTCAAGGGGCTTTGGGGTGGGTCAATATTCCTTTTTTATTTAAATGGGTTATAAGGGTAAAATGTGTGCCTCAAACCATGGTTTAAAACCATAGTATCTACGTGTTGGATGAATATAAATAGATATATCGAGTCTAAGGAATCAATCATAATGTTCTGGATCTAAGTAAAATTATGCTTTAGTGATACATTTTGTAAGTCTAGGGTGGGTAGAAAGGATCCTGCTGGATGTGTGCGCGAATACCTAGTCCTACCTGTGTGCAGACTCCACTAGATGTGTGCGCGAAAGGGTAATTGTAAGGGGAAATTCTGACTGTACTGAACTATTGAATCTAATACAAAGACCGCTTTGGTGAAGCACTTGTGTTATATGTCTAGAATATGTGTTTACTATTATTACTTTGAGATCACTTTACTTCTGTTATATCTGCGTGAGTAAATCTATTCTTTATGCATGAATATATGTTGATGATGAAGTACATGAATAGATCTACTTGAGTTATTTCACTTTATCTGATTCTGTCATTTATCTACGATGAGTTTGATCTGCGTTCCACCTGTTATATGCATTATCTGCATTCATTACAAGATGATATGATAAGTATTGTTCTGTACATGTGCACATGTATTTCTGATCTACAATAAGTTCTGCAATAAACATGTTTAGTTCCACCACATTAACTTCTTCCTAAGGGTGAAAAAAACTAGTTCCAACACCCCCCCATTCTGCTTCGGGTGGGAGTCTATTCTACGCAAGTAGGTCATTACCGAAAGGGCCAGTAGTTGGAGGGTTTGTTGGTTGTGTGATAAAATTTGAACCTAGGTCAGGACCCCTCGAGCCAAAAAATAGTTTGTTTTCTAGGACCAGGATCATTTTGAGGGAGATTTAATGTTGTGGCACCCTACGTAGAACAAATTGTAAGATTGTCCCGATAGAAAGATCCTTAAATTCACTATCCAAGAGAATCGAAGTTCTAAGATATCTGTTGAAAAGTGGGTTCAGAAGTACATATATACAGAAGTTCATGAGATATTATTTTGTTCCTTTGCAACTGAGCTGCATGAGTGGTTGTTGCGATTGACCAAATTTAATACCTGTGCGAAGGATGATGCAATCACTACGGTGGACTCTTGAATTAATACAATAATTAGAAAAGATGAGCAATAAGATCACCCATGCAATAGATCATTGGATCGATCATGTCTTGGGATGATTTGTTACTGAATTTTCTATTGATTAGTTTTTGTCGTACTCTGAAGCAGAAAGAAGATTTCTTAAGGGTCCTAGAGGTAAGTTCCTGTGCTCTTTGAATTTATTGCTGAAGATGCTATTATATGAACAGGGCTCTTTGTGCCAACATATTATGTGACTTTCTCAAAGAGGCCCAACTACACGCAATGGAAGAATTTACCACGTAGAACTATAAGATAGATTTTTTTATAGTCCTCTCAAGGGTAGATCTAATAGTGAGGACGAGCCAGAAACTAGTAGCTCTAGTGAATCTGTGCACTCTAAAGAAGAGGAAGTCTCCCGAGAATAAGTTTCACCAAATCAGAATGATCAGGGAGCCTTGACCATATTTTAGATTCCATCCACTCCACTTGCACACTCATCTCACAAGTCAACCACTCCACCACCACCTCCACCTCCCCCAAGAATAGATATGGATGCATATATGAAACTAACTACTTTTAGAGGCATTGGAAATGAAGATAATGAGAAATTTTTGTTTTCTACTAATGTTGTATGGAGAGCACAACAGGTTTATAATACGATGTTAAGAAAGTGCAGTTACCCACTACTTTCCAAGATCACATGTTGGATTGGTATATCAAATATGAACAGGAAAACCCTATTGATACTCTAGATGAATTGAAAGATTCCCTAAAAGAACAGTTTAAAAAGCCTAAGTCATATGCACAGTGTGTTACATAATTGAAAAAGATTCACTAGGACATAAATGAATCTATGTGGGAGGCAGACCAAAGACTAAAGCACACTATCAAAGATGTTGGATTCACTATTGATGATAACCAATAGAAGGAATGGTTTATTGCTATGCTGGTCCCACATTTGCGCCAACCATTGGTTCAACATAATATTTCCATGTAGGCTAAGGTGTTGGAGCATAAAAGGTATCTTTTAAACGCCTAATTATCTCACATTAGTTGTCAATCCAAGAGCGACTTTTTATTTCAAGAGTGTAATCTATCTGAGACTGCAATTAACTAAGAGTAATGCTATGAAAGATGTAGTACAGTATGCTAGATACAAGAGTAAACATATGCTTGTAAAGAAATATAATTACAAGAACATGAATGAAAATGCTCTAAAATATTAACTACTCATCCTGCAAAACATCAATAAGGGATACAGTAACAATAACTCATTCCCTTAGAAATTGATGCAACTGAAATCACACCGAGGCAAGACAACCAATATGGGAACTTGGAAGCAGTAACCAATGTCCTCTACAGTTGATGGTCCTATTCTTTAAGCAATCAAAATGAAATCAAACTTAAACTACTTGCTGATGAAAATAACTGAAAATAACTTCTTCTAATAACAAGATTTGGAAAGGAACAACAACTTGTAGTTCCTATGTGTACACAACAACAATCTCTCTAATAATCTGAACCTACGAATCAGAAATGAACAATAAACAAGAATGGAACAACAAACATTAATTGAACAACAATTCTAAACTTAACGCAATCAGGAAACGAATCTTCTTAATACTTCAACCCTGTCGACAGCCAATACTACGAAACAGTCAATCAGAATGAACCATAAATCAATGGAACTCAACTAGAATTAAGTATAGAACAAAAAATCTTAATAAAAGATAGAAAGATGAATAAGACAGTAAATACGATTCTTTCTAAGATAGAATAGAAGTGCAATTCATTAATGCTCACAGCAAATCCGAATTCAATCCAACAATGATCAATCAACTCTATAATCATAAGGAATCTAAATGCAATTATCACACAACAGTAAGAAAAGAATAGAAATAAAAAAAACAGAGTAATTCCACCAGGGCCGGGCCCTTAGCACCAGTGAAACACTGCTGGGTTACTTCAGGACTTCAGAGATGAAATGAAACGCGCGTTTATATTAATCGAGCATAGAGTATTACAGAGACTGCTCTCTAAAGTTGAGAGTCAATAAAGCATAATATTACAAAAGAAATGTTTTGAATCCAAGGATCTCTGATCCCCCCTAATCACTAAAGGCGTTGCCTTATATATCAGACTCTGATAGACAAGATAAGGAATAAGATGAGGCTTGAACAACGATCCCTCAGGATTGAAGGATCTTGAGGGATTCACTTCCCTTCTTTAGTTATCACATGATTTACTTTGACTGAAGCCGAGTTGTCCTATGCCTTTTCTTAGCGATGCATTCAGATTTCCTTGTCTTTGGCAGGATTTGGTCTAACGCTGGAGGAACAACAGTTGCATTTATCTTAGCCTCGCCACTGATATAGCTGTTCACCTCGCCTAATTCCTATTTTTAGCAACAAAAAGAATTCTTTAGTCATCTTTTTACAATAAACATAAATATTTACAATTCTACTATAATTCTTGTAATAAATCATCTTTCTAGTGTAAAAAGAATTATGTTTAAAGTAAAAGAATGAGAAAACACATAGTGAATTCATACCTTTTCGACTGCTCAACATACCCCCCTGCTTACCCTTTTTCATGTCCTCATGAAAACTATAGTTCACATGCAGAGCAGTTAAAGAATAAGCTGGATAAGGTTTTTCATCAAAAGGCCTAAAACCATACATTGCAGCTAATGCTTCGAAGACATGCTCTGTCTGTCCTTCAGGTAGTTCATAAATGGCTTTGTAATCTATAGCATGATACCATGCAATGGGGCTCCGAAACCTACACCCTAGCCAGAATGGTCCTTCCCTCAAAATGAGGTTACTATAGGAAACCAAGCGGTCTACAGCTAATCCAAAGTTTTTATAGTTAAATGGTTCTCTATTTTGAACATTTCGATTGGAAATTCCCCATCAGACCTTAGCTGCTATGTAAGCATGGTTTCTAATAGATAGGAAATAGTCTATCCCATTCAAGATAATTGATTTATGGACAGGCCCCAATGCTTGGATAACACCTTCCTTTGTCATCAAATTCTTCTGCCTGGCCCATAATTGTAATGGGTCCTTAGGTTCACTCCTAACCCACAAATCTAATTCATTTTCCTGCCTTTGAAAAACATTATAGGCTTTAAGCCATTTTAACTGATTAACAACAAAAGAAATAAACACCTGGTATTGGATATCACCCACAAAAGGGCTAGGATTTGTCTCACTATCATTTTCCAATATGAGATTATGAAAATAAAACTCACACAAGAGGCGTTGTACCTTTACCCCATAGAGTTTGCAGCATGTTACAAAATCATCTATAGTTTTTAGCTCTATAGATTTTCCTACCCTAACTTCCTTAATATTTAGCTGTAAATATCTTTCTAATAAAAATAAAGCATAATTCTTGGCAGGGCATCTACAATCTAAGACATCGATGTACAATGAGCAGAGAGTGTCCATTCGATTTTGGGCTAATTTTAATTGATTCATTACCTTTTCAGCCTTTTCCTCTACCTTTCAACACTTCTTGTGGGCTTCAGCCTCTGCTTCATGGATGGTTTTCATCTACTACTGCAACTCCTGATATCTTCTCCTAGGGACAGTGTCTTCTTCCAACTTTTCCCTTTCCAATCGAGCCTGTGCCGACTCCTCTTGGAGTCTGGCTAATGTAGGGTCACTAAAAGTATTTTGACTACTAGCTTACATATTTTCACTTGAAGTGGGTCCCTTTGGCACAACCTCTTCTGGAACAGCTGCTTGCTATTTTTTATCTCCATGATTAGGCTCAGCCATATCTTCTGCAACTTGGGGGTTCAATTTAGTGGCCACTTTCCTCTTTTTCGAAGCTCGCTTAGTGGCTATGCTTCTTTTCTTTGGGTTTTGCTTGGGAATTTGTTTCATTCTAAGAAACCTAATGGTTTGCCTGAGTTGTTCCATGAGTCTCTGAAGCTTCATTCGTTCCCTCCGAAGCTTTTCAATCTCAATTAATTTCTTCCTTTTTCTTAATGGAACGGTTGTTCCTTTTTTTGGACCTATTTTCTCAACAGGGTTTTGGTCCTCATCAGCCATGCCTTCAGTTGGACTCGCTTCTTTGTTTTCTTCTTGGGGTTCTTCCTCAATGTTCATATGCCCTTGGCTAACTTCTTCGAGAGTTATACCCTCAATTGACCCTACAATCCCCTTAGAATTTTCAGGTTGAGATATTGCTTCAGTGTTCTCCTTTTCTTGTTCATGCTTCTCAGGGGAAGCAACCCTAGCTGATTCCATCACTTCATTAGGGTTTGCTGTTTCATCCAACATTTCTTCAGCTGTTTATTTGTTGACAACAGAGTGCTCCTGCAATTGATTGATATCAATATTAAGGTCCAGAGGGCTATGAGGCTGCACATGCCACATAGTCACTCATATTGGTCAGAATCTGGGCCAATTGATCTTCTTGAAAAGGAATTCATGGTGAACTTGCAGTAGTGTTTTTGGGAGGCTCTGTTGCTTCTCTTTCACTGCTGTGATTATCTTCATCCTCGCAGGTATGGTAGCTACCTTATTCGTCATTCGAGTATCGAATTTCTCCCTCAATTTCATCTTCTTCATTACTTCCTTCTTCTGCACTAGTTTGTTTCTCACCACTGGTGTGGTGACTCATTTCTTCTTCCTCATCAGTACGAGGACTCCCTCCCAATTGTGGAGGTTGTTCATCCTCCGAGCTGGGAAATTCCAAGGGTTGGCTACTGCTACCTGGAAGGCCTTCTATCATTCCCCTAATTCTCTTTGAATGGAGGGACTGTCTACGATTTGATGGCTCAGCTGTTAAGCTAGCCATTCTCTTCCGTTTTGGGGCAGGTAAGGTTAATCCTCCATCAATTGAAAATATCAACTCTTCCCAAATGGTCTGTTGTTGGGCGAGACTACGACTCACTATTAATCTGATTAGGTAATGGTGGCTTACCACCATGTCTGCGTGTCGAGATTTTCTTATACTACAGGCAATATCATGCAGTAAGGAATTTAAAAATGCAGGAAAATTTATAGTGCATTTCTTCTTTAATACTGCCAATAACTTAAGGTGGCGAGGTATTACCACATCTTTCCTTCCGTCGCATGTTATATAGGCCTGCACTATCTTGGCCAATTCCATCCATGGTTCTCCCAATGATGCCGACTGAACTCCTTTGCCTTTGACGACCAATGTCTATTCTTCATCCTGAAAAATCTTCATGGCTTCTTGAAGCCTGACCTTTTTCTGAGTCCATATGGTTCCTTGTGCTGGTAGACCAGTCACCTCTACAATTATTTCATCTGTTACGGCTATCTGTCTTCCTATAACCATGGAGTATCCTTCCTGCAAATTCTGTAAAAACTCGGTAGCCACTGTTTCATGGGGCTGTTGCAGCCTCGTGAAATATGTAATCCACCCCATTTTTTCCAGAATCTCTCATGCAACATCAGAAAAAACTAGCACTTGTAGCTCACTACGAATTGGTCATCCTCCCATCGTCTCTGCACACTGTTACTTCTTTCCAAACACACAGTGATTGTAATGGAACAACACAGCACATTGAATTGGAATAATGTCGTTAATTTTTTGTTATTCCCTAGAATGTAGGGATTTGATTCGCATACAGGTAAAAAAATATTGGGATTTGATCTGCATGCAGTGATTAAGAGACACCCGCCCCCCCCTGGAGGATGATAGGTCGTCCTCGACCGTCAATTAAGAGAGGAAAATACTGCACAATAGTTGTACAGCAGGAAAAAGCAGGCATAGTTATGATACAATCACTCAAATTATGGAATTTACTAAAATCGATGCGTGTGATAAATCGTAAATAGATATAGAAACATTTTTAATGATTCAAAGATAAGGAGAAGGGACAACTTAAGATAAACATAAGTATAGATGCGTTTATTACCCACTCAAACTAATGTGATCGATTTATGATGATTTTCATGTATAATAAGTTCGAAATCAAAGGTTGAGGATTCATACTTTCATTTGATATTTAAATAGAGATATAGGAAAAAGGGTTTAATAGTACTATTGATGTGTATAAATGTGAATTCAATACCATCAACAGAGCTCTATTGCCCACAGGTGTCCATAACCTTGAAAAAGTTTCTTTCTCACCCTTGGAACCATTGTCCTTTATTTATGCTAAGGAAGTGCTTTTTAAATGTAATAACGGAGGTTATTGTGCTGGCTTGGTGACTAGATAAATGACAATGCCATTCACCGGGAAGAAGTGAAAAGTGGGCAGGCTGACTCGTGATGAGACCTCCTGTTCAAAGAAATTCTTAATTTTTTCTTTCAATTGTCTCTTGGAACATATCCCTGGTGTGGTGGCCATGATGGGAATGCCACTTCACTTGTTTCCTTATGATCATGGTAGGCTCGCTCTTGATGAGACCCCCTATCCTCTATCTGCCATATCATAAAATTATTAGTGAAATAAATATTTTTTCTTTTTCATATAGCACTTTCCTACTTATATATAAAGGATGGCTCAGCACTCCTTAAGAGTAGGGATGGTGGAAGAAGTCTGAACATCTCAATAGAAAAGAATATGCCCTTAATCCTACTCCATAAGTAAAAATCAAAGAAAATTATAAAATATGGGGAAGAACCAACATGATAAGGATAATCGATCATATTAATTCTAGTGATAGTAAGACAACAAATTCATGTTATTGATTATGTCCTTTTTTCCTTTTTCTTATCATTACCAAACAATTTTCTTAAAAATGACGATTTCTTTTTATTTGCTGATTCCAGTAAGCTTTAATTTGTATGATTTTATATAAATAGTATGTTTTCCTTTAGAAGGGTCATCAGAAATCCTCAAAATGCTGGTTTACAATAAAAATAATCCACTCAAAAGGTGTTGTTCCTTTAGAAAGGAATAGCAGAAACAATCTGCGAAAATGTTGTTCCTTTCGAAAGGAACAACAAAAAGAATCTGCAAAACTGCTATTCCTTTCGAAAGGAACAACAAAAACACTCTCAGCAAAGCTACTGTTCCTTTCAAAAGGAACAACAAAAGTGTTGTTCCTTTAGAAAGGAATAGAAAAAACTCAAAATAAACGAAATAAACAGAATTTTGAAAAAAACAGAATTCCATGAAACAAACAATCAAAATAAATGAACAATAGTTATGTACAAATTTTAAAGAAAAGAAATGATTTAATAAATGGGTGCCGAGGAAGAGTTATCCCTTTCAGCCAGAATTTTCATGGTAGAATCTTCCCATAATTGTTGGTAGAAGGATTCTCGAGTAAGCGGTTTATGATATAATCGTACTCGATGACCGTTTACTTTGAAGGAATGTACAGATCCATCGATGGTGGTTAATGTAATAGTGCCATTATCATGTACTTTTTGTATTTCATAAGGTCCGAGCCATCGTGTCTGGAGTTTCCCTGGAAAATCCTGAAACCTAGAATCATATAGGAGTGCCCAGACTCCTTCGTGGAAGATCTTTTCTTTGATAAGGGTGTCATGCCATTTTGCTCTTTGTTGTTGAATTAACACTGTGTGCTGAAGAGTAGAGAGCCTAATTTCATTTAACTCATTAATTTGCTGCAGACTTTTGACCCGGGCTTCATTTAAATCTAGACCCACCTTTTGGGTTGTTCTTAATGTCTGAATTTCAAAATCTATTGGAAAGATGGGCTCTTTTCCAAATACCAATTGATATGGTGAATATCTCGTAGTGGGCCTCCTTGTTGTTTGGTATGCCCACAATGATTTTGGCAATTTGTAGGCCCAGTCACGTCTATGTGAGGCAATAGTTTTTGTCAATATGGATTCAATCACTTTGTTCGTGTTCTCTACTTGGCCATTTGCCTGTGGGTGGTACGGGGTTGTAATCTTGTGCTGAATGTGGTAATTCTATAATGTTTCAGCTATTTTATTACCCACAAATTGTGGTCCTCCATTTGTTATTATGTCCCTTGGGAGGCCATATCACACAAAGATTTGGAAAAGAAATTGTACTACAAAGTCCTCTGTAGCTTTTGAAAGTGCCTCTGCCTCAACCCATTTAGTGACATACTCAGTTGCAACTAGGATGTATGTTTTTTGGTTTGATGGGGGGATAATAGGGCCAACAAAATTGAGCGCCCAACGTTCAAATGGTTCAATTACTAGTTGCGGGTTCAAAGGCATTTCATCAGACTGCCCCGGGCGACCTACTCTTTGGCAGCTATCACAAGCCTGCACAAATTTTTTGGCATATTTAAAGATGGTAGGCCAATAATAGCCTATCCGTAAAACCTTATGGGCGGTTCTACGATTTGCAAAATGTCCGCCACATGTCCCATCATGGCATGCTTTCAAAATATCAAATACCTCGTCCTCCCGGATGCATCTCCTTATTTGCATATCTGACCCTGTATGAAATAGGTAGCCCCCAATCCAAGAGAATTGGGTACTACACTGTATTATTTGATTTTGTTCATTAAGTGTTAGGTGTTTAGGTAATTTACCTATTGCCAAATAATTTTCTATATAAGCATACCATGGGGTTCTAACAGTAACATCGAACAAATGTTCATCTGGGAAGTGGTCTTCAACTGCTTCTGTATCTTTTGGCTTTGGCACTCTCGACAAAAAATCAACTACAGGGTTCTCTTTTCTAGGTCGATCTTTGATTGTAATGTCGAATTCCTGCAATAAAATTAGCCATCTTGTCACTCTTACATTTCTAACAGGTTTATTTGCTAAAAATTTAATGGCAGAGTGATCAGTATATAGTACTACAGGATACCCAGTTATATAATGTCTAAACTTATTTACAGCATGTACTACAGCTAAAAATTCCTTCTCATTCACAGTATAATTTAATTCAGCAGGGGATATATTTTTGCTAATATAATAGATTGCATATGGTTTTTTGTCTTCCTCCTGCCCAAGCACTGCTCCAATTGCTGTGTCTGAGGCATCAGATGAAATTTGGAATGGAAAATTCCAATTTGGGCCCCTCAACACTGGGGCTATTGAAACAAATTTTTTCAGATCGTTGAAGGCATTGTCACATTTTTTTGTCCAAATAAAATCAACATTTCCAGTTAGTGCATATAAAGGTGCAACTATTCGAGAATAATGTTCTATAAATCTCCTACAATAACCAGAAAATCCAAGAAAGCTACGTACCTCTGTTTGTGTGGTGGGTGTGGGTATTAGCAAAATTATCTGAATTTTAGTTGGATCCACCTGAATTCCAGCAGCTGAAATATAGTGCCCTAAGATAAATCCTTCGGTCATCATCATATGACACTTTTCATGGCTTAGACAAAGCCTAGTGTCAATACATCTTTGCAACACCTTTTCTAAAATTTCTAATGCTGGCTCAAAGTCATCTCCATAAGGTGTGAATTCATCCATATCTACTTCGAGCCCTTCATTTATTAAATCTACAAAGATGCTGAGAATGGCCCTTTGGAATGTAGCAGGGCCATTGCATAGGCCAAGGGTAAGACTCGGTAGGCAAATGTCCCCCAAGGACAGGTAAAATTAGTTTTGTCTTGGTCTTCAGGGGAAATCTAGATTTGATTGTACCCACTGAAGCCATCAAGGAAGGAAAGGAATTTCTTTCCTGCCAATGTGTCTAATACCTGGTCAACGAAAGGAAGGGGAAAGTGGTCTTTCTGGGTTGCCTTGTTAAGTTCACAGTAATCTACACATATTCTCCACTTCCCGTTCTTTTTTGGTACCACTACTAATGGAGAGACCCACTTGCTATCAGATATTGGGTAGATGAAATTGACATCTAATAGTTTCTGTAATTCAGATTTCACAATATCTTTAAGGTGAGGGTTTAGTCTTCTTTGGGGTTGGTGAATGGGTCTTGCATCTTTTTTGGTATAGATGTGGTGTGTACATAATTGGGGGTCAATTCCCTTCATGTCTGGATAATCCCATGCAAAGGCTGCTTTGTTTCTCCGTAGTAATTGGACCAACTTCTCTTCTTGTTCAGCAGTCAGATTTTTGTTAATGTTTAGAGTTTTTCTCGGCTCAATTTCTACAACCTTACTATTGTACATAGAAGTAGTAGGTATTACTTGATCAGGAATGTCTTTCAGAGGATCTTCTTCTTCTTTATTATCAAATGCTACCTTGATCATGTGACATTGTAGATGGGATCTGATTTGTGGTTTATTAATAAAACTATTAATGATATCATCCTCTGTTTAGTCTTTAAAATCAAGGGCATCTTCTATGGTTAGAGGTGATCTCATATTTTCCATAAGATATGATATAGGTTGTTTTCTTGTTTTGATTATTGATAGGCTTGGTTGGGTTGGGGGATATAAAGCTAAATTCTTGACATAGTTTCCCCTTGTTATTGTCATGTTGCCTTGTCGGCATCCAATATAAACATCGACAGTTGCTAACCAAGGTCTACCTAGGATTAATGGGTGTCCATCTAGTCGGTTCTTTTGGTTGATAACTAGGAAGTCAGTAGGGTATTCCCAGGAATCTACAGATACCATTACATCTTGTAGTGTACCCTCTGGTTTGACTACCGATCAGTCGACCAATTTCAATAAGGTTGTTGTTGGTTCTAGTGATGTAATGCCAAATTTTTGACAGGTGGTGGTTGTTAGGATATTGATTGCAGCTCCCAAATAAACTAAGGCATTTGGGAACAATTGCCCATTGATTTGGACTGTCACTACAGGATTTCCTGGGTCTTCATATTTCACAGGTTTTTCCATTCCTAATAATAGGTCAGATAGAGTACCGACTATTTGGATAGTTGGGTTGGTGGTTGTTCTCCTCTTTGGCTTCTTTATGCACAGTTACTTAATGGTTTTTTCACAAATAGGGATGTCTTGGATAGCTTGGAGGAGAGGGATTTTTATACACAAATTTTTTAATTCTCCCAGAAGGTCAAAATCAGGATGTTCTAATGGGCGCGATATGGTTAATCGTTCTAGGAATGGTGGAGAAGAGGTTGTTACTTGTTGTTGAACCTCCTTCTCTTTTTGTAATGTTTGTTCTACAGGTAAAAGATATTTAATATGAAAATTTTTGTTTCTCTCTGTTTCTACTATATGCCCAGACCTTAATTGAAGGTCATTACACTCCCTTAGTTCAGTTTCTAATTCTGGGGGTTCCATTATTTGCACAGATTGAACTGGCCTATTGTTTGGGTTTGGGTTGGGTTGGGCTGGGAGTTGTGGTCTTAAGTTGGTCTGGTGGTTTGTATAGGGAGCTGGCAGTGTAGGTTGAGAGAGAGGAATTGTTCTAGCCGGCTGATTTGTAGGTCTTTTCCAGTTTGACTTTTAGGCCTGACTCTGTGATGTAGAGGGGGACCATTGTGTTGGATAAGCATAGTTTTGCCAAAATGGTGGGCAGAAAGGAAAATTTGGCCAATTAGTTTGATGTGGCCATGATGATGTAGGGAACGACTGTTATGACCAATTGGGGAAAGGTGGTTGATTTTGCCACATTCCATTATATTGCTGAGCATTGTATTGAGGAGGCTGAAAAGAAGAAAATGGATCAGTTGGCATACCTGATTGTCGTGGCTACCATTGTCGGCGTTGATTAAGTAGACATACCACTTCCGATTCTTCTTATGCCTCATAAACTACTTTTAGGCCAGGAAGTGAGGGAAATCCTTTTGTGGGGTGATCTTTCATGCAAATGGCACAAAATTTGATTACATCTAGTGGGCACTCTTTGTGGTTGTGTTTCTTCCTGCATCTAGGACAAAATACTGCCAAATTTTGCTCCATTTCTGCTTGCTTTTGTTTGGCTTGCATAGTGTCGAACTGCTTTGTTAGAGTCCCTAGTATATCTTTTTTAAAATCTTCCAGCAGGTTTCCAATCTCTGCATGAGTTACACCTTCATTGGGGGTCTTGTTGTCCCTTGTAAACATGTCACGTTCTACTGATTTTAGCCTTGTGTTGCCCCTCGAACTCATGATACACAAATCAATGATGTTAGCATAGTTTTCCTAATATATATCACCTTTTCCCATAATATTCAATGTTTCAACCCATTGATCTTTCATTCCCCTAATTAATGTAGTTTTCAGCACATTATTAGGTAAGGGTAAGGATGCATAAGGAGATCTACGAAGATTGTATTGAAACCGTTCCACATATTCTTCCAGGGTTTCATTTGGTTTTGCTGTCATTTGGAATATTTCGTCTTTTAATTCCCGATACCTGCAATAATCTTGATATTTCTTTAAAAACACAGTCTTCATATGATCCCAATCAGTTATGACACCCCCACCTAACCCCATAAAACATCGTAAGGGTGCTCCTTTTAATGTGGAAGGAAATAGTTTTAATTTTTGGGGATCGGTGGTATAGTCATACCCCCTGCATAACACATCGAATTCAAACAGAAATGCATCTGTACCTTCTAATGTTAAGCCATGAAATGTGTGAATATGTTGAAGGGGAATGGATTTAATAGGTGCATTAAATGTAGTATCTACTATAGGATATTGCAGCGTAGAGGTTTGTTGGGGGGTTTGCTGGTTCTGGGCCATTTGGTCAAAGATGTGCCAATATCCTTCTAGGATCTCAAGGGAATTCCTAGAGGTAGAGCCCAGAAGGAGCTAGGAATAGCCTTGGCTTGTAACAGTAGGAGCAAATGAGCTATTAGGAGCCCTCTGTTTGAGGTGATTCAGGACCTTGGTTTTGAATAATATTAACAACACTTCCCTTATCTGGACTGCTAACTATTTGGACTGTTTCAAGAGGAGATTTTGATTCTTCCGCTTCTCTCATTTCCCCTTCTCCTTCACGGAAATTACTAGAGTTCCCTTCTTGAGGGGAATTTAGGAAGGGATTTTCAATTTCTTGGGAATCTTGCTCAATTCCCTCTATTTGACTATGTATCTTAGCAAAGGCTTCAGATGGTGACTCTGTGGCCTGAAGGGAACTAGTAGGCTATCTAGAGATAACTTTCCTAGGTCCTACTAATGGTTGAGATTTAGTATTTTTAAGGATTTTTTCAATAAAATTTGTTCGCCCAAGGGTCACCGATCTCTTAGGTTTTTCAGGTTTAGGAGGAATTCTGTTTTTCTTAGCTGGTTTATTCATTCAAGAAAACAAGCCTTCATTCCTACCTAAAGAAAGAAGATTACCTAATTATACTGTGAAGCGGGCTGTGAGCAAGTGTGTTCCTTGCCCGGTGTGTAGGTTCTTACCTTCCATCTTTAATACTCAATTATTCACGAGAAAAAGAAAATCAATTGTGCATCACTCCTTTGAAATGGCATACACTCTCCCTGGCAACGTCGCCAAAATGTTGGAGCATAAAAGGTATATTTTAAACTCCTAATTATCTCACATTAGTTTTCAATCCAGGAGTGAATTTTTATTTCAAGAGTGTACTCTGTCTGAGACTGTAATTAAGTAAGAGTAATGCTATGAAATATGTAGTACAGTATGCTAGATACAAGAGTAAACATATGCTTGTAAAGAAATATAATTACAAGAACATGAATGAAAATGCTCCAAAATCTTAACTATTCGTCTTGCAAAACATCAATCAGGGATACAGTAACAATAACTCATTCCCTTAGAAATCGATGCAACTGAAATCACACTGAGGCAAGACAACCAATCTGGGAACTTGGAAGTTGATGGTCCTATTCTTTAAGCAATCAAAATGAAATCAAACTTAAACTACTTGCTGATGAAAATAACTGAAAAGAACTTCTTCTAATAACAAGATTTGGAAAGGAACAACAACTTGTAGTTCGTATGTGTACACAACAACAATCTCTCTGATAATATAAACCTATGAATCATAAATGAACAATAAATAGGAATGGAACAACAAACATTAATTGAACAACAATTCTAAACTTAACGCAATTAGGCAATGAATCTTCTTAATACTTCAACCCTGTCGACAGCAAATACTAAGAAATAGTCAATCGGAATGAACCATAAATCAATGGAACACAACTAGAATTAAGTATAGAACAACAAAGCTTTATAAAATATAGCAAGATGAATAAGACAGTGTTGTAGCCGCTACAACAACACCCAAAATTTTGGGTATATTTAAAATTTTGGTTTCCCCCTCTGCTCGCTTAGGCGTTAAAGTATTTCACCCGACCTACCATCAGTGACATCCCACCGACCTATCCCAAACCCCTCACAACATTTCTCACCATCATGATCAGATTTTGTTGCTGCAATCACGCCATATGTGGGAGGGATCATCCAGCATATGCTCGAACACTCTTACCGCAGTCGCGCCATGTGTAATGAGATTGCCATGCATACATTTGAGTGGAAACCTTTTTGTGTTTTTACGATTAAAGGCCCCCTTGCCATGAGTCATTAAGCATGTTGTTTGAATACCTCTCTTATGTTCATTGGTCTCATATAATTTATCTAGGGGCACCATTCACAAAGAATAACTGTGAACTAATTAATGTTATGTTGTTTATACAGGTCAATCCCAAGACTGATAAACTCATCAATGATTGCCATGGCACTAAGGGAAATAAGATTAAGCCTCCTAGATCTGAAGAGATTAGTTTTCAGGAATTCAAAAATAAACTTCTGGAACCTGGGCTTGCTGACCATATTGTGGTTTCAAAAAAATCTGTAGCTAAAATTTTATGTTTGAAATTCACCAAAAAATTCTACCCAAAGTGAAAGAAGTGATGTAGAGATACATGTCAGACGGACCTCCTCTGAGGGTGGCAGCCAACATAAGTACTCTTTTAATATTGGGAGTGCTGAATCCTTTGAGAAAAATTTGGAGGATGCACGAGAAGCCTTGGGTATTGGTCCTCATGATTATGTTCCTGTAACATATGTTTCAGAATGGTCTGGTACCAAGAGTTGTTGAGATTTTCACCTATATTATTGATCCTGGGGTCCCTTATTTACTTTGGGCGAAGAATGCAAAGTGGTTTGGGTGTAGGTGGACCTGGAGGTAAGGGTGGTCATGGAATCTTTAACATCGGAAAAGCTAATGTGACGAAGCTAGATAAAAATTCAAAGGACAAGGTATTATTTAAGGATGTAGCTGGTTGTGATGAAGCAAAGCAGAGATCATGGAGTTTGTGCATTTTATTAAAATCCTAAAAGTACCAAGAGCTAGGAGCTAAAATTCTAAAAGGTTCCCTTTCAATGGGTCCTCCTAGCATAGGGAAAACTCTCTTGGCAAAAGCTACAGCAGGGGAAGCAGGAGTCCCTTTTTCTTTCAATTTGTGGCTCAGATTTCATGAAGATGTTTGTTGGTGTTGGGCCTTCAAGAGTTAGAAGCTTTTTTCCTAAAGCTAGGTAGTCTACACCAAGTATTATCTTTATTGATGAGATTAATGAAATTGGCTGAGCAAGAGGTCATGAGGGTCAACCAAAGCAAATGATTCTAGATGTTGTACAACTAAGCCAAGGTGCGAAAAATGATAAGAAACAATATGGTTTCAAAACCATATGAGATGGTGGATCAGAACTATATGGGAAAAACATTACAAATGAGCACAAAGGTTTCGATGATGATTTTTTGACCTATGCTAAAATTTTTGGAGCAGATATATATATATATATATATATATATATATATATATATATATATATATATTCAATAGTCCCAAGTACGTGTTTACATGGCGCCATGCGATCACGCATGATTTATCGTTCCAATGGTCCAAAGTCGTGTTTACGTTACATGGAGCCAAACGTTCAATGTTTACGTTGCATGGAGCCAGAAGTTCAATGTTTACTTTGTGTGGAGCCAAACGAAAACGTTTATATATATACATGGTGGTCAACTTTTCAACTAAAACATTTGGAGCGGAACTGTGGTGGCAATTTTATAATAACCGTAGCACAGAGCAGTCAAAAAAAGGATCGAATTTTCCACGTGGTAGTTGCAGCAAGGCTTCTTAAGGCAGTCATCAACATTCAAATTTCTCACATTCACAACATTCGACGTAACCCTAGAAAGTTTAAGAAAACATGTGGCAAGGATCGCGTTGTTAATTCACGTTGCCATAAGGTGAAGAGTGATTGAAATGTTGCTCAAAGTCACGATTAAAGGGTTCAGCAAAAAATGGATGATCCTTTCAACTTCGACGTTATAATTTGGTCTCCTTTTTACTTCACACTGAGGTGGAGCAATTTCATCGTTCTTGTCAGCACCAGTTATGATCGTTATCAAATGTTTCTCGTTCTGCGCTTGATTTCTATTATGGGAGGCACACTTTTGGCCGTGATTAAGGCCCCACATGGAGGGTGATTTCCTTTTGTCACTCCCATTTACACTTACCATTACAATGATGAATTAAATTATGGGAAGCGCAAGCATAGCATGCATGAAGAAGTCCCCGCCATGTGTGAAAGATATGTCTGACCCAGCTCAAAACAACACCATCGTTTTTCACCTTTAGAAGGAAAGTTGCAAGTGCCGAGCATTACATTTAGCGCCTCCACGGAATGCATTGATAATAATTAGTAACTTCCCATATGAACTTTTCGATCTCCTCTCCATGCATGACACCACGTGGCCATGTCACTGGTTAGTTTTCCTAGTGGAGGCTGGCAGTGGTCGTTATTATCCAGCGCAGATCCAGAATTAGAACGTCTTGCATTCAAGTAGTGATTGCCGCACTGGTTTACAATGCATGCAGGCCTTACAACGCCCTCGGATCCATTGACACTCAGCGGAGAGAATAAAACAAAACCTAACATATTTGCGAATGCAGTTTTGCATATACGTATTTTAATTTTTTTTTCGCAGGACCGGACATAATTCTGCATGTTTTATGGATGATTTTTGGTGTGCAATTTACAAAACGATTCAAGCAGAGAGGCAACAAAGATGAAATCGACGACAAAGGGAGGAGGTCGCAACTGTCTAGTGGTCGCGTAGTCGCAACATATGCTTCCATGCATGATATACGACCATGCGACTATGTGACTCTACCGAGGTCGCAAAGTCGCAAAAGAACATGTTTGAGAAGAACCGCGACCCGTTGATTTCCCCGACCCAACGACCTCTACTCTAGAAGTGTGACCTCCCTCGGAGAAAAATGCCCATGCCCATATGAACGTAGAGCTGCGTTCTTGAATCGAGATGGGCACATGCTCGATTCATTGGCTGAATGTAAGTCGATACCCAGAATCAATTTCATTGACTGCACCTGCAGAACAAAATTGTGATCTCTATTTAAAGCTCGAGAGAATGCACCCATCGCCGTTTTGAACGATGCTGGGAAAGTGGATACCCACATACACCACTCGGAGTATTGGGCATCTTCTTATTGGTAACTGGCTTTGATGTGGTAAATGTTAAAATGAACCTGAAAGGCGCTCCACATAGCACGTGGAAACCCCAGCTCAATAGATAGATAATTTCAAGCCTGATGCAAGAATGAAATTTCTTCCTCCCTATAGTGAGGCGAGTGATATTGATCACTTAACAACCACATTCCTATTCACTCATGGTGGTGTATAGGGGGATAATCTGAGGAAGTCTCCCGCTTTGCAATACTCACTTTATCTGTCCCAGACACTTTAATGAGGTCACACATCGTGGCTCATCGCAGCATCCAGTAACACATAGGAGCTTCCTTGGCTTCAACATCATTTGAATTGAGGAGGAACACCAAGGGAGTTAACTATACATATTTATTAAATGATGAACATGGCTTGGAATTTCAAAGTTTTCTTGCGCACTAGTAGACAAACTCATAATGGATATGCACCAATCACTCATACATTTCCTACATAACAGGAATATGAAGGATTCCAAGATAGCTGTTAAACTCCATAATTTTATTTTGATTCTTCCTTTTATGAGTCTTCAATTTTCTACTTGCTCAACTTAGATATATTCACATGCACATATATATTCATATATGTGTGTGTGAGGCTAGTTTAGTGTGTTGTATATGGCTAATTCGTTGCGTTTTCATGCGAACAAGATGAGGAGATTACAACCCAGCCGAAGAAGTTTCCACTTATCTAGAAAATGCCGGTCCATGTGACGAGGGCTACGTCTACCCGCTGGAAAAACAAGTTGCTGATATCTCCAAAAGATAAATGTAGAAGGGATGAAAACCCCAGGTCGCAAGTTGCAAATCCAAGGAGGTCATAGGTCGCAGATTTGCTTGAGCTCGCGAGGTCGCAAATCCAAGGAGGTCGCAGGTCACGGATTTGGTTGAGGTCGCAAGTCGCAAAATCTCTTGAGGTCGCAGGTCGCAAATTCTCAAAGGTCACAAGTCACAGAGGTCGTCAGGTCGCTAAGTTGCATCCCTTAGTAAATTTCCAACAGCGCGACCCAGCTACCCAGCGACTAGGTCGCAAGGTCGCAGAACCCAGTCAGGTCGCAGGTCGCAACAATAGCTCAGGTCGTAGGTCACAGAAAAGACTGGGTCGCAAGGCAGCCCAACAGTCGAGAAAGTGAAAAGTCAGGGAGCCCAAAGGGAAAGCTTTGCTCTATAAATGCTTCCTTTGGGAACTTGTAAAAGATATTTTCTTTGGGACTCAAGTTGATTACACTGTATTATCTAGATTATACATTTAAGCATGAATACAAGCATTTTGAAAAATCCCTTTGTGGATCTGGTGTTTTCATATGTATGAGCGCTATTGAGTATTATGTTTTCAGTTTCTGAACATATTTAGACTAAGGGAACTGTATTTTCAATTCACATCACAGTTGCATAACAGTTTGCTGAGTATGTTAATGGTGGTTGAGTTTATTTCACTTTCCTAGCGAATGTTGATGACTTTGTTTATCTGCGTTTGTGTTATCATTTACAGCTTTTAGGGAGTGAAGGGTGTTCTTGCCATGAGGAATTGTTTCTTTCATGGTCAAAACAGTTTACAAGCATGACCCTAATGAAGTGTTGTTAACAACACTTCCTTCGGTCTTCATGCTTTATTATTTCCTCTTGCTACTCATAGTGTTGCATGAACATTTAATGCATCAATAATATGTCTTGTATCATTTGATTAGGTGTGTATCCATTGTTTTATAGAGTTTAAGCGAGACCCAAAGAAAGGAGAAATCAGCGGTAGCCGGACCCACACCCCGGACGGGATCCCTATTCCAAACGGTTCAAGGTCTAATAGGGACCTTTTACCAGGGAGATCCCCTGCTGTTGGCCGGAAAATTTTTCCCGTCAATAGAATTGGCGCTAGAAGGAGGGCCAGATGACAAGCTGAGCCCTTAGAGCCTTCAGTTAATCTCATATCTGTAATGGCTCATTCCCAAATCATTCTCCCGAGATGTTTGTCGGAATTTTATGAGCCTCGATACTTCATCCCCGATGAGCTTATGTATCACTTATCCCAGTTAAAATTTGATGGTGAAAATGGAGTGTCCATAACTCGACACCTTTCAGATTTTTGTGACTTTTGTGAGTGCTATGAAATTGACAATGAAGGTTTGATTTTTTTTCTTTTCTTCCTCACTCTCGAAGGTCGCGCTAAGAAATGGTGCCGCACATTGTCGGAAGCTTCCATCCATTCATTTGAACAACTCACCAGTGAATTACAACAAGCTTTTCACATGTACGATTTTCAAAGTGTATTGATAAAGCTGAATGACATCAGAATGGAACCTCAGGAACCTTTAGATGAATTATCTATCAGATTTGTTCATTATGGTTTTGAGTTCCCTGAAAAGGATGTTGATTGGAAGTTGTTGAGAGAGAAATTCACGTATGTGATCCTCGTTTCCCTTGAACAATTTCAAGTAGCAACCCAGCCTGATCCAAGTTTTCCCTCTAATGACCCGCAAGTTACTGGTTGTTCAGACTTTGTCCCTAATGCTTCCTTGTCCATCCCCCCGAGTCCAGACCACATTCAGGCCTCTAAGGAGAGTGTTGCTATTTGTGAGATGCTCACCCCTCCTCTTGAGTTTTCGGGTAGTGGAGTTGTGAACTCGAAAGTTCTGAGAAATGATAGATGGGTGCATGGGGATAAAGCCTATTGTACTACCTATGAGTCTTTCGCTCCCCATGTCAAATCAGAGCTCGAAGACCATAGTGGCTCACTACCTCTCCCGTTTCATGGAACCTACCTCGAGCCCACTCGGTGTCTCCCTGGACACAAACCTAAATCTGATTCGCATACTGATTATGAATCGACTCCTACCCCGCATAAAGTTGATTCCCTTACAAGGCCTGCCAAATCATTGTTTTCTCTAAATTACACGGATGCACGTGTTGAAAAGCCTTGTATGGTTAATGCCCCTGCGACTCAATATTTTCGTTCATTATTCCCAAATTTATTTCACGATCCCACCACACCAGTAATTTCTTCGAGACATTCAAAATTCCCTTATACTGGTGTTGGCGAAAATCATAAGCACGCAGATGGTGTTTCACAATCACAGTCCAAAATTGATGAATCTTTTAGATCTGATCTGTCTCACTCGGAATCTTTAGACAACCATATGAGCGATTTCCTATCTGGGAAACTTCAAGATGTCCTCTTTATTGATCCATCCCAGTCGGTAACCCCCGGGGAGCTCGACATGCTAGGTACCCAACTTGATCAAATTAATGGTTACAGCGATCCCTACTTATCTGAAAACATATTCAATCATACCGCTGAGGATTGTCACTCGCATCTCTTTGCCGACCATCTGGAGACACTAGGCTTCGATGATTCTCTTTGGGAAGATTCAAGTAACGATCATAAAATCAAAGCACTTCTGCTTTTGTCGGCCGCTACCCCTAGTCCTTATGATGCTGACAAGACCCCTCAAACAACTCCAACTAGGGTTTCTCAGCTTAAGGTTTCTTCACTTGGATGCGCAAGCATCTATAATTCACCTAGCACCTGCTTGTTGCTTCCACCCCATAAAATCAATCATCCTCACCACCACAATGATGTTGCTGGTTGGATCGACCAACCTTATTCGGTGGGTGTGCCTGTAAATAGGAAATGGCTCACCCAGCGCCCATCAGACCGAGGCTTGTGCATCAATAGATGTGTGTCATTTATAAATGTTGAGTTTCAAGAATATATTGCTGTGTATCAGGATGATAATGGAATTCAGCTTGCACAATCCATTCTGGCACATTCTCTGGTAAGTATCCATGATCTTCTTACTGTTTTACATGCTCTTCAGGTAAGTTTTGTTGTTGGTGCACGATTTGGTATGATGACGTTAATCGTTAACATTGTTGTTCTTGCAGGTCGGGAACTAATGTGGTGGCTGCACTGGAAAGTTGATTTTACATAACCTAACTGCATCATTGGTTAAACGAGGGTTTTAGGTGTAGGCTAGCTAGGACCTGTTAATAAAATTTGTTTTTAATTAGATTTACTTGCCAAGTTTTTTTCTTCATAATTTAAAAGAGAGTTTACTATTTTTGCTTACAATTAATATCTTAGGCACCATCACGTTACAATTTTTTGCACTCATTTCTTTTCAGTTTGCTTGTTGCTGCATAAATAATTACTACTTGTATTGTGCCTCTTTTCCACCTACAACTAGTTGATCGTTCTCACACGTGGCATTGCATGGAATCTTGAGCCTCGCCTATTAGATCGTGTCGTACACTATCGTCCTCACATCATCTCCGCAAATTATTGATATAGCTTTGAAAATATTCCATACGTCGCCGATCACTGCATGGGCCTTCATTGAAACCCTATCGCCTTGTGGATTTGTTCTGCCCCAACTGCTAAAACAGTAACCCCATTGTTTGCGTGAGGTTGTGGTGGCTATCTCAAGAGGCAACTTTCTCTTAGGACAAGTCATCGAAGTCACATTCTCAACAAGATGCCTATGAGTTGAAATTATTTATCCGGGGAGACACGAGCCAATTGTTTGTGGGAGACCTAATGAGTTTGAATGGCCCAATACCCATAAGCCTAAGTCTTGTGCCTAGCATAGTCTTGGACATCTTAATGATCTTTTTTGCGTGCTTCACCTATTGTG